>UELW01000039.1:4695000-5393461 GCA_900490495.1 Danionella dracula | reverse complement strand
GTGACTTTCTTCCCTTTCAATACGTGTGTTACCATTGGAGGCGGGGTGGGGGTTCTGGGGGGGTTTGGTCGTCTAGTATGCTCATTTCTTTCTTTTGCTGAACCTGCTTGCAATGACCGGGCTAAATCTGTTTTAATCAAACTCATTAAATAGCTTTCATTTGGATGGTATTAATAATACATTCTATCTCCCAAGTTAGTTACGCCTCATATTACATCCATAATTGGAATTTGTGGTGTAAATTTCAGTGATTTTTTTTTTATTCAAGAGAGCCCTGTTACTGTTGCTTGATTAAGCAAGTTCATACTCATTATTTAGGCAAGTGAAACCGTAAATAAGTATGCTGTTGGGGATGAGTTCTGTGTGCGTTCAGCATCAACTTTTCACCTAATAATCTTTAGCTCTTTCTACGATTGCCTCAAGCCTTACAGTGCGACAAGGAGAAATGAAGAAGTAACAATAGTTTTTTAACAATAGACAGTGACAAAAATCGTTTTAAAAGTGGTTTTAAATGTAACATTATTTTGCATCCATAATAAAAAAACTGAGTGGTATACTCTGTGGGATATATGCCTCTATGTATCATATATGTTACGGAGTATGCAAACACATGTTAATAAATTTTTTTGTAAGGATTGTAAAGAAATCTTTTTAGAAGATTCATTAGTCAATAAAGTTTGAATATTCGCGCTGTGATTCAATGGGATACTACAGTATATCACTATGAAATAATCCAATACTTTAAAATAATTAGAAATTGCTTTTTTATTTTGTCGTTTTGGCCAAAACTATGTCAAGAATTGTCTATGACAATTACATTTACCATTTTTGACTAGATTCAGACAAACAATGTGGTCTTCTGGCTTGGGTTAAACACATAGGAGTCACTGGCCATATATATATATATATATATATATATATATATATGATATATATATATATATATATAGATATATAATATATATATATACTATATATATATATATATATAAAATAACATAATTTTTCTGTAAATTAACAATCACCAAATGTAACCATACATATATCTATAACAACCATGTACCATACATTGTGTATTACTGTATACACAATAACTGTAATACATACAGTACAATAAATACATTTATTACATGGCAGTTCATTTTTTTAATTACAGAGGAAACATAAAATATAACACGAAACATTACTGTGCCTGGAAATAAGGTATTTTTATGTATTCATTTTAATGTTCTGTTCTGTCCCTTTAAGCTGAACCTTATTCATTTTACGTAATCATTTCTGATTTGAAATAAAATGCACCATAAAAATAATCACCAGAAATGTGCTTCATTATTTATATATATGAGAGCGTTTGGTAAAAAAAAACAACACCGGATGCTACTTACACCAAGCCACACCCAGCAAAGTGATTGGAACGCTTGTTAAATACCAATTGGCTCTATACTGCCCCACCTGGTGACAGCCAGATCTGAATATATCTAAGCATCAAAAAAGCTCCTTCTGTACAAAATATTTGGGCTTTTTCCTTTAACTAGTCTTGTCCAATTTACATACGTTTCTTGTTAGCTTTGAAATAATTTTAAAATATTAAAAAGGTGCCTTGATTATTTTTCTATGATTTCAGTCACATGGTTTTTGTATGTTGCTGTACCAAAAATATCAGACCCATTTAAGTGAAAGCATAAGAGCCTCACTGACCTGCAGAGAGATTTCATTATCTCTGAACCTCTGATCTCTGACCTCTGGGTGCATTCAGGGAATTTACTTGCATAGTCCATCCGACTCTTTGAGCCTGTGCTATTATAATCCCAGCCAGGTGAAAACTGCCCTGAGCTGCCATCAAATCTCCAATTAGAATTCCTCCACATCAGTTCTTCACAGCCACAATTGCAACCGAGCCATATTCTTTTTATGACTCCTGCTCTCGACCAGTGTCACAGAATGCAGTCATGTGAATGTACACAAGAATTGTAAGCTCTGAGAAACAGCTGTCGGCTGGCCAGGGATACGATGATAGATTTCCAGAACATGCTGTATTTGTACTCTCTTGTGCGTGTCCAGAAAAACAAATATAAACTGAGAAGTCGAGGTTCAGATGCTTCCACAAAGTGTTAGTGCTTCAACAGCAGAGAATTTACAAGATGCTTCTGCTTATCCCACTGTAATCCACCTCTGGTGAAAGCCATTAGGATTGAGTTTAAAACCCCTGCTTTGTGTTTGCATGCTTTAGAATAAAGTGTTTATGTTTAATGGTCTGCAAAAAGGAAAAATGAAAAGCTTTAAATGTCATTACAAACTTTGTAGAATGATGCATGCTCTAAGTCCAGATGCTTTTTAGGGTTGTATTATAAACATTTTTGTTTTGTATGGAGTTAGCCCAGACTCACTTTTGTTTAGCGATAGTATATCTTTATATAATATAAGGCTGGTGGATAAAAATATATTGTCAGCGCTAAAGCTGATAGTTATTTTTATAATTTTTATTTTATTTAATTTTAATATTTGTATTAATCTGTCAATTTTTTTTCTTACATTAATCAATTAAAAAATAAAATAGTTTGTTTTCTCCTGTTATCAATTTAAATCTCTAAACATTCTGAAATTAAAATGCATTTATTAGACGCATGACATAGTATAAGACAATGTCTTATTTTCTAAAGAACAAAACAGACAAATAAGTAAGATTATGTGGATTAAGAACGGTAATGAGATGTATTTATCTCAAACAGAAGTTTTAAGCATCACTTATTTCTCATGCTATTCTTCTTAAAAAAATTATTGCATATTTTCCAGCTATTACACTTTTTTGGTTTGTTTAGATGCCTTTAATGTCTTGAGTTGCATAGATTTGTCTGCCGCCACTATTACCTTCCTCTACCTCTGTTCATTGTTTTTTTTGTTCCACCAGGTTGATTTTAACAAGGCACTAGTGATTAGCAAAGTGTGAGAGAGACCAAGTGTTTGAGTGAAATAAAGTTTTTTTAGGCAGACTTTTTTAGTAAACAATTTTAATCTATTGTTTATATGAAAAATAATAAAAATATTTCAAATGTGAAATTTAAGTGTACTATGTTAAGATAATTCCCTTGTTTAAAAAAGGTTGACACATATTACTGTTCCTCAAACTCAACAGGTGTGAGTTGAAGGAGGGCTTTGCTTATGCACTGGCAAAAAGACAAAGACGAATTTGCAAAGAGACGCGGATGAGGATCTGATTCAATCCCAGACAAAAGAACAACATTTCAAAACTATTTTTGGTTTTAATTTATTACAACTGTTGTCTACACTAAAAAAAATACTCACAAAAGAAAATTCAGAAATACATAGCCTTTTATTAGATCATTTTCAGAAAAAAAAAATTATAACACCGAGCCATAATACTAATTGTTTCTGTGATTAACATTTAGTTTAATATATAATTATATAAAAAAGATATCATACAGTTCTACATCATATTTCTTCTTTTTGTTTTCATGAATAAGCATCGACTGGTAATTGACAGCAAGACTTCATAAGATTTCAAGTTTTAAACTCACAAAGCAATAGAGATTATTTATCTACTCCACAAAAGCAATATTGAATTAAAATAAAATATATTTTCTTACAAACTTGGAAACCAAGACATGAATGTATACTTTACTGAGCTTACGGTCAGTGAAGGTAAGGAGAGATGATGTGAACATGAACAGTACATTGGTACCTTGAAATAAAAATGTGTCACATTATGACACAAATTCAAGATACGAAAGGCCACGCTAAGAATATTTTGTTTCATGACATGAAAACATTTCAAGATACGAAAAACGTCCACTAGAAATACATATTTGATATTTGAAATTTGGGGGAAGATAACACTGGGCATTATGTGACTGCATTCAACACGCCACCAAATGTTCTGCTCTCCTATTGGTCAGTTCCAGCCTGATGCTGCGTGCTCGTGCTTAGTATCCTGCTCTTCTATTGGTCGCCCATGATGTCTTCCTGGAAAAGCTCTCTTCCTCTTCGCGCACACTTTTGTGTTTTTCATATTAGTGTCCTAAATTTATGAATATTTTTTTGTTGCATTTTTGGCAAAGTGTATTTTTAAGGTCATGGTTCCTCCTCCGCTACCATCCGTTCTCCTCCCCTACCACCTCCTCCTCCGGCACTTTGCCACATCACCTCACTCGAAAGATAAGGGTTATTATTTTTCATTCATTTTATTCTGTTTTGTTTGTTTTATTATAATGCATTAGGTGTATATTGTGTACTATTAAGAATTGAAGAATCCTAGTTCATTTTTCTCTGGTTTTTCATTTTATTTTTAGTGTAGTTTCTGTGTGGATTTGAACGGATTAGGCATTTTACATATGAAACTTGCTTTGACACACGAAAAATTCAGCATACTATTACCATCCCGGAACAGATTAATTTTGTATCTTGAGGTACCACTGTTTATGTTTCTTTTGCTATTAGAGAGTGTTCCTGTCAAGATCATGAATTCATATCTGACAAATGGGGACATTTAATGGTGTTTTAAGGCAGTGTGATGAGTGTCAAAGGGCCAGTCACAAGCCTACTGAATTATAGTTTAAAATGCCTCATGTGTTTAGAGGATGAACAAAGCCATAACAGGTCTGCAACAGCATGGGGTAGTGAATAATGAAATTTTCATTCTTGGATTGGAGAATACCTTAAATCTATAATGGACAAAAATATTATTTCTAATATTTAGTAATATTTGAATTAAATATTGTGCATAGTTAATAGTGTCTTGTGCCTCATTTTGTATAGTTATGTAGAGCAGTTACGAGGTCGTGATGAGTCTAGATCAAAACAGTCTGAAGACCAGATTATGATAATTCAGCTTTGGGCTGGCCACTGCAGTCATGTAGTTTGTGCTTTCATAATGCAAAAAAATGAACCTGCAAACATCCAACCCATTCCTAATGTATGCCTGAAGGCAACAAAGGTATGCACATGAGTGTTCTGAATGAACTTTGCGCAGTAACTTTTCAAGGTCACAAAATCAAGGTCACCCCAGGCTAAACAGGATGCATTAAAATATCTGGGTCACTGCACATGTGCTCTAGTTCATTGTTAATTTTAAGCAAGTTTGAGCTGTGGCTTTGGCAGAGCACTAAAAGCATCGACTATTCAATAAACACACTGGAGGGATGGAGATCATTTAGCAGATAAATAACCAGAGGGAAGTATATAAAGATTGAGTCTATTGATTTAAACCTCCTAACACACAATGTGTTTTTCTTGAATTTTCTTAAATTGAATAGCTCGAACCCTGAAAATCAACCCTACGGCAGATGACAAGAAATGAAATTGACAGAAAATGCTGTGAATCAACAATGTGAAAAGATATAACACCTACAGGAATTATCTTAGGGATAATTTGATATTTTTATAAAGTTTGTTTAAATGTCATGAATGTAGTATAAATGTAGTAAAATGATGACTTCTAAACCAACAATTTTGTATTTCTATGATAAAGTATTTTTACAGTGGAGTCTTTGTGCAGTCTTCATTTTATTGAGATGGCTTCTAAAAACTATGGAATTCAAAGACAAAATAGCAAGATTTAGTTAAAGTGTTACATAATGAAAATGTAAATTGATACAATAGCAGTTGTTACTGAATACAGACCAATCTTCTGGGGAACAACAACAGTCTCATTACCTGACTCTGGGTAAGAATATTTCAAATGTGTGTGTTTTTAAACATTGACTGTATAAACTTTGGATGTAGGGTCTGTGACTGTTGATGTGAACATCAATTTTTTTGGCAGTGCATCACTAATGGGAAGTCATAAATGAGCAAAAAGACAGGATTTTGGTGAAGGGGAATGGCTGTCGCTCGTTTAGAAGATGGGAGTTTGACCCTTAGTATGGCCACAATTAGGCTTAATCACTGAAAATGCTGAGTTTGCTCTGTCTGGAGGTTTGTGTAGCTGTGTTGGTGGGTGGAACATTGTTTATTAAATCTGTTTTTAAATTACGTTTAAGTGTTATGGCATTTGATTTAAAATGTAACTTTTGGGGGAAAATGAGAATGTGTAGACATTAACAACTAACAAAAGCTAATTTGCTGCTTACACTCATAAATCTGTTTCGAAAGTTTCCCCAGGGGCAATCTAGAAATTGAATAGATTGAAAATATTGTTCCATTGCCTAAGATCAAAATGTAATTTAGAGAAAGTTTATTTTTAATGATTTTAGAAGCATTTTTGAGTACAGAACACAATTTGCCCTTTTTATTTTACCATGAACTCTTTTAAAAAAGAGCTAAATTTAAAGCTGGATGACAATCTAATCTAATTGACAGAGGCTAATCTAAGAAAAAAGTTATTTACTGTAAAAATTTAACAAGGCTGAAACTCACTTATTTTACTATACTGAATTATTTGCCATACAGTGCCTCCAAAGATCAACCTGTCGTGCTGAAAACTGGTTAAACTTCAAATGATTTTCAATATAATTGTTGTCATGTACATATAAGTTAGGTGGGCATAGATATTTTTTAATCTAGATTAATCACTCTCTAATATTGAAATTAAGAATAATCTAGATTAAAATGCCTCATTTGAATCCTGCCAATAGTATTCAGAATATGTGTGCTGCCAAAAATAACAATTTTATAAGCTATTTAAAACAGTTGCGCATTTTTACCTGTTTGAAAGATTGAACTTTTTTTTTTTAAATGATGATCGTGTCATATAATGATATACATGGAGGCAACTCACACATGGGCTGACTATGTTTATAGAGTGAGACGCCGCATGTTCTGCAACATATGAAGTAAATTACATTCAACCGCACAATCATGAAGATTGGCTTTTACATTTCAGAGATTTGATTTATGCTACTATTTAACAAGGTCATGTTGTCATGAACATAGAGCATTTGCAGGATCTGTGGATTACAGTAAATTACACTATAAATAAAGTCCAGTTTATTGCCAGTAGCAATCATTTAGCTTTAGCTTGCATACATAGAGGGAAATTAAGGGTCAAATTTGAATAGTTTTCATTAAGTTTCATTATTTGTATTTTTTTTTTCAAAAAACAAAGTGAAAGATAAACGCTAAAATATTGCCAGCAATAGACCCATGCATCTCCCTGTGTGCTGTATTCAGGACATGCATTAGTAAGGCCATGAAGAACCCTGTTTAGTTCACAGTCTACACAGTCCTTAATAGGCCATTTTAGAGGCAGCAAGATTACAAGAATAACTAGGGTGATGCTTGTCTGATGATGTCAAGCAGACCCAAATCTCAAATTTAGTCCAGAGAAAACCTTGATGTGTGTGATTAAAAGACAAAAACTGATCAAAAGCGGGCATCTGCACCTGTTCAGTGATATTAAACCCTGCTCTGATATGACCTCACACCAGCAGTGCTGACAGATCACATGCCGATACATCTGAGGGTGTGATGGGAATGTTGACCAAGCAAACAAACCAGTGATCAAGTAAGTGCTTTTACCCCTCTGCTTCATCAAGCGATGATAAATCAGGCCCTGTTGTGCATTACAACTCCTCTGATTAAAGTGCTCATCTGGACCGGCCCCAAAGCTTGCACTCGTTTAGTGCTGGCTCTCACAGGCGTGATGGGAATTTGCCATGCTGCACATCACTGGCGGTGTGTGAGGTACTGTTTGAAATCTCATTAGACAGAACTTGCGTAGATTGATTAAAGCTAATTAAGACAACCATGACTGCCAGAGGCCCCCAAAATCCAAATGTGTGTGCGGGAGAGAGAGCTGGACATTCCTACAGCAGACAGAGCAAATAAGTGGGACCCCTAACTATTTTTGGGAGCGCATTTGCCAGTAAAAACAAAAGCCTTCAAACACATGTGCCTCTTGACTACTATCTCTATTACAGGGTTACTTTGCAGCAAAATTCTTATATTTAACTTGGGAAGATTTGTGTATTTGTTTTATCTTTAAATATCTATAGACATGGCCTGCAAATAAGTAGTGGGCCAATTATTTATATAGCTTAACATTTTCATATCGCCGTACACTGACGTGTTGATGCAAATACATCATGCATGTTACGTACACTTACGAAGGTTTCATACGTGAAAGGATGGTAAGCAGTGCTAACAGTGCTAGAGAGCAAGCATGGATTTAGGTTGTTCAGAGGAATAGTTAAATCCCCAAATTGAGTTATTTCAGTGGTGTGGAAGTGGGAAAATAATATAAATGCAATAAAAATAAACAAGTGTACATGACTACAGATACGTTATCAGTGCTGTTCGACTGAAAATGACCATCATGCTTTGGGCATCTTTACTCAGCAATCTGGAGGTTTATATTTGACTTTTATTTCATGATCACATGCTTGTATATTTATGATTCGCTAAATCAATGACTGGAACCAAGCACAAACAACTTGAACTGCCATGCGCGCTGCAACGTTATTGGAGAATGTGCCTGCTAAACTACAAAAATACATAAAAAATCTAACATTGACACTAAATATCGTTATAGCAGTTGTTTTAGTTATTAACAATAAAATGGAACTATACACAAATGGAAATATAAATAACCTCTGCGTGAAAATAATGATTTACTATTTAACTAAATATTTGAAATTCTATATTCTATATTAAAAACTATATTCTGTTGTATATTTTAAGGTGCAATGATTGTTGTTTTAGACCAATAAAGTTATGACACTTATTGTGCTCAGTTGTATGTTATTGAAATTGTTAAAATAATTTTATGAAACGTTTTGTCATGAAAAATATATTAACACATCTCTAAAAAATTGTGATAGTATATAAGGTCCATATCGCTCACTCCTAAAGCAAAGTTGCAGACTGCTAATGTCACAAACAGCTTCACCAATAAGCAACAACCTTTTCTAACTTGATCTCGTAGATGGGAAGTGGGGACGTGATCTACTTAGACTTTGTATTAGCCATAAAGTAGGAATGAACAGCAAACTGGCTTGAAAGATGTCCAAGAGCTAGGAAAAATATTACCTACCAGAAAATAGCTGTAAGAATGAGTACAGCTGTAAAACAGAACAAAATGCAGGATTAAATTATAAATAGACACCTATTTACAGATAAAAATAAAATCAAGATTTTACATTTAGAGGTCAAAATCAAGTGAGCCCATATGCATATCACTCCAAACAAGTTTAAAAATAATATTGCGACACAATAACCCCATAGGTAACCTCTTCATACCGCCTCAATACAATCAGATTTTAAACAACATATGATACATTTCTGTTTAAAGACAATTACTTCAAGCGAATCCTTTCTTTGATTAGTTTCAACATTTGCCCTTTTTTACTAAACATTGCTAGTAGACTTTAAGAAGTAAGAAGAAAGTACGTATCTTTTTTAAAGATACAAACTTTTCGAAGCTTTCTAAAGGGTTCCTCATTAAACCCGTCCCAAATGTCGGAATGTCCCATGAAACAGAGCAAAACTCACCGCGGTGTCCGCATGGTAGTGATGTCACCTCAGCCTTCGTCCATTTCATTTCGCGGTCTTTCACTTCCCTTCAGTCATTGTCAACGAGTTCAGAAACACATTGAGCCTGCCTAGAGACAAAACCCGAATGCTTTTAGTCTCTATGCTCCTTCATTAATTCCTGCTGTCTACGACACATCCCTCCGGGGACTGCTAGGATAATTGTGAGCTTAATTTAGGTTACTGTTCTCCGCACTGACACAAGCGTGCACGCGCTGCTCTAAACTTCCAGCTCGCGTCGCGTCCCACCTGTCCTCGTGCGAGAGAACGAGATCCAAACCCCCGCGGAGCGCTTTCCAGAGCAATATCTGTGTTTAATGCTCTGTCCAGCAAAGCTGATGAGGGATAACACCTCGGGAGGGGACTCTGAGAGAATGAGAGATTTTGTGCGGCTTGGCCAAATCTCCGGATTTAGGGAAACAGCAGATGGTAGTAGCCTTTGCCCTATGATTGTGACTAGAGAGAGCTGCGGAGGGATGCTGGAAAACAGAACACGCTTATTCGAATGAATGAAATTCCACTCCAGTGTAAAAAAAATATTCTTTTTATGAGAGGACAGTCCCTTAACATTTGGCAAAAACGATTTTGTAATAAAATGAGAAATTTACAATAGAAAAAAAAATCATAATGAGACTAATTTCTGGTGGAATATATATTTGCAAATATATTTATCAAAGTTTCATGCGATGTTTATAATGGATATATTTCTCTTCTGTATTCATTATAATGTAAAACTTAGTTGTGAAAAAATATGCATGCACACATTGCTAATACACAGTTTGTTAATTTCTAGGTTACTATAAGATCTGTAATTTCATTTTAATTAATAGCACAACACATATTTCTCCGTAAAGAGTTAATTAAATTGTGTATCTTTTTCTTTACTAATAACTTTAATGCTGCTTATAAGATACAAAAATAATACGTAACCAACCTGACAAGAAATGAGAAGAAAAAACAAGAATATTGTCAATATTCTTGCCCTGGATGTCCTGGCTTACCACAAGTGCCTCCTTTTCTCTGACAGTTTTTTTTTCTTGCACTCATTTTCTTGATTTAATAAAACTATTGACAGCCTGTAATATTTCAAATGTTTTTCATGGTTGGAACAATTAACACAGCTAAAAACATGACAGAAATTGACCATTTTCTTTATGAAAATTGTTTTTCCAACACGTATCTCCAACATGGCCGACTTTTAGTTTGATGACGCAGCGTAAAAACACTTTATACAACAATAAATAAGTCCTTAACCAGGACTGCAGTTAAGTGTGAGAGACAATGCCAGTCATTGTTGTGGTGTAGTCATTGTTATTGTCATATCTCATCAACTGAATGATAAAACCCTGTTGCACATGCAAAGGTTTTCCAGTTGGAGGATTTGGCCATCTAGTTATCGTCATCTAGTGGGACATCTAGTGGGGGTGAAGGGATAATATCCATATCTAGGAATGTGAAGGGATTAATAATGATTAACATAATAAAAAAGTGACATAAAGAAACCTGAATTGTTGCATTAAATTAAAGGAACATTGTGTATGTTTTTTTTGTGTCCAAAGTTCTTTGACAAAATGAACCACCATTACTAAGTGAAATTAATGTGTTATTTATTTATTTACTTATTTATTCATTCTTCAAAGCAGCTTTACAAACACAAGGGTCAAAAAATAAATAAATCTTTGTGACATTGGTTGAGAAAAACAATTTTTTAGTAACCCCATAATGTTAATGTTTGCACAATTAATTTAAGATATGTATTTTGTTATTTCATTCGATGTAATTAGGTGAGTCTATTAACCGTAAAGCAATGTTCTCTTAACCGCTGTATTAGAAGAACCAATGTATTTGCACATGGTTTATATATTTGTATTAGAAACCTGCAGGGATTCAAGGATAATTTTAAAATAATTAGATGAAGTTACATTTTAAACTATCTCTACATCTACTAAGAATATGTGACATAGGCTTGCTATAGGAAAAGAAATAGGAAAAGGCCTATGGCAGTAAATATTTTATAGCAGTTGGGGCTTAGTGGAAAAGGAGATCTTCTAGTGACCAGCAGGTTGTTGGTTTGATTCTCAGTTTCAGCAGGACCTGGTGGAATCACGGTTGATCAATTTGATCAATCAGAAGTGGGGTGTTTGATCAAAACCCACTCTCTCGAATCTGCAACATTCTTGTGTTTTATTCACTGGAGTGTGTGCATTGTATTGGTTGAAATTCAAAGCAAAATTCAGTGAATTGTCCTGGCCTGGCCATTACAACACATTTAATTCACAGAAGTCAATTAAAATAAATGGGAGTTATCTAAGATTCTCGCATGCAGAGATGGGAATATTCCAAAAGGGATGAATGATATGGTTGCTATGAAGTGTTCAATATTGTAATTTAAAGTTCCCCTTTATAATGCTAAGATTTAGATCTTTGTAAAAGGTTGCTAGGTTAAACATTTTGGTTGCTTTTGGGTAATTGATTACATTAATTTCTCCTCTAAATAATAAGAAAAATATTTAGTAATCTTCATGTTTCCATGATTACAGAAGCAGGAAAAGAAATATTTCCTTTAAGGTGTTAGAGCACACAGTGGTCAACGATATCACTAATTTCCCCTAATCTGCATGTCTCCTAGATTACAGAAGCAAAGAGAAATATCGTCTTTAAGGTTGCTAGGGTTAAATGTTTAGTTGTTAGGGAGGGGTCAGTAAGGACATTATTTTCCCCTTCATATAAGAGTAAAATAAACTAAACTTTATGTGTCCAAGATTACAGTAGCAGAGAGAAGTATCTAATTTAAGGTTGCTAGGGCAAACAGTTTGGTTGTTAGGTAGTGGTCATTAATGACATTTATTTCCCCTTTTTAGAAGAGAAATATATACAAAATTAATGTCTCCAGGATTACCGAAGCAGAGAGAAATGTCTTCTTTATGGTTGCCAAGGTAAACAGTTTGGTTGTTATGGAGGGGACAGCAATGTACTTTTATCTCAGGAAAAGTCTGGTGTTAATGTCAGCTTTCTTTGGTCAAGATTTGCAAAAAAGACAATTGACCGATATGACAAACAACCAATCTGATGTCGTCAACAATATTTCCTAATCAATATGAGAGGGCCCACAACCAGTAAGAACAATCTTTTTGATTGTACAAACACATTTAGCTTCCCGGTAGAGTATCTTCCAGTTATCTGGGGGAATTAAACCAATCAAATCATGACTTTAATATTCTTAAAGTGTTACGAGTTAATTGTAGCAAATGATGTTTATTCAACATTACATGTGAGTGATGTCTGAGACTGAGACTAATTTTAACCTGACTGTTTTACTCATGAGCTCTATATAACACTCCCATTCAATCTAAGGTTGAGCTCATTCATTTTCTATTATAGTATTTGGGGGTGATTTTAGTGGATGTTTTTTATGTGGAAAATAAAAGATGTTTGTGGTGTTAAAAGCACATTGCTGATCCAGTTTTACAACAAACTCACCAGTTGATGATTTTCTCTATGTTTTTGTGAATGGATTGACAATACGCTCTCTGACATGCCCTCAGAAAGCTGCCCTGTCCGCGGCTTAGTATAAGACTAGCACTGGTTCAATCCTGCCTTCATCGTGTAGTCTTAGATGCTTGGGCACGTGGCAGATGACACAGTTCTGTCAATGTACTTTAGCTTTTTAAAAACATTTATCACTCTGCAGTAATGTATAGACGTCCAGGGCTTCTGAGTTGACCCTTAATCCTCAGTGTGTGGACATCTGTGCATCAACATGGACTGCACAGGAAAACACTCATGGCTTCCTTCTGTCAGGAGATTTATGAATGAACGTCAACCACTTCATCAGCTTGCACTGATATACAAATGTACAGACATGTTTTGTGAAATGCTTTATCAATCAGTAAAGGAAAGTAGTATAAGGCTATAAAACAGTAAAAAGCACATGAAAACTTGAATAAAGACAACCATTTAGTCATTGTCTTCAGCTTTGTAGTTCTCCCTCTGAGATGCACGCTGAAAAAAAAACTGTCTCGTGATAGTCATGAGACCAGACATTCGACTACAGCAAGGCATTCTGGGATAAGATGTGGTTTGACTGGAATGTAACGTTACAGGAAACAGATGTGGAGTTTTTTGAGAGGAGGGGAGGAAGGGCTGTAAAAGGCCAAACATGAACAAGTACTAATTTAGGAAAATTTAAACACGCTACAAAATAATAGTGAAGAGGGATGAAACATTTTTTAACATTATTTAGGACTCTAAATGTGTGTATTATGAATGTCTGAAATTTGTTGAGAGTTGAATTGCAAAGTAAGAAAATACAGTGATAGTGATACTATTTTAATTCCTTTTTTAAGTATTTTAGCAAATATCTGGACTAAAAATCTCTAAACAACACACACCTTTATCAAACATTGACAAAAAAGAATGCATAGAAAAAGTATGTTTATAAAATGGTGTATAAAGTGGTATAAAACACAGTTACTGCAAATCAGTTTAAATGATTATTAACATACTGGAACTGATATATCAAGTTTCAATTTCCGAATGGTAACAGTGGTTGTTCCCATCTATTTCTTTTACATTTTACAGCCCTGGTTTAGGTTTAAAGTAACTTCATGAACTGAAAATCAGGTTTTGTCTTCTGGGTGTCAAAGATGTATTAGCATCATCCAATGAGATCACCAATCCTTTGTCATCTGAACTTAATCATTCAAGAACTGTATCACCTGGATACTAGTGATCTCATCAGGTCCTTGTTCATTAGGAGCCATATTGGATTCACTTAAAAGGACTACAATTCCCACCACTCATCCTCCTACAAAAATTGCCTAGATCACTCCAATCAAAAGTGCACAACATTGAAAGTAATCTAGCAATAACGGCCCAATTTCTGAATAGACATTTACCAGAGCTTTAAAGATCTCACCACATCCCCTTCAACAGTGAAGAAAGTCTGCTTTTCTGCTTTGTCTAGTTTAGTGTTTAAGGACAGAAGCTTCTAGAACAGGGGTGTCCAACGTCGGTCCTGGAGAGCCGGAGCCCTGCACATTTTTGGTTCAACCATCATGAAACACACCTGTGGCACTAATTATGGTCCTCTGATTGGCTGAAGTAGAGTAGTATGCATACTACAGCAGGGTTGCAACTAAAATGTGCAGGGCTCCGGCTCTCCAGGACCGACGTTCGACCCCCCAGTTACTGAATTACTCTTTGAATACTCACCAAAGCCCTTTTTCTCCATTATTGTGGCTTGCTGTGGTCCCTGCTTCTTGTCCCCCAATACAGCTCACAGCAGCCTATAGACATTTGAATTCATGATTTGAAATTTTATGGGGTTATTTAGCGTCACAATTCTGAGCGTAAAAATTCCTATTTCGAGAATGAAAAAGACAATTTGCCAATGTTTCTAAAGGTCTTGTTTGCCCTCACATAAATACCCTTGTACCGGTGCTCGCTCGAAACAAACCACTGTCATCTTGCAAAGTCACCATGGTCATGTGATATGTTTGTTGGACATCTAAAGTGCTATTCGCAGGCTGACTGTCACTATCATTTCTTATATTTTTTGTCTTGTTACACTCTGGTCAATCAAGTCTTGTATGTATGGCGAGCCATTTTAGCATTTAATACTCTTTCAGTCCTAGTTATACTTTAATTTTTAAAGTGCATATTAAGGTTGTAGCTATTTATTTCCAGAGAATACCTCCATTGTTTATTTAATCATAGTCAAGTTGTAACTCCAAAGTGAAACACTTTGTTTTACAAATTTGATGTAGAGTAACGAAAGATTTATTTTTCTCAACCTGTAACCAACACAGAGTTTAATAGATGCAAACAACGTGTAGTTCATTGGTAAAAAGTCATTGTTTTGTATTGATTATGGAAAGTATAGTATGAAACTAAAATTTTAAGATGGGGATGACTTATGAAGAAATTTCTTGATTGCCTTTATCTTTATATAATCTCTTATAATCCTTTGTCATATCTTATGCAGTAGATTTTGCAGCTTTTATATTTTATAGGATGTTTTTATATGTTTGTGACTAATCTGAACATATCGTGAGAAGATGGAGGGGATTTTTTTAACAGACAATTATATCTCGGTGCTGACCGCATACATGCACACTAGACATCATGGGACCGCTTTCATGTGGACCTCATACAGTGACACACTGCAGGGAGCTTAAGTTGTCTACTAATAAGGGGAAGTGGTCATGACAATTATTTAGGGCCCATGAAAAGATGCTTAGAAAGAGATGCTATTTTTTGAAAATATTTATATGTGCCCAAAAAAAAAAACTCTAAGGTATACACAAAGAAATGCTGACGAGCTGGAAAGTGTATCCTGATGAGAAATCTAAAAATGAGGAAAATACTTTGTTCTGTTTTCATGCTTTAATTTTAGCATGAAACACAACACAGCAGAATGTTGGCACTAGTGACTCTGTGAATGAAAATCAGAGCTTGTGAAAGGGTAAATATGACCAATATCATAGACAATTTTCTGCATAAACAATGACTTGTTAGAAACTCTGTAAGTACTATTATCTGTTCCATTTGGAATATATACACAAATATCGCTAAGTCTTTGAGGTGAGGGTTTGTGTACACAAATGTAACATTATGTTCAAGAAAAATCATAGTAAAAAATATTAAATATAATTTTTCTTCAAACTTAGTATGAGTATTAGTTGAGGGGAGGGGGGTCCCATGGTCCCAGTCACATTCACTCTGTTAATAATTATAATTAAACATGCAAAATGAACGAAATTCCAAATTGCTTTGATTTGTCACAAGCCAATAAAGTATCATGATAATTTCAACCACTTATATCACTGAAAGTAGTCATCCCAAAAGAATATTCTCATTTGAAAAACTGAGTTACAGCCCTGAAATAATGTTTATGCTACCTACATAGTTTAGAAAGCTTTTAACTCTGGAGAGGAGAGGTAGTTCATGCTCTAAAGCATTTTTATAAAATAGCAGTACAAGGGGCCTCAACATTGCAAACTGCACCAGTGTCCCAGCAAATAGGGTACACACAAAAAACAAACAAAAGCAAACCTATATTGCTGTTGTTTATTAAATACTTCAGCATTTTGCTCTATGAGCTATAAACCTGTAATATGCAGTTCTATGTCAGCCAAACCCCAAGATCTAGCCTTTTGTTTTAGAAATGTTTGGTAAAACTTTAGAAGGGTTCATAATAATGCATTAATACTTTATATAGATTTATAGGTTTAGACACATTTTTATTTAAATGGACTAACTTTGTCCCTAATTGTTCTATATAAAATATTAACCAATGATTAACTTCTTGATAGTTAAACATCAGTATATTGATACATTTACATTTACATTTATGCATTTGGCAGACGCTTTTGTCCAAAGCGACTTACATTAGGGAGAGACAATATGCAATTTGTTATACCGTCAAAGTCTATCTCAACTTCTCACAATAGAAATTATATATTTCTATACTATATAACTATATTTATATAGTATAGCTAATATATAATATTTTTAGTTCAGATACAATCCAGTCAAAATGCTGATTTCACAAGAAATAGGCAGATTGCAGGGTCGTGTTTAGTAGTTCCAGTTTTCTTACAATAAAGAGATAAAGCAAAATTACTCAACTTAATCACAAAAAGGTTCTAGAGTTGAGTTAGGATCGTGTGTTACCCTCTCCCCTTGCTCAACCCAGTTTAGTTAGATTACATGGTTCAATGTTGTAATATTCTACTTTTAATACTACTTTTAGACTACAAAGAATACATGTTACATTCATATTAATATTTAATTGTTACTCTTGAAAAACAGTCTTTGTTTTATTGAAGATGTACAAATTGAAATTGATAGAGAATATAGAACACATGCTAGTAGTGCTAGTATTCAAATGTAGATTCAGAATGTTGATATAATTGTAAAAATAAGATTTGAAAAGTTACTTGACTGTAAATGAACACAAAAGAACAAGGATGTCTGTTTATCTTTAACCAAATAGGTATACAAACAATACGTTGATTATATTAAGAATACGTATCATATTAGTGCATTATTAAGTTTGTTTTGTAAAAAAAAAAAAACAACAATTATTTTTTCTAAACTCCCAGCAAGAAACTATTTTCAATTTTTGTCAAAGTGTAACCTGAGCCCTGACATCATTTCAGGAGCTGCTGTTGAATCTGTTCCAGACCTTCATTCCTTCCCCTCAAACTGGAGCAACTTCCTCAAAGCTTCCTCATATAAGAGCTCGACGACTACCATTCACTACCCACAATCCTGCAGCTTTGTCCTGTCCCTCAGAAAACTCTTCAGGTAAATGTAAAAGTCTGTTTTCTCTGAAGTGATATTATATGTTATGACATATTGTCATTAACTGAGCTAAAGTTTTTTTTTTTTTTTTTGTTCTTCGTTGTACCTTCGCTTTCGTTTTCTCTTCTGAAAACTAGTTAAATGGAATATTTATGCTTGTCAAAAGTAACAGGACATTGGTTCAGTCAATACTTCTCTAAACAATTGACTAGCTGCGTGGGTTTGGTTTGTGCTCGTGTTTTCACTGTGTGGACGTACATTAAAGCCTTATTACGTTCGCGTCACGGCGGGTTTTCTTCACAGAAGCGTTGTGTTCGCGGCTCACGATGTGTCGGTTCGGCGGGATCCCTCTGCTCGTGCTGCTGTGTGGGGGACTGGCTCACTCCCTGCAGAATCTCAACCTGGATGAAGCCTGGGAGAGCTGGAAGATCAGCCACCGGCGGGAGTACAACGCTCTGGTGAGGGATGGCCTGCTTATAAGAACTGCTCTGTTTGGTGCCAAGCGAGTTTCTTTACTTTGGGTCCACTTCCAAAAGTTTCTATTCTACAAAGGCTCATTGCTGCCACAGAAATATATATTTTTTTCCTCTCAATTATGTAATTATGTAAAAATGGCTTAATTATGTTGTTTTTACAAGACACGACTTGATAATTATGTTGTTAAAACAACTTAATTATCTCATAACAACAGAGGTTATATAATGAAAAGGAGACTGTTACATCTTGGAGCAGTTGTGGTCCGGTGGATAAGGAGATCAACTTGTGATCTGAAGGTCACCGGTTCAATCCTCAGATCCACTGAGTTAAAGTTGGTGTGAGCGATGAAACACTTGCTCTCCATCTTCAACAACCACAGCTGTGGTGCCCTTGAGCAAGGTACCAGTTCCCGACTGCTCCCCGGGCGCCGCAGCCTCGGCTGCCCACTGCTCTGGGTGTGAGTTCATGGTGTGTTTGTTCACTGGGATGGGTTAAATGCAGAGCACAAATTCCAGGTATGGGTCACTCCATATTTAGCCGACTGGTCACTTTCACTGTTGTTTGTACAGTGACTAATTTCAGCTATTTCAAACAGATATGGGGACAGTGCATCAATTAATTAACAAGTTAACATGGACATTTTATACCTTAACGTCTCAAACATTTAAAATGGGCTCAATATGATCCCATGGATGTGGCTCAATGTTGAAAAAATTTCTTTGAGGTTTAAGCTGAGGAAAAACTAACCTAATGTTCATTTAAACATGCCATGTCTAGCCAAAGAGCAGAAATGGCAAAATATAACAGTGTCATGAATTAGATAATTATGTCATTTTAACTAAATTACTATGTTGTTTTTACAATATAATTGTCTCGTAAAAAGGACATAAACATATTGTAAAATAACATAATATTCTCTTATAACAACATAAATGTATTGTGAAAACAACATAGTTATGTCCTAAAAATTACATGATCTTCTGATAAAGGATATAATTAAGTTGTAACAACAACATAATATGTCATTTTTTTTTACAAGAAAGATCTAAGAACATAATACACAGGGAAAAATACATGTGTGGGTCAGCAATAAACTTACGTACTTTCTCTTTAAGTTGCTTTTTGATTATAAAACTACCAGTTATTGTCCATTAATTACCTACACCCTGCAATTAAATGTTATTAAATTACAATTAATTTGACACATTTCAATAATTTTTACTAGCTGAAGGAGCAGTACGTACATCTTAAATAAACTGGTGAAGCAATAACATTTTAAAACCATTCAACATAATAAACAAATTCTAAACTATTGGTTTCCAACTTTAGGCTTTCTAAATGTACACAAATTGAAAGTGGACTGGTTTGACTGAAAGGTGAGTGGTATTCGATCAAGCCAAAATATGCACACATAAAAATTATTTCAGGACTGTAATTCAGCTTTTAAATTGTGAATATCGTTTCTGAGCTGCTATACTGTCAGTGATATTAGTGCTGAACTGAACATAATTATCCTTCAGATTATCCCATAACAACAAATGTTGGTGAGTGTGGTTCATGTGGAAGCTTTAGTAAAGTTTCGAATGTTAACAAATCGTTTAATACATGCTCTGCTGAATTGAATCCTTACACTGCAGCTTACAGTGTCTTGTAAAACACAAATAAAAATACAATATTTAGTTGTGAAGTTTTAGGGGTAAATGAAGGTATTTTATGTGCTTGTGGGTGTTAGGAAGCCAAAAAGTAACAACAACTTTGATGCATCCAAAATCACAACAGATCTTTCTTAGACATAAAAAAGAATGGCGCTAGAATGACATCCACATGAGGAACATTTTTGGTGATTTTTATCAGTATGGAAAATGTTTTTATCAAAGTAGAATAGCCTTTTCTTTATATCTGACAGCTGCACAACCTACCATCCAACAAAGCTGATTCCTCAGTGTTGTGTTTAGGTGCTTTATGTGATCGCTGGGATGCAGTTGGATTCAGTGTTGTTCAAATTGCCAAAACAAACCACTAGTGTCTCATTGATATTTCGATAACTTTAGCTGATTAGCTAAGTTTGTTCTGGTATCTACGAGTTCTGTTTAACCAAGCGTTATTGAAAAATCCTGTACAGTATCTAGGACTAAGTAACCTCACCATGCTCTCTGATTTTAGCATTAATTTGGCGCTTTCAGGGATTTGTGAACAAAGCAATATTTTGGCCGAGAATAAGGCACATTCACATTTGTTTGTTGTTACCATTAAGTATTTGTGTAGTGAGTGTTTAAAGAAAATGAACAATATTTTAGTGCCTTTTGTTTTTTTAACACTTAATTGTTATACATTTTTAGCTGTCGAACCAAAATGATTCAATATAACTAATAATTTCATCCCTTTTTTACATTCAATGTGTGGGAAACAGGATGAGGAGTCTATTCGACGAGCGATTTGGGAGAAGAACATGCTGTTTATTGAAGCGCACAATCGGGAGTATGAACTAGGCATTCATACCTATGATCTGGCTATGAACCATTTTGGGGATATGGTAAGAGCCATTCAACACGGCTGTTCAACTCTGAATTAGAATGTGATAATGATTCATCAATACTGTGTCCTGAGATCTGTATACAGAAAGTAGGTTTGGAAATTGTGAAACTTAGTCACCCCTGCTATTTTCTCTGTGCAGACACTAGAGGAAGTGGCAGAGAAGGTGATGGGGCTTCAGATGCCCATGTACAGGGATCCAGCAAACACATTTGTTCCTGATGACACAGTGGGAAAATTGCCTAAATCTGTTGACTACCGCAAACTCGGATATGTTACTTCAGTCAAGAATCAGGTTAGGAACACAAGAAAATCTCTTTATTATCATTATTATAACCAGTACATATTATAATCCCAGATGGGATTTTGCAGGTTGTAGTGCCTAATGGATGACTACTAATATAAGATACTAGTATGGTTAAGGGGATGAAATTAGAAGAATTGGACTGTTGAAAAGATTTACAACTCCGTTTTTTTTTTGTCAGACCATTTAATTGTTTCAAGTTTGTGGACATGCATTTAAAACTTGCAGAATTCATCTAAAATCTACTTCTGGCCCAGGAATGAATGAAGACTATTTATGCATTTACTAAACTAATATGTGAAAGTCAAACATAACGTTTTTTTTAAAATATGAAGTTATTTACTTCCAAGGCAATGTAAATGGTTTATATTTTAAGCAATCCTTAAAATATTTATTTGTTTGAAAGTGAGTTTCACTGGCCTGGGTCATTTTCTGTGAAAAACATGTATCAGGACAAATTTTTAAAGACCCCACATTGTATACCTCGCCTACACACTTCTACCATTCCACACAAGGTGTTCAGGTTTACTGGATCGAGGGCATGTACAAGTGTGAAAATTGTAGATTCTGTACTTTTAATTACTGTCTTCCAATACAAAAATAAATCATACATTAACATACATTTTTTTATTGTGTGAATTAAAAGCCCCATAATGCAATAGGTCTGCCAATCCTGTCAAAGTAGCAATAACGAGAACACCACACCTGGTTTAAATTCTAAACATTAAATACAATATAAAAAAAAACAGTCTAAGTAACAATAATATGAACACCAAATAAGGGTTAATAGTGTTTTGGCGCCACCCAGAGGATGCAGCCAATAGTCATTGTTTTTGTGACGCTAACAGTAGAATACATTATTCTTATAGACATTATACATTATAGATCAATTTGATTCCTGGTCAGAACTATTGTGTATCTCTGCTTTTTTCATCAATACAACCAGAAAAGGCACCAAATTAACTTTTTGTCCACGTGTACTTTTGATTCCAAACAAAGAAAAAAATTGGAGTGCTGAGAAAGCAGCTTTGGGGGTGCCAGATTTTAATAAACGTAGGCCAGATCTATTTAGAGTTAATAACTAATAATAATAAATGATATATTTTCCCTTTTGTCTGCCATTCAGGGCTCGTGTGGCTCCTGTTGGGCGTTCAGCTCGGTTGGGGCTCTTGAGGGTCAGCTGATGAAGACCACGGGTCAGCTGGAGGACCTCAGTCCTCAAAATCTGGTGGACTGTGTGACTGAAAACAGCGGCTGTGGTGGAGGCTACATGACAAATGCCTTCAAATACGTCAGCAGCAACCAGGGCATTGATTCTGAGGAGGCCTACCCCTACGCTGGAGTAGTAAGATCTCATTTCATTTTAATTTGTGTTTGTTTGCTGCATACCAGTCTGTGTTGCTTGAATGAAAATCAAGTTCCAATTTTAAATGTATCCTTTCTTTAATATACCATTTAAAAATGCATTTCAAATTAAAGCAATGGACTAATTTTGTGCTCAAACTCCAAGAGATAAGTTGTTTCTTTTACATTTTGGACCCTGTTCAGCCATTCTCCTGAACTACACTTTTAAAGTAGTATAGCTTAGCATAGTTGTTTTTTTATTGGATGGTACCAGAAGCATTCCGGTTTAAAAGTCAAATATTTGTAAACCTTGACTCAAAATGTAATTTACTTAGATCAACAGAAAAGGTGAGGTTACTGTTTTCTTGGCCACTATTCGACTCAGTTGTAATCAAATTCTGGCAACAACAAAAAGAGCAAGTTTTGCTGCTTTAACAGGGTGCTGCAGTCATAAGGATAGAACACACTCATTTCATGCACTAACCACTAAGATTAGCTTAGAAACTGTATGTTTCGGCCTTGTACGTCCTTTCTGTACTAGCACCAATGTTCTCTAACTGAAATCCATGAAGTTTTTCCAAAAAAATGATCACACATTCCTGATTATTTCTTCTCTTGCTGCTGCCATCTGCAGGATCAGCAATGTTCCTACAACACTACAGGAAGAGCGGCCAGTTGCAAAGGTTTTAAAGAGATTCCTGAAGGTAATGAGAGGGCACTGACTAGCGCCCTGGCTAACGTGGGACCTGTGTCAGTGGGTATCGATGCCATGCAGTCCACATTCCTGTACTACAAAAGCGGTACTTTTCATTCCATCTAAAGGCTGAATGTATAATTTGCTTACATATATCATTTGTTCATAAAACCATTGGTCTCCAAACCTCATTCTAGGAGTCTACTTTGATCGCAACTGCAACAAAGAGGATATCAATCATGCAGTGCTTGCTGTCGGCTATGGAGCCACACCCAAAGGCAAAAAGTATTGGATTGTGAAGAACAGGTGAGACAAAAAAATCCTGCAAGGTCTTCAACAGAACATCACTGTTAAAATAAAAGCATTATTAGTTTTGAGTTATTTAATTGACACAAACTTATGGGTGGTGGTCCATTCAAATACTACACACAACATGCAAAGTGGCTTTAATTTCTTTTGAAATTAATTAGAATTTCCAAGCTGAGTAGGAAAGATAACTGAGCAACTAACAAGATAATTTACACGACTTAAATACACTAGAGGAAGCAGACACACCAGGGGAAAATATATTGTAACACCACACCAGGTAAACTAGGGAAACATTTAAAAAATTCTCTGAATGATCCGGATGAGGAGCCCATAGGCCTTTTATTTGAAGACCAATAACATTTGACAGATTAATTTAAAGTTATAGGCACATAGTTTGCACCCCCTTAGGTGCAACACCCCTAAGCTCCCTCCAAACTCTATGTTTTTTTGACATGGCAACTTGTTTCAATTTTAAGCTAAAAAAAATTCCAGCTGTTGCATTGATCCCCTAGGATGGCCGATGGAGTGTTTTGTCCTGCAGGTTTTTAACACCAACTTCAGTTTAAGTACAGAAACCAGTAGCTCCAAACATACCAAGACCACCTTATTTATTCTGACCTGATATCATTTATTAAAGCTCGCCTAAATACATTTTAAATCTAAATAGATAGCACCCATGGTTTACCCTTTGAAGCCAGTTGGGGTTTTCACAGTTTCTTGGGTTTCACAGTTTCATGTGAAATTTAACTAATTGTTTTAGGACTCGTTGTTTTTGAACCTTTAGCAGTTGTGTCAATTAGGAATGTGGAAATCACAAAATTAAAGTGAAAAACATTTTTGCATGGAGAGCACCTCTAGGGTTCTCCCAGTCAGTTCCTAAATGGACGCAGTCCAGTAAAATGCCATTCAAACTTCATACAGCACACCTGATTCCACTTATTCAGCTTTCCATAGCTGCGCCCGTGAGGGAAACTGAAGCACATCTAGTTGCAAAACCATGTTTCAGTCAAGAGATGGAGACAATGAGTGAGATAGCACAGATCAAATTGAGTTCAATTTAGCTTGCACAAATTAAGTTACTTGACATTTAGCAAATATGTTTTTATAAGCTCTCATTATTTATGCTGACTTCCCTCTTTTCTGATTCCTGTCTTGCAGTTGGGGTGAGGATTGGGGAAAGAAGGGGTACATCTTGATGGCCCGTAACCGCAACAATGCTTGTGGGATCGCCAGTCTCGCCAGCTTCCCAGTCATGTGAGATCTGGAAATGCAACAGAGCAAACCTGTCTGTTGCTGATCAGAGACTAATTGTGCTCCATCATGAAGAAAGTCTTGGACTCTTTCAAAAAGAAGTGTTTTCTTGTTTATTATCTGTGTTTGAAATGTAAAACTTTGCAGTCAGAGCTGTTTTGTGCAATATTTGAAATTCAGAAAAGGGATGTTTTGATATTGTGAATGCAGACTTTTATGTTTTTTTTTTTCCAATTCACCAGGAGGGATGAAATCACTGAAACATGTTTCATTTTGTTTGATTGCATATTGAACATCAGCTTCTTGTTAAAATGTTGAATAAAACAATAACTTTTTGAGTACATCTAACATGTGTAAATTGTTTAATGTTTACTTACATTATTTTTAATTGTAGATATGAAGTTAAACCAAGACTGATCATTCATCTTATAACTTCAAATCTTTTAGATAGAGAAACCATTAAAGGTGCAGACTATAAATTTGTGGTCAAAACTGGTACTGCACTAACCAAAAAAGTACTTTTGAACATGGGTTCACTCCGCATCATTCCAGAATGAAGGTTTCAAACTTTAGATTTGGTAACATTTGGCTCTATGGTCAGCTGGGGCCTCATGTACTTACAAAGTTAAGATTAAAGGTACACACAAAATCCTTCTGATTTATTTATCTCTGCGTACTCTGTTTACAATGCAGTTTCTCATTGTATATTCAAATTCACATTGAACTGAGCACAGACAAATCTCATCACAGTCTCTTCATTTACATACTTTTAAATATGTTAATGAGGCACTGAAGGATAAATGTGGCCACAGGATGGTGGAATTCAGCAGAGGATTACAAAATGTTTAATGTTTAAAGAGAGCTGATTGGAGATGCTGTTTGCCAGAGGTAGAAACCAGAAAAACTAGCTAACAGGGATTGAAAATCATATCATCATATAATCATATTTATAAATAAAATCTCGGTGTTAATGGGTTATTCAACTGTTGGAGACTGTCCATTTAAAAACTTTATAACATGAGACATTATTTAACAAGGTAACAACATATATTAAATAAAGCACATAATAAATGCATGTATTATATTAAACAATGTATTTCAATATCATAATTTCACTTAAAATACATTGACACAAATATCAAATAATAAAAATATATTAATAATATTAGCAACCAAAATGAACAAGCTAAATGTTTAAGAATAAAAAAAAACTATTAATTAGAGAAAAAAAAGGATCAAGTCAGATTTTAATTAACATTTTCTGTAAATAATTCATTATGATAACTTTGGCGGAAATTAGTTTAAAAAGATAAAAACAAAGAATGGAAAACTTCTAAAATTGGTGTTTTTAATCAGGTACTATTGTCATAAAATGTTTTCTCCAAGGCTTATAGGCATCGCCAAAGAACCATAAACCACTAAAAACACTCAAAAAAAGCACAAAAAAAACTATATAAGAGGATACAAAAATAGTATGTACGCATGTGTGTTTTGTTAGTGGAGAAAAACATTAATCATCATTAATTTCACTATGAGTAAAAAAGCCAGCGAAAAAGCTGACATATGAAACAACGGTTGAGGCCCCTGGTCAGCATCTTCTGGTAGCAACCAACAGTTTGGTAAGGGCTCCTTCAGTGAGGCAGAAACCAACTATACCTAAACAATTGATTAGCTTGCCGGTTGAATTAAGAGCCATCACTGATTGATCTGCATTTAATGAATAATAAAGATGTATCTGTTTAGAGCGGGTAATGGATCTTTACATTATACAGTATGTTTTGTTTTATTGTTAATTTCAAACCTTATATCCCTTGGAAAGCTCTTTTGTACAGGTGTGAGACTGCAGTTAAAGTGCTACAAAAATAAAGTTTTATTCGATTTAGAACATCAAACCGAAACATTTAAAGTATGAATATTCTGGCTAAACTAGTGCTACCAGTGATGATTATTTAATGTCTCTTGAGAGATCAAAGATATTTTATCACTTACTTTATCACTTCTTGTCTTATATTTCTTACATACTGTACCTTTAACCAGTTTGCTGATCCATCATAATGTGCTTTATGTTTAAACTGTTGAGATTAGATTTTGAGCAAGTTTAAAGCCTCTCATTACATTTATGCTGATGATTGGCAACTATGCTTCCCGAGATAAATCTAATACTGCATCTGGCTGCTCTTCAAGGTTATTGACAAATGGCTGTTGGAATGCATCATCAATGTACTAATCATTTCTTACATCGATTACTCCAGCAATCTGTGAAACAGTGTCAATAAGTCATTGTTAGCTACATGTCAGACCATTAAAAATGCTTTTCCTGATTTCCTGATTCAATGCATTAGAAATTGCAATATTAATCATATTTTAAATCTACATTTACTGCAATTTCACACTGGTTCTCTTAGAATAAAGATTGCTGTTTTGAATTGTCAGGGCTCGTATTCTTATAGGTTATAGGCTATAGCTTGTGTTTAAAATGATTAAATTAACCACAAGATAAACTTCCTGTTTTCACCCTTCATACCAGTTATAAACGATTAATGTTGTTTTAGACCATCATTATGCGCGCTTGAAACGTTGAGAGACCTGATGTTTAAGCAATGTTCCTAAGGGTATTGTAGAACATGGTTTTCGCCCTGTATTGAGAGCATGTAAAGAACAGTGAACACATTAATTAGAAGGTTAGATGAGTAACAATAATGTCTTAACAGTTGAAACAAACTCAATTTTTGGAGGAACACATTGAATCCTGCTTCAACACAGTTCAGACAGAGAAAGCTTCAACCAAGCGCTAAATTCTGCAGAGTTTAACTAAATAAGACTCACTAATATATATATATATATATATATATATATATATATATATATATATATATATATATATATATATATATATATATATATATATATATATATATAGCACTTTCATCTCCTCTCAAAAATAAAAGGTACCCAAATATGTCGAAGTGCAATGAACACGTGGTGGAAACAAGTAAAAGCGAATTAAAGGAAACAGGAACTCACAGTCGACCACCATCACGGTTCAGCCGAGAAGTTTATGAGACGGCACAGGTAAAACTACTTTTCATTTTGTTCTCTGTTACTGGTTAACTTCAATAACTATTTTTATTCAAAATTGTGTTTTGACAGTGATCCACGTTTACCGTTTATCTTTTGGGTTTTATTTGGGGTTTGTTTCGGTCGAAATGAAAATCTTTTATTTGTTTATTTCGGTGTTCGTGCCGTTTACTAGCCTGATTGAAGGCACAGGTGAATATGATTACATTGGAAGATGATATTGATCTGAAAGTTTTAAGCAGGCGGATGAAGCAGTCAAACCTTTTATACTTCTCTTCAACGTGTCGGGTTTCACGTTTCGCAGAGGTTTGTTGAGATGCTCACGACATTTTTATCTCAAGTAAAGGAATGTAATGCTTTTAAGATGCTAGCTGAACTTAATTGATTGGCAGTTTGTTGGTTATGGCTATTTCAGAGTTTCTACGCAGGAGTAAAAGCTTTAAAGTGGAGTTTAATTGCTTCAATGTAAAAGCATGGGCCCTGTTTATTGGAACATACTTTATGATTTAGGTCCTTTTGTGGTCGTGTTGCTCTGTTCCTGTTTCCTCAACCTTGTGTCAGTTATCTGCATATTTGCAGAAGTAGCTTCATATTGGTGTGCCAGTTGCTGGTCTGACCTTTAGGTTTAGTCGTATGAATGTATT
Source organism: Danionella dracula (assembly GCA_900490495.1). Classification (NCBI taxonomy): domain Eukaryota; kingdom Metazoa; phylum Chordata; class Actinopteri; order Cypriniformes; family Danionidae; genus Danionella; species Danionella dracula. The sequence continues at coordinate 5,365,035 of UELW01000039.1, read as the reverse complement.
TTTATTTATTTAGAGCTGATTGAATCCATGTTCATAATATCCTAGTTTTGGGTTTTTGTCAGGTCATGATGTTTGGGAGCTTGCTGTTTGCTGTGTGTTGTAGCTCAGCACTGGCACATTTCAACACTGCTCTAGACCAGCACTGGGAGCTGTGGAAGAAGAAGCATGATAAAGTTTACTTGACTCAGGTGAGAAATTGAGGCTTTTAAAAGACTGGTGGCTTTTCCAACTTGTTAATGGATTGGCTTTGTCTGAAATGTGGAAGTGTTTACTCAGCGTCATGAACCAACATCCCATTTTCTCACCGCAGTAAAGTGTGTTTCAGATTGAGGAACTGGGCAGGAGGGAGCTGTGGGAGAGAAACCTTGAACTTGTTTCCATTCATAACCTGGAGGCCTCCCTGGGGATGCATTCATATGACCTGGCTATGAACCACATGGGTGACATGGTGAGAACCATGCAAATGTAGAAAAGGGGGGCTTTCTTGCCCCATAGATTGAGTTTTGATTTTTGGGTTAAACCTGAAAAACAATACGTTTTGTGACAGTTCCTGTTTTGAGACCGGAACCCTTGCTTCATCTTTGTTCCTTGAATTTTAATTTGGCTCAATCTGTTTATGCATGCTTCTATGTCTGTGGATGTGACTACATTGTTTTTAAAGCCTGTTATTTCGAATTTAATGTAATACTAGACTGTAAACTCTATTATGCAGTAACAAAATGAAGAAACTACTATTTGGTAATGATTGGGACTTTTTTTTTCTTCTATATTGTAAATTGTGCATGTTAATAAATTCAAGAACAGAAATGTTCTTAATTGTACAAATTATTTATTATTTTAATGGATTGTTTGTGTTGTGTAATGGTGCTACAAAAGTCGAAACCTAAGAATTGAAGATCAATCATGAGTTTCGAAGAGGGGGGTATAAAAGTTAGTCCTGGAAGTCCACAGCCCTGCATAGATTATCTTAAACCAAAATATAAAACACCATTTCACATTAATTTTTGGTCCGCATTCTTGTCTGAAGCCAGATTAGTGTGCATACTACAGTGTCAAGGACTACTGTTGAGGACTGTGGCCCTCCAGAACTGACTGACCTCGTGCAGGTTTACTAACTAAACACACACTATTTAGACAGAAATATGTAATTTAATAGTTTTAGGTAAACACAACAAAAACTAGATTTCAACATTCAGGTAAAACCCATAAAATCATGAATACTGACCTATTTCATACAATTACTTTTCTTAATTTTCTTTATTTTACCTCTCCACTTCACCATCTTAATCTGTTTTAATCAATGTTTTAAAATGTTCAGTTTTTAATCACTGATTTTGATGTGACTTTTTATGCTTGATTTTATTAATTTTACTTTTCTTTTTATTCTTTGTTCCAACGTAAAGCACTTTGAATTACCCTGTGTACGAAATGTGATATACAAATAAACTTGCCTTGCCTTCTTTAAACTTTTAGTAGCTGTTCAGTAGGTTTTAGATCCAACTGCTAGTTCAGTACATTGTTTGTACATAAAGCTTCAAACTGGATGGAAGTATTTGGCCTAATGGTATTGAGTTTCATAAGGTTAAGCTAGACAATGCAGGGTTGTGGCACAACCAAAACTTCGTTGAAACATGTACATTGACCTTTTCTAATCATGAGCTAGTTTGATAGTTTCATGTCCTGTTTCTCATTTTGTGTTGCAGACAACTGATGAGATTCTTGAAATGTTAGCTACAACACGCGTCCCAATTGACTTTAAGAGACAAACTGCAAAGTTTGTGAGTTTTGCTGGTGCTCCTGTCCCTGATTCTCTGGACTGGAGAGAGAAGGGCTATGTGACCAGTGTGAAGATGCAGGTATTTATCTGCACTGCTCTATTGTGAAGCTGTATGTGACCTCTCAGCCAATATACTAAATCACTTGTTGTTGTTTTGTAATCTGTGGTTTCATTTATTTTATTTTACTATGAAATGCAATTCTTTTATTTTTGAATTTTTTTATTAGATAAGTTTAAGTTGCATTGCAGTCTTACTGAATCTAGTGAATACAGTTGTCTACCTTCGTGATGCCAACATTATGATGATCAAACTGTTTTGTTTTAAAAAGGAGTAATGGACTCTGTGCACTACCTGCTGCTTATGTACTTCTGCTAAAATCTGTTGTAAATGCGATTTTGGTTTGAACCTTCAGATAGGGGTGTTGACTTGACGGCATGTTTTGTTTTTGTTTTCTCTCTCCTGTCTCTCAGAAATGATCACAGATAGGTGATAATTGGTCAAATTTGTAGTGTTACCTATGTCATTTTATCTTCAATTTATCTCCTAAATGGAGGTTAGATCCATTATTTTCCTCAAGAAATTGATTCAAGTGTAAAATTTCATGGCGATTGCATCCATTGAAGCAAATGGAGCATTTTGTTTCGTATTGCTTAGAGTACACCCTTGGATTGTCAAAAACTCATTTTAAAGCACATCAGTAGACTTGTACTTTTTAATATCAGATCCATTGATTGCACCACTAGTGTTTTTTTAAATTGATGTTTAGGGCCTTAAGAGAAGAGTTGATTTGTATAGGTTGTATAGTGTCCATGGATGCGCGTATATATTTAGTTTGCTTCTTGAAATTTTGGCGAGGTGCTACTGGTCTGAAGATGTGGTCTTGGGGATAACAAACATCACTGCATAGAACATCTGTAGATGTTTATTTTAAATTTAACCAATTCTTTACATTTATTAGAGAATTTTTTTTTTTTTTTACTGTTATGGCTCTGGAGTGCATGTTTTTTTTTCTTCCTCTGATTTAGTGAAAGTTGTGGTTTGTTCCTGGTTTCATGGTTTTGTTTTTCATGTTTGAGCAGGGTGCTTGTGGCTCATGTTGGGCCTTCAGCTCAGTCGGCGCTCTTGAGGGTCAGCTGATGAAGAGCACAGGAAATCTGGTGGATCTCAGCCCTCAGAACCTGGTGGACTGTTCCTCCAAATATGGCAACAAGGGTTGCAACGGGGGCTTTATGGATGATGCCTTTCAGTACGTTATTGATAATGGTGGCATTGACTCCGACTCCTCATATCCGTATAATGCAGTGGTAAGATTTACTTAAGTCTGAGATGCATATCTTGGAGGGTGCTGGTTACAATTTTAAATGTGTTCTACAGCAAGGGCAGTGCCAATACAATTCATCTGCGCGAGTGGCAAACTGCACCCGGTACTACTTTGTTCGGCAGGGAGATGAACCTGCCCTGAAAGAGACTGTGGCTAATGTTGGACCTGTTTCAGTTGCCATTGATGCCACCAGGCCTCAGTTTGTAATGTACCGGAGTGGTGAGTGTTTTTCTTGATTCACTAACCTGATTGGTTCCCAAGTTTACAAATTCTTCTCCTTGTGCTAGGAGTTTACGATGACCCAGCATGCACCAAAAAGGTGAACCATGCGGTTCTGGTGGTGGGATATGGAACTCTGGCCGGTCAGGACTACTGGTTGGTCAAAAATAGGTGATGAATTTAAATGATACATGTATTGAAGGCTTCTACAACATGGCTTCGACAAAACTTGAGAATGAAGGCAGATGTTGATTAAGTGGCTTTTTTGTGTTAACAGCTGGGGTTCTCGTTTTGGAGACAGTGGCTATATTCGTATGGCTAGAAACAAGAGAAACATGTGCGGGATTGCCTCGTATGCCTGCTATCCAGTTATGTAGCCCAACCATGTCAAGAGAAAAAGACTGACAGTTACATTTTATTTTTGTAAATGTTTTTGTCTTTTTTTTTTTTTTATTCAATTTTATCATTTATCAATTTTAAAATAAATATAACATTTTAAAACTATTATCTGCCTTGTTGAATCTTTGAAACGAGCTCTACTGAAACCTAAATCTTAATACCTTGTCAAAAATACCAGTCTCCATTCAAGGAGATTCGTTTTTATTATTTATCCATAAGAATATATGGTGACATAGATGTAGCTAGCCACAATCAATTCTTTGTTTTAGTGTTATTTGATTTATTTTTTTTACATTGACAGCAAGCAGACTTTGTCAAACAACTGCTTATAGAATGCTCTGTATATGACTCCATGAGGAAATCTGACAACTTAAAAGAAATCTTCTCAGTTCAAAGCAGACTTGAATTTTATTTCAAAAACTGACTTGCCATACTTGTTTTAACAGTTGAGAAAATAAATATTTCCAAGTATGTGTAGACTTTTTTTAATTTTTTTATACCGCAAATAATTTTCCATTGAGCAAATATGTTTGAACCCTTTTCGGTTAATTCTATAAATGTATGTGTTGCCCATAATGTATATTTAGTTTCTAAGCAAATAAACTAAACCTAACATTTAATACTTTCCATAATTTAGATCTGAGGGAATAAATTTGTTTATCATTTTTTTTTTTTTTTTGCTACTTCAAATGTCAAAACTACTTTGGGTCTTGTGATGATTTACTAAGTTAAATAGATTTTTGAGATTATTTTGGGGGAAATAAAGATGGTCAAGAATCTGTTATTGAAAAATTGGTGTTCTGTTTAGAGTCATTGTGTAGCAAAATTTATATATTTTTTTTCTTAACTGTTTGGTATGTCATTTTGTTCTTAACATATTTACAATATGGGTATTGGTTTATAGACCACTTAACATTGACTTGTGACTGATTTGACAATTGTGCGTAAAAGAAGCTGGATACAGCAGGCTATAGTGAAAATGTTGCTGCAGCCGGAAGCATTAGATTGTTCCAACATTTTAAATATGACAAGTGCAAAAAAGAATCGAAGGTAAACTACTAATATCTCTTGCTAGTTATCCTTGGATTATGAGCTCAAAGGCAAGTGGGTCACTTAAAATGGTGGGGTCACTTACTATTTTTGCACATTTAAGCCACAAGAACACACATCTCCACACTCAAATGAAGACACTGAATACAAAACACATTCATAGTCGTTATAACGACCTGATGTTAAGGCAAGCAGACTTAATGAAGACCAAAAGAGTAAGTATGGAGCAGGTAATAAAATAAAAATACTCCAATTTACCTATTAAAATCAGTTATTTCTGTCAGTATGGTTTGTTAAATGTTGTGTCTAGCTGGCTGCTTGCACGATCAATTCAAATTAACATGAATATGGTAAGTAAAAAAATGAAAGGAATCATATATCGATTAAAAAAAAGCAAAGATGATAGCATAACAATCTTTAATTTAACATAAATAAATAAATACCTAAATGAATAAGGACATATGTTTTGAAATGTAAAAATACATCAATAGCATTTGCTTATTAGTTAAGTAAAATATTTCCTTATTTTATGGAAGCCTTTATGTCTTTATGCATATAACATTATTCTCACATTAATTCGAGAATACCTTTATTTGTAGCATTATATACACACATACACGCTCATATATGCAAATACAGGCACAAACTTTTTTCGTTTATATATTTGTTGTTGTTATAATTTTGCGTACAGATCGACATGCCAATATAACCACCACTAGGTGGAGACAACCAATTTACCCAGATTTAGACAGACGCTGACTTATTATATATAAATATATTTATTTAGAACTGAAAGTGTATTGTAAAATACTTCGTTATAGCAGGGCGAAACAATTGGACGCTCTAAACTACACCTCCACACGACAGCAGCCAAATAAAGCACGTGACTGAACAAAGTAAAAGCGAAGGCAGAAGGAACTGGTGGCTATTGCTTCCCTCCTTTAACCGTCAACGAGCACGATTTACAGGTAAAACCATATGTTTATATTTGTTTAACTTTGTTAGATTTTCACACGATGTTTCTCAGTTCAAATTGGAATTTATTCCTATTAGCCTGTCGGTATTGTGCATAATTTAATACGAATATGTTTTGAGTTAAAAAAATGAAAAACTTGATTAAAACACGTCTCGTGTTTTGCTTACATTCTAGCTGAAGGACCTAATCCTTTTTTTATATATATAAGTAGGTTAACACTCTTGTACAGAAAAGTATCTGCCACACCGAGTAATAAAACTAGCTAAACTTTTGTTGTAACGTGAGCATAATTACATTTCTACATGATCATCTTCATGTTAAAACATTAAAATTGAGAGTAACATTATAACGTAAATGTCTGAAATAGAGACATTAAGTTGCACTTTTAAGTTATAATGTAAGCTTTCAATTTCACTTTTTAACATTAAAATTTCACGTAAAATATATTTTTTATAGGTTAAAATGTAAATGTTCTGCAACTCATGAGTGGAGTTATATGCTACTGTACTTTTCAAAAAGATTTCAAGCATAGTGTATTAAAATTGAATTGAAATTGTATATCCTTAATCTAAGATTGGACAGGTTTTGTTGAATTAATTATTTAAAAGTAATAGCTATCTTATTGTATGAAATATAAGAATATATAAGTTGGATATATACTAATAAGATAATTTTAAACCAGGTAAAAGTGAAAACCTTAATATTTTAGAAGCAATTTCTAAATGCCGCTGGGTCAACGAAACCTCTCAAAAATATAATGACATGTAAATTCCGGATGCTTGAAATATTTTCTTTTCGTCAGATCATGATGTTGGGGAGCTTTCTGCTTGCTGTATGTTTTACCTCAGCGCTGGCCCAATTCAACACGGCTCTAGACCAGCACTGGGAACTGTGGAAGAAGGCACACATCAAAATATACTCCACCGAGGTTAGAAACCTAAAAGATTGCGTCTCAAAGCATCCTCGTCTAGAATAACTCGATTGTCACCTGTTCTGCACAGAATTTCCAGCACTTCCTTATTCGTTTCAAACTGGTTAAACCTGTTTAGTGTTTAACAAACTCATGTGAGACTTGATTTTCACAGAATATGTTGGTATTTGAACACTGATTTAAACTATTGACTTGTGGTGTTGTGTTTGCAGGATGAGGAACAGGGCAGGAGGGAGTTGTGGGAAAGCAATCTACAAATGATCAGTATTCACAACTTGGAAGCCTCCATGGGGATGCATTCATATTACATGGCCATTAACCACATGGGTGACATGGTGAGAACATCCTCAATAGGTTTACTTCACAACCAAATCCTTTTCTGATACAAACGCTTCTGGCACACAATTCACTGTTAATTGCAGACGCTAATTTTTGAGCCTTCTCCGGCACTTCGGCGAAGAACTACCTTCTGCTACAGCTAAACTAAATGTTTCACATTTTGACATATCAGTTCAGATCACCCGCTTCCATTTTTCTGCATCCCACTTAGTTTTGTGTATACATGGGTCCAACTGGTTTCTATTAGTTCTGAGCTGATTGGAAGTTATCCTCAAACTTCTTTAACTGATATTAAATAAAAGATTGTTTTAGCATCTTTATCAAAGCTACTATTAGAATATTTTGTCTGAACAATGTTGTGTTTTGTGGTTGTAGTTTTGCTATTATATTTTACTGTTTTATAACTGTCAACAAATGGATTTTGAAGGCTAATAAGCTTGATGTGTCTGGAGCAGCACATCATGAAACAGAGTCTGCTTTGACGTCTGAGAAAGCTTGTTGATGCAGCACAGCTACTTTGCTGTGCTCAATCTCGCCATGACAAGAAACTGCCTTTTTTAACCTGACATTCGTAGCTGAGTTTAACTGATCCTTGGTCAGTTTTAAACCTCCCACACAGTTGTTTCAGCTTTATTTCATGACTGAATGTTAACCTATGTTGGTGGCATTGAGGCTCATTAGCGCCTACTTAGTATAATTTGTTGATCATACGCCTGAATATAATAGTATCAAATCTCTGACAATGTGATTGTGTTGTCACTAAAGGTGGTAACACAAAATATTTATATGGTTTACAATTTTTCTTTTGTTCATTCCCATTGTCTTTTGTACATTAACAAAAACTTTGAATCTTTATTATTTCTATTTCTGAGGGCAATCTATTCGTATTTTTGCCATACATAGAAATGCCTTTAAAATGCAATAACCAGATTTTCTATATTTACATCTTTTCTATCCATTATATTTATGCTTTTACATATTTGATTAGATTTTTTTCCAGTAGATATTTAACCTGATGCTTCTTATTGTTTGTTGAGAAGATGGCGGTCTTGTTTAAGGTTCAATGATATATATTTGATTTTGCATGTATGTTTGATAGTGCTAGGCTTTCATCACCTAACTGCAAAGCAATTCTACCTATTGGTATAAATAAAGAAATCTAACCTTTAACATTTTTTTTGCTGATTCACAGACTACCGGCGAGATTCTGGAAACATTAGCTATGACTCGTGTGCCTCCTGACTTTAAGAGGCATACAGAAGAATCTCTGGCTTTTTCTGGGGCTCCTGTCCCAGACTCGGTGGATTGGAGAGATCAGGGCTATGTGACCAGTGTGAAGAACCAGGTGGCGTATTGCATAAATCAGTAAAATAAAACTCATAGATATGATAGGAATCATTTTTTTCATGTTTGAGCAGGGTGCTTGTGGCTCCTGTTGGGCCTTCAGCTCAGTCGGCGCTCTTGAGGGTCAGCTGATGAAGAGCACAGGAAATCTGGTGGATCTCAGCCCTCAGAACCTGGTGGACTGTTCCTCCAAATATGGCAACAGGGGTTGCAACGGGGGCTTCATGAGTCAAGCCTTTCAATACGTTATTAATAATGGTGGCATAGACTCAGACTCCTCATACCGATATGAAGCAGTGGTAAGTTCATGTAGCTGCTTTGAGGGAACAATGGCTTAACTGGAGTGAATCTTGCTTTACTTTGAGATGATTAGAAATTGTTATGTATGTAGATGTTTTGCTTGAGCTCTATTCAAGCAAAACATTGTGGTTCGAATCCATGGAATAGCACATTTTCCTGTGCTATAGGATTTGTTATTCTTCACTCTTACAAAAAAAGGACTGTGAGGGTGATTGGTGACACTTAATTCAAAGAGCGTTCTAAAACATCGTTACATCTGGTCCGGTTCACTCGATGACCTAACGTGAGTATTCCAGTATGGTTGATTCTAATGGAGGAACTGATGTGTTCAACAGCAAGGGCAGTGCAGATATGACCCATCCCAGCAAGCAGCAAACTGCTCCTCTTACCGTTTTGTCAGTCAGGGAGACGAGGAAGCCCTGAAAGAGGCTGTTGCCACCAACGGCCCCATTTCAGTGGCCATCGATGCCTCTCGTCCTTCATTTGTTTATTATCACAGTGGTGAGTATTTCCCCTCTAGTTTCATTTTAATGAACTGTTTGAATTTGTATTATTTGAATGAAATATTGGAATCTTTTAATTAAACTTTTATTTCCTAATTTCCTTCAGGAGTTTACAATGATCAATCCTGCTCCCAAAATATAAACCACGCGGTGCTTGCTGTGGGGTATGGCACCCTTGCAGGGCAGGAATACTGGCTGGTCAAGAATAGGTAAAATCTGCTAGATTAAATGTTTACGAATATTGTGGTTCTTTTTTGGAGAAAAAGTGTAAATATGTAAGAATTGTAGAAAGCTGTGTGTTTAATTTTTTTTTATTTTTCTTTGCTTTAACAGCTGGGGTACTGGGTATGGAGATGGGGGCTATATTCGTATGGCCAGAAACAAGAACAACCAGTGTGGCATTTCCTCCTATGCCTGCTTGCCTCTTATGTAAATCAAACTGTTGAATATATATACATATCTTTAGAAAAGTATATTTTTAACTGTGAAGTTCTTTATCTATAATGTTTGCCTTTTTTCTATTTTGATTGTTCATGGATTTAACAAATACTTTATATCAAGTGTTCTGTGATGGAGATTCTAATGTTTACTTCTTTCTAATTCTGTTCTCTTTATATGATGATATCCTTATGTGTAACAAAATGTTGTTGCTACATATGTATGTTTAATAAAATGCACGTAGGTAAAGATGGTTTGATATCTTAACAAGCTAACAGCCAATCAGAGGTTTTAAAAAGATCAGGTTTAACAACACCATGTGCCCTTGATCATAGGGAAATGTATGTTTTGGGGATTAACCATGATCAGACAATCCACCTTTAAGGAAATAAAAACTGTCTCTTGGTTAAAAATCCATTAATTATACAATGTGTAATATATAAAAAATTCACATGTTCAGTTAGTGCCATGACATGATCTTGTATCAATGCAGAGAAAGTGTAACAGATTCTGTGCTACGGTCAATACGCTATAGCAATGGTCGAGATTATGGGTGCACATGAAGATGCAGGGTCAGATTAAAACGCACAAAAACTGATTAAAATTGATCAGTGTTTGAGCAGACAGGATCCACATGAATGTTGAAATCACCAAGCAAAATGTTAAAAGACAACATTCATTCATCTTCATGTCGGCTTTCTTCCCTTTCGGGGTCGCCACAGCGGAATAAACCGCCAACTCTCTGGCATGTGTTTTAAGCGGCGGATGCCCTTCCAGCCGCAACCCATCGCTGGACACACATGCACTCATTCACACTTTAACACTATGGGCAATCGTTCTTACTTAATTCACTTAAATCGCATGTCTTTGGTCTTGTGGGGAAACCGGAGCACCCGGAGAAAAACCCACGCGATCACGGGGAGAACATGCAAACTCCACACAGAAATGCCAACCGACCCAGCCGAGGCTCGAACTAACAACCTTCTTGCTGTGAGATAACCGTGCTACCCACTGCGCCACCGTGATGTTTAAAAGACAACATATATTTTACAAACAATCTAAGAAGTGAATCAAAATACATCAGTAAATGTGAGTTAGACAATTAGAAATCTTTCTTCTCTACTTGCTGCCATGCTTCTATTTAGAATAATGAATTTCTCCAGATTGCACAATGTCCTCCCAACTTAAAGCCTATAGTCCAACTTAATGGACATAAGGCTTAAATTGAAGTGCTTTGAAGAAGAAAAATACCTGCCTGAGGTGATGTCCATTTAAATGGTAGAGTCTGAAAGGGTAAATTTGTGATTAAAAGTAGCCTATATAAGTAACTTTTTCATAAAATCTCTCTTTCGTGTCAAATACTTCTCTATATAGTTTGTAAGTTATATAAAGTTTTCCCAGTATGTTTAACATTTTAAATGAGCAAAACACATTATAAAGATGTGAATATGTGCTCCGCTTTCTAACCCTACATCTCTAACATCGCCGACTCCTGTATGATGACGCACAGTGAAAACACTCTTTAGATACAAGCTTACTGACAAAAAAGTTGAAAATGCTCAAAAAAACTATCCTTTTACTCATACCCTTTGCCTCTAAACTTGAGCAAAGAGAACTTTACATACTTGGCCTTTTATTGCTGGGTAAAAGTGAAGAGTGGCCACCATCTGTTTATACAATAACAGGGAAGGTGTGGAAATCAAAATTCACAATACTAGGTTAGTTGTTTTCAGTGGAGCTTTGCACATTTCAGAGTTGATTGGTTCAGAGGTACCAGAGATTCTCAGAATTTCTCCCTGCTGGAATTTCATGTACCTAAATGATCAATTTGTTCATTTACTGAGTAATGAGGTTTAAGAGTTTCCAGGAAGATAGCTGACGAGTGACATGAATGTGACAAAAGAGAGAATGAACAAGGAACTCAAGTTATTATTACCAGCAATGTGTGCAATGCTTATCCACAAGGTCTGGCATTTTTAAGCAAAGTATGAAATGTCGTCATTACATATTTGCCTAGTCATCATAGGAAACCCACAGGTATTTTGAACAAATGGAAAGTCATGTTTAGGTAAAATGTGAAAACATACAGATTGGTCTTAGATCTATCATTTACATTACATTTACATTTATGCATTTGGCAGACGCTTTTGTCCAAAGTGACTTACATTAGGGAGAGACAATATGCAATTTGTTACACCGTCAAAGTCTAGTTACACCGTCAAAGTCTAATCAAGTCTATCAAAAAGCAAAATCTATCACAATACTATTAAATTAGCTTTTCTGGGAGCTGGCTGTGAAGGAAAGGTCTGTGAAAAAGATGCCTTGCTCCTGCAGCTCAACCTCAAGTGCTCAAATTATTTTCCTAATTCTGTTTCAGCTGGTATAAGACCTTTTCGCTCTTGCATCATGTACAGAATGCCTTGACAATGTATGAAACCTGACTAATTTCAAGTTTGTGTGTACTCTTTTCGGAACACTGTTTATGCGTTCTATCACTGTTGAATTTCAATGGGAAGCAAAAGTTCAGATGAGAAGATGTATTCAAATAATTAAACATGGCTTACATTCTTCAATATGAATAAAGTCTGGAAATATTTGTCACATTTTTCGTGACATTCAAATTTACTTCTGTAATTCCTCTGAAAATTAAAAGAAATTCAGAGTTATCTGGGAGATAATGTATTTGATTATGCATGTTTGATATGATTGTGAATGCTGATGGGTTTTTAGCATTAAAAGCTTTAATATCAGAGACATTTATCCCTGAATGGTTAAAAAAACGATGGATGTCAACTCAAAGAATTTGATTTTAGTCACATGTTTAGCACTAGTAAAAATGTATTTGCTATATTTCCACTGGCATTTAGCTAGTTGTATTTGATTCTACATATTTAGAAAATGTCTCAACATTTACATAGGAAGGTTTTAGGAAGTGCTAACCATGGGACTAAAACAAAATTCTTTGAGTGTGTGTGTATATATATATATACAAGATGTTACTTATAATATTTAATATTGTAAAATGTAAATTTACAACGCATTATTAGCTGCTACCTGGCTCTTTGAATTGTTAATTAAGTTCAGTATGTTATACCTCCACGAAAATGCTAAAACTTTTCCATGATTGCAGAATAAAAACGTGCCATTCCACCCCAGTAGGTGGCGATGTTGGCTTTTGCACTGCGCTAGAGCGTTTTAGTCAACCATGTAACAGAGTAGTAGGATATGGTTATTTTGCTATCAGTGACTCCAGATTAGAGCGTCTCCTCTCATAAGAAGAAATACTGACCCATTCTTTCTGACCTAAAGTTCCTCAAAATTGATCCCTCATATCTTTACACTTTAGCTGATATAGAAATAATCAATGCTATGTTTGGACAAGCTTTAGCAATCCTTCTTTTTTATTTTCTTGAAGACAACAGTGTTTTGATAACTTTTAAGATGTTTAGAACTTTGCAGTCTTTTTTGTTTGTCCTTGGAGCAATGTGTAAGAAGTGTTACAAAAGTAATAAATGTCCATGTTAAGTACTATTTTAAGTACTATCACTGACAGTAGTAGTACAAAAATAAATATATATAATAATGTTTATGCTTTTTGTTTTAGACTGACACATTCTCTCTTACCTCTCATCCCATCTGGAGTTGGATGTTCGTTTTTAATTAAACCGTGCCCATCCTAATCAGCTTCTTGTTCCGGTAACAGCATTCACATTTACTAAATGAACTACTCTAACTGAGGAATCACACATGTCTCATGTTTTTCTCACCAGAAGTGATTTGAGGGACTGGTGTGGCCCAGCAGTATCACTCATTATATTGTACATGATGTTAATGTTCTTTTGTAGTTTGTCCAATTCATGTGAAAACAGGGCAAATAAAACTCCTTCATTTACATATATTTAAATATGTTACCGAGAGCATTGGTCACAAACAAGGTTATAAAGTATTGATTGGAGATGGTAGGTGATAATAACATATTTAACTTTAAAGGGGATTGCAAAATTATCAAATTACTTTTCAAGTCTTTTACAGTACTCAAACACTTTGAAAATAGGAACTCTGCCATCTTATAAAAAGTCATCATTTCTATTTTAGTGCAGAAATGCACATAGTGCTTGCTTTAACATAATAGAAAGAAAACATGTCTTCACTCATTTCATATGTTTACAAATGACTTGGTTTATTCAGTGCAACATCACAACGAACAGATTCACATGAGGTATTAAAGGATTCTTCAAGATCAGCACACAATGTCCAGTTATGATTGACATTAAGATTGCTGTGATTTGTACACCTTTGGTTGATTAGCCACATTCTTAAGGTAACACAAGGGAGAGAAGAACACACCAGCAGAAAGAGATTTTTGAAGAGTGATGGGAAAATGGAAAAAAGAACAAGCTTGCTACCGTTTCAGTCTTCTCATCCAAACTGTTCATCTCTGGATCTCCTGATCTAACAAACAATCTCTAACAGAATTAATGTGGTAATCCAACGATCCAGTTTGCAAAAACGCACTTTTTTTTTCCTTCAGATGTTCAACATATCTAGAAAATAATTGCATCATATTTGTAGAGACAAACTGGTCTCTAGTCTTTTACACAGCAACTTATTTTTCTTTTTTTTTTTGCATTTTTGGAGGGATAATCAATCATAAGATCAGCAAGACCCCCTTTCTTGCTTCGATTGTCATTCCCATTTGGTCTTTATATTGATAAATGTTCCTCAGTCTCTCTCCCTCTCTCTCATTCACTCGCACACACAAACAGAAGGTTTATCTACCTGCAGGTAGTGCTGTGATTTGGTTGTGTTCACGGATTGATTCCAGCACATTTGGCTATAAAACTGTAGCTAACGCACAGACGCTCCCTGAACGGATGGGATCTTTGGTACATTTACATCTCAGCTACACGGAACATCACACACAGTAGAGGTAGATGAAATTAGAGCTGTCAAGGAGAACAAAAAAAATCCAAACAGGTTCCCTCTGCGGTGGAATGGAATGGAATGGAATTTTGGAACTAAAAACATCTGAAGAGGTTGAAAATGATGTAAATGTATTTGCGTATCTCAAAGTGCAGTCACACATTTGCTGTTGCTCTGAATACACCAAGCAGCTACCTCTTGCTTTCCCTGCAGATGCGTAATAAGAAGTGGTTGAACTGTAGTACCTTGACCGTCCAATGGTGGTGGGGTCAGAAGTGAGCAGATAAAAAAATGTAAAACAAAAAACCCCACATTTAACCCCTGGTGCTTCAATGTTTTTGATTCATGTCATTATGGCTGACATCCATAAATAGTCTTTGTTGGTGGATTTTTTTTATTACTCAATTGTTGACTTAAAATTAAGGTTTAAATGTTCGACTACTTGATAGTGACACACTTCCATGATGGCTGTGAATGTCTTACCCTTAAAACAAAACGGATGGGTGATGTCATGGACACTATGTCCATGTTTGTTTGTTTTTTTGGCAGTCAATCCATTACTATTGCTGGCATAAATTTTTACAGGTAAAATAGTTTGCCCATATTGGGTTTAGTCAGCCTATAACACAAGTTGGATCAATAGTAGCTTGTTTTTAATGAAGTATTTGAACAGGAGGCGGAGCAGAGGAAATGAGCTCTCCTTCAAGAGCGAGGTCAGGATTGAGTCACATTTTGAGAGTTCTGCCCAGATTCCAATTATATTAATGTTGGAAAACAATGCTAAATACATATGCAAAATGATCGTCCATGCCCCTTTTCATTGTACTAAACTAAATACATCAGAAAAGAAAACAGAAATTAATCACTTATTTTTGTGCAGTGCATAGAAAATCAACGAAATTTAGAGGAAAAAACTAAAGACAAAAAGTCTTCTTTTTTTTTTTTCAATCATTGACAAATAGGAGGGACATATAACACACACTGTAGCCAGCCTCCATGGTTTGTTAGAGATGCTAGAAATGAAGATGCAACGTTTGTTGAATTTGAGCTTTTTTTGTTTTTTTAAACTATGCATAGCCTTGAATACTATGTATTGGATGTCTGGCCACTTTAGCGCCAAATGCCTTCAACAGAAACCTATCACAGATATGAAATCCAGTCTTGGAGCTCACTTAAAGCTGTGAAAAGTAAGTCTAAGAGGGGCCCTGAAACGTTAACATCCATCTGTCTTGGTTCACACAAATTTTAGCATGCCACCATGACCCTATAGCGCTCATATTCTGCCATTCATCCTAGCCTAAATCGCTGAGATGCAATGCCTGGCAAACATGCCATGCAACAGGGTAACCTGGAGAGTTGAGACGCACACATGCTGTCACCTTCTGGCCCGCGCACAGCACGCTTACAATTGTCGCTCATTAAACTTTAATGCCCATCCCCAAACTCCCATTCACCCTTCCTCGTCGTTATTCAGTAATGCAGCTCGCCTCTGATCTGCCACCCCTCCCTGTGAACGCCCCTAAGCCCATGGGCCCAAACAGAGTGCCGGCTCTAGCTGTAGAGAGGACACAGATAAAAAGGGCTTCTTTGAAGTCAGCAAAAGTCGATGGCCTCTTTCATGGACCCCCTTTCAAGTGTGTGCAGAGAAGGGGCCTCGCTACATGCCCTGCAAAGGTTAAACACAGGGGAACGAGAGAGCATTGAAAAAAGAACCCCCTTGACAGCCCACCCCAGGAGACATCGGTGCATGAGAGTGGTACAGTAAATGTGGACTGCACTGAGGAGATCACGATTCAACAGCCTAAATATAGTCATCTTGACTTCACAGCCGCTTGTGTGCAGTTTCACGCTGAGTCTTGAAATGGTCGGTCGGTCAGGCTGTGGCCTAAAGGGTCTAGACATGCAGCACATGTGAACGACGAACATGAATGGGTACGCTAGCCCCGGCTATCAAGATACTAACACAGCACTGAGTAGATGAGAAACGTCGGACATTCAGGGAGGACAAATATTCATCTTTGGTATTGGGACTCCTATCAGAGACAGGGTCGGTTTTCACAGACAAACAACATTCAGAGAAATAAATACTGATGTTGGCTAACAAATAAATAAAATAAATAGCTAAAAGATTGGAAATAAATACATAAATAATTATAAATACACTAATCGGTTCTCAGTTCGGCATCAATTCAAGCTTCTGAGAATCTCCCATCAAGGTCTTTCGAGATTTTGTAGCTTTTTTCCATTATAAACAGCCATTGGCCAGATTGTGTGCTTGAAATTTCTACAAAAAACAAAGTAAAACTCATTTCTCCACCAGTGCGACATCTAAGAAATCATCCTTGAAATCAGAGACTAATTATGAAAGAGGACAGAAAGCACTCGTTCGCCATTCTGTCAGCAGATTTTCAGAGAGATGCTAAAAGTCAGCTCTTCTTTATCTCAAATTGTCTGAGAATATGTGTGTCCATCCTGTGCCAAGACTGTAGTTGTTCCGCACATGTCTTTTTGGCCAAAGAGACCTGCTTTTGGAAAGAAATATGCTAAAAATCTTCATATTTTGGTTTCAGCTTCTTTGTCCAGTAGTTTTCCCATTTTGAATGAATCTCAACAAAGATTCACTTGCATCATTCTTTGTTTCTTTGGTCGTTAACTTTCTATTTGCGTCAAAATATTCGCATTTCGCACATCTGTCTTGTTCAACACAGACAAACTAGAAACATTTCAACCCATCACTGCAGTTCGACACAGTAACAAATTACAAAATAATCTAAATTGGTATCTTTTCAGGAGACTTCCATACCCACAATATGGTGATTTGTGAAGGACGTCATGAGCCCTGATGGCAGGCTCATCCTTCACAATTAAAGCTAAGGTAATCAATGCTAAAACTACAATCAAATTCTGTCTTGTCTCGACATTGCAGACGGCATCCCCGTAAAGACTTCATCTTTGGTTTCAAATGCTGTTGAATTGTATACAAAAACACGCTTGATTAAAAATCTCAAACTTTGCGAGCTGCAGGTCAACCTGTGCTGTTCTGAGCTGAAGACGGCTGGGTTTCCCATCATGCCGTCGAGCAGGTCACAGCCGGCGAAGTGCTGCTAGAGCCTGATGAGCCGGTGGAGGAAGGGCGGCCCTCTTCAGCCCAGCGATTGAGGTTCCTGCGGCGAGCGTTCATGAAGAAGTTGCTGACAGTGGAAAGCTCCAGACCCAGCTGCTGAGAGATGGTGATCTGGAGGTCTTTGGTAGGTCTGTGGTTTTCCCGGAAGATGGCCATCAGAGTGCGGCGCTGCAGGTCAGTAAAGACCAGTCTGGTGCGCTTGGGCCCCTGATTGCGCTCTACTTTGGATTGTTCCTGCTCCTTACGCTTACAAGCTGAAAGAGAGAGGTAGTAAAAGAAATACTAGTTAGACTTGAACATTTTAGAGTGTTTTCATCTGTTTTAGCGACTCATAGTTGGAGCTACTTTGGTAATAGCTAAAATCTGATGAATAGAAATGTTAATATCAATGTATTTAGAATACAAAGGTAAAAGCAATGCTTAGAAAAAGATTGTGGTTTTAAAGTACACGATGACAGCAGAAGCAGAACCTTTTTTTTTTTTAGTGGAATGTTGGTTTTGATATTTCTAACATCAACACAGAACTTTGAGAAATCACGTAATGTAATTTTAAAAGAAAATGTTTTTTTCTTTTCAAAACAGTTTGATTTCCAGATTGAATTGAAAGCAAAATATTTTATATAAAATGTAAATTTTAAATAAGAAGCTAGTAATTGTCATGGTGTGTTCAAGACATAAATCGTCATCTGTATTATTATTATTATTATTTTAATTCTTTATTTTTGGATAAAGAATGTAAAGCTGGACCCTCTCAAAGCTGAGCACATGCTGAAAAGATGGTAAAAAACATTAAAATATTTATTTACTAACCGAGTACATTTAATATAAAAAGTACAAATGTTTTTTTAGTAAGCTTGTAGTCAGTCATTAGTCAGTAAGTCAGCACTTCAAACATCAACTCAGGCTCTGAGCAATCACATAGAGCATATTTATCCCTTCTCAGTTTTGTATGCATTATTGCATTAAATACATAACAATATATTTTGAACAGCGTTAAATAAGTAGTTATTGACTGTAATTCTCTGGTGGAGTCATTAATATTCTTCTAAATATTTTAAGGAGTTCTTCATGGGTAAGGAATCTGAAATCTCTCAAGAGTGAGAAACTAATGAGAAGATTTTCTCAAATGTATCAAATTAAAATAGTTCAAAACTTTCATTAACGTTACAAGTTTCTGGAATTAAATGCTAACTAGTGCATGTATTGGCTTTGCAGTTTGTGACAGGAGAGTGCTGAGATAAAGGAGTACTTTGGACATGAACTTTGTCTGTGTAGACAGTTGAGTTTTAAAATATTTTAAGATAAAATAAACCGAAACAATAACACATTTTAACGTGATATGCTTTGCTCCTAAAGTGACGAAAAATAAAGATATTTCCTAAAGAAAGATATCAAAATGATAGACAAACAGAAACATAAACCCTTTTGTTAATGTGTAGTAGAAAAGACCAGACTGCAGCAGGAATCCTGTCAATACTAAGCAGTTTTGTTTCGTAATCATCACCATATCCATCTTTTATTGTTACGTAATATGTGGCTTAATTAAATACCGCCCTGGGTGTAGACTAGACTACTGGCTGAAAACAAGAGAGACTCTATCAGAAAACTGCCAACTTGATAGATAGATAAATCTACTCTATTGATCCTCGAGTGGAAATTCAGGATAAGAGAGATTAAGAGATAAAGGGGGAGACTGTAAATGTGCTGAAAAATAATGATTTATATCAAATACAATAAAAGATGGACAAACTAGGATTCATACTGAACCCTACATACACATTTAAAAATGCTTTTTTCCAGCATTCAAAACAACTGGCGAATCTCTCAACCGATGCCTCCAGCTAACGAAAGGTTTCCTGATGGATCATATGTAAAAGGTAGGAATTAGCAGTCTATAAATCCAGTGTTCTCCCAAACATCAACATCCCCATAGAGTTCTTATGATCGTGAGAGTGGGTCCTAATCATGATGTATACCACTTGTCTCATGTAGCTAAAACGTGATCGAAAGCCTTTTTCATAAACCACCCCCACCCCCCAATTGCCTATCACCCTCCAGTCCCCCCAAAGCAGCGCTCCCTGCCTACTCCACCCCCTGCTGATTTTTTTTTTCGGCCAGGGGCTGATAGAAATTATTGATTAAATCTGTGCTGCTCAGACTCCCCGACCTATGGAGGAGCTTTAACCCCTTCAGTGCTGGATGAAAGTGGAGCTTCTGTTTGCCAAACAGTTATTGTTAATCTCAGCAGGGATCTAAACTTAACCATGCAATTTTTGTTTAAACTAGACAGAGTAGCGGCTGACATAGAGACACCTCTGTGGTTTAAGCTAAGATTCCTAAAAAAACAAGAGCTTTAGGCTTCAGCGCCTGAGTGTGAAATCCCAATGCTGTCCGAATGCCAGGCTTTAGAGTAATGATCTCTACCCTGCCCTGCGACTGAATTTCTCTCTGTTCATCGCTCTCTCCCGATCAAAGCTCAGCCGCTTTGAGAAAACACACAGAACACCTCCACACAAAAGACCTGAGGAAAAACTGAGCGAGAGGGAAAGATTCGGGGTGATCGGGAAAACCAGGATTAGGATTTTAGGTCAGGCTTATACCTGTTATTAAAATTCATATTTCCATATGGGTTCAAACGCATTAAGATATAGGCTAATTTTATGCATGCAGTGGTGTTAAAGAAACTGCTGGTCTCATCGTTTAACCTTCTAGTAATGATGGCGAGTGTCTAAAAAGTGCTGACAGTTTTAAATTAATGTGTAGTTGTGGTATGAACACTTGTTCAAAATCTCTGCATTAAGCTGAATCATCGTTAAATGTATCGGTAAATTCTACTCCTGCTGTCTCTGAGAGAGGAGGCGTGTAGCCGCATGCATTTTAATGTTTGCACTCGCCGTCTTATTCACAGGAGGTGTGTGCTGGAGCCTCTGCATTGCTTTCCCAAGGAAATCAATACCGGCTAGTAATTAAACAAAGGGCATGGTGAGAAAAGTCAACACTCGTGGAAAGTGGGTTATATAGGGAAATACGGAGGTATCCACTTGTGCTGTTGTGTACACAAGATGTGAAGATTAGCCTGGAGAAATTCTGATTGGCCAACAGACACTGAAATCAAATTCTGAATCTGTGGCTTTACTATACCGGTTGTTATTTGTGTACAAAAATCTTGATACAGTTGGTTATGGAAATTTGCAAAACACAATGTTAACCACTGCAGTGCTCAAGCTAAATCATAATACATTGACTACCCAATACCGCATTATTTAACTAACACCGCAAAACAGAAAAAAAATCAACAGAACACTGTCCCACTCAGGACAACAGGGCATTGATTGATTCCATGTATTTCGTTGCATGGAACACCCCTACGAGCGAGGGCACAGTGGTCACCAATCAATATCTCCAGTGGTAATGCAAGCAGAATAATTCATTCTGAAGCGTATTTCATGCTTAGGTGATTGATCGCTTGGGATTGGGAAAGATTTTGGGGGAATCTGGCTGTCTGTGTTTGTCTCCCATCCCACAATTCTCATTGCAGCTTGTCAGCCGACATTTTGAAAACCGCCCTGTCCCTGCATCGCCCCCCCTCCACCATCGTCTATTCTCATGTTACTGTTTTTCTCTGGATCTCTTTGTGTGCATTGGCCCACAGTTGAAGTTCCAGCTTCTTTAATGTCAAAACATTGCAACACGGTGAGATTTCCTGGTTATGAAATCTCTTGATAACAAAAATAATATTCTTTTAGAGTCAGCACATTTTGTTTGGCTATTTTAACTGTTGGTCACAACATTGTTGAGGTTGTTTTGGTTGGTATGAAAGTAATACAAAATAGTTTAGATATCCTTAATAGTTCTAGCTTTCGTTACCTAAACTAGTGAATTAATGGATTTGTTCTGTATCATAACTGAGCAAAACAGATTCAAGCTTTTTACCTTCCAGACGCAAGGAGGCCATTCTCTGGAACTCTGGCTCCTGTAGCCAACGGGACATCCTCTTGAAGGTTTCACGGCCCGACTTGAGTTTTCCCCAAGGTTTTGGGTTCCTTAGTAGGTCGGACAGAGTGCCCTGAGACCTGCACAGAACCCGCTCAGCAAAGATGGCCTGAGGGATGCTGTACCTCTTCAGTTCAGTGATGATTCTCTGAGCAACATCTTTGGTGTTGATTTCCTCCCCTCCACTGCCATTTTGTGAGCCAGCCATCATGCCCTCCCTTCCCAGGCTGGAGCCAGAAGAGGAAGGGGATGCAGAGGCCAGCTCACCGAGTTTGGAGGCCTGTTGGCTGGAAAGGTGGTGCTGGTAGCTCTGGTTGTATATATGAGGATGGTAAGTCGGTGTGTGCTGATGGGCATCCATTTTATTAAGCTGGTGGCTGACCCCATGCTCGACCCCCAGAGAGGGTGGTGACATTTCCCTCACAAAGTCTTGCGCTGTTCGGCAGATGTTACTCCCATTGCTGGCCATATGGACATCATGGCCACCTGGAAGCATCTGGCTAGTGTGTCCATTCTGACTTCCCAAGTTACCATAACCATGCATGGCAGTCTCCAGACCAGCACTGCCCAATGGGGGAGACAAACCTTGACCCAAGCCAAAATCTTTTCCATATGATGCATAGTAGTTTCCCCCTAGGCCTCGATCTTCTCGCATGAGAGTGAAACTGCCGATGACGTTGCTGACAGGCAGGCAGGGATGATGGTGATGATGGTGGAATTTGTCATCGAATGGCTGGAGTGGCGTCAGTGTGGTGTAGGTGCTTCCACAACTTGTTGGTGCATCCCTGCCATACCCCAGACTTGCCATGCTGTGGTCATATGTAGGGGTCTGGTGCTCGGACTCAAGGCCCATAGGATGACCTCCCAGAGTGGGACGGGGAAAGGCAGCCGTGAGATCCCTTGAGTGCAGCATGGCTCGGCTGTCCTGACTATGTGCGAGCTCTATGTGGCTGTGCATGGACATCTCACCCATATTACCATCCATATCTTTAGCTTCACCCAACAGTTCTTGTTTTGGGGCAGAAAATATTAGTTTTTCTAACAATTGTGTTCTGTCCCTATTTGAAACCACTTCTTGATTGCTATTTATACTGCGGTATCAGATTTCAGTGTACACTCAGAGACATTTCACCACAGTGGCACCATCTTGAATCATGCAAGCAAATTCTGCCTTCCATAAATGCATGTGTGTTTATCCATCTGCAACTTTATGGATACTGGAAAAGACAAAATGATTATGATCACAATTTATTCGGTTTGTTTAATTATTTATAACAACTATATTATGTATTTCTATTATCAAACATGATAATAAATTATTCTCCATTTTTACAACTTGAACATTTTATAACTGTTTTGTCTGTGTATGTAATATACTTCAGTTCAAAACTTCAATAGCCAACAATTCAAGCGTGCTGGAAACAACAGTTGAAACTGCTTACCTCGCAAGGTTGCTTATAAACAAGAAAGCGAAACAGCCACTCCAAAATACAATCCAATGTTTACAGTGGGATGGGGTCCTCAATACACCTGTTAAAATCCAGAATTTAGTCTCGTACGCCAATATTTTTTATCAATCAGTGCGCATTTCGGTGTTGAGCGTAAGCAATGAGTCGCTCCGGTCGATCTCTCCCGTTATCCGCTAGATCCTCGCTGGACCACAACAGCCGAGGATGCAACACAAACACCGGACGCCTCGGGCCGTTCGATTCCAACCGATGTCCAGACTTCGTGCAACCGAAACAAAAATGAGTCCCGATCGCTGTTCACGCATCGCGCTCCGTCGCTGTCATTATCTCTGTGGTTTTGCCCTTCTGTATCCTCATCGATCTCGGCCCTAACTCTTTCTCTCCTCTCTCTCTCTCTTCCCCAGCCCCCCTGCTCTGTACGTCACACTCTTAAAATCTGACAGATGTGGGGTGAATTTACAACCCTCGTTAACTCCTTCCCTCCTGTGGACCTCTAGAAGCCATTGTCTTAGGTGTCTTAGGTTTTTGTATTTTATTTTATGAAAAAACTGAACAAGAAAAGATAGCTAACCTATATCCTGAAATCTGACAGTATAGGCCTAGTATAACAGGCAAATCCAAACTGTAAGGTTTACCAAGAACAAAAAAAATCAACATACACAAACAAAATCACATTATAATTTACAAAAAGACGTGACGTCAGAGACGTTGAGGTTTCCTCGTTATAAAGTCATGTAGGTTCAGCACAGCGACATCTTTTTGACGTCGCGTATGCTAGATAAATAAATTATTGTAAAATTGATAAACGACTCCGTATGTACGCTCACACAAATACTGATAGTCGACTGATGTTTTTATAGGCCTAAAATAAATTTAAAAAGCTTACGTGTTCTCAGAGTTTGACAATTTTGCCGTAAATAAAACAAACATAATTTTACTGTTTCATTAGTGTTAATATTATTATAAAAACGACTTGATGATTTACTTTAATTCCAAATGAGGTCAATTGCAATTCTGCCATTGTTTATTTGACATTTTAAAATATTTTTATTTATTTTATCTGAAATAGTTGAAATCGAGTTAAATTGACTATTTTCCAAGTATAATTTGGTTCTGAAGATGTAAATGAACACTAAGTTCTTGAAATACCTTAACGTGTATTATGTTATACTTGTTGTTTACACCAGCAAAAAAAAAGGAGTGTCGGTGAAGAATTTGCTGTTTAGACATAGAACGAAGATCATAAATATGATGATTATGGATATGTTAACTCAGTTTAAATGTACTCCATTCAGAGTGTGTTGGTCCTAGTCAGGATGCGGTTAATTTTACTCTCAACATTTTATCGTTGCTTTAAAACGTTTTAAAACGAAGCCGACATTAAAGCAAATACTAAATACAAAATGCTAACGATCTATTCGATTGTATTTATGTTGGAAAAACGATGAAGTGAAGCTACAAAGCTGTGTCAGAGAAAGGTTCTCGTCAGCTGTCAGTTTACAGTGTGAAGAATTAAAAAGAAATTTCTCCCCGATCACATCATTGCTAATCGAGATCAATACGCACTTGATCTGTTCAATGTGCACCCCATGACCCTGTTTTTAAACCTTGTAATGCACGGCCTATAAACACGAAATCATCAATAAAAACAGTTGCACGTGCACCTGTAAGTTAGTGTTAGAAGAACATAGAAAAAAGATGGATTGAGGGTATAGGGGTTTGAAACACATGGAATATTAAAAATATCTGTCTGTCAGATTAATTTTTTGAGATGAGCAATCCAAGCCCTTGGAAATGTTTCAGTGCGATGTGGGACCGCTGTCTTCCCGCAGCAGATGCTGCACTATCGATCCGCGCCGAGCACGACTGAGGGGAGGAGGGATGGAGGAGAGATGGAGGGAGGAGGGATGGCTTAGTGTGTGTGTGTGTGTGCGTGTACAGAGAGTGTATGGCTGGAGGTAAAATGGTCAGCTCTTACCGTTAAAAAAGCTCTGTTTGAGGGTCGAGGTGAAAGTTCACTCATTGCGACAAGAGAGCTTGATAAAGGATAAAAGCTAAGTAAAATAAAAACTAAATCTGTCTCAACTGATAAAGCCCAGTGTGATTTGTAATTTTAATTTAAAAATATAACTTATATAGCCTTACTCAAGCAGTAAATTACACGTTACAATAATTTACTGTAAAAACTGCCACTATAAATTATGTTTGCGTGATTCAACGTTCCTCTTCATAAACGCTCTAAAATATCTACTTAATATCTAATATTTTAATTAATATATTTACGTTTCATTCATCCTAATGTGTAAAATCGTTTCCGCAATATGTTCACGCGTTCGCTTCGACCGTCGTGGCCGCTCATTTTCCATATTTAAATAAAGCTGAATTGTGTTGCATTCATTTTTCGAGCTCACAAAAAAGCCACAAGTTCGCCAACGTGTAATCATTGTCAACTAATATTGAGCTATTCTCTTTCCCTTTCTGTCTCGGAGAGGTATCAGTGATCAAACATTGTTCAAAACCGAGCGTGGAAATCAAAACAGCGGGCGGCGGGTTAGTCAATTATTTATCTGTGTGTTGAGTTCTTGGAGCCTTGGGTCGAGCAGTAGCGTTCTCTGCGCAGCGTGCGTTTGTTTCGCGAGGCCTGCAGTCAAACGCCAAAACGAGGCTAAACGCGCGGAGCGAATAAGATTCTGATCAGACAGTGTCTCCTTTAAAAAGCATTTGCTATATTCATTTCATAACTGGCCACCCGATCTTTTTTGCAAACAGGCAAAGACTACTCAAATCACAATATCTCGGCTGTTCGCATGGGTCTGCGCCAAAAATCTTTTAAAACTAAACAATATGTAAGCTATTTACAAGATCGATGAACCATATGTTGATTAATTGCAATGCATGTTTTTGTACATTGAGTTTCGTCTCAATTAGGCTGATAACATAACTTAAAAAACTATCAAGCGTTACCGTCGAAACAGCCCTTTATCTTTTGAGTATACTTTAAATATACTTTATATATATATATATATATATATATATATATATATATATATATATATATATATATATATATATATATATGTCCAATTAATAAATTTTGTCAAAGCACCTAAATCTAGAACCATGCACAATGGTCTAGCAAATATTCTCTTACACGTATCAGCTGTGATAAGTTATATATAAGATATATCACGTATCACAGCTGACACGTGTAAGAAAATATTTGCTAGACCATTGTGCATGGTTCTAGATTTAGGTGCTTTGACAAAATTGATCAGAGACCAGAGAAGCATAATACAATTTAGAGCTTTAATAGGAAAACAACTAAAATGCAAAACAGTGAATGAAGTAGTTTAAAATAAAATTTAAAATATATATTTATACTATTATATATATATTTTTTTTTCAAACACGAAAGAATTATAATTTAAAACGACTCAATATATTGATATGACGCAGTCAATTAATTTGCACTTGCCATGCCTCTAATTTTAAAGTATTTTACAAGCGTTGGAAACAAAACCGATCCAACTTTAAATTAAATTGCAAGCAAATGTAGCTAAAAGCAAGACTTAATTTATATTGTTTCGTCTTTTCGGGTTAAAATCCGTCTTCAATGCTATCGAATGAAAAAGTTTATTTACACAGCCCAAAACTTGCAGTTAAATGCGTGGCTAAGAAAATAAATTCGTTCGGAAATAATGGGACGCACTGTTGAATAATAAAAAGAGTTAGATCGATAGGAAGAAAGTCAATAACTCAATTAACATGGCCGAAGCGCATGCGGGCGGGCAGGCCTCAGAAAAATGGAAAATCTAATCGAAATAAAACTCTGACTTTTACATGCTTTCTCTAAATTATACATTTTGGAAGACATTTTGAAAAAGAAACTATTTGTGAGAAAGCCCTCACGATTAATTGCAAAATATTTTTTTAGATGTAACAATTTTTGTGAACAGAAAAAAAAGTATACACATCTCCAAACAATGTTCAATAAAGTCCAAGAATTTCGGGATAGAATGAATGTTATCAAAAAAAGCAAGCCTAAATATTTTAAAGCATTAAATGTAATTAAAAATGTACTGTAATTTACTGTGAAAAATGTCTATAGCCTATCAATTAACGGCTTTAACAGTTTGTTTCATGTTTAACCAGTGTTTAAAAGCTTTTATGATTTATACTATCTACACTCATTTAATTAAATACGCCTAAATTTAAATACTAAACAAATCTGCCATAGCAAACGACAAAAATAAGCGTTTAATATAAATACAAACCACAAATGTTTCAATTTGTGACAATATAATAATAATATATACTATATTTAAAATATTTTAAGTTTGGAAATGTAATAAAGAGCGCAAATATAATCAAAATATTCAAGGAAGTTTATTTCCTTAGAAAATAACGAATAACAAGCACCAAAACAGCAGCTAAACAAAACTGCTGAATTATTTTAAGGTCACGGTGACTCTCAGCTTTCACTAACATTCTCAAACCCAAGCGCGGTGTTAAATGATCTTTTTTTCTCGATGAATTTACGATTTAACCTCTGCGCCACAGCAAGTGTTCAACCGCATTCAAATGGGCGCGCGCCCGTGTATTTGCTTCTGTTTATCGATTGGCACACGTGGGCGCTCTGCCAACACGCAGGATGGCAATCTGTTATTACCACTGTGAATTATTAGCAAGCGCAGTCTAACAAACAGCCACGTATAATACAACATTTACAAAAAGCTAAAATGTCTAATATGTTGTGCAACATTGCTTTTGAATTAGCAGTCAAATTTTTGTAGATTTAACCAACACCATTTCATATTTCAATCATGCTTTAATCACATTTAAAGTAGTATAATCACTTCTCAGAACTCCAATAATGTTTGCTTTCAGGTGGTAAAATAATTGAATTTTCTTCCTCAAATAAAATCAAGCCTATAGATGTAATAAAAAAACTGCTTCACACAAAAAACCAGTCAAACACTTTCAGAAACTAACAGTAGCAATGCTCTTCGAACGCCCACATCCACAGCAAAAAAAAAAGAGTACAGTAGAATATATTAATTGCTTTGTGTCCATGCAAAGCAGAACAGTTTCACTAAACGAGAGCGTGTGAGGCTCTCGCAGAATCCTTCAAGCATTTTGCACAAGAGTATATCCAGTTAAAAAGATGCTCTGTGGGTGGGTGGAGGGTCTGAGATTGCCTTGCAGTCTCTCACATCCTCTTCCCTGCCCATTTTCCCTCCTTCTCCATTTCTCACTAGCGTCCATGTTCTCTTCAAATTTATCCTAAGCCGGTGTTCAGAAATCCCTCATTTTGTGAGTCCTCTGTATCCATTTTGCCTCCCGTACTACGATGTGCTGTCTTCCTTGTCTTGCTGCATTTGTGGCTGGATGTGCTTTCTGTTGCTGCTCTTTTTAATCAGCATGTTAATAAGAAAGGTAACTAATCAATACGTTCAATGGCCTGGCGATTGATACCATCTCCTCCCTCCCCTTTCTTTGACACAACCACACACACACAAGGTTCAAGAGTAGGGGGTATTCAAAACAGACAATTAGACTGAGAGAAAACATACTCTTTAGAGCAAAGTCTATCACTTGTATCTTAATGTGATGAAATAGAGGCTTCAGGGAGCTCAGCCATTTGCTTGGATTGGAATGTGAGAGAGGTAGCTAAACCCAAAGCAGTCATTTATTTGCAAAGTGATATTTCAAGAGCAAAAAAATCTGTTTGGTGTGATAGAGAGAGACTATATTCAAATGGACAAACCAAGAAGGGCACAGAAAATGATGGCAAAAGAGAAAACAATTGTCTCCAAATACATAGTAAAATACTGACAGTAAAATGAATTCTACCCAGTGTATGACCAAATAAAATCAGAAGAGAGTAAAAAAACAGGGTTCAAATATCAATGAGGTTATCATCTAAACCATTGATTTTTAAATTATTTTTTTTACCAAAAATGTTTACTTTGTGATAAACGTTTGTATTTCATAAAATAACCCACGCAACTATTTTCCCCATCATGGTATTAAAAAATAACAGTTAAAATAAAGTTTTTATGGTTCAAGTAGAGAGGGCTCAGTGTTACTTTAATTCTTTTTAGAGTAGGACCAAAAATTCAAAACAGAGTCAATGTAACACTCTAAACTTGATGAGGGGCTCAGTGTTACTTTAACTCTATTTAGAATAGGACCAAATATACTTGGAACAGAGTTAGTGTAACACTCTAGAATTGTTGAGGAGCTCAGTGTTACTTTAAATCTTTTTAGAGTAGGACCAAATAGACTTGGAACCGAGTCAATGTAACACTCTAAAATTGTTGAGGGGCTCAGTGTTACTTTAACTCTATTTAGAATAGGACCAAATATACTTGGAACAGAGTTAGTGTAACACTCTAGAATTGTTGAGGAGCTCAGTGTTACTTTAACTCTTTTTAGAGTAGGACCAAGTAGACTTGGAACAGAGTCAATGTAACACTCTAGAAATTGTTGAGGGGTCCAGTGTTACTTTAACACTTTTTAGAGAAGGACCAAATAGACTTGGAGCAGAGTTAATGTAACACTAGAATTGTTGAGGGGCTCAGTGTTACTTTAACTCTATTTATAGTAGGACCAAATAGACTTGGAGCAGAGTCAATGTAACACCCTAGAATTGTTGAGGTGTCCAGTGTTACTTTAACTCTTTTTAGAAATGGACCAAATAGACTTGGAGCAGAATCAATGTAACACTCTAGAATTGTTGAGGGGCTCAGTGTTACTTTAACTCTTTTTAGAGTAGGACCAAATAGACTCGGAGCAGAGTCAATGTAACACTCTAGAAATGTTGAAGGGCTAAGTGTTACTTTAACTCTTTAGAATAGGACCAAATAGACTCGAAACAGAATCAATGTAACACTCTAAACTTGATGAGGGGCTCAGTGTTACTTTAACTCTATTTAGAATAGGACAAAAATATATTTGGAACACAGTTAGTGTAACACTATAGAATTGTTGAGGAGTTCAATGTTACTTTAACTCTTTTTAGAGTAGGACCAAATAGACTTTGAACAGAGTCAATGTAACACTCTAGAAATGTTGAGGGGCTAAGTGTTACTTTAACTCTATTTAGAATAGGACCAAATAGACTCGAAACAGAGTCAATGTAACACTCTAAACTTGATGAGGGGCTCAGTGTTACTTTAACTCTATTTAGAATAGGACCAAATAGACTCGAAACAGAGTCAATGTAACACTCTAAACTTGATGAGGGGCTCAGTGTTACTTTAACTCTATTTAGAATAGAACCAAATATACTTGGAACAGAGTTAGTGTAACACTCTAGAATTGTTGAGGAGCTCAGTGTTACTTTAACTCTTTTTAGAGTAGGACCAAATATACTTGGAACAGAGTTAGTGTAACACTCTAGAATTGTTGAGGAGCTCAGTGTTACTTTAACTCTTTTTAGAGTAGGACCAATTAGACTTGGGACAGAGTTAATGTCACACTAGAATTGTTGAGGGGCTCAGTGTTACTTTAACTCTTTTTAGAGTAGGACCAAATATACTTGGAACAGAGTCAATGTAACACTCTAGAAATTGTTGAGGGGTCCAGTGTTACTTTAACTCTTTTTAGAGAAGGACCAAATAGTCTTGGAGCAGAGTTAATGTCACACTAGAATTGTTGAGGGGCTCAGTGTTACTTTAACTCTATTTATAGTAGGACCAAATAGACTTGGAGCAGAGTCAATGTATCACTCTAGAATTGTTGAGGGGCTCAGTGTTACTTTAACTCTTTTTAGAGTAGGACCAATTAGACTTGGGACAGAGTTAATGTCACACTAGAATTGTTGAGGGGCTCAGTGTTACTTTAACTCTATTTATAGTAGGTCCAAATAGACTTGGAGCAGAGTCAATGTATCACTCTAGAATTGTTGAGGGGCTCAGTGTTACTTTAACTCTTTTTAGAGTAGGACCAAATATACTTGGAACAGAGTCAATGTAACACTCTAGAAATTGTTGAGGGGTCCAGTGTTACTTTAACTCTTTTTAGAGAAGGACCAAATAGACTTGGAGCAGAGTTAATGTCACACTAGAATTGTTGAGGGGCTCAGTGTTACTTTAACTCTATTTATAGTAGGACCAAATAGACTTGGAGCAGAGTCAATGTATCACTCTAGAATTGTTGAGGGGCTCAGTGTTACTTTAACTCTATTTAGCGTAGGACCAAATAGACTCGGAGCAGAGTCAATGTAACACTCTAGAAATTGTTGAGGGGCTCCATGCTACTTTAACTCCATTTAGAGTAGGACCAAATAGAGTTGGTACAGAGTCAACGTAACACTCTAGAAATTGTTGAGGGGCTCCATGCTACTTTAACTCCATTTAGAGTAGGACCAAATAGAGTTGGAACAGAGTCAATGTAACACACTAGAATGGACTGTGTACTAGGTTTTTGAGGTGAAAGTGCGCATGCTAACACAAGATGGACTTTAAAGTTGACATTTTCTAACCTGTAGGTTATTACCATGCTGTACCAATAGCAAAGTTCCCTGGTGTTTGCTTTGGCTTGACCTTGGCGGTTTTCATGCAGTGCTTCCAGATCAGAGGAATGGTATTCTCATCCTTAAAAGAGACAATGTTTGCTATCCTTTTATTTTATAACATAGATTTTATTTTTAGAAACATAATACAAATAATATTGTTGAAATGCCACTTCATCATTTAATTGGTTATTGTTTGGCCAAAGCCATCTGTATATGTGACTGTCAGTATACTTTAAGATGTTTTCCAATGAAACTGTTCAATGAAATTTCATTTCAGCTCTGCTACAAGTCTTTTATGAGAATAGTTTTCGGAATGTTTTTTACTCAGCAGGAACCTAATGTCGAAAAACACACAAAACACTGTAAAATGATGAGTAAATTTAACTCTGTCCAGAATAGTACCAAATACACACTGAATAGAGTATAAATAACACTTAGAGCTAAAACAAATCGATGAGTTTATCATATACATATTTATGGTTCAAGTTTAGGGGTTTAGTGTTCATTTAATGAGATAAAATAAGAGGGGGAGGAGCTTGGCTGACAATTGAAAGTTTAATAGCATGGTCCCACATACCTTTATTATCTCCAGTATATAAGACACAATCTAAAATACAACATCAACATTGTGCAAGCTATCCCTCTTTCCACCCCTTTGCCACTTCAAGGCTGTTTTCTAGTTTCTGCTTTTCTCACTCGGACAGCTCGCCTAGTACGCATCTCAAGTGCTTGCCAACAACGCTTGCAATACTAGACAATTATAAGCAAAAGTGAACTGCTGAGACTCTCTATAGAGTAGTAATTTAACACTATTTGAAAACCTCAGTATTTTGATGAGAAAACAAAAGCTTAATGATGTGTTTAATGAGGGAAATTGTAATTGGAAATTGTAGGAAATGTAGTATTTATAATAATTTATCAATAATAAAAAAATACTTACATTGATCGAAAAAGTTTCTGAATGGACAGACAAGGCAATCATTTTATTTCGATAGAATATTTGATCCACTGTGGTAGTTCATTGTGCTTTTCACAATCATAGAGAGATAAAATAGAAAGCAAAAAAACTAAACTAAAAGAAAAAAATGCATACTGCATACTCAAATTAGTTCAGTTTGCTTAAAACTTTATTTATTCAAAGGAATCTTTTCTAAGAAAAAATCTAAGTATGTTTAATAATTATCTAAGGATAAATTGAATTAATTATGTTTGAGTACATTTACTTATAAATTCTAATTTATATATGAATGCTCAAGGACACAGAGTAAAAATAAAGTAACTTTTCTAATTTTATTAGTACTTTCAAATATGTATTCAAACATTTTGCCAATTAATTATTTTAAATAAACAACATCTGAGTAAACATAATAGCATTTCTCTAGTAAAGTATACTAATTGATCTTACAATGTAATTTAGATTTCTTTAAATACAATTCTGTATATAAAGTAAATGTTCTCTTCCATAATCCATTAATTAACTCCTACTACTATTACAAATAGACTAAATATGTACAAAATCTGATTTTGAGACAGTTTTTTGTTGACGTCTATGTCAAAATAAAGACTTCAGGTGGAAAGGCCACCAAAGCTGGCATATCTTATTACAATGCTCTCCACACATACTATACACCAATCATATACTTTCTTTTAAAATTGAATGGTATCTGCTTTAAGCCTGGACTGAAATATTGATTTATCAAACGCCTCTAAATGTCACTTCCCCAGACCCTTTAATTCCCGAGAAATAGACGAGAGAGAGAGAGAGAGAGAGAGAGAGAGAGAGAGAGAGAGAGAGATAGAGAGAGAGAGAGTGAGAGAGAGATAGAGAGACAGAGAGAGAGAGAGAGAGAGAGTGAGAGAGAGATAGAGAGAGACAGAGAGAGAGAGAGAGGGAGAGATTGCACCACATGACTTCTGTTACTTTGAGCAACACGGGGCACTGTCCTCCCCTTGCCTTAATTTAGTTTTTATACAACAAACGAACACAGCAGAGCATGGTTTACAATGTTTTCAAGATTAATGATTCATTTATTATAAAGTCTTAGGAACGTTGTTAAGAGTTGGTTTTCATGAAAATTGTGTATTTCATGAATAAAATGTTTACAGCGTGTGCTGCAGTTGTTTTTTGCAGCTCTTTAGAACATTCACCATTTGTGTTTATAATGAGTTTTTATTTATTGATTTTATTTTTCTTCCATTTAGAGTGACTAGGAAAGTTGTGCAATTTTGAGGACTGAATTGGGGGAAAAAATGATTGAATATAACAATAAAACAATCTGCTTATATAAATCCCTTTTTAGTATATACTGGCGAAAGACTCTAGGAGGTTCAAACCTGAACTGATCAAAGATTAATTGTGCCCGTAAGCTAAAAAATAAAATAAATTAAGCATATGGTACTTTCAGAGACTAATACATATTTATAAAAATTGCTGTTGTGGATGTTTTCTAAACATCCTAGTAAAAAGTAGAAATCTGTTTCGTGTTTGGCCCTATATATACATTAAAAAAATCTAATAGAATACTTTACTAGATAAAGGCTATTGTGTTTCATTTATTTTACTAAAATGTTGGGTTTACATTAAGTATTGGTAAAATCTTTCAATAAATATTTGCGAGTACTATTACAACTCTTTTTTTCACAGTACAAGATTTCTACATGTTCTTAACATATATACATAGATAAAAATGATCAGTAAATTTACTCAAACAAAATTAATTAAAGTTATCTGTAGATAATTATTAAACATACTTAAATTTTCCTCTAAAGTTAGCTTTAAATAAATAAGTCAATCAGTTTCCAGGTAAAAGTATGTTTTCAGTCATTTTATTTAGTTACAAAACGCAAAGCCTCTCAACTTGTGTCTTGAAAAGTATTAAGTTAAACTTGTTTAACAAGAAAATAAAACACCATTGAGTTTATAATACAAATATTAACAACAAAGTTTTGGTGAAGAAATTATTGTTTAGATGATGACAACGAGCTTCAATGATATTTGAGCGCAGTTGGGATGTTATTTGTTCTCTATTTACTGTATATTTGGTCCTACTTAATTATTTTAATAATTATTTAATACTCAACAGGTCACAATGTAGTTAGAGTGTGAATATTTTTTTGCAGATTGTATTATAGCTTTACTTTGTATTATAGCTTTACTTTGATTGATAGTTGATTTTAATATTCTTTTCATTGTCCCTAGTGGATTTTGGTTTTATTTTTAGCTTTAAAAAGGTAGTTTACTACAAAGACGTTTATGAAAAAGTGATTTTTTTTACACTTAACGTAGTACTTTTGTGAGATTAAGTGACCTTGAGCATGATCTGGATAAAAATGCTCTTTTAAAAGAAAAGCAGTCGAGTCCATAGAGATTTTCATCTGAGCAGCAGGATTTCTTTTTTCTTTTTTAAGTAAATGGAGAAATTTCTCTTTAAAAAAAATATTTTAGACCTCTGTCAGACCGGGCTGGTGGATACCAAAACAAACTAGTAGGCAATCAGCGAGAGCTACCAATACTATGGCAAGTCATTTTTACATTTAATACTCTTTCAGTACAAGTTATAATTAAATTCTGACTAGTCATTATTCCAAATGCAGATATCTACAACTGTATTTTGACTATCAATCCATCATTCAAGTTTTTACATAGTGCTTTTAGTTTTTTAGTTGCTTTGAAAGCAGCTTCAGGTGAGGATCAGGTAGAGTAAATAGGAGTTCCCTCTGTGAGGTCTCTGGGATAAAGAATATACAAACTTAAGATCCATCGGAGAAAAGTTCAAAACAAAAACAAACAAAGACAAAACAGAAACTAACAAACAAAAAACAATGGTTTTTGATAGTCACAATTGCATGTGATTGTGAATAGTCCAAACATACATTGAAGATATCATAAAAAGCATTAGCGATATCTGCAAACCGCTTACGACTAGTCAAAATGCTCCACTCAATTCCTTTGTAAAATATTAGTAGATATCTTCAATTGAGTTTTGACTAGTCACAAATACAACTTTTAGATATCTCATAGTCAAAAGTTAGTTACAACTAGAAAGTAAAGAATATTCAATGTTAAAACGGCTCGCCACACCAAAACATCATTAATGAGCTGTTGGTAGAAAGGAATGTTTGGTTTGGGATTTCAAACATCAGTAGTATTATGGTAGCAAGAAGTACCTTTAATTTAATAATAAGGAGCTTCTGTTTTCAAATCGTGTGAAAATGTGCATTCACAAAAGCAATATATATGTGAAAATCAAGTAAAATAATTTGTGTAACATTTTAAAACATCAAAATACAGTTATTACTCACCCTCACACCATTCCAAAATTTTAACTTTCTGTGAGGAACACAAAGAAGATAAATGTTATTGCACATCACAAGATTTCCTTTTAATGGAAAAGCAATTGCTTGAAGACATTTCTACAAGGCCGCCTACAGCTGTGTCTTATTAACATGCTTGGAATTATTCATGACTAATTGGAAGAGCCTAAGTGCCATGTTCCAGAAATCTCTGATATTATAGAAGCCCTCTCATATTTCTGCCACTGCTGCAAGCTTGTGTTTCAGCTCATGGCTCTCTCCGAGTTTGGCGTGTGTGAGATTGTCCCGAGGGAGGTTTAGAGTGACCACTGCCCCCTGACCCCCCTTTAATACTGTCCCCCCTCAATCCAAAGCTCCATCCCAAATGCACCGGTCACCTAGCAACAGAGACCTAGTACTCAGAGGTCAAAGTTTAGGGGCTATTCGAGATATAACACACACTTTGAAACGTTAATATAGACTGTCATTCATTTTAGGAATTAGGTCATGATGCTGCTTTGTATTTTTCACATTAAGGCAAAGTAAATGAATTATAACACTGAAATGTTGTGTTTTATGCCAATAAACTTATGGCACTTAATGTGTACAATTGTATTTTCTTGAAATTGTTCAATATATTCAACAGACTAGGTAGTCCAGATCTTTGACAAACTTAGAAGAGAGAGAGAGAGAGAGAGAGAGAGAGAGAGAGAAAGAATAAGAGAGAGAGAGAGAGACAGGGAGAGAAAAGAGAAAGAATAAGAGAGTGATAGAGAGACAGAAAGTGTCACCATTGACTGCCATGGTTGTTCAGGCACGCAAAAACTAAACTCCATCCTGTTTTAGTATAAAAATAAATTATAAACATGGGATAAATGGTGTCCTGCACACTTTTGGCCTGCTTCCAGTGAATGACAACAAAGGTCATGATGACCATTCCATTTCATCCAATCAAGAAAAGGTCACTGAACTCTAACCCCAGCTGACCACATGGGGAGGATGGGCATGATCCAATCACCTTAACCAGTCCAAGGCAGCGCATCCAGGGAGGATGATGGAGCTTTTGAAAAGAGGGGGGTGGAGTAAGTGACAGAAGAATGGACCGGTGCAGATGTAGCATTAATCTGTGCCTTGATCAGGCCTGCAGCACCTTGAATAGAAGAATGAAGAAGGCCGACAGAATGAAAAACAGAAGCAGCTCAACTCCATCTGTGCTGAATTTTAATCTGAAGGTGAAATGGGAACGATCGCTTACCGTATTCATTCTGACATCATCTGAGAAGAGTCGAATCACCGTTGATTATACTCAGGAGGCAGCACCATCCATGACCTAATCCACTTGTTTAAGAAATACCGTCAAAATGACCTCAACCATAGCTAATGATCATGACTTTGACACAATTCACCTTTATTTTATTGATACACCAAAAATGAATCACAGTTTTGAGATATGGAATGGAAATGAAGGAAACATGAGGATAAAGGCCCACTTTTTGTTGCTAGCTTTATTGTAACCTTTAAAGGTCCGCTCACATCAAGAAGCTTAGCCTACCATCACAGATCGGAGTAAATCTCCATCACAGATTCTTTTGTTGTTCCCCAAACTGGATTGTTTAAACAGAAAGTAATGGTGTAAACAGGAAAATTGAGTTCAATTTGGTTTAGTTCTATAGCAAAATCTGATTTTTGGATGTATTTTAATTAATTTAGCAAGGTAATGTTTAGGAGGGAAGTTTCATGGAGTCACTTCAGAGATGATTCATTCAAGTAACCAAAAGAGTGGAATGTAGTTGGAGCCTTTATTTACAAAGGGGTCTTTATATACTAGCAAGCATAAATATTTGTAGTAAAGAGTGGGTTTAAATGATTAGCTTGGTTTAAAGCCTGATGAGACAGATTGGATGTTTTTACCAGGTGAAATCAGAAGGCATAATCAATGTAGAAAACTGTCCTTATTTGTTTATAATGTAATTTATTGTGTTGGACCCAGCAGGGTTTATATACTTATTGAATATTTTCAAGATTTTATGTCTATGCCCTGCTCAAACAGACTCAGTTTTTTCAACACACAGTGGCTGTTTCTTGTTACAATCTTTTTCTAAAAAAAAAACTTCAGCTGGTGAAGTTAAAACAAAAAATGCAAGTTCAGAGTCCTCTTATCTGAAGAGAGGAACATATCAATCAAATTTTGGAGGTGTCTCATTTTGGAGGCATAACTTGACAACAAGGGTTGTGATTACATCCCTCCTCTGAGCTAGCATGCTGTCAAGGGAGTGAAACTGTGTTTGTCCCTGAGAACAAGACCTTAGATTGTCTGTTTTTGAGCTTATATATATTGTATGTTTACAATAAATTTGAGTATATATATATACCACTGACTATACCATTTTATAGACAGGTAAAAAGATGTTTTGTAAAAGTAGAAAATGGATATTTCCACACAATTGAATCATATTATCTAACCTTATTTTGGGTAGATTGAATGAACTTGAACAAGTCTACTTCATCCAAAAAAGATCAAATCCTTTTAAATAAAATTAAATTACGCAATTAACATGTACACAATTTAACCTAGTTGGATCAATACATTTATATAATACATTTACTAAAAATCTAATTATTATATCAAGATATTTTAGGAAGATTGAGCCAATAAGATCAAATCATTTTTATTTGAATTGTCTTGAACACAATTTACTTTGTTGGATCAATATATTATAATTATGACACACTATTTCCACACGATTGAATTATGTTATCATAACAGATAGACTGGTGAAGCACAGAGCAAAATTCACGTTCAGCCCAAATATTTTCCCCAAACAGCAGTTTAATCTACAAATAAACACAATAATCTCAAAGAAAATGTGTTCAATTTCATGAATTTTACTCGAATTTGCATTTTTCAAAGCTTAAAAATATAATAATAAAATTCAAGGATTTCAAGCACAAGTAAGAACCCTGTCTCTTTGGTTCTCCATTGTGTTAAATGATTTACAAGAATGCTCAATATTAGTCCCTGATTTAAACTCTAATTTATTATTTCCCTGGTAGACTACACTAAAATAACTCTCTAATACATTAATCTCAACTTCATCCGTGTTAAATAGTGTACAGCCTGATCATTTCCTTG
Source organism: Danionella dracula (assembly GCA_900490495.1). Lineage (NCBI taxonomy): Eukaryota > Metazoa > Chordata > Actinopteri > Cypriniformes > Danionidae > Danionella > Danionella dracula. The sequence continues at coordinate 5,325,981 of UELW01000039.1, read as the reverse complement.
CTAATGCAGCTCCTTTGAGAAACTAGATCGGTTAACACTGGAACCTGATGCTAAAACAACAGTGTAAACAACAACAGATAAACAAAAGCAAACAAAAATCTAGGAAATGTTCGGAATTTATCATACAGCCCTCTAAAAGAACACAGTTGTATCATAATTTTGTCAGTTCCCTTTAACAACTTACGAACATCTTCATTGTGATTCTGTGCGTATTAAAAATAATTGTATACGTTATTTTGCAGTAGTAAGCACATTGAACATTAATGTAGTGCATTTCTCATAATATCATTTTATTGTATTAAATAATAATGGACTGTTTTTACAAGTTTTACAACAGTAATTATAGTTCTAATTCTAGAACGAACACAAATTAGGTGTTTGTTATATTAACTATATAAATCTTATGGAATATGAAAATGAGTTAGTAAAAGTGCAACCAATTTAGAGAACCTCAGCTGTTTGGAAATGAAATTTATAGAGCTGAGTAGAAAATGACAGTGTGGTTAAGAGGAAATTGCTAGTTTGACACTCCCTCTGTATTCAGTCAAGCTGTGTTGAAGGTGGAAGTGGGAATAAAACTGAAAGCAAGCATTATTAGCTCAAGCAATACTACAAATATTTACAGTAAAATCATCTGAATAATAAAAGTGAGAGGTGTAAATTTTTTTTTCAGAAGAAAATCCTTTTAATGACCAATGTGAATAATAAAAATCAATTGCTAGTAGCATCTAAATAAAACCCAGTGATAGCAGAACAATAATGTGCCTCAACTAGAGGAGGACGTATAAAGCTTTCATGAAGTCACTTAACTTTGGCTCTGTGCACATGATCGGTTAAATGAGATCTAACTACGAGTTTTTTAAAGTGACACAAATCGGATGTGTTTTATGATAGTGCAAACTAGAAAACACACCTTTTCGAATAGTTCAAGGTTGTTTTTAGGATTTCAGCTCAGATATTAGCCAATGCAGTTGTCTTCTAAACAGACAAGTCCATTTTCTGATGCACTGCAACCTCGACATCAATTAAACCCTGAACATTTGCACAATTACAAAATTTCTAGTACAAAGTTCACAGCGGTTTGATGATTTAATGCAGGAAGTGCTTGTGGAAGCATGATAGATTCAAACCCCAAAAACCAAGAGTCATTTATGGATGAAGTTACACCTCTTTTCAGCATAATACAGAAACAAATCTGTGTTTGAGCAAATTCATTGGAAATGGAAGAGTTGGGCTAAAGACCCATAGCTGTCAATGTAATAACTTAACTATATGCACAGGCTGCAATAATGCTGCTTTTTCTCCTCTTTCACCTAAATATCATGTAGTTATTTAGCAAATGTTGGATGCATTATTAAAGAGCTAACATTACAGTAGTTTTCATGTTCATCCATCTTATCCACTTTGCCCTATAACAAGGAAGCTATTTCAGCATGTGAAATGCATGCTGCATTGAAATTAGGGTCACGATCGAACAAATGTGGAAACAGAAAAACAAAGTAAAAGAGGGCATAATACTTTTCGTATCTGGCTCTACTGTAAGCAGTAAATGTTTCTAAAATGTTCAGTGTTGTTTTCTTGTTGTATCAGCTCTTTTATGTAAAAATATCAGCCTTTACTTCTCAGGTTGCAATGCCCATTCAAACCCCGTTCAATATAAAACTTATCTTACAAAGGTGACATTCGGCAAATTTCTGATGGAGTTGATAAACATTCAGGACAAGGTCAAAGCAGCTAATGTCAGAACGACTCTCATTTATAACAGCATCTGTTTGTGTGAATGCTATTAGAATTAGCCTTAACATAGCCTCACCCTTTAAGTTCCCCTCTTTCAACAGACACCACCACTGCTTCAAAGATGTCCCACAAAGCAGCTGCTTAAAAAAATGCTCAGCGATTGGGATAACTGTCATGCCATTCGAAGAGAAAAGGCCGTTCTGTACAAAAACACGCACACACAGATGGCTGGTCAGCACGTGCCCGAAGGAGGGCAGAGCACTGACCCTCAGCTGGACTCTATGGCCAGGTCAGTGACACTCAATCCCTTCTTTCAGGCCAGCTGCCACGAGTTCTGTGCTAATGGCACCTCCCTAAACACACACATACATACACACCCCTAGGCCCCCTCAATCTGCCCACACTGACCAGTGAAAAGGCAGGGAATGGGGTGGGCTACAAGACAGCTGGACACTCGCCACTCTTTTACCTCCTCAGGGGGTGTCCTAGCGTGTGTGGGTACATGTGAGCAAGAGAAAGAGGCTTAATAGCTTGGAGAGTGGATGAGAGCAATTGGTAACAGGAAAGAAAAAAAGAGAGAAAGAAGCAGCTTGGAACACACAGACCCCACAGAGAGACAATTAGTAAGTAAGCAGTGGCTGACTTTGGTTGGGGGCGTGCTTTCCCTCTTCTGTCATTTTTCTCATTAGAGAACGCGTCACCTGACAGCAATCCTGTGTCATTTAGCATTGAAGCTACTTTGGCTAAAGTACCCCAGCAACCGCGGATCTGATGATCCACAGCTCCAGGCTGTCCAGTACCATGGGCCGGCCTCAGCCAGACAGTCAATAAATCAATAGGTCACTCACGCACACGTCACTGCAGGGCTGAGAGGCCACATGAAACTAGCATTGATTGAAGGGGGTAGGGAGAGCGTTGCTGGCCAGAGCTGTGCATGAGAGTGAGGTTATGGGGCTCACCTCAATTCCTAACACTGCAATAGGGAGTACAGAGCGGCCTTGGTGATGTGTACACGCTTAAAAACACACAAAGCAGAGGCGAAAGATCACAGTGTGCTGGTTCCCTACTATTCAAACTCAAAACAGGGCGAGCAATGAAAGCATCCATCCATTTCAGACACTGTTCTTGTAGTTGCAGCTATACAACAATTAGATACAAGACCATTGTTTTTATTTTTCATTCAACATATGAAAATTGCTAGCATTGTGAGATATGAAATTGTTTTTTTCTTTTAAACTAGGGAAAGTTCAGTTTAAAATGAACGGTCATTTGACAACTGTAATCCCCTTGCTTAATGGTTGACACATGTACAGTTGTGCTTTTGGCCCATCCACTCTGGTCATGCTAACAAAGGTTCCTGTTTGTTATTGTAATGCAGCCTCTACTGGTATAAACCATGGAAAATGGGCTTTTTTGGCCATGGACTGACAAAGGTGTACACTTGAATTATTACACTATTAGTTTTTTTATTATTTGTATTTCATTGATTATTTCATTCTTCTTTGCAGTTAATACAAATTCCTTGCTTTGAATTATTTAGAATTGTTTTGTGCGTCTTTCTCTATTTATACTGTTTAAGTCTTGGAAGCAAATTTTCAAACACACTTTATAATGTGCCATATATTCCTATCAATGGTTATTATGAGTAAACCTTTCCCTCCCTTAAAAATCCTTTCGCAATAAATCTTATCGCAGCTTCTGAATGAACATTGTGGATTTTTTCCCTAAAACGTACTGTACAACTGGAAATTTTGTATGTAGTTTAATGAATAACTTCACAATCAACATAAAATAAAATATTTAATATAAGATTTGTTCCTTATGAAATTAAAGTTAAGGACTTGTAAAAAAAAAAAAACTAGGATTGTAAAAAAAAAAATCTTGGTTAAAGGGAGGGTATAAAATTGTAGTTCCAGTTACAGCCCTATTTCAGCTTCCTGCTAATCCATTTTTGGATAATTAACTTTTGTCCTTGAGGAAAAACACTTCCCAGAATCGAGAAGGGATTTTCTCTGTTCTTTGTAGGGAAATATTTATGTTAACTTATTGAAGGGACTTTTTAGAAGTTTATAATCGGAAACACGCTATTGTTTATTAGAGCTCGTTTTCAATTTTCTGCAAAAGTTTATAAAAGCATGTATGCACATATTATTTTATTTGTCTGTTCTATGTTCTTCTGTCACAAGATTTTCTTAAATACAATCTATCAGTACTCTCTCACTTTTGTTTTGGCTTCCTGATGTTCAACGTTATTTTAATGAGCAAAAAAGATGTTAAATCAATATCAGCTGAAATGTTGATTCAAAATTGATCCCATGGTGCTATCTGTGTTCTGACTGGCTATATCTTTTTTTTGGTATTTGGCAGACTGTAGCATTTTGAAAATGATGACTCAAAGATTGAAAGAAGTCTCATGCAAGTTGTTGGTTCCCAGACTACAATCCCTTTCCGGTTTGGTCAAATGTCATTGTATTTCCTGAATAGTTGTTACATTGAACCCACAGATTTATTTGTAAAGGCAGTTGTTAATGGGATAATCTGTGTTTAGATGTATTGTCCAACGAGATGGTGGCTAAACTTCATCAGACTTTCAAGTTTAATTTTTGATGAGCCTTTAAAGAGAAAAGGCATTGTGATACGGCTCCGGAACAATTCTATTCATACTTGGTAATAAAAAAATTGTATACGTATACTGTTGTTGTCAGTGTTATATAACATGTGATGGGTGTAAATTAAACATGTGAGACCCACGTTTTTAGTATTAATGCCACGTATGCTCTCACATATGCAATATTTTCTACATAGTTTTGCTGATGTGTGAAAATTTAAATAACCTTTGCGATGGGAATGTTGTATAGTGCTGTTGAAATATTTAATAATAAATACATATTTAAAGTGAATTAAATAAAAAAATACTAGAGAATTTAATTGCTAAGATACCCCTCAACATAAGTGAAATAATTTGTAAATATACATATGTATTTCATACTCAAGTGAACACTAACATAAAATAGCACAACAAAGAAAGGCATATACAGGTGCCGGTCATATAATTAGAATATCATGGCAAAAGATTTTTCAGTTATTATATTCAAAAAGTATATTCCTGTATATTCATTCATTACACGCATACCAATATATTTTAAGTGTTCATTTTCAGTATCTCAGAAAATTGGAATATGGGGAAATAGTTCACTACTGAATCTACCTGCTGGTCACGTTAATCAACTAGTTCACTCAAAACATCCGGTCAGATTAGGGTCTCGAAGACTGCTGACTTGACAATTGCCCAAAAGACCACCATTGACATCTTGCCCAAATTTCAAAATAAGCAGTTTGTTCACAGAGCTGTGTGTCCAATAACAATAACAGAGGTAGTAAAATGTGTATAAACAATAATGACAACAACAAAACCCATTCAAAAATGTGGGGAAGATTCAAAAAGAGTGAATTTTAGTCAGCGCTTTAAGAACCACCACGCTAAAGACAAAAAGGACTGTGAGGAAGATGTGATAAGTCAGACAAAACAATGCAACAAAACTGTTCGTCACTATCACAGAAACGCTAATAACACCTAAGATGTGCCACAGTCTCTATGCCATGCTACATTGCTGCAGACATTCGGACAAAATTAATGCCAATTAAGTATTGAATGCTGTACATGCCCAAACTGTTCATAATTTTCAAATGGGCAACATTTCTAAAAACCTTTTCTTTGTATAGATCTTAAGTAATATTAAAGTTTTCTCAGATGTCTTTTTGTAATGAATGAGTAGCATGAACTACATTCACTTTCTAAATGGAATTACTGAAATAAAACTTGTTTTTCTCTATAGTCTATATATATAACCAGCACCTCTATATTAACAAATATTAACAAAATTATGAAAAAAATACAAACCGAAAAATATATAGCCCCTGACAACTGTACTCCAAGTTTGACATCAACATTGTATGTGATTTTATTTAAACAATACTCTTTTTGAGAGAATTACATTTTTAAAGTAAATGGATTTCAATGAACAGCTGGATTAACCCTTGTGTGGTGTTCATTTTATTGTTACTGGCACTGTGTTTACACGTGTGTAAACACCATGTGGGTCTGGTGGACCCATTGCCTTTTGCTTTTTTTAAATTCAACCAATCAATACATTTTATGTTAAAATACCTACAATATATTTACTTTAGCCAAGAAAAATGTGATATAAACTGCAAATAATCTTTAATTAATTTTCTTTAACTTTCTTTACATTTTAGAATTTAAACCAGTGTGCTTATAATTTATACTTTAACAGGGTTGGTGTGTCCTCTAGACCCCTTGCCTTTTGGATCTTTTAATTCACACAATCACACAATTGAAAAGTTGTAAGTTTATGTGTGATTTATATTTCTACAATCTACAATTGTCACACTTTTCAGTAAACCCAGACACCTTGTAAGTAATATGAATGTGTAGGGGTATACAGTCATAAAAAAAATGTGTTCTCATATGTGTTTTCACAGAAATCGAGGTCAGTGAATCTCAGTTTTAAATATTAATTGCTTGTATAATATTTATTCTGATGAACACTGAACACAGGTCCTACAGACCTAAACACAAAACAAGGGTTAAAAAACAGTTGTTTCATTTTTATACATATATTTTGCTGTCAAGATACCATACAACAATTCACTTTCAGTTTATAATAAAGATTTTATGTGGGTTTTACAGACTCTATAAACTTTAAACATTATCTTCAGATTCTGTATCAGCAATAACTATTGTACAAAGCCAAAACCATTAAAAATTAAGCTTCTGTATTTTAGACACACTCTAATTATGAATGTGAACGAATTTGATATCATCCATATTTTTTATCTTTCAAATCCACTCCTCATCCTAAAACTGAACAAATATCTTGTTTAAGTGGTTGACTAATCCATATTCACATCGATAATGTCTAAGAGCATTCTTGTGTTAAGTTGGCTGATTTCTAATGTTAAGTTGTCTGCTGATCCGCTCTTTGTTGTAGTGTTTTGCTCACTCATGCGCTCATTGAAAAAAGCCTTAGCTCAGTCAAGTCATCGGCTGCAGCATTGAGCATGTTTACTTGACCTGCAAATTGGGGTCAACTGAAAGTAAAGAGCCACACACTTCAACAAAGAAGCTAAGAAAATAGTGACCGAGAGGCAGTTGTACTCCTTCACAATCCTGTATCATCCCATGAAACCAAACGCTAAATAAACGACCTAAATGCGTCATGAAAAACACATCGTTTTTGAAGGTATTTAGACCTGGAGAGACTATACATGGTGTGGACTAGCATTTGGTGGCAAAGAGTAGAAGACAGGTGTAAATAAAAGCAGGGGCTCTGTCCTTGCTCTGAGAGTTGCCATGGCAACAGCTGATAGAGCATCCTATCGATCGCACTGTCCAGTCTGAATTGTGCAGCCCCTGAACCCATCGTTTTTTTTCCCTCGGTGTGGTGATGGTGTGGATCAATACCTGATATTGTATGCCTCTTTTGCCTTGCGTCTCTCATGGACTCGGTAATAGTAGTAATGATAGTGAGAGAGAAGGAAAAAAGAAAAAGGAGATACCTGAACAATTGTAAGACGACAGCTGGATCTATTTTTTCACAATTGCTGAGAACAGACCAAAAGGCACACTTTGAAAAACAACAGAGAGCAATCATGTCACTTTAAGTGTATTATTCACAATTGCTGTGCGTTGTCTCACGGGCCATGTGGAATTCACTTTTGACTCCACAGAAAATGTCACATTTGATTTTTCCCTCAGTGCGTATGTGAACAGCCACACATCGTTTACTAAAAATGAGGCAGTTTAGTCTATCCATTGCTTTTACTGTTATACAAATGAGAGGGACCTGGAAACCCTGGCTGCGATGGTTCAGAAAGAGCTTGTGAAGACGAGTGAAGCATGTAGGAGGACCTGCGGGAGCTCGTTTAAATCTGGCCTGAGGGATCCCTCTAGCTAGGGGTCACGGTTGGAGTCACCGGCACTGGATGTGAAGGTGGGGCTCCTTAAGGTGCCTCTGTTGCCCTGAGGCACAGTCATCACAATTCCTGCAGTGCTGGAAATGAAAGGCAGGCTAGGACAAAGGCCCTTGCCTTACTTATGGCCACTGCTCAGAAAAATTACTCAAATGATTGAGATGTCGGTTACATCTCTCTTTTGGCTTCTGTCCTCCCTAGAACATCCTTGTGTGAGCTTTCCATGATTTGATACCTGATGTATTGAATCTAAATACAATTACAGTGAATACATTTTAGTAATATGTTGGCATTTGTGAGTGATTTATCCGTTTGGTTCAAAACTTGCTAGTTTACTTCAAAAACAGTAATTTTCTTATAATTTTAACATAAATAAAGATGTTCAAGATGCAGTATGCAAAATTTGTCAGGGGTGGATTTCAAGAACAATGACTCATCCTTGAATAGCAAATTTTTGAACCCCCAGAGTGTGATGCATTAGAAAATTAATGATGCTATTGCCACTATTACTCGAACAAATGATTCATTATGGGTGTTCTGTCTGAATGTTTAATCATGACATTACTCTACATCACTTCCGGAGCAAAGCATTGGTGATATGGCCTTTAAATAATTTCATGATATTTTAGGGAAATATGGCGAAAACGATATGAAACTATATTTTTCATAATAATATACTCCATAAAAATATTTTAACCATTTCAATAAAATACAATTGTACACAATAGTGTCTTAACTATATTGGCATAATCGCACACATTACACCTAAAATGTAGAACAGAGCATAGCAGAAATAAGAGCAAAAATGTTTATCTTCAAATACTAGTATTGCTATAGTGATAATGAGTGTCATTGTTTGACAGTTTATTTTTATAGTTTAGCAGGCATGTCCACCGATAATACTGCAGTATAAGTACTACAGTACTTGTTTGCTTTGGAATGCTTAGTGCTACAGCATTCCAAACAAGTTTTACAATTGTAAATGTTACAAACTTGACTACTTTTCAGAAATTCTAACAACTAGAAACTAGCAACATATGTAGAAACTTTTAATGGTTTTAATGATTTTTAGTTACTTTTTATTTCATTGTTGGGCTCTGAAAAACGGGAGCAGGTTCTCCATGCACCCAGGGCTGAGCGTAATCCTTCTCATTGCTTTTGGTTTTCAAGAAAGGCTTCAGAGGCTAGAGAGGTCGAGAGAGACAGATAAGCACGCCACCAGAGTTCATCATAGGTGTGAATCAATGCATACAATGCCAGTGATTTTCAGGCTGCACACACTCACTCCCTTCTCTAATTGTACACAAGACTTAAGCAAGTTTCTGCTTAATCTTTACTTTAAAATGACCCGAATTTTTACTTTTCCCCTCTCATTTAGCTGGTTCGACTCTATGGTGAGAAACTAGAATCCAAATTTCTTACTTTTGCCTAGATGTTTTACACTTCGTAAATCATTTTTTTCTGGATGTGACATACATTTGTACTGAGCCATTTCTATGACGCGTCTGTATTTCAGACTTAAGGCCGCTACACATCTATCCCAACTTAGATTTGCACGAATCCTTGGATGGCTTCTCTGTGGGATGCATTTTGCAAGCTAGTGTTATAAGTGGATGCAATGACACTCCTTGCCATTGGCAGGTGCCCATTGGTAGTGATGAGTCGTTCCTGAAAAGAACGAATTTGACTTGTTAGTAATAACTTTTTACAGAGTGAATCGCTTTCTTTGGTGCATGCAGATTACACTGATATTAATCAGTAGACACCATAAGCATCTTTATTTACTCAGACTAATATATTTTGTCGTAAAGGTTTGCAATTAGATAAGATTTTTTTATGATATGAACGATACAAATGAATCGTTCAAATGAATTTTTCTTTTAAATGAACAAGAGTCAAAACAACGAAGCACCAAGTTGAGTGAAACTTCCAGTCATTACTGGAACATATACCACATCCCAGCTGTTTTATAATCTTCGTGGGCTTTATTGTACAACTCTTGGTGGTCGGACACCAGCAATACAAGCTTCTGAATGTTTATATTTCTTGGTCTCTTCCTCGGCTGTCCATCTTGTAGTTCTTTGGGGCTATTTTGTGCTGTCGGCACCCATGCTTTTCTTATCACGGTATGTTCACAGGTGTAACTTCGTATTGAATATTCTGATAGATGTGAAGCGGCCTTTACTCACGAACCTGAGCTGGTTAATCTTATAGGAAAACCCGTGACATTAATTATTATAGATTCTTGGGGGTGTGTCATGAATGTAGACCATAATATTTGCTTGCCTTTCCCTACCTAGCCACACCCTCGTCACTCCCTACTTTGCACAGCTGCACATGCCCACTTTAGTTGCATATTAAAAAAAAACAAATCTGGCAGATGAGACCTGAAACATGAGGTCTCATGACCCTTTAAACATATTTAATGCCTATTTGAAGGTTGAAATAAACATTAGGTGCTTGGTCAATACAGACCATGTGCATTTCCTTTAAATTTTCCTTTTGGCGATATTTATTGATGTTACTCTTTTTTTTATAATAAAGACTCCATATTTTAACCAAATATTACTTCAGTCTCACTTTTTACTAGCACTGCTCACACATAATGCAAAAGATGTTTTTCCACACACACAAAGAGTTTCGTCATCTGAGCCCTCTATCTCCAGAGACTAGACTGAAGTCGCTCAAGCTGTTTTTGTGTTTCTATCACTACTGCATGGTTTGGGAGCTTTGCCCGAAGAACTGAGCTCTGTACAGCGGTACAAATGTAAATCTGTGCTCCTCAGGGATGCAGTGTGTGGGGGAGCGGAGTGGCTGCCCTCGCATCCCTGCGAGATGAAAACCCATGTACTCTGAAGAAGCAGAGCGGCTAGCAGAGCAGAAGTCAGCCGCGGTGGGGCTGACCATCTAGGAGAGAGAGGAGCGATGGAGGGAAAGTTTCTCTGCCTCCAGCTCTCTGCATATGTTGTGAGAGTGAACGCCTGCAGTGAATTTGGCAGCATACTTCAAAACTTTATGGAGTAGACATGCAAGCTGCATCCTAAAACAAGCTGGGTTTGATTTCTTTAAGAAATTGTTACAGATTTGGTAAATTTCCTTTTTCTTTTAATTGCTGTCCTGCATCTGAGAACTCTGGCTTCTCAAGTGGATTCATTTTGTATGCTCAAATCAGATCCATAGAGCACTACACCTATAGTACACTTGAATTGTTCCACATACATAATCATGATAAAAATACAATAACAATTTATCATCAAGGATTTTTGTGATTTCTATTTCAAATAAATACAAAAAAGTTAAAAGTCATAACCTTTTTTATTTTTTGGCTAGAAGAATTAGGCATTTTTAAATCATTTTCATGCAAGATAATTGTTAATATTTCTTTTTTTCTGAAAGTAGAGAATATAACTGTTTGGCTCTTATTTTTTAAGTAACAAATCCTAATCAGTATGATGAAAGTGTGAGCTGGCCATTGCTAAGCATTTATGTGTTAGTTTGGCTGTTGAAGATGATAGGGCATTCTGCATAAGACTTTGATCAATTTAATGATAAAGGTTGATTTCTTTACAACTTTTGAGATTAAACTTTAGTTTTTGTAAGCACATCCAAAGTTAATTGTTGTGTTTTGCACCCTTTTTGAAACAGACATAACAGAGTGTAAGGGCAACACGCTCCAGCTTTGTAATAACCCTAACAAAATACTGCTCTGCGTGTTTAACTGAAAACATGCAGCTTTTTACTCCAGTTGCCCTTAAAAGCTGCCAAAAATCCCTATATCCTTGTACCAACATTAAAAACATTAATGCAGGCTGAAAATAGCAAGAATGGGAAATAACCGTTGTCAGTTTTACCAGTTTGATGATGTCACAGTTGACTTATGTGATTATTGCTTTATTAATGCAATATATGCAATTATTTAACTTTGGTGATTTTCATGAAATAATAAATAAATGAACAACTTACCAGTTTTTACATTTAACTGATTTTGATAGCATTTCAGTGGAAAATTACTGCTGTACACAGCACCAAGCTAAGTTCAGCCGTTTACATTCATAGTTCGGTTTCCGCTGTCCATGATAGATGCATGTTAAAAATAGTAATTCACTTACAACATGTTGAGGTAATTAGATGCCAGTCAGATAGTTATGTCTAGAATTATTTGATGCTTTTAGGTTGTTGCACTAGATTTAACATAAACTAAAAATTATTATTTCTAATATGATCAAATTCAAATGTGTCAAATCTTCCAAGAGTCAGCTGCACTATATTAGTCTGTCCCTGTTTTAGCAGATAAATACTGTTCATTTATTATGTTTTGTATTTTAAAAATACAGGTTAAATTCTCAAAATTTAAATAAATGTATACTTTGACTACTGTTTAATGTCTACAAGTAAATGTATAGAGATCTAACTAAATACTAAAATAATAATATTCACAAAAAATATAATCAAGTTTTATGATTGTAAAAATATATATGATTGTTGGATATATGTGAATTATTACAGGTTTGTTTGGATTTATTTGTGCATCACTTCCGCATTTGTTATCCTCATCTTGTGCATTTCTGTCAGTTTGTGAAACACAGTGCACATTTGCGAGTTGACAGATCTTGTGTCAACAAAAACAGTAATGTACAAACACTTAAGACAGACCAATCTCAGGTGGCATTCGAATCTGCATGTTTGTAAACTGATCAATATGCGAAATGTAGTAAAAGAGCCAAGCAATACAATGCAAATTATGCAAATGCAGTTGATGGATAAAGTGGTGCATGGTTTTTTATACTGAGAGGTAAAACAAGTGGTCCACACTTTTTAATCCCACAATGCACTGCAGAAGACTAACAGTCAATTATGTAACAGTTTAACATAGCAGATGAATTTTATTCAATCATTTCTGCTGCTCAAATCCATACTATGTAGTAGATACGGCATGACCTGTCAGGAGGTATTTAGTTGATCACATAAAGTAACCTATTTTTGGATTTGAATTTCCCCCTTCATGGTACACTCATAACGCATTCTCTCTCAATACACAATGAAGTGCAGTTTGTCATCGGCCCACTTGATGCTGACTCCAGAAGTGCGCAGGATCCCATTGACAGCCATGTTAAACATGGCTTTACAGCTAAAATAATGTCTACACCCCATTCTACATTAGGTTTTCTTAATTCATGTGAACTTTGAGTGCCAAGAAGGAAGTGGTTGATTTCCCAAGCTCCCAGCGTAATTTTCTTTCTGCTAAAATCTATGGATGACGATCAAGCTTACTACATCCATGTCATATGCTGATATTTAGTAGACGCCTGTATCTACATAGTTAGACACCTTAGCTTTTGTTTATGGTTAATTTATATCCATAATTATTAGATTGAGGGGAAATAATATTTTGTCAGGTTCTTTGGGGTTATAAACAGCTAGATTGCTTTCTTTTGAACAGCTAGATTGCACAATATGATGACTAGGATTTGTCGGTCTGTTGCTTTCTAAGCAGTAGGCGAGGCTCAAGTGTTGACACATGCCTGATTGCCTTGATGCAAAATTGGTATCAAAACTCGCAAATGTACTTCATTGCTTCACAAAAGAACAATGAATGTAGAGGAAGAGAGCAAATAAATCCAAGCAAACGTGTTTTTGTGACTTAAAAACAACTATTTCTAGGACGTGAATATAAATTCTAAAATCTTGATTTCTTTGTAATTCTGATGTATTTTTGCTGCTATCTTTACATTTATTTGTGGATAATAAATGTGTTGAGCTTTTGAAGCAACTATTATCTCATAGACCTGGTTTGAAGCTGTAGAAGATATGTAGTTTATGTGTGATCCACATTGTTCTACAGAATACATTTTCTCGTTTGCTTCCCTTGAGCACTCAGCATTAAAATTCAAACCGTTTCAAGGATTTCAAGAACCTGTAGAAAACTCTGTGGATAGACAATGCATCTATTTTGTTCATTTTATGTATGAATTACATTCCAAATACTTTAGCGAGTGACTGAATATTCTCCAGATGATACACTTAATTTTTTACCAAAAATCCGTCCCATTTTTTGTATTTCAAACTTTAGTTCCAGTCGAACAACAGACAAATGCTTCTGGCCCTGGATCTATGGGTGGGCAGTTTCTGTATTCAATTTCAGGTCCACCTTAGCGAACCACTCTGTCCTGTCCAGAAGCTCCATTCACTTCAGAGTCGATAGCTATTTATCATCCAACATATTAGCGATAGCAGTGTCGATATGAAGTCCAGCACTGAAATTAGTCAGTGCCAAGTCTGTAACTACAGCCCAAGGTCAGACACACACTCCATTGACAGGAGTGATGGTCCGCAGCTCGCAGGCACATACATCCAGCCCAAGGTCAAGTGTATGCTACAGCTATTTCAGCTAGTGTAAAACACTCTGTCATGTTGAGAGATGCCAAGCTAGGTTCTGACATATTTTATGTCATGTTTTGGATACTAATCAATAAGGTGAAGGTAAAGATTAAAAGACTGCTGTTCTTTTGTGTGTTGTTGTTTTTTTGTAAATGTACTAATAAACAATGATGTGCAGCAAACAGTAGAATTGAAAACCTGTTAATTTTTTTTATACAAATGTGAATTATTACCAGTGTTTCCAGTTTTAATTGTACAAAAGTTTCACCAATCGGCAACAGAGAGGCTTTACTAATCAGCCAGAAAACATATACTAGCCTTTTGGCAAGGTCAGGGGATCATAGTCCCTTGCTAAATGTCCGAAGCACCCCCTCTAAAAAGCCCCGAGGGGTGATATCACCCCCACACACAGATATACAGCCTGACAGCGGAAAACTTGGTTCCAATGCTAAGTCCAAACTCCAAAACGATGCCAAACATCCTCCCCCTTCCCCCTCAGGTCTCCTTTCTGCATTATCAGGACTGAATGGAGAGGTATTTGTCTCATCAATAGGAACACAGACATGAACTGCAGGAATATACTGTTGAGCAAACCAATCTCAAAGCCCACACAAACACTTTTGCAAAATGTGAGAAGATTCTGACCAGTGACACAGTAACAGTTTCAAAACCCTGAGCTGGAGAGTTGTGGAGACACTTTGTGGGTTTCTATGTCTTTTGAAAGAACAGTGAATACAGCAGAATAGAATAAAACACAATTTAAACAGCAAAACGTGTATTTTGTATTAGCAAAATTAATTTATATACAAGTACAAGTTTTGCTGTTTAAATTGTGTTTTATTTATAAATTGTAAGAAACTAAATATCTAGAATCGAAATAAATGTAATCAAAGGTAAACAAAGAAAAATTAAACACATCCAAACAAATCAATGTAAAATATATATATATATATATATATTCATTCATCTTCATGTCGGCTTTCTTCCATTTCGGGGTCGCCACAGCGGAATGAACCACCAACTCTCTGGCATATGTTTTACGCGGTGGATGCCCTTCCAGCCGCAACCCATCGCTGGGAAACATTCACACACACATTCACTCTTTAACACTATGGGCAATTGTTCTTACTCAATTCACTTATACCGTATGTCTTTGGACTTGTGGGGAAACCGGAGCACCCGGAGAAAACCCACGCGATCACGGGGAGAACATGCTAACTCCACACAGAAATGCCACCTGCCCCAGCCGAGCCTAGAACCAGCGACCTTCTTGCTGTGAGATGACCGTGCTACCCACTGCGCCATCGTGACGCCATATATATATATAAAATCCTATTAATTTAAATAACATTTTATTTTAAATTAATAAGCCAAACTAAATGTAATTAAATATAAAATATGAATTGAGGATCTAAACAGACTCAGTTTGGGGGAAATTTTTGGAGGTAAAATTGCTAAAGTTTCTAATGACAAAGTTACAAAATGAGCAAATTGATGTCTGATTGGCTCCCCACGTAACCTGTTCACAGTTAGCCAGCATGTGTTCAGTGTTCTCGTGTAGAATTGTAGTCGTCACATCATCCAGGTGGATGCTGCACACTGGTGGTGGTTTCAGAGACAGCCCCCTGAACATTTAGAGCACTTTGATTGATTAGAAAAATGCTAAATAAATGTGATGAATTAAAGCGAATTGAATTGAATTGTCAAGATCAAACTGCTCACAATCCAGTTCTGACTACCAACACAAACACTGTCACAAACACAGAGGAGGGCAATTGTTAAGTTGTACATTTTTTTAACTAGTATTTAAAAAGTATTTAACTAGGGCTGCATCTAAGAATTATTCCCATTAATGACTAGTCAGTGATTATTATTTGGATAAATCGACTAACCAGATAAAGTGTTGAATTCCTTATATAGCAAACACAATATATTTATATTGTATTTGTTTTTTATACAACTGTTTGCATTATTATGTGCTATTTTGTAATCGGACATGAAATTTGATTGTACAAATATAAATATGTAATTTTTTATACATAATGTAATTTTTTTCATTCTCACTTTCTGTCTCCCTCATGCAGGATTTAATTGATGGTATAACACATTTATAGGTTAGAAAAAAATATATTTAAAATATTTTAATTAGTAAACAATCATTTTATTGTTTTCAGATTGTATTTGACATTCTTAAAAATACAGAGTGTAAATAGACAATCTTTAAGAGCATTTGCCTACAAAAGTCATCTTTGAGCCTGTATAACAATAAAGTAAAGTAAAAACAAGTTCTGAACCCAGAAGCAAGGAGTGACTTGAGTGTTTTTTGCTCATTTGATCACGGAAGGCAGTCACATTACTGAGGAAGCATGTTGATTCACGAGAGTGAGCCTGAGAACCTAAAACAAAACCTTCTAAACATTTATTTACTGATAAATGGTCCTTATCATCTCCTATGACTCTGATAAGAAGCTTTTCTATCTGTTTCTGTAACTGTTCTAGACTCTGAAATACTTCAGTTTTTTTACAACGTTGAGATTTTTTTACAACTCTATAAAAACTATGCATGCCGTCTAATTCCACTGTTAACAATAAAAGTTGAACAATCAAAATAAAGTTGAACAAACATTGCAATCTCAAAACTCAATCGCCTTTTTAACATTTTTTTAAAGCAGGTTTAAAGACCCACTTGTATAAAGCAGTATTTGGTATTGTTTGTGATTGCATGAGTGCAATACATATATATTTATATACATAAACGTGTGTGTGTGTGTGCGTGTATTTTTTATTATTTTTTAAGTCATGTTGTGTGGATATTTTTTTGCAATGTCCAGCACCCTTGATAACCTTGTGTTGCAGTGTGGCGCTTTACAATTACATGTTGATTGATAAAAAGTATAATTGTAGCGTTGTATTTAAAACATCTTAGAAATCACTTGACAAAAACTATTAGAAACCCATTCACGTCTTTCATGTGCTCTACAATTAGCTTAGCATAATTTGCACCATTAGCAAACAATAAAACAAACAACTGCTCATTCTTTGCATCTCACATGTTTCAATGTTACAAAATTGACTATAAAAATGTAAAAAAAAAGCATTCGTACCAGCTAAATTAAAATGTCTTTATCTTTATTTTAGAATGTAACATGTAATGCTATTTAGCTCGGGTATTCAGATTAGTTTGTCCAAAAATAGCATATTATCAAAGCTAAATCTAAACACAAACACAAAATTGTCATGCTGACATCAACAAACAGTGTGTCTTTTAATAGAATGAACATTTTTAACAAACATAAATCTAAACAGATTCTGCCCTCTAGTGGACTGTACAATCTATACAACTAAGGGAACACATATTGCCAACGCAAGAGAAATGTCCTGAAATTCAATATCAACTTATGATTTCAACTGATAAAATAACACATAACAAAGTAAAATTCTATTTGTTGATGCTATCAATTGCAAAGGAAACAATATTTACTGAATATGTTTAATTAAAAGAAAATGTATCAAGAAACAACACATTCAACTGCATGACACAATTGTGAGTGTTTTAGTGTTGCATTGGTACACTAACTTTGCGCTTCTTTGGGGCCGAGGTCTGTGGATCTTGACTTAATGGGAACTCTAGCTCCGAGATCTGCACAGATGGGCAAAAAGTGCAATGAGCAATAGTGAAACCAAACTTCACCTTTAAAAATACATTTTCAGTTATGGTTTCCACAGCATTTGTAACATATAGAAAAATGTTCTTGTATGTCTTCATTTAAATGTGAGATCCAAACAAGCATGCATCAGTGGGTATAGATGAAGGGTGGGCAAAGTCATTCATGGAGGAACGCAGCCCTGAAGAGTTTACTGGAGCTTCAAAAAGAATGAACTTATCAAACTTAGTAAGATGGTACATCTGGATCTCAACACTGTAAATAAATCTGTAAAAGTATAAGACACATGCAAAGTTAGCTTTACAAAATGTGGAAATTTTCATGATTTACAAGGTTTTATCCATATTATGAAAATTGTGCTGCATTCTTGGAAAATCAAATTTAAACAGGTGTCATTTTACAAACACCTGTCGGCTATCAAAATGTTTTTTTCATATAGGTCAGTGCAGAAAATACATTGTTGAACATAATGGCCTCAGATTTTATTTTTGGTCACAGGTCTTGGTCTTGTGATGAAAAAGAAACATCGCTTTAGCCAACAAAAATAGCCATTTTTAAAATATTGTATTATTTTGTACATGTTTTATCATAAAAAGGATAACTTGTGATTAAAAATACTGATTCAGGTATCTGCATAAAACAGATACAAAACAGACAGTTCAAGAAAAATGCTTTTGAGTTGTAGTTTTATTTCAAACTGAACAAAACTAAATTAGTAATTAAAACAAAATAATTAAGGTTTCCTTGCATAATACATGCTATATAATTATACTATTATAAATCTGTAGGTCTGTAGGTTTCCATTAAGTTAGATGATCTTAAAATATTTGAGCTTTAGAGAGTGCACTGCAATTTGACATACTGAGGTGAATATGTGAAAAATAGCACAATTGATTAAATAAATCAAAAGTAAAATTACAGAAATGTAGGTTTTCAATTTACACATTGCTATTTTAAAATAGAAGAAAAAAAACCCTTCATTTAAAACATCAAGATGCCTTTGCTTATGGCGTCTTCCATGATTTTAGTGTATAAACATTTGAAAAAGGAAAAAAGATTCAATAGGTACCACCGTAAATTCTATCCAAACTTTAAGCAAATGATATTCAGCACAGGTTTATTTGGAGATAAAAAAAGAAAACCACACACCTGATTCTCATAAATGCGTCCACTTCTGGTCTTTCTAGCATTCGGCTCAACAGATGTTCTCTGAAAATAAAATCCCCAAAATTGGGCTTTCTCTTAGTAGACAGGTACAGTCTAATAAAGTTTTTGAGCAACCATCAACGTCTACCTTTTTAACTGCTGAAGTTAGCTCTTTACTGGTTCTGTTAGCTTGTAGCACGTTTTCCTGAGTATCTGTGTATGTGGGAAGACCATGGTTAAAACACTGTTGAATGGCAACGTTCTTCGTTCTCACCAAACAGCTTTAATTATATTTTGAGGTTCTTACCTTAAGTCTCCTACCATATAAGCGCTCAAAATTAAGAGTCACTAGCCTGAGTGACCCCAGATGAAAAAGCATGGCTCACTTGAATATAATCCTAAGGATCCTATGATTTTAAGTGGGTGGGCATGTATGTACGTATGCATGCATGCTTACGTGTGTGTGTGTGTGTGTGTGTGTGTGTGTACACATCACAATGTACAAGATAAAGATTTTTTTGCACTCTGAAGTCGCCTCTTTTATAGGCTACTACTAGAGGTTTATGCAGGTTTTCTGATGTCAAATTCAAGACTTTAAGACCTATTTAAGTTTTCATTGTCTCTGGAAACCCTTACACAGTTACACATTTTTTACATTTATGAGTCTTGTGTAAATATCTGGCAACCCTAACAATCACTTTGACGATTTTGAGCATTTGTGAGTTGTTACAGGTGTTTTTTTTACTCTGGCAACCCTAACCTTTACTTTTAAGATTTTGAGTAAATATGAGCCTTTTCTCAAACTATGGCACAGCTAAATGTCACTTTTATGTTTTTGTTCTCAAACTCTGGAAACTCTAAACATGACTCTGGAAACCCAAAGCAGCAACAAAGAAATAATATCAAATAAGCTTTACATGGACATCAGAAAAAAAATGACTGATGAAAGACCTAAACGAGTGAATTTATGATGTTTTTTAGGATTTTTTGACACAGACGACTTTTAGATTTAAAACACAAACAGGAATTTCCTTAAACTTTCTTAAAATACAATCATAAAACTTAAAAACTATACTTAAAAAATGCAGATGTACCTTTATAGGCTTTAAAAAATAATGTCCATTTAATATCTAGTTTGTATAAAATTGTTATGAAAAGGTGAGTATTTTATTGAGTTGGTGACAGGAACACAAAAACACCTTTTAATTCCAAAGTAGCCCTTACCTGAGAAGTCAATGCCAGCATCTGTGATGATATTCTCTTTTGTAATGCTTGCCTGTGTAAAAAAAAAATAATTGTCCCTCGTGTCATAATAACATTAAACAATAACCAGCATGTTAAAACCATTAAACAAACTTCACCTCTTTTTGAAACTTTTCAGAGTCCACCACATCCTCAAACATACTCTGTGTCAATTTTTTGTTCATGCTGAATTGCACGTCATCTTCATGCTATTCAATAAACAAATACAGAGAGTGGATGACTGCTTTAAATCTCTTAGATCTATTCTATGGTAACTTTGTCCTACCGATTCCAGTCGCATTTTCTCAGTAGTCATTTTCATTCCTAAGGTGTGAAACGATGTGACGACCTCTCCTATGTTGACTTTCACTGGTTCCCTCTCAAACAACATTGTGTTGCTTTCATCGTTCTTGAAGCCAGGTGGCTGGTACTCCTGCGGGGTCACTGAAGCCCGAAAAAACATAGTGAGGATAATCTATGTTTAAAAAGAGAAACGCAGCCACCAGACACCAAACTTTTATCTATAAAATGATTTAACCATAATAAACCATATTTTTACTGATCTGAAAAGTTTATGTTGCATCCCATCTGTGAATATTTAGTGTGTGTGAAATTGTTCAAATGTTATTTTGACAGTTTTCACAATATAACGGAACAATAAATCTTTAACTATTTATGTCATCTTTTACTTATCCTTTAATATAAGTAAAATAAAAGTCTGAAATCTAAAAAAATTCTCTAGGAGATATCGATCTTCTGGTGCCAAAATCTAGACAAACAAGTTTTGGGACAAATATTTGAATTCTGTGTTAATTTCTTTTTCTTTTAGTTTTTTTTTAGATATTGCCATAAAGTACTATTTAAAAAAATAATCATAGATTTAGCTGTAAACTTGGCACATTTGTGGTAATTCCCAGATTTGGGTTGCTCTTAACAAATTTGGGTTGCTTGGACAAACTGAAACAGCAACTGCCAGAAGTTTTTGCCTTTTTGTTTAACACAATTGTTCTCACTTTGCCAATCATATCCCATTTAGGTGGAGTTAAAGGCAGTAATCAAGTCTAACTACCCGTTCACACCAAAACTGGGTCTTCAGTCAATGGACAGACACAAAGTTGAGTTTTCGGAGAAGACGAAGTGGGTATCTCAGACAAAACGCAGCAAAACAGACAGAGCCGTAACATGCATGTTTAATCATTGTAATTTCTGTCAAGGCCATTTCTCTAAACGCAGGAAAGATAGAGCTCATTCAGCAGATCCATAAACGGCTCTGATTATGTAACATAGACAAGGGGTTTATTACAAATAAAAACATTTTTATGTCACTAAACAAATTATTTGGGAGTTGCGATCAAATCCGGTAAAATTAAATGCATATAACGGAAAACAAAAGCTTTAATTTGACCTTGCATGAGTGTCAACCTGTTGTTGGAGACCTACAACATCACAATAGGGGCACCTTAAATATGGTATACTAATAAGCTTGCTTTGCCTGGCCTATCAAACCTATTTCTAATCATTTGTAAATGTTGAAAATTACTCAAATATTTAGGGGAAACATTTCACGTTCACCTAATAGAAAAGAAACATTTAAGAGAAAAACATTATTTCTAGTTAGTAACAAACATTGTTTATTTACCCTCATCATAGTAGAAGAGCTTCATGTTGAGGCAGACATCATCAGGGAGTGGGCCGAGATTCTGCATCAGCATGTACAGTTTGCGCACCAAGATCATACTGGATTTCTGGCTGTTGTTGTCACGGCCCATTTTAGTCAGGCTTTGTCCGGTTTTACTGAAAACAAAGACAAGAGAAAATTATTTTGGCAAGACTACATTCAGATTGCAGCAAGGTGACACAAGATTGTTTCCCCTTATTTGACTTGAATTGGATATTTTCATGACAGTCTGAACAGCTCAATTCAGATTTTATAAATCAAACCAGGCTACTTTCATATGTAGTCCTGAATCTGTTACATATGCAATTCACCTCAGTCTGAATGGCCAAATTGACTTTTACATCATCGAGCCCAACTTAAACACAGTTTATCACACACGAACAGCAAGAGAAGAAAGTATTTTATTGAAATTGTTACAGTAAGTTGGTTAGAGATGTATTTAATGGTTTGACTTAAGTTACTGTATTTATCCCATCACTTCTAACTCAACGCTTAAAAAAATGTTTGGTAAAACTTGACCTTATTGGTCTCAAAATATTTTTTCTAATACTATTTAGTACAAATAATTGTGGCTCCGATCAAACATTTACATCAACAAAGCCTAAAGAGTGCCCACGAGCATTCTCTTCAATGTTTACATCCGCTAACAAATGGATAGCAGTAACAAATTATTTTTAATGTGAACAAACACAACAAAAAATTTTTTTTTTTTTACCAAAAAATTCCAACTTGAACAATAAAACTGCAGTCTAAACTTAGCCTAATTCAGTGTTCAAGTATCGGTGTACACTCTAACTGAACATAAGATCATTACATTTTTACTTTACTAATAAAAAAATACACTAAACAATCACTGTCATCTTCCAATTTGAGGTAACAACTAATGCCAGGATGTATTTTTATAGAATTTGTAAAAGAGTAAACTTGTTTTGTAACACTTCACAGGTCTGACGTCTGTGATCTGCACACTCGGATTAGAGAGATTCTTCCAATTAACTGATCAAGCCATCAAAATTAAATCATTCCAAATCAGGTATCAAACTTACTGTACTTTCTTTGTTGCTAAAGAACAGTTTAAATGTGAACACATACTAATATGTAGATTTAAAGCATGAGGTGAAGAAGATATGGTAGGTTTATGGTTGCAATATAGATAACAAATAAAACAGACTGACCTCTGTAAATTCAACAGCGGACCTTTCTCCGTGTACTCGATTTTAAACTGGTAACATTCAGTTACTCTCTGCAAAAATTCACACATTTCTTTACTATAAAACACCAGTTATATACTTAAAATTTAAAAATGGATCAATAGGGTCAATAGATTTAGAATGTATCTTCTCCAAAATATATAAATTATAATTTGAAGAAATAAATCACCTGAGGTTTGTCTGGATCGCAGTAAATCTGCAAAGTAAAAAACAACAACAAATAAAAAAATAACTTTACCACAGACTTTTGATAAATAGCAACTGCAACTGAAAACTCCTCTCTTCAGAGAACAAATAGTTTCCTCCTGTCTTTATTTTCTTCCTGCTATGGTTTATTGATCAGTTGATACAACTTCTATTATGAGCGAGCTGAGAGAGACTTTGATTGTGCAACAAATTGCATATTGTCTCTCCCCTTCTGTAAGTCTCTTTGGACAAAAACCAAATGCATACATGTAATGTAAATGTATATACTCTTAAGGGCTCATATTTCATTAAGGTTGCAGCTAATTTGTGAAGTATTGTGGCCTTAGAAAAACATAGTTCTTTCACACTATTGGTTAAAAAAAGTGATTTACTCACTGAAAGAATAACCATCCGTAGCTGTGGGAACACAACAGATGTAAAAGGTCAAGCGTAGCAAACAACTAAGTTTTGTGATACAAGTGCTTAAGGAATAAAGCAAAAGTTATAAAAAGGAAGACTCACATATCTTTTTTGCAGTGCGTCGAAACATCCTTGCAACCTGAAATTAAGAATGTATTAGACCAGATTTCCTCATCAAAACAGTGTACATAAAAAGTGTTCACATACCAGTTCACAACCTGCTGGGCACCTGGGCAGCTGTGCTCTCGTAGAATCAGCACTTTCATTTCTGTGAAAAAAAGGAGGGAATTCACAACCCCTTAGCTGTGGATCAAAATCAACTGTGGTAATCTAGATAATTTAAGACACATCCAATGAGTACGACATTGACTACCTATATAGCAATTTATATTTGACCCAGCTTTTGCTCACTGAAGTTTTTTTTTGCTTAGCCCTAATACCACTTTTAATTATGCTTCATGACTGGACCAACGCATCCGCTGCATAAAACATATGCCAGAGAGTTGGCAGTTCATTCCACTGTGGCGACCCCGAAAGGGAAGAAAGCCGACATGAAGATGAATGAATGAATGAATGACTGGACCAACTCCTGATTACAGATAAGAACAAAAGATGTGGCACACTTGACCCATGAATGTCTCAAGCTTCAGCCAAGATAGCCGTAAATGTTATATCTGTCTCATGTCTGTAGTGCCACATTAAATGCAATGCCTCCATTTCAAAACTTAGACAACATTTTGGCTCACATAGTGTATGTCAGAGCCAAACAAATGCAAACTTGGCCCAAATTTGTTTCTGTAGTTTCGCAAGGACATTGTTAAAAAGACGAAATTGGAAAAAATCTCAATGATTAACACTAATCCTGTGAATCAAAATATTCACAGAATGATTGTGTTATTACAATTAAGCAAAGCTGGAAAAAAAGCTTGTAGCCATCACTTGACAAAATGTTTGTAATTGCCTAAGAACCTTATGTTTATTTACAATGCCAAATTGCCTACAAAATGTCATGCCTAAAATTTGTGAAGTTTGGGATGGACTTAAGTGCTTGCAACCTCGGTGGGATTACCTCTCTTTCTGTACTAACACATCTGACAAATAGATTTATACTTTTAAATTAATAGAATCTAATTTTGTAAACAATTTAGTTCTTTTTAGCATAACCAAGAACGTTTAGTAGCCTCAGGCCTACTGCCAAAGGGGACCACGACCAAAAAAATTCACATAATAGAGACTTGCACTGTCTAATGATTTGTTCCCTGTTGCTGAGGAAAATTCTGAAGCTCAACAGTTGAAGCTCAAATTAAGTCATCCTGCACCTGAGACAGCAGTAGCAGAAAAACCAACAAGAGAAATGACGACATCTCCAGGGCAGCAGTTAGCTAACCAGCTCTATTCTACTGATTAACAGGACGTAGCAACTTTATACTTAATCTACTTTATAATGATTGTTTTTTATGGTGCACAAATGGTAAAAAAATATATTCTATTTATTTCTTTTTAAATAAAATTTAAATATTTTAAAGAAATGTATAATCTCAATTTATGGTTGTGCAGATAATTTAGATGTTACATTACTAAGTTATTTTCAAAATAATTACTTTTAATCCAAGAAATTGTATATGTGGTTGTTTTGTTATTGGTATTTTTACCCAAACCTTATAATTAACTATATTATTTTAGTTTGGCATGTTTGTAACTCAGTGTCAACAAACTGCCATTATTATTAATCATTATATAGTCTTGGGGTCCCAGGGAAGCTGAGGGCTACCAAGCTTATCAGCACCAGTGTGTGAATGTGGGGTGAATAAATAATGCTCTGATAATTGTAAAACGTCTCTGACTGTCTAGAAAAGCAGCGTTATTATTATTATTATTATTATATAAAACACTAGTTAAGTAGTGCTACATTCTGGTTTTCATGCCACATTAATTTTTCGGCGTGAGACCCCAAATTGCCACTGATTTTAGTAGATGTGTTCGATTACACCTAACTTACCTCCTACGTATTTCTTTCCATAGGACTTCTCTGGGAAAAGACCTCTGAGGTAAGTGATGCTTGAGACAGCAATGGCTAGAAGTTTCTTCACGAGAACCAAAGACTGTTGTTCGCTGGATACCACATCCGGCAGCATCTGAACAATTTCAGGCAATAAAACATTGTTAGATACATTGTAATTTAGTCATTAAAATAAATATCTTTAAAATAAATGTATTAGCGATTTATCGTAACGTCCCTTTAAGACAACGTTACCTGAGGACACCGTTTCTGTTCACATGGAATCATTACGTTTGAAAATCACCTGTATTGATCAAATGAAAATGATTTAAGTTACTTTACGATTGTGGCATATTCAGTCTTAAGAATATAACGTTAAGTTAAGTTATACGGGGTTTAGAACACCGTGAACGTCTTACCTGGCCGTGTAGGAAATAAAAAATTGTTTGGTTGGCGTACAGTCAACTGAAAATGGTTCACTTTAAGTCTTTACTTAAAAGCGAATTTAACAATATTGTCGAAAAACGACTCCCTTATTAAATGTCAGTGACTTTCACGCGCCCTCTTGCGATCGATTGCGTGAAGTGGTAGGTGAAGAAGACGTAAGACTCCCGCCATAAATGTCACGTGAACAAACGGTGCGTTTGGTTTTATCATAGAAATTAAGTAAATTATACATGTAAAAAGATGTGTGCGCTTACACCCATTTTGATAGATAGTTTAAGTACAACAAATAAATGCTTAATTATCAATTAAACGCCGTATACAACGTTTATTTCCTGTAATGCGCTCTTCAAACTATTGCGTGGCACCATTGGCTAATTTTACGACAGCGGGAGACCTATTAGCTGATTACCCTGTCTGTCAAACTTTAATCCAGCTTTCTATTGGCTCTCCCGCTAAATGTCGGCCCCATTGAAATACGTCATTGCAGCGAACGCCATTTTGATACTAAACACCGTAGGAGGTTAGGTTCAGGCAAGAATACGGCGATATTCTGACACCAATTTGTTGATTGACGTGCCAGCAAAGGCAGAGGAGCCATGTCATCAGACAACCAGGACACGGAGACGCATTCAGAGACTGTAGATGAGATTCAGGTGGGGTTTGGACAGCATCTCGCTTATTGTAATCTTAAGTGATGCCTATCAGGTTCAGTCACTGTAACGTCAATAAACCGTCACGCTGTTAAGCTTAAGTGATTGCTATATTATTTATTACTGGCACATTCAATGTTGGCGTTTCTTGCTGTAAGTAGTTTAATGCTGAGTTGTCACATGCACTAGTTTAGTCATAGCATTTTTACGAGCATAACGTTGCGTCTGATTGGCTAGTTAAGATATACGTCAGCACATAACAGCTTTTGATTGGATTTTTGGTGTTTTGTTCCACCTACTCTTACCTGAAGATATCGAATTGGCTTGTGAGAGGGAAAATAACTGGGGCACACATATTTTCAGGTGTTTGTTGAAGTTGTTAATGCACACTGAAATTAAGGCAGGTTTTTTGTGTGCATGTGTATTTTTATATAGATTGGTTCACCTGCAAAAGTCTCTCCATTTTTAAATCACTGTCATGTTGGACTAATAAGTGGCTATTACAGTGAGTTTTTATGGCTTGCTACTTTATATGTAAGAATATGGCCATTTTTCACTTTTCTATGTGGTGCTGAATATTGCAGGAAAATTACAAGTTGCATATCTCAGTGAATTTATAATTGTAAAATGAAGAATTGGTTCAAGATCTCCAAGTGTATAAATGACAGCCACTGTAGAACCCGTAAACTAGTTCACAACTGTAGGCTTGGTAGATTTTAAGTACCAAAAATGTTTGGATTGTTTTTAGTTTACCTGCAAAGTATGGACCACACAGATTTTGTCACTATCATGTCTTTGTAATCATGTAATGATATCCTATAATTAAGTTCTAAGTGCTGTTTTTTACCCTAAATTGTAGATATGCATTTGAGTGCAAATTAAATAAAATAAATAGTCAATCGTTCACACACCATATTTGACGAAAGCCCTATTTTAATTAAAAGTGTAATCTCGGCAAAGATTATTTGTGCATCACAGAAAACCAGGGTGTAGTTGCCTGGAGGTGCATTACCAAACCTGTTTTTCTGCAGTCTAGCTTCAGTTTAAATCATATGCAAATATTGCTCCGTGTTTTAGATGGTGCACTATGAATTAAAGATCTGCCTTTTGTTGACACACACCAGTCTAGTCGTATGTAAAACTGTCACTCAAACATGCTGTCCTGATAAAAGTATGCCGTTTTCAAGACTTAGGTGTGTTGAGACGTTAACGCTTACATGCTTCAGTTTAATCACAACCACACCATTCCCTAGATAAGTGCAAAAGCTGCTACAAACAAACTTGGGAAAAATGTTTCATCCTTGTTGTGTTGCAAGCTTGTTACCTGTTTTTTTTAATGCATCCTGATTCCCAATTTCTAATAATAATGAGTTTAAAGGAAGTGACTTTTGAAAACGTTGTCTGGTTAACTTGGCCATTCGATCTTCCGACAAAAAAGGACCGTGTTAAATTGTCACCTTAACACCATATTTTGTTGTTAAATGTTAACATTTATACATCGGTCTCTGTGTGCTGAAGCCATTTATATATTTACACAAAGACCCTCTATTTTTCGTGTGGTTAATGCACTTTCGGGTTTGTAATCCAATCCATGTTGCAGTATTCGCTTTAGTGTTTTTAGATAAGCTGACATTACAAAGCTTCTGTTAATATGCATGACTTTAAAACTTTGAGCTATCAATCAGCTAGAGGTTTCATGACTGTTAAAACTACATAAATATGTAAAAAAAAAAATGGAATTCTATCTGTTGCTGCAGCCAGACAGTGCAGTCCTTCTATGTGAATTGCATCCTTTTTATAGCGCAGAGATTTCCTAAAAATATTATAGGTATTGTTGGTCTACCATTTGTTGTATGTTTACACCAATGACAGACCAACATGGAGATTATTATATTCATTAGTATTTTATAGACAGACATATAGAGAAAGGGTGATTAAAAAAAGATTATGAATTTGCTGAGCTTTCAGAACCTAACTGAAATCTGTGATACACTGAGATACGTACCAAACCATTCCATCTCTAGTGAGGGTGCAAGGCTTAAGAAAAACCAAGGCATCTACTTTAACTTTTTAAAACTATACTTTAACTTTTTACACTGAAAGAGTTTAGAAACTTTAATTTGATTATGTTAAAATATAAAGCACTTATTTTTGTTCCTCAGGCAACCCATTCACACAGAAGTTGGAATTTTCAAAACATTTAACACATGTCGATAGAAGCCTGAAAACGTGTTGTTTTCTAAGTGGAGATAATTGCATGTTTGATGATGTGTTGAAAATGTATGTTGCTTTACCACACATTCGATTTGAAACCAAAATACATTTCCTCATACCAGGGGAAACTCTTGGATAAGAAAAGCACCTGGGAAATCAGTTCCCAGCTGAACTGTAATAAAAAAATACCTTAAACACACCTTTTAAGAAAGTCCAGGAAGACTGATGTCATTTTGAAAGGGATTTGTTTTATTGTTGTGCAGTGTGTAATATTTATTCTGTAAAACGTGGGGATTATTGCTTAGCTTTTCTCTTTGTTGCTATAACAATAAATGAAAGGGAAAGTGAACAGATGTCTATTTTTTTAGTGACGTTGCATTTGCTATACTTCCTTTAGTTCGGACTAAGTTTAGGTTATAAAGTAGCATCCGAAAGATGTATCTGGTAAAATAATAAAATAAACAGTAGGAAAATAAATGCCCTGTATGTGGAATATGTTTAACGCTAAGGCTTTTGAACCTGTGAAATGTGATGTAATGTAAATAATGTTTTTCAGGAAACACAGGACACAAACTCAAACACTGTGCGGACTGAGGAGGCCAAATTGAAAGCAAAGTATCCCAACCTGGGTCAAAAGCCTGGTGGATCTGACTTCCTGATGAAACGCCTGCAAAAGGGAGTAAGTTGAAAGATTTAAACTGGCATGTTCAGGTCACTGCTGTAACTTGAATTTAATTTAAGGAGTGGTAATTAAAAAAAGCTGCTCAGGTAGTCTGTACCAAACAAAAATTTAACCACGCACAGGAGCTGTCAAAATTGGGCTAATGTAGGGTTTAGCGATTTGCAAAACAAGAAAAGCTTTATGGAATAAAGTTCAGGTAATCAAATTCAATTTTATTTTGAGTTTGATTTCTAGTGTACAAAACATTTGTTGTTCAGCAAGGTTTCAATAAATGTTAAACAAATCATCTTTACCAGGTTAGTCAAATAACAAAAAGTGGATATTGTACAATTTCACACAAATACTTGTGCATTCTGTGTTGGAAAGTTTAATTAGGCTAATAAAAACTTCTGTTGCCAATAATGACTTGCAGTTGCCACTTATTTAAATAAATTTACCAGAATACACAGTCATAGAAAGCTTGGACTATTTCTCCAGTTGGAAGCAGCTTCGGTAAAAAGTTTCCAGTAAAAGTCACTTGATTTGTTGCTAGATTTAAAATCCCCACCATGTCCATCACACTATGTCCGATCCCCACCGTGTCCATTTTGTCATTGTAGCCCGGGGCAAGCCACTTCACCCCCATTGCCCTGTATGGATGTGTGTGACTGGTGGAAGGTGTTTGGTGGTGGTCAGGAGGCCGTTGGCATGGAATAGCAGCAACGTCCTGTCAGGACGAAGTAGCTTATCACCACCAGAGTGTGAATGTGGAGCAAGTGAACAATGCTCTAAACCTAAACTCTAAAGTGTCTTTGAGCATCTGGAAAAGCGCTATATAAATGAAAAGCATTTGTATTAATATTAAAAGTGCAAATGTCTTTTGACATAAATTTGAATGAATCAGGAAAAACAATTTTTGTTTTAATTGTCCATGCTGGCTCTGAGAAATCACATTTTCAACCACTTGAAAACTACATGACAATTTTTTTTTATGTTTTTGTGCCACTTGATACACAATGTTTAATACTAAAAAACTCTTGCTTTTTTTCTAGCAAAAGTATTTTGATTCTGGAGATTACAACATGGCCAAGGCAAAAATGAAGAACAAGCAACTACCAGCTGCAGCCGGTCCAGACAAGAACATTGTCACCGGGGATCACATTCCAACCCCACAAGACCTTCCACAGAGAAAGTCTTCACTGGTCACAAGTAAACTGGCTGGCTAACCTGGCCCAGAGCTTTTGAACGAAAACCTCTCACCAAACTTCCACATCCTCCCCAGACTCACCAAAACCAGCTTTACTGGGACTGGTTACTGTTTTACTTTCCATTTGGGTGTGTTTCTATCTTTACTCTCACTTTAGTTGGATTAACGGAATCTAGCTTGGTGTCTCAAAAATGTTAGGGAAATGCTTAAACCCTAAGTTCTCCAGGTCCCAGTGGAGCATGGTGCACTTTACTCCATTTACCATACATTATATCAGAGATAAATCCCTGATATACATAAAGAAATCAACCCTGAAGATGACATGCTTTTAAGTGTCAAAATTATCTAAAGATTTATCTATTGTTTTTAAGTAACTACATGTACTCAATACTTGACAGCCATTGGCTCTAGATTAACATCGGGACCCTCAAATTTATTCACAACGACTACATCATGAATGTTTTATTAGTTATTATTTCTATTAGCTTCATTCACTCCTCATCCGCTCAGTGGAACTCCATTGAGCCAAACTTAGCTGCTTGAAACTGGATTTGTTTTACTGTTCTCAGCCTTCTCCTTCAGTGGCAGAAACCTGATCAAGCCATTTCAATCCGGCTGATTAGATTAGCACACAGTCACAATGTTGGTGACTTAACAGAGAATGTGCGTTATTCACTGCTAATGGAGTAGAAAGGGGCTTGATAATGAAGGTGCTTATCATTTCAGAGCTTGTGGATTGTGTTAAAATCTAGTTTTAAGAAGATTAGCAGCTTTGAGATTGTTGTACTATTATTTTGTGATATCAAATGTGTATTTATGCATACACATGACCGATAGGACCACATCACACAATCACATTTTG
This sequence comes from Danionella dracula, assembly GCA_900490495.1. Lineage (NCBI taxonomy): Eukaryota > Metazoa > Chordata > Actinopteri > Cypriniformes > Danionidae > Danionella > Danionella dracula. Next base: position 5,294,284 of record UELW01000039.1, on the reverse strand, counting down.
TGTTTACACAATGAGTTGATGTAGTCTTTCATATCTATGTGTTCTCTAGAGAAATTGTGGAAAGACCCATGAAAGGAAAATTGCATGTAAAGCACACCTAGATATATCTTTTAAACATCTGATCCCATCTACAGATTTAATAATACACCAATATGTATTAAAAGAATGGCAACATCAATCACAGACATACCCAGTAATTGAACCAAACCGGACATTATTGGGATTGAGAAGAGATCAAGTCCTGCTAACAAGTTGTAGGAAACGACTTACAAGACTAACACATGCTTATCTTCTGAAAAAAGAGAGCTTACAGAATATGTGGATATTGTCGACGATGAATATCTGTTACGCATCTGTTGAATGCTCTATTTATGAATCCGTAAGGATATACTTAACAGGACGAGTTCTTAAAGTATAAAATAACGCAGAAAGACCTTTTTTATTTAAAACCAACTTGTGGTGGACTTTATGAAAACTAAACTAAATAAACACCTCCCTTTTGAGGTGTTATTTTGTTGTCTCATCAGTATACCCCAACACATAATGTTTGCACCATCATGTTTGACTGTGGGGATGGGGTTTTGGAATTCATAGACACGATTATAGCCCTTCAAATAGCTTGAACACAACATTTTCACCCAGTTTTCTGAATTCAGATATACTTTACTAGCTTAGGATGGACTTGTGCTTAATTTCATAAAAGAGATTTGTGGGAATGGTAGTCATTCACAGGATAACATGGGACCAATTGTTTTCTTGGTGATCATTAACAAGTTCCTCTTGTGTCATTCTATCTATTGACACAAAGTGAAGTCTTGACAGGTGTTTTTTGTTTCATCCATACATCTGTTTCATTCATTCTCTGGTACCAATTCTCTGTGCAAGTGTGCAATCGTGTCCCTTACATCCTTGAACAGCTCTTTGGTTTTGGCTAACGTGGAGATTCTTGATTCTGATAGATTTAGTTTTTTATTTTGAGTTTTAGTAGTATATGAGTGCAACCTTTAGAAGAGACACTTGGGGATGCAGAATTCTATTATTATACAACCAAAACCGGAGGATTCTATGCTCTTAACACAAATGTTTAAAATCGGCAGTGGTCAAATGCTTGTTACTTATCTTCTAGTGTTGTTTTAAGTGCAATGTTTTTTTATGCTGGTCTCTTATTCAATCTTAATGGTCATGAAACCCCACAATTCAGTTTGTCAACCCACAATTATTTTTGCAAAAAATGCACATGAAATGGATGTATACATTGTTTACCTTGTTTAAACATATTTTTATTGAATAATATACTGATGCTTAAGGAAACCAGACCCATAAATATATCAGAATCTAACAATGTTTATACCTCAAGGGTTTTGTGACCCTTTAACTGTGTAATTTCCATTTAAAAATCATCTGGATTCACAAATTTAGGTATGAAATGATCAATTCTTTGTGCATCGTGCCCATCTCATTGGCCAATCCTAGCTTATTAAACATGAATTGATGTTTGAAGCTGTAAGTTTCTAGCCAAATAAAAAGAAAAACCTTTTTTTGATTCCCTCCCCTCTCATCCAGAATAATAGATTTCAGCTATAGGTTTTATAAAATCAAAAGGTGAGTAATAAAAATTCAGGTCAGAAACCAAAATGTTAAACCTAAACATTATTTCTAGATTCATAATGGGTTTCACATTTGTTTGTACATACTGCGCCTTATATTATAACTTCCACAGTATGCACCATAATCCACTTTATATTATAAATTTGTTTTATAAACAAAAACACCACTTTTCTTTTTTTCTTGTGTAACATAGGTCAAAATTCAATCCAGTTGAACTTTGTCCGAGTGAGATTAAAGTCTTGCATTTTTGTTTTGGCAATGGGATTAATGGGATTGGTTTATGCATTGCGAGTGTAACCAGTTGTTGGCCAATCTTTTTTTATATATATACCCATTTTCCTCTTGAGGATTCTAATGAAGGCGAACTAATCACTTTGCAAAGAGTACTTTTAAAGGCCATTGGTTGATCTTTGGAAACTTTGTAATTGATCCCAACAGCTCATTTGTTCCTGGCTGCAGTGTTTGTACACACGTGCAGAGCAACTCTAGACTCAGTACTACCGGACAGGTGTGTTTAAATAGTGTAATCAAGTCACCAAATCAAAAGCATATGACGCTTGAACAGAGACTAGGTAATGCATGTCGAGCTTGATTTATAAAATTCAGCTGAATCATGTCGAACGGTTTGAATGTGGGTTTTTGTTCATGTATAGTTGAGGTGCTGGTGGGAGTTGGCAACACATCAGGGAATTTGATTGTCTTGCACTTGGTATTTGTCACTTGATGTGTGGATGTACAGTGTTTCCTTTGAGGAATGCATTCTTGCACAATGCTAGATGATAATCTTTTTTTGTGCTGCAGCCAAATTGTAAATAGTCAAAGTCTGTCTGGTCAATATTTGCATTTTGTCATTCAGCATCTGTCTTAGTTTTCCCCCCATGTGTTGACATGTTTGTCTTTAATCTTTTTTTATTGTGTGTTTGTTTAATGTCAAGAACTACACAGTAAAATCCTGAGGGTAAAATTAACTCTATCCAGAGTAGGACCAAAAACACTCTAAATAGAGTAAAACCATAACACTTAAACCGAGTTAAATCATCAATGAGGTTATCATCTAAACCATTGATTATTCCCGAAAACTTGTATGTAGTGATAAACGTTTGTATTTCACAAAAACAACAACATTACAACTATTTTCCTCATCATCATGTCAAAAAGATAAGAGTTTAACTTTAAAAAAAAGTGTTATTTTAACTCTATTTAGAGTAGGACCAAATAGACTCAGAGCAGTGTCATTTTAACACTCTAGATTTTACTGTGTATCAGTCCGTTTGAATAAGGAAAAGAATATAGAGGACTCTGTGTAATTGATAAAATGTATTTGATAACACTATCCCACACAATGATGCTACAAACTAAATTAAATTCTCTCTGTGATTATATTGATAGAAACAAAGCTAATGTCATATTTTAAGAGACACATGCTGTTTTTAATTATTTTATTTTTGTGGTCACTAATGTGTACTTATTTGTTGATTCAGATGTTTGCTTGAATTTATCTGTGTTTGACAACTTTTCCAGAAATGTACTAAACCATTCAGTCACTTGGTTATTACATTGAATATAAGAAAATACATATTTAAACAGAATATTGGAGATATGTTCAAATAAAGTTTTACATTAATAATGAATTAATTTACTGCCACTTTATTTCATATGCTAAATGTATACTTGTTTTAAAGTTTCTAACTTTTCCAATACGAATTTATCAGCCATGCATCACAGAGTAATAGTTTATGACTTTTGGTCGCTCCAGCAGTCCACACAACAAACATGAGCGTGGGATGAATTCTTTTACTTTTTGATGATGTAGACACCTGATTGTGAACTGATTTCCTGAAATACATATGTGAATTACAAACATGGCCTTCTAAAATAATGTAATATATCTGCCTATAATGTTATCAAGGGTCATTCATACAGGTTTCTGATTTATTGAACAAGTAACTTTGTTTTTAAAACCATTGAAAGTAAGCGGGTCATCATTTTTGTCAAATTACATTTACCCCTTATTATCAGTAAAATGTGATGTATTTTGTGAAGACTTGCATCAAATAACATTTTTTTATTAATACAGTTTGAATTAGTTGCCTAGGTATTTAATTTTTTTATGAATATTAGATATCCATTGACATGTCCAAAAGAACTGTTACAAAGACTGTTTTTTTTTTTTTTCAACATGGGGAGATTTTCTGAAAATGTACAAAAAGCATACAATGTCATTAAAAGCTATAAATCTGATGCACGATTTGAAGATGTTCAAGGTTTGGATTAACAACCTTTTTATCAAATACAAATTTAAAAACATAATAAAATAAAACAATGTTTAGTTTTCCTCCTAAATGTTTTTTTTTTTTCACATATAGTGCTAATATTCGATTGTATTGATCCATCACTGGCTTGCTATTTCAGACAGAAAAAAATTGTGCAGATGGAAAGCATTCCAGCCTAAACTGAATTTGTGAGAAATTATATGTATTGTTAAGTTCATCTTTATTGCAATAAATTAGAAATAATTTTCATCACAAGTACTTTAAAGGGCATAACTCAATATTAACAAAAGTGCATTTTAGAGGAGAATTTCATGTGATTTTAAAAGGAATGCTTTTATTTTTGTTTTTATTTATGCTACTGTACTTTGTTTGAAGCATGTATCATTTACCCAATTTATGAAAGAGGGGGGGTTTGTTTAACATGCCATGAATTGGTGGACCAGCCTGGACTGGCTAACTACTAGCTTAAACCAGCTTTACCATGTTCCAGCTACAGCTGGGCATGCTGCATTTCCTCTAAAGTTGTAATACAGATTAACCTGTTTGTTTGTAATGCAACTATTTAACCGACCAGACACTTCAGTAACCCCTAAAACCCACACTGTGTCTATTTTGCTGAATGTTTGTATGCCTGATTATAAAAAGTAAAGATTCTCTTGACACCAGGGGGCGACCGAGTTTTAAAGCTGATTTTTTTTTCAAACACATTTTGTAAACATCCGGGCTGCCATAAACAAAACGGGATTATCCCTGCAAGCTCAAAGAAAGGGGAATGATCGCAAATGTTTTTCATATGGTGACGTATAGTTGTATTAATCGAAAAGCGCGGCATTCAAATTTCTTAGTTTAGGTAAAATTCCAAACAGACGTTTTTGACGTGCGGAAAAACCAGTTTTCCCCTGTCTGCTTCAGACAGCGTCGGTTCTGTACGTGTACGCTTCATGATTGGTCGAGAATTTTGATTAACATGGACGTGACGTTTCGTAAGAACGGCAAAGGAGACTCAAAATGGGCGAAGCCAGCATCGCCATCCTGGAAATGAATCATCTTCCGGTTACCAAAATGGGTCCAGAGAGGCGGGACGTAGGTGTATCACAGGGCGTGTGATTGGTTGGAGGGTTTACATATTAATATGTCATAAATACACTCATTTTAAAATAATTCACCCCCTCCGAGTGTTCGTGAAGGTAAAAAGTAGCCATCTATATAAAACAAAATTGCAGCACCAGGCTTTAAACATTTTTTTTTGCTCCAAAGTTGACAGTTTTAACATTGGCTTATATAAGAACCTGCTCGCTTTGACACCACCCCCTTGTGTTCAGTCGATGTACTACAGTTCAATCACATTCTATTGCGCACAAGCAGGAAGAGCACGAGGTTGACGTCGATAGAAAACTCCGCCTGCCAACAGATAAAACAGCTTGGTCGACCAACGAACTCTGCCTGGATGAAAAATGTAGAACGCCTCTGTGTTGCATAAGTTTCAAAGGACACGATACCTCCCAAATAGTCTTCGTTGTTTTGGATTAAAGGCCTTTATTGGGACTTGAAGATGCTTTCTAGAAGTAAAAACGTCAACGGAGTCTGGTGCTCTGGAATAAACACGAGCGACTGTGGCTCGAGAATCTTTAATCGGAAGCCTCTGGAAATGCTCGGACTGAAAGCACAGTATACAACGGACGGTGCTCACGATTCACTGCCCTCTTCGCCTTCCACAGACTGCGACGAATTAGACGACTTTTCCTTTTCAGCCTTGGACGTGGACACGCGAGAAATTATTGACTGTTTTCTGAAAGACTTCACAGGACTCTCTCATTCGAAAAGCGGAAGGAAACAAGTTCTGTCAACAATTAAACGGGTAGTGGATAGCCTCGCGGATAAGCACGAGCTCGCTTACAAAGGTAATTTCACAACTACTGGTTTCCTTTGACAAGAAAGAGAGCTCTGTTTGAGCTGTGTCACTATGGTAAAGCTTGATAAGTGTTGGTTAAACATTGATTATGGCCTGCCTCACCTTGTACACACGCAGCAGGCCTAATGCTAGCTGCTTGCGACACCTTATGCCACGTCCATAACCGATTTGAATGTGTTTCAGGTATGATTGGGCGTCTGAATCTGGAGCAGAAAGGAGAAGATGTGAGTTTCGTCAAGGATATGGCAGCAGAAGTTTTCAGTGATGGCATCACAAACTGGGGGAGGATTGCCAGCTTGCTGACGTTTGGTGCAATAGTGTGCAAGTATCAGAATGACAGAGGACTTAGCAAAAGTGTGAGCCTAGTGGGCGAAGCCATCTCTTCATATCTTCTCACAGCCCAGAGGGACTGGCTGCTAAAAAACAAAGCTTGGGTAAATGCTCTCCCTCCCTCCTAGAGGGGAATGTACATACTTTCGATTTGAGATGGTGGTTCTGTTTGTGACCTTCAAAAATCTAATCTATTTGCATGTTGCCTTGTAGGATGGCTTTGTGGAATTTTTCCATGTCCCGGATACAGAGGCGGCTGTGCGGAACACACTGATGGCTATTGGGAGTGTGGCTACAGTCGGTGCTGCTCTTGCTTACTTGATACGGTGAATTGAAACGGACACTTCATGGACAATGTGTCTTATACAAATTGTGAAAATGAATTAAAATTGTTTATTCAAAGAATTTTCAACAAAACTATTTTTGTATTAAAAGAGAAAATCATTTTCAGCTGTTCTGATTCATGTTTTCTATGGACTTTCAGAGGAGAATGATGGAGGCCCATTTCTGCCAGGGTATAGAATATTTAACTGTTAGAAAAACTATTGGACAAAAGTAATCATTTTGACTGAAGTCAATTTTTGAAAGAATAAGTAGAAATTGAGATGAAAGGAAAAGTTTTTAATTTTGGGGAGTTTTGAGAGAAAAGGTAAACATTTTGACTTAGGAAGTCTACATTTTAATTTGGGAAATTGAGGAGAATTTTGAGAGAAGTTGGCATAATATTGGGTGCCAGTTGGTCAACAAGTTAAAATTTAATCTTAAGTAAAAAATTTGATATTTTTTCAAATTCTCCACGTCTTGAGTAAATATTTGACTTTTACTTCAAAATTACCTTTTAAAGTCATTATGTATTTACTTTTAACCTGGCTGTAATGGGCTTCTGTAGAATCATGACTGTGCTAGTTTACACAAGAAAAATAAATGATTATATAGTTCAATCAGTGTTACCTGTTTCCATACCTATTGGTTCCTGTGCAATTCGTATATATCACGTATAATGTATATGACATAATTAACACCTTGATTCCCTCAAAAAACACACATTTTCCGTTTGGTCTTTGCTGTTGCTAACATTTCCAGGTGTTGGTTTAAACCTCATTTATCAGCTGACAAATTCACTGGAAAGATTGTTGTGGTAATGTTTGAAGTGCTAACATTTTAGTACAATGATGGCTGTGAACCATGACACTGTGGGGAACAAATTAATTTCATAGAATTGTTTCTGTGAACATAAGGTTTTCTAAACTGCTAATTAAACAGTTGAAGGTACTGTCTTGCTTTTTTTCTCAGTTGATCATTTCTTTATACAAATTGTGTACTTCAAGTTTTTTTTGGATCAATATCTGCTTTGATTTAATGTTACATCTTCACTCAAGTCTTAAAAGTTCAACATGGCTTCAGGAACACCAGTGATGTTCAAACAAGTAACTCATTAAAGGGTTTAATGGGTTATTAATACTGTATTTGGAAGGCAGCTTTAATTGTAGCAGTCTTTTTTTTCAGCCATTTGTAGTCATCACTTTCTTCTACAGATAAACTCATGTAGTTTGTTAGAATAAAATAACTTGATTAAATGAAACTGGTGAACCTCATTCAAGGGAGATAATTTACAAGGATCTTCTTTCAAAGAGCTATTGTTATAAGAAATTTAATGATTCTCATCTCTTTTTAGAGATGTGTACATTTTCCAGTGGTTCTGATTGTAGGCCTAAAGGTTGAAACTAGTCTGTACACAAAACACCACTGACAATCTTAGCATGAATTAGTCTTATCTTGTGACCACATTGTGTGTAAAAGGGGAAAAAACGCTTAAATTACATTTTTTTGCAATAAGGCTGGAGTGTGCGGAAACCAGAAACATGACCAACATTAGTCATCTTTTGGTTCTTCATTTGAGGCGTGGGAAGTGTGTCACCTGATGATTAATTCTTCTTTTACCATTGTTTTCACCCAAAAATGCTTGATACAACTAGTTTAGCTTGTTTTTTTAGGTGGAACATCCACGTAGCGTCTAGCATCAGCTCGTTACGGCAGAACCATGTGATTACTGACATGTGCTTCCATTATGAGGAACAGCTTTGCAGTGACAAAGCTAGATTTGTTCCCAAAATGTACTTAATGAAAGCAGATGTGACTGGTTTGCTCTGGCAACGTTCTCTTAGTCAATGGTTTCAGCAGCCTATAAGGTTCTTGAGCTTGCTATTAAAATATCTAATAGACAATGAGACAAATAGTTTGATTATAAATACTACTTTTCCCCTTGATCTATGTACCTTATAGATATGTACCCCATCCATAAAAATGCATGTTTATAATTTAGAATCTGGTATAGTGGTGAAGTGATACTACTCTCCCTCAGCTAAAGGATTCACATTTTGTGACCATCCTAGAGTCTAATGTGTAATATGTTAAGGTAAACAAAGTTTAAAGTTTGGAGTTCACTGTAATGTGTATGGCGATTGTTACCAACTTCATTATCTTTTAATTATTTCTGTAAAATATAAAATTAAGTCAAGATGGGGAAAATGAAATCATGCATTTTATTTTATTCATGAAGTGTTTTTCCCAAACTGGTAGTGGGGTGGTGTGAGGGTGGGGTCGCCAAAGTGCCGACACAGCATTGTGATGTGTGTCTGCCATCGGTGATGGACGATGGGATCGTCGGTCGACCCAACCCTAAAGATATGATGACCTATGGTTGTGTTGCTGCTGTAGACCCAAATAAAGCACCATCTTTGGTGCTATAAGAAACCATTGGGATGGCATACGTTTATCAATCTATTCAAATGAGTAGAAGTTATCTGATTAACCTTCTGCCAACTCATGTAGATGCAGCATGTTTAGTTAATCCTATCAAAAAAAGTTAAAAATTTCCACAAAGGAATGAGATGGTTTTATCGGTGGGTTTGGAGTAGTTTAGAATGTCACAAATCTGCCCAACATAACAAATATGTGTCCTTCACTTGAAAATAAATCCTTAATTGAAAAGTACTGAACAGTGCATATAATAGTGTCGAATGTTGCGACACTGAGGACCAACTGCACCTTTCTTTGGCTTTCAGTAGGTGAAGTAGGTACCTACTGAGGCATATGAATAAGATTGGTAATGTGTGATTACCAAAAAGAAAGACTTGATAACATCTAAAGTGAGTCATGTAAGCTGTTATGGGTACTTGCAAACAATTAGGAAAAATAAGACATTGGAACAATTTGTTAAAGAATTATCTAAGAAAGATTCAAGAAAAGAAAGAAAGATTTTTGCCTGATTATACTGCCAGCTAAATGTGACGCAATTAATTTTTTTTACTACAGCATTCAGGGTTTCCACTTTAAGCCTTAAAAAGTCTTAAATTCACTGTCCTAGATCTTCCTATTTGTTTGACAGGTCTTATTTTTCTGATGCCCATGTAAAGATAATTTAATATGTGCTTTTTGTTGTTGCTTTGAGGTTACCAGACCTCAAGAAATCTTCCCCAAAAAAACAACAACAAAAAAACAACAACATAAAACTGATGTTTGAAGTTGCCAGATATTGAGAAAATGCTCCTAAATGTTAATAATTGTAAAAATGATTGTTAGGTTTGCCAGAGTTTGAGTAAATGCTGATGAACCATTAACTTACACTCTATAGCAACATAGAATATAACTTCAGGGTGAGATTTGCCATCTCTGAGGAGTTTCTTGGAAGTTAAAAATTTACCGTAAATTTATGCCATCAAAGATCTCAAACCTGTCCAGGGAAATCTTCTGTCTGAAATCAGCTTTGTTTGTTGACTTCACTGTCTGCTGTGAAACAAGTCAGTTCATGAATTGACTGTCACGCCTGTTAAAGGTGTACAAGGAATAAACATAATGTTGTGGTAACATACAGTACTTTTAAGATTTTAAATTAATTAGTTTAGGATTAAGTTCCCGTAAATTTTTCCCGTAAAGTTTCTCCAATTTAGTTTTTTGATGGTTTGTGTTGTTTGTTCGAGTAAATCAAAATTACACAAGGGTTTACCAATTTTCAACATAACATAAATACATATTTAGGGAAACCATTTTCAGCATAAAATTTGACCTTATTTTACTGTAAACTAAAGAAAACTGCAAACTAAAGAAAACTTTTAGAAAAGTAAGAACAATAGATTGAAAAAAAAAAGATTTACTTATAAATGTATTATCTGCTACGATTAACTCTTGATCAGACACATACAAAACAGTTTAACAAAATGTTATAGATGATTTTTTTCTTTTAAAATACACAATTTTTCATAAATACACAGTTTTCATAAAGTTAATCATAAGGGAGAGCTTAAGCTTGTGAGTTTGGAATCCTTTCAACAAATAAAAGCAGGAATTTCCTTATCAGAACACTTTGAAAAGGAACTCTTTTTTTTTTTTTTAAAGGGTGCAAAGAGGAGTGAATGGAATGCAGTTAATTCACAAGCACCTGTCCTGACAGGGTTTAGATATCAACAGAAGTCTGCAGCTGATTTTGTAGATCAAGGCTTTGCTTAAGCAAGTGTATGTGGTTGTTTGCTTAGATCGGCTGCGAGTGTCTGGTTTCAGGCTGTCCGTGGGGTCTAATGAGGACTATGGTAATCACACACGGAGGGACTTGCGCATGCAGCACCTGCTGTGGTTACTGGTTACCTGAGCAGGAACCATATGCTTCTAACACACTCTCTTTGGAAACAGCTAAACAGAGCTATGCAGAGCCTGTTCTGTTTTTAAAAGGGTCACATGCAGGAAGGGCTAAATTCACACTTTGCTCTTTGCTTATTAAGGCTCTAAATTTGTGAATGTTTGATCGTATTTATGATACCAGGCGTTATACTATTCATCAAAAAATGAAAAGCGTTGGAAATGCTAAAATTAAAAGGTTGTTGTTAGCGAAAAGAAATATAAGCTCAACAAAAATAACCTTTAGCTAAGTCAGAAGTACAAAATCATCTATAAATGGCTGCAGAATGTTACTTCTGAGGGGCAACATCCAGCTCTCAATCTATATGCCATCGTAGGAAGTAACAGATGGTGCAGTTCATCATCTGACCTCTTGAGGCTAACTCCAGACGTAAACAGGTTCATATTGACAGCTGGATTAAAAATACATTGCAACAAACATCGATCCCGAGATACTTAAACTCCTCCACTTGAGGCAGGACATCTCCACCTACCCGGAGAGGGCAAGCCACCCTTTTCTGGTTAAGAACCTTGACCTCGCATTTGGAGGTGCTGATTCTCATCTCAGCCGCTTTGCACTTTGATGCAAACCGTCCTAGAGCATGCTGAAGGTCCTGGCTTGATGAAGCCAACCAGACAACATCATCTGTGAAAGGTAGCGATGAAATCTTGTGGTTCCCAAACTGGATCCCCTCCGGCCCCTGGCTACGCCTAGAAATCCTGTCCATGAAAATTATGAACAGGATCGGTGACAGCCCTGTCAGAGTCCAACATGCACTGAGAACAGGTCTGACTTACTGCCGGCAATGCGAGCCAAGCGCCTGCTCTGGTCTTACAAAGACCAAACAGCCAGTAGTAGAGGGCCCCGGAACCCGTATTCACAGAGCACCCTCCACAGAATAACACAAGGGACACGGTCGAATGCTTTCTCCAGATCCACAAAGCACATGTAGACTGGTTAGGCATACTCCCATGAACCCTCCAGCACCCTGCGAAAAGTATAGAGTTGCTCCAGTGTTCCATGACCAGGGAGGCTGAGAAGTGTGATCCTACTTTAGTTGAAACACACTCTCCGGTCCCCCTTTTTAAACAGAGGGACCACCACCCCAGTTTTCCACTCCAGTGGTACTGTCCTCATCCTCATTGCAACATTGCAGATGCGTGTAGAACCAAGACATACTTGAGGTAATCAGGACATATCTCATCCACCCCTGGTGCCCTAACACCAAGGAGTTTACTGAATACCTCAGTGACCTCGGCTTGGCTGATGGAAGAGTCCACCGCAGAGTCCCCAGCCTCTGCTTCCTCAACCGAAGGCTTGCCGATGGGATTGAGGAGATCCTCAAAGTATTCTTTCCACCGTTTGATTTCCAATTATACCCAGAGGATAAGACAACAACTCCAAACCTAAGTGAGGATAGAGAAATGTATAATCAAGTCTTCTGTGAGATTTTATGGTGAGCATTGAAGGTTATGGCCAGGGATGAGCAGTTTCTTGGATTGGTCAAGAAGGAAAGAAATTATCTGAGGAGGGAGCTGTACATTTGAGCCTCAATTTTTCTTCATGTAATTGCAAAACCATTCAAATTTTGATGTCACTTTAGTTTAAAGTCTGCCCTCTACAGTTGGAGAGAGAAGGCAGGGGCATGGGTTTGGCTGATTACAGAGGCACAAGCAAACGCTATGGGCTATATTCATGACACAAGAGTCATTAATGATAAATGTACTGGTGTGCTATTTATTATTGCTACCAAAGAAATTTGCACACCCTTAATTTAAATCGAATACAATAGTTTAACAATAGTTTAACATCAAAATGCCAACTACTCACAAATTGGATCCCATTCAAAATGCACATTCCTGTATAAAATGTTACAAGTTTTTAACGTGGTTTTATAACATGGCCTTATTCATGTTAGTGTAATAAAACCAAATGTTGTTTAATACAAAAAATAAAACTTGGAAAGTGTTTAAACCGCTTACCCTCTATAAAATTGAGTATGATGAAGAAAAAAATAATAAAAGTGATAAAATGAAACAAAGTTTGTGCATGGGTAGGTAAATCTCATGGGGTAGCAATATCTGATAGGACACTCGGTCTATATATTTTCAAACTGGAAGTAGGATATAGCAACAAAAAATGTTTAGGATCATAATAATCCATTAACAAAAAAAAATTAATAATGCTTAACTTACAACTAAGAGTTTGTTAAGAACTAACAAACTATGAATTTAGGATAGATCACATCTTTAGTTGTTATTGCAGGAAAAACTATATTTTAAATCAAGCGTTAACTATTGCTTAACCTACTCACAATTAAGTAGTAACCCACTTAAATTATGATTAGCCAGATCCTCAGCTAGACATTATTTTGTCATGAATAACATTTGAACTAATGTTTGTAATTCATAATTAACCCTTAAACTAAAGTGTAATGTCTGTGAGTGTGGAAAAATGTTCAAAATCAGCAGGGGGTCAAACGCTTCTCTTCCCCACTAGACTTTCTTTGTTTAAACTAATATAATTAAATGAAAACTGAAATTACTTCAGAACTCTTTTGTTTATACCAACAAATCATTTAAATATTAACAGTCCAGGCCTAAACTACAGTAAACAATTTACAATTTAGTGGCCGGGGGGAGGGGTCTTGGAATATGAGAAGAGTTAATAATGTAAAGGATGCAGTACAAACACTCGGTGTATCAGGTGTACAAACAAAACTTATCCGTACTGCATGTACTGGTCCTGTAATATTAGAAAGTGCTTTGTTTGACATATTGAATGATCAGTGAATGGACTGTATCACCTTACAGAGAAGAACCTGAAAAGGGGTTACAATTATAAAAGGTATACAGCTCAGAAATGGCAACTTGATTTTAAGTTAAATATCACATTTTTGATTGGTTAATAAAAAAGAATTGACAAATTTTATATCTTCACATTTTTTATTTATTTACATAAAATCATTCTAAATCTGCTTAATTTCAGAATCCCTATAAATTCTTATAAATCAGCTTTTATCATTTCAAACCCTTTTTAGGTTCTTATTGTTGGTCGTGTCTGAATCATTCATTCAGTGACCTTTCCCCTAGAAGTTTCATTTTGCCAAGTGTCAAACATGTCACTTCCGGATTCTGTCATAAAGATAAAAGCACTAAAAATGAAAAGAAAAAACCCGCCATGTTATGATGACTAGTTTTCAACAGTTTGTCTTCAATAAATGTAGCAAATGTTTAAACTTTAGGTTAGTGGTCAAACAGTTGTGAGTGGTCTGCATGAGTCAGCGAATAGTTCCCTGACTCATCATTGCCATCGAGTCACTTGTGTGTACAGTGAACACAAATTCAAGGTTCAGAGAAATGTCAGAATGTTCAGAGGAACTAGCTAATGTAAATTGTTAATGGTGTACACAAACCAACCTCCTCTCAAGTGGATTTTTCATACTCATGTTTTCCCTTCAGTGTGGCCTTTTGCGAAGGTTGAGCACAAATTCAATCTAATGATAGCAAAAACATGCTTTGTTTTGGAAAGCATGTACTGTGCTAGTTTGTTTCAGAGGAACGTGGCATATGGAACACAATTTTGGAGCAACTGCACTTTTTGTGCTAAGATATTTGGTAAATGTTGGGATATCAGTGAATGCTGAAATAGTTTATAAATAGTTACTGGTGAGGCTAGACACTATTAACGGCTGACTTTTTCAGGCAGTGATTCTGGCATTGTTATGTGTATTATATTCAAAAACATGTTTATTCCACAACAGAAGTTGTTGTTTTTTCTTTCTTGTTTAAGGGTCAAGCCTTAGCCATGCTTGAAAAAACGAACTACATATAATTAGTTTACATAAACATATTCCAAATTTGGCAGGAACAACATACAGTCCCTTTTTGCAAACATATACTTTGGAGTACATTTACAATTGTTAACTTTGATATCCTTTTATATTTTTGTGAAAACTGGGCCACATTTGCCACATTTTTACCAGGTTTAAAGACTCAGTCATATACTAAACATACAAACATCACAAGGATATATTTTAAACATAAAAACGTAAAAGGAAAAACACAGCTCGAAGAGAACCAGCCCATTGTAATAGTTAATATTTAAATGCTTTACAAGACATACATTAAATAGTCCTCACTTTTGTTGACTGTCTGAAAAAAAAAGTTTTATAACTAACTGAATTAATCATTGCCGTATGACTATAAGCTAATAAAGTATTTATTATCACTCTGAGTAAGTGTTGCCTTTTGTGAATAAACTACGCTTTTATAATAAGCTAATGATTACGGGTCAGTTTAAATCAACACTTTCTTTATTCTATTAAACTTTACAATCCCTAAGTTAGCAGTATACGGTTATATTTCTACTTCTCAGGATCAATTAATAAGAGTTCCTATTTAACTCTTAATCCGCATTAGGCCTTTGTGAAGCTGCTTTAAACTACTGCTAGATAGTGTATATATGCTGTATAAAACATTTTGATTGACTGATTGATTGCCAAATAATAAGATGTATGAATGTGCTTTCAAATAGTTTATTACTAATTAACTAACACATTGAAGATCATCTCATGAATCGCTAAACACAAATTTTTAAATGTTTTTAAATAGTGAAGTTGAATTTATAAATGATTAACTGATCCTCAATAAAGCAAGAAATTAATGTTATTAAGCATATTTGATGCTTCTAAACCATGCATAAAGCACTTAGTTATTTTTATAAACTTATTACAAATGTGTATTAACATAGAACCAATGCTTTATAAATATTTAACTATATGCTAATGCATATTTAATGTGTTATAATGTATAGCTATTATAAATTGCAATAGTCTTTTTCAGAATAAAAAAAATTGAACTAAAAAAAGTGATTCTGGGGAGTCTATTACAAGTGTACACATGAAGAACGTTATATATGTACAGCTGGCAATGCTAACTTTTAGATAACCATAGCCCCTCCCCCATATATCAAAAAGTCAACATATATAAATACACAATACGTATATGATGTAAAGTCATACTTTGCTCATGGATGCCCTGTGCATGTATATGTATATATACATATAGGATGTATATGCTACACTAATTTTCGAACAATATCATTTTAGAGTAGCCTTTATTGCGCCCAGCCTATGACACACCTGTGCAATAATCAGCTTTTTAATCAGCATCTTGATACGCCACACCTGTGAGGTGAAGGATTAGCTCAAAGTGCTTTCTAACACAAATGTGAGCTTTAAGTTTGGCTCTTGGGGGAAAAAAAATGTATAATTCAGTTTAAGAATACTTTTTTAATATATTTGGTAAGAGCTGTTTCTTGACACTTGCAACCGGAAGCACAAGCATTTAGGAAATTACAGTAAAGATTCCACCATTACAGCATTGCTAGAGCAGAGCAATTTGCTTGAGAGATCTGATCTTATAGACTCAAACATCTAATCAAACACGTTCCCTGTTCAAAGAGCAGACAAAGGGGTGACTCTAGCTATGCAGTGTAACAGGTCCAAAGCACTGGAACTCTCAAGCCTTTGAAACTTCGATCTATCTTGAGCCTAACACTTTTTAAAAATGACCTTTCGATAAACTTTTTTTTTTAAATGAGGCTCTCTGTGTTCAAAACAGTTTTTGATGTGTTTAATTTTCTTCTTGATTTTATGTTATTAGTATTTTAACATTAGTATTAGTAAATTTTATATATATATATATATATATTTTTTATTTTTTATTTTATTTAAGGTGTTTTAAGTTGCATTTATTTGTTGCAAAGCCCTTTGGTCAATAAGGTGCTGTAAAAGCTATAACAGGTAAACACATTACTTTATTTTTTATGGGGGCACTAAACATTTCTTATTTAGTTGGACTAATAAATATTTTTATCTCTTTAAACAACAAAAATTCAAACTAAGTGCAAACTTCAAATTTGCTCTCACAAAGTGCACTCTAAAAATGTACTTAATCAACATACAATTTAAAGCAAAATGTTTATCAAAACAAACATGTTTTTAACTGACTCAACACATCACTGAACACTCAACCCTCAACACATTTCTTTAATCTAGTCAACATGAGCCATGAGAATGAAGTCAATTAGAAAATATTGATTCAGTCAACGACTCAACACAAAAGTTGAGCCAACTATAATGTTTATACTGATTTACGTCTTTAAAAAAGTTGAGTCAACTTCAATTAGTTTTATTTTTTTACACTGAAACTTCTTAATAATGGCAGCAGCTTCAGGTAACATCAATAAAATGTAGTTATTAATACTTATTAATGAGAAGTTGAGTCGTCTTTTTTTCAGCCACCTCAAATCAAAAACAAGTTCTCCATATTAAAGTATTTTTTGCTTCTATTTCAAAGATTTTTCTATGTGAATTTTGTAAAGACTGTTGGCAAAGAGGTGAAGCACTCTTTTGTCACACAGTCTTGAGGAAAAAGCACAAAAAACACAGCAAGGTAAAGTAGAACATTTTGCACAAAATAATCCAGCACTAATTGCACAAGTTCTAAGTTTTCTGTTTTGTTTTCTTCGCATGGATCTCCCATTAATACTCTTTATTCTTGATAAGAATCTTTGGCACCTTACGTACTATAGCGAGATTGATTGGTTATGTAGAGTGTATAAATTATGGAGTTACACATAGTTTAATGTCAGGCATGACCAATTTTTATACTACGCAAAAACACATCGTTAAGCAATTGCAAAATGACAAATCGAGCAAAACACAAATTCACTCAAGTTTTAATATTTACTCTTGAACATGGCTTTCTTGCGCAAGGTTATTGATCCTTGCCTGTCTGAGGGCCCTCTCAAACTCAGGGCCATAGGCAGTTGCCTGACTGTCTACCGTGTTGTGATGGTTCTGATTTGGCCTCCTGCAAACTGTATTTATGATTTATAAAAAAAAGGGGGGTTACAAATATGAGAGTGTTCAGTTAACAGGTCAGCTCTCTATGTAAAGCAAATACTATCGAATATTGAACTATTCATAGCTTTTGCATCAAATGTTTTTAAACCAAAGCAATAATTTCAACAGAGAAGTTTGTTAAACCTAAATGAGTTACGACTAAAGAAATGTTAAAAAACAAAACAAATCTGTTGACTTTGAATGTAGTTGTCATGTGCCTTCTGTGCAAGTAGCTAAAACAACTGTTTACACAGAAGTGTATAGATACACAAAGACAGGCACAGCCATCATGGAAGGCTTCTTCAAACATCAAGATCCTTACATGTTGTTTTTGGGATTCTTCTAATGCTACACATGAGTGAAAACCTGTTGATCTGACTCTTTGTGTCATGTGGTTTACATGCCACAGGTTCAAACTTGTGAAATGGCCAAATGTTTGTTTGTTGTAAACAAGGCCAAAGGGTTATTGAGTTATATCACACATTCATTTTCTTGTGAAACAGATGTTAAAGAGAACTGCTGTCAAGCTATTGTGAAACAGTATGGTTGTGTTGTTTAACATAGGAAATCCAGATAAGTGAAATTTGGCAAGCCCAGTGGTTAACAAGCAAAACCTCAAAAAGAAACTAACTTACTGAAGATCTCATAAACAGTATGAAAGTCAGTTCCCTCATTGTAATTCCTCTGAAGTGCTGGAATCGATTTCATTTTAAGTGAAGACATTTGGAAGTTCCACATTTTGCAACACTTCTGCATCTCATCAAGGTTTCTATTTCAAATCAAAACTCAGATTTCTATTTAAGGGAGTTTATGTGTTTTCCAAAAGATTGTCTAGCTTTGCTTTTATGTCTGATTTCAAAACCAAACATGAAATTTTAAAGGGGTCATTCTGTTTTCCTACTTTGTCCTATTTATTGATTTCTAGTTACAAGGTTCTCAGTTAAAACACATCTGACAAAATAAAAAAAAGACAATGTTATGAACCATTTTCATCTAGCCTTCTAAATTTCCATTTCATTTGCGTTTTGACCAAATTTGAAACGTAAATCCTTCACTGATCTGATTTCTTTAGTTTTTGTTAACCTAAATCATTAATAAGATGAAACAGTGGCTGGTGTAATCTTAAGTTTGAGCTTGAGCTTGACAATGAAGGTGAAAAAGGTCAAAATTTTGTACCGATATAAAGCATATCGGAGTCTTACCCAAGTAACTTTGTAAGTTTTCAGTACCTGTCACAAGGCAATACACTCAGAACAAACAAAAACTAGAAAATCAGCGACGTGTCTGCTAGTATCTGAATACACAGTTTGTTCTCCGTGCTAAGCTAGACCTGTTTTGCTGGCTCTGGCCCAGTTAAGGTTTGCCAGGGAACGGCTGGCATTTTATGTGGGCTCACAATGTGATCCATCAAGAAAACTGTTATGGATCAGCAAAATTTGGTATATATATATATATAATTGGTTATTTTATGCAGAAGCATTTTAGGGGTTGCTCTGCAGACGTTCCATATGCTTCTCTCAGTTACTTGCACATTGAAAGCAATCAGCAAACACAGTGGAAGGTATATTTCAGCTAAAATTACTTTGTAGCTTATGACCTGCATTACACAAATTGATGAGTTGTTTAAGTTGTTTATTAATTGAGCAAGACAAAAGTGAACTTTTCAGTCTTTTTTAATCTTTTTGAAGTTAGATAAGCACCTCTGCTAGCACAAACTCTTAGTTCAAATGGTACAATTTGCATTATTTTGGTCAAGAAATCGATTATTGTGAAGTTAAAATGGCTCACAGTATTTTGTTGATTATCTCAGTGTTCATCTAGTGATTTATCCTTCCTCATCAGATTTGTGTAGTGCCTAAATGTCAGAGCTAGAGAACGAGAGAGAGTGAGTGAGAGAGAGAGCTAGAGAGCGAGAGAGAGAGAGAGAGAGAGAGAGAGAACGAGAGAGAGAGTGAGAGAGAGAGAGAGAGAGAGAGAGAGAGAGAGAGAGAGAGAGAGAGAGAGAGAGAGAGAGAGAGAGAGAGAGAGAGAGAGAGAGAGAAGAAACAGTGAGGGAAGAAGAGCAACACATCTCCGGAAGTGAATGTGTCTGAGCAGCAGGTGCAAATGTCTACTAAATGAAGCAAGTTCTTTATTTGCTTTAAAATAATATATTTCCATTGAATTGAGAACCCCCTCCCCCTAATTTAATAGTAGGGAAAACACTGGCGATACCCTAATCACCTTTGCTTTTCCTTTTTTCCACTTTAAAAGGTGTGTAAGTGTTGATGTTGGTGACTGCCAACATCTGCAAAAATCTTTGTGATATCGTTGTGTTTAGACTAGATTATTTCAAAAAAAAAAAAAAAGAAGTTTCCGTTCAGGACAGTTACAGTCTGAGAGTAGTACTATAATTGTTGGTGCTGTACATTGCTGTACACACTGATGCACGGGGCACCGGCTAAGTGCACACACACTAGTTATAAGAATCGACTGGTGACTTAAATGTTTGTATCTCACTCAACAAAAGTAACATTGTTTACTTTGTTAGGTCTTCAAAAGCACTAATCAACTCTTCATTCAGTGTTGCTGATGTATAGTAGAGCAGCATAAGACTCACAAAAAATTTGATAAATTTTTTTTTTCTTCAATTAAGGTGACCTCAATGTGAAAATCCACTGCATGTATTTGAATAGAAATTATGTTATTATGTGTGTGCAAAACACTCAATTAAATGATCAAATTCTATCTAGGAGCCTTTTGTTTGTTATTCAACGCTAACCGTTTAATGCCTCACCAAAACCAGTCATTATGAATGTTAATGGTTTGGGTCGCTAACAATGGCACAACTAATAAGCCACATTTCTGTTTTTTAAAATATGTGGCCTTTATATGTCATTTTAATAACCAATACAATTATTGATCAACCTATTGTTTTATATTTAACAAAGTAAAATAATTTAGTAATTTTATTTTAGGCAAAAATTCTTAAAATACAAAAAAACCCAAGTTGCTTAAAAGAGTGGAATAAAACAACGGAGTTCCCAGCATGCATGTGGGTTTTAGTAGTGTGCTCTAGGAAATATCTCAATCCACATTCATTTACATGCAGGAAGTTTGTTTGGTAGCCAATAATTCCCAATTTAATTGTGCACTAGCATGATCTATGAGGATAGATCACACACTTTAGCTTTACTGTAATTTCATCATTATTTCTAGCGTGAGCTCTGAGCAGAAAGCCAAGCTACAAATGCAGCCTGAAGTAAAAAAAAATTCTTGCTGTGGCATGTTTGCTTAAGGCATCTGAAGAAAACTCCCTGAGTAAAAAATACAAATCAGCAAACTTCGCTTGACAGACAAAAAAAACTCCACAGATGTAGGTTTGGTTTTGTTCATGATAAAAAAATAACCATTAATATGGGAGGATCGTTTTTTTCTCCTGTCAGCTGTTTTGCATGTATAAACGCAAGTGTATGAACAGGCCAAGGTTGGAGCGACCACAGGTGTTTTTCTCGTTTCTGTAAGCATTAAACAATTAGCAAATTCCTAAAACTTGCTGCAAGCAGGTTTAGGAACTTGAACAAAATGTTTTTCTCCATTCTTTTGAAAACTTAGTCAAAATGTGGCAGAAGACTATAATATAAAACACTATAATTTCCATGTTCACCTGACAGTTTAAGAGTCTAATTGAACATCCCTCTCATGGAGGGGAGGAAGGATATAATCTTTAAAAAAAAAAGATTTTAGAAGGTTTAAAATGTTCATCCACCGAAATAATTGAATGTCAAGTAACCCTATATCATTGGAGACAAAGGTCTTTATTGTGGAGTAATAATAAATGTATCATGATACATTTAATATGATATTGTACTGCATTGTATTGTATATTGCATTTTCTTTGTGAAACACTTCAGACCTGAATTTATTTCTAGGTCTCAAAAATACAAAACATAAATTCAGTAATCATCTTAAGTCAAAGTTTATTAATAGTAATAAAGTCAGGCTCTTGAAATTGTATAATTAAAGCTAGATTATTTAAAACAAATGATAAGGAAATGAATTAAGAATGGAATAGATGTAGGGTCTGAATGTGTTAATGCTTATACTAGGTTTGAGGGTTAGGTGACTAAAGCATATAAACATCATTGTGAGGTTTTTTATGGTATGGACCAACAAAGCAAAAAATGCTTTGAAATTTGAATGAACAGGAATAGTTACAGTTGTTAATAATTCAGCATACAGTTTAAACACTATACAAATTTAAATTTTCTAAAACATGGCTAAAAAGTTTGGGTCGAAGGTAAAAGATGATGCTGTTAACAAAAAAGAAAAGTAATTTTTTTCTCAATCACAAAAAAGACTTCCCAAGTCTAATTCCAGTTCTTCATACTTTTTTAGCTCTTCTTTCTGGTTAGCTACACATTTGTACTCATATTAAACCGACCAGCATTTTTGAGAAACAGCAAAACACACTTTTGTCAGAGCTCCCACCCCAGGAACAGGGATTCACACCTTAATATTTCCGCTCACTTTATTTTTTAAAAACAAAATTCACATAGCGTCCTGCTAAAAATATAATAATAAGGTATAACACTCAATTGTTTTCAACAAATTAATTTATAACCTAAAGATAAGTTGCCAACTCTCCACTCACATACACAATTATAAACACATAAAAATACAACTACAGGAAAGATATACAAACCGAATACAATTTTACAGGCTAGCAAGAATAATTGTTTTGCAGTGGATAACCCAAACAACACCGAGCGGAAGAAGGACATTGACTTTGACCTTGACCATGGACGAACAAAAACATAAAATGCATGAGAACTTGTTACTGCTCAGTTCCCACGACAGACTCTCATTTCAGTGGATCTTTTCCCCATAAAGGAGGCTGTGTTATAAAGAAAAGTGTTGTGTCGTCAAAAAGGCCACTCTCTGATTTCTAAAAGCAAGCACAAAAAGAAATGAGGTTCAAACACTGAATTGACAGTGTAAACAGTTTTACACCACCCCACAGCATGACACAGCTTGCCGTGTTTTGTTCACATGCCTCAGTTGGCTTGCCTAGAGCTGGCTGTTTTTCTTGCATCTATTGATCATGTTCTCACACTTTTCATGGAGTTAAAACCTGCAGTTCAACTCTACGAACACCAAGAAGACAACCTCTAATCTTACCAGAAGTTATATCTAAGTTTTAAATAGAATGTCTTGTGCGTATTTCCTGTCAAATTCCTTTCATTGTCTTACCATAGTCATTGTTCGTCATACATTGTTAGATACATTACTTGCGCATTCTCAAACAGTTGATTAGTATCATGCTATTAAATAGGAAGCCAGTGTTGTCACTTGAAACCCACAAAACAAACACAACACTAAATTAAAAAGTGCCTGAATTTGATATCTCCTGCTCAGGGCCATTGCTAAAAACTACAAGTGCTAGTCATTTCATTTGAAATATATGAAACAATTATTTGTTTCAGTAATTCTATTTAAAAACTGAAATGTGTACGTTCTATTCATTGATTTGTTTTAACAACTGAAAAATAATGCATACCACAGATCAGTATCTCAGAAATGTTTAGTATTTCGTAAGACCGATACTGTTGGGTCCGGTGAATCACATCTTCTTTTTAACTGATTTAATATGCAGTTTAGGTCAGATGAGTTTGCAAGTCAATTAAGAACAGGTTGAAAATTTAACCAGGTACTGGTAGCTTTGGCACTGTGCATTTGTGAAGTATTATTGAAAAATAAAATCTATGAACCACAAATATATGTAAAGCTTAGTCTTTAGAGACTATATCTTTATTAAATCAGTGATAGTATATCACTATCACATTAATAGTCTAAATTGACTTACCTCCACTTCAGCCTCCTACACCTTAAATACCATCCATCCATTTTCTTGTCGGCTTTGTCCCTTTAGTGGGGTCGCTACCGCGGAATGAACCGCCAACTGGCATATGTTTTAGGCATTTACCAAACACCAAATATAGTAAAATACTAAAATAGTAAAAACATACACAGCAAAACTGAAATTTTGTACTTTTAGTACATTTTAGAACAATTGATTTCATTCTTTCCAGCCAACAATTTTTGTCAGTTTAGTTCATAATTTACTCAGTTTCTTTCTTACAGAGAGCACAGAGGTAAAGAACAAAACAATATAATGCTTTCATTTCATGAAAACTTCCATGAAGTAATCAAGATCTTCTTGAGTCATATTAACTGCCTGATTTTTTAACTGATGTTCCCTGTTGAAATTAATTATTTCCATTGCATGGATATCCGCGCAGATGCTCTTCTGAAACTGCTCATGGGATTCTTGAGCATGTGTGCTGAGGAGTGAATGTTTGCTCACCTTGATACTTTCTTGCACACCACAATCGTTTTTTGGATATAATTTCTTCCTTGCCTCTACCCAGAACTGAAGAAACCAACACTCAAGAATGCAGCTCACTGTAATGTGAATGACAGAAATGAACAAAACTACATTTGTTTGTTTCTAATATAAAAACTTTTTTCCTGTCTGCTCAGAGCGCTAGGCAATAGGCCTGGTTTGTTTAGCGTGTCGTGACAGTCTTGCAAAGTTGTTGATTAGCTACAACTTTGTTCTGGTTCTAAACAAGTCTTCCCAAAAACGATCCATTACAATCTATTGCAAAATTGCACGCCACACCTTTCAAGTGACACAACTGTGCCTCACAGGTACCGACAGGTTTTAGCAACATTTGTTAACCTTACATATCACTCTAAACTCCCTCACTTTACTCTACATTCTACAATTTTCTGTTAACATTCATGTCAAAATGTAAAAGTTACCTATTATTCCCTTGATCTCATGGGTTTACTGATTATGGCGAGTGAAGTTTCAGTTAAAAAGACATTTAACATATTTTATAATTTTTTGTTAAAGAATGTCTTTTGGAGGTGTGAATGAGAGAGACAGAGATGTTTTATGTTGTGATGTGTCCAGTTCCAGAAATGGACAGAGCCAACACAAGTGATCTTTGCAATTCTGGTAAGCCATTACCACACAAACCTGTTATCTGTCTGCTAAACAAAAATTAATGATAGGATTTATTTTATTCGGATTAGTAATAACTATTTAAAATAGTCCTAAAAACTGTAGAGATATCTGTAAGTCCACTGATAGAAAAGTGAACCATGATAAGATAAAGTGAACCAAGTGAATATATTTACTGAATGAGTATTAATTTCCATACTGTTATTCAACACAAAAGTCCCAGTTTCAGAGCAGTTATGACTGAAAGCATAAAACTTGAAGTGATTAAAATCATGGATTGTTTCATAGGATCCAACCTTCCACAACAGTTGTTTAGTAAATCCAATAAAATAGTCTTTTGTGGTCAACTGTGTCAAAATCAGCACTCAGATCTAATAGAACCAGCACAGTAATTTTTTCCAGAATCAGTGTTTTTTTACCGGATGTCATTGACTATCTTCAGTAGTACTGTCTCTGTGCTCTGAAACCCGAATGATAACAATCCATATGTTCTGTTTTGGTCAGGAATTCAATCAATTGTTTTGCCACAATCTTTTCCATAATTTTACTAATAAAAGGGAGATTTGAGATGGGCCAGTAGTTGCTCAGTACAGTATTATATAAGTTTGTTTTTTTAAGTAGTGGCTTTACCACTGAGGTTTTAAGGGATTTTCGGAAAGAGCCGGAGGTCCGTTTCTAGACTCTTAAGAATCATTTTAAAAACGACTGTGGGTTGATGTTCTATAGACCGCATGTTGATGTTCTAAGGCTCTTAACCATCTCTTATAATGTTTTGCTACCGATTAGATTAAAGGAAATGTACTCTAATGTTCTTCTCATAGTTTCAGTTTAGGGTAGATGATAGATTCCTTGAGTGTCTGCCTGGCTTGAACACACTCTTTAAACTAGTTAAGAGGTGAAATGTAAATCTCTAAATGAGAATAGTACTGTTTAACAAACAAAGATGCCTCTTAAATTAAAATAAGCATTTAAAATGAATGGTTTCTTAAAATATTTTATTTTGAATTTGGAACTATATAAAATAACACACAAAATATTTACTAAAACTCCAAACATATTGCTTGAGAGTTTCATCTAGTCATTATGGGAAGGTTGTGTGTTAGGTATTGTATGTAATAAGCCTGACACATGCTGCTATAAGTCACTGAAGGGTGTGTGTATTAGTGTATATTTGTTTGAGATAAACCCTGTCATTTTAACAGCCTCCTTTACAGTCACATGTCCTGGAGGGACTGGTGTCTACTTCTTCACTTTATTGCCTGGCACCTTAAGCGCAGTGTATACATTCACACATCAGGGTATCATCATATGAGAGATTTATATAAACTCTTCACTGGTCAATATGTGTGTTTGGTGTTACAATAGATAAACATGTTTCAGTTTCCATCAGCATCACAAATCAAAATTCAAAAGGTGTTAAAAGTTTACTTTAATGGTGCATTTTGTGATTTAGCAAGTCTTTTCAGTTGAGCTTGGTCGCATCAGCAGAGTGGGCACCAAAAAAGCTCTCAGAATATCTAAAAGAAACTGTTGGTCTTGGGATGTACTTGAATTAAGGATTGCAAAAGTCAACACTGGATACCAATAATTGCATATTGCGCCTGTTAAGAAGTCAAGTAAAAAAGATAAGGGAGCCTAGACAATAACTCAACAAGTTATTAACCATTAGAAATATGGTTGCAAAGACATAATATATAAGATAGCAGTCTGTTCCAGTTTAATGTGTCTAATAAAATGTACATTTTTGCACGCCGATCAACTAATGTTTGGAGCCAATGTTGTCACATGCACTCCATCACCAGTTCTGACTGAGTTATTTATCGTCTGTGCCTCTTTTCCCCAAATACAAGTAATGCACTTTAGTTGATTCAGAGCAACAGGATATCTTTCAGTCTACTAGATGCTGTTTAACGAAACAAAAATAAAACAGTCAAGTAAACAAACCCACAATGTGTCTTTGAGAAAATGGGTGTATATATATAAATATAGGCTTAATAGATCTGGCAGTCACATGTTGAGGAGAAGATTTTTCGATTCCATGAAACTTTTGTGAAATTGTCAAATCAGCCATTTTATGCTGTTTTGCATACATACAGTTGTCAAGCAGAGTTTAATTTTAGTGGAATCAGATGTATTCATTTGAGATTGGCACAAAACAATGTAGGGCTGCAGGCCTACAGTAGTTTGAGAATCAATCAATTAATTAATCAATCAATCTTTATTTACAAAAGACATTAAAAGAGGGCCTAAAATTGAGCCATGGGGAACACCATATTTAACAGGGAAAATGAGCAGCAGCTACCCCATGAAACAGTGAAGGAATGATGATAAAATTAAACCCATTGTAAAACAGGGCCACCTAATGGTACCACAGGATTATAAAATTGTCTACTGTGTCGAAATCTGCTGTTAAATCAAGAACGGGAGATGACAGAATAACACCGATGTTATGAACACAGATTGCATGCTGTGTCTTGTCTGAAACATTGACTGTAATCTGTCAAAAAATTGATTCCACCCTAAAAGAGCATACAGCTGATCACACACATAGTTCCAAATCTTTTGCCATTAACTGCAATTGTTAGACTGGCCTGTAGTTATCTACAGGTGCTGCATCCAGATGGGGCTCATTTCTGAGTTTTTGTTTTTAACTGCTGGCACCACCCATTGAGAGACCTCCAGTCTTGGTGTGAAAATGCAATTATGTGAGTACAAAAATGACTGTGCTACATCAGCTCCAAACCTGATCTTCTGAAAGTCACCAGAATTTCAGCATCAGTGAAAAAAACATATAAAAATCTGAAAGTAAATGCTTCATTTTAGGATAACAACTTTACATTTGTTTTTAAGTTAAAACTGTGTTATTCAGATCGAAAGGTTATTTTACACAATGATTTGTGTAATGGATGATTACAACAGTTATAACACTGTTATAACATTCTAACACCTCATGTAATATTCTAGGAGGGTTAAATTACAGGGGTTAACATAGTACATTTTTCATTCTGTTAAAAAGTTATGAAACTGGTCAATTGTACAGTTAGAACATGGTAATGATGATTCTTAAGTATTAACTGAATGTTTAAAGCTGTATTTTCAACAGGAAAACATGGGTCATGATGTGAGTGTTGCCCGTGGGCTGGGTGTCTAAGACATTACGTCACCATGGAACATTCTGTTCTTTGGGTCAAAACATCAGTCCAGTCACTGAACATGCCCAAACAAAATCCTGGCCTTATGTAACCAGAAGATGTAATGCTTTTGACATAGAGAGTGAAGCAGAAGGGAATGAGAGCCTAAACAAAAGCAACCCAAAGCTTGTTTGAAAGAACGGGGATTGTTACATAACCTAAACCTATAAACCTGTGCTTTTGAAATGTAATTGATGAATGCTAAATAGGTCAAGTGAAAGTCAAAATGGACCAACAAGAGTCTATGAAGTCAATCAACAAATGACTAATCTGAAAAAAGCAAAACAACTTATATATTGAAACTTTAATTACTTTTCTTCATTACTTTTCTATTTTAATCTTGACTTTGACTTCACTGGTGTGTGTGGTCTACGCTGTGGCCCCTTTTAACAAAAAGAGGGAGGGAGGATTGGAGGGGGGTTAGCTGTTCACTTCCCAGCAATGGTGCTTTTGCATTCCTGAATACTGAGATCATATCCCACTGTAGTCTGAGTCTGAAATTTGAACAGCTACACAACAACTTCCTTCATATGGGACCAATCACAGCACCTATGACAGAGCTCTCTACCACACAACAACAAAACTGTCTCTAGTCTATAAACACCAAAGCCCAAGGCCAAAGAAACCCTTTTCAGTTTTGTCTAGGAACAAGAGTATCCCATCTCGGTTTCACAGATGTTTTTGTTTCCTAAGCAACTCTAGGAGGGAGAGAGAGAGGGGAAAAAATAGTACACCAAAGGCAGACATTAAAGAAAAAAGAAACCAAATACCATTCTGGATACAAAGCTCTCATTGACGACATTGGCATTTGTTCTTAAAAGCCGAAACCTTCTCAGGCATTCTAGAGTTGATTCACATGATTCCAGAACTGTTTGTGCAAGAACTTTATGTTCTAAGTCAAACATATGAGTAAAACTGTATGACTGCAAACATTTGCAACTGTATCCTGAGTGGTGTTCAGTGACTGTGTGCTAATTTTATATTTGACATTGTAGCGTTGCCAAAAGAAACAAAAAAGCTAGAAATACCTTATTTTAGGAATGTCTGTCCATTTTATAGATGAATACTGTGACAGTTAAAATACTTGATATAATATATGTCAGGGGTTCATATACCTTTTATTGTTTTTTCTTTAACTTTTCTTTCTTTCTTTGCTGATTGGTCAGTAATTAAATGTTAGGAGAGACTGTACCATATTAATGAATCAATTGATTTAATTAAATTCACAAGCAACACGGTGGTGCAGTGGGTAGCACAGTCATCTCACAGCAAGAAGGTCGCTGGTTCTAGGCTCGGCTGGGGCAGGTGGCATTTCTGTGTGGAGTTTGCATGTTCTCCCCGTGATCGCGTGGGTTTTCTCCGGGTGCTCCGGTTTCCCCACAAGTCCAAAGACATGCGGTATAAGTGAATGGTATAAGTGAATTGAGTAAGAACAATTGCCCATAGTGTTAAAGTGTGAATGTTTCCCAGCTATGGGTTGCGGCTGGAAGGGCATCCGCTGCGTAAAACATATGCCAGAGAGTTGCGATTCATTCCACTGTGGCGACCCCGAAAAGGAAGAAAGCCGACATGAAGATAAATGAAATTCACATGTATTTAATTTGAATATTCTCACAAAATTTCCAGAAAATGTTTTCAGAACAATGTCTTACAAACCATTCTTAATTTTTTTTTTGTGAGAGGCAAATGTTCCCACAATGTTGGCAGAAAACATTGATGAAACAACGTTTTAAAATATTAATAGTTTTTGTGAGATGATGAATGTTCTCACAATGTTGCTGGAAAATGTTCTTTAAGGATCATTCACAACTCAAAAGTTTTTGTGAGAGATGAATATTCTTATAATGTTGACTGAATGCAAAATGTTGAGATATCAGGAGATGCTCAACACAGGATGTATGCATAAGCAAATCATGGTACTTCCGAAACCATCAAATCTAAGTTTGAAGAAAGAAGGGATAAAGGTAACTTTTAATATTATTGCCACCATTATTTTTTACTGTGGATTGTTTTAATAAGGCACAGTTTAATGCTGGATTCTGTCAAATGCTTTTCCTGAAAATGTCAGAAAATGTCTTTCATTAATGTATTTTTTTTTCACAAAATATTGGTATTATTGTACCAAATAATAAAAGCAACTCACATTAACAGAAAGTGTAAGATCCTGATAGCCATGTACACATGAAAAACACTAGTCTAATTTTCAGCTTTTTTAGTTTTTGTTACAAAATACATACAGATAGTTGTAGCTCTATAAACTCATGTCTTGGTTTCTATTTGTATTTTTATGGGTCCAGATCAGACAGCCATTGCTTCCTTTCAGAGCGTAGGTTTCAAAACACCTCCACATGCCTTCTGGCCATATACACTTCTGGCAGGGGTGCAGACATTTGATTATGCTGTTGGCAAATCAGGGGGATTCCTGGTGTGCTTCTAAGGAACATCCTACACAACAGCTAAAACCTTTGTTGTAAAAAGGGGAAGATAATAATGTATTTTCTGCATAATAGTGCACCAAATAAAAAGGAAACATAAATGTACTATCATCTGATTATAAAATGGAGTATTCATTATTATGGGAAGTCATCTGCATAGTTCAAAGAGAACCAGAACAGAGAACCGGTAAACTCAGCACTACATCTGCATTCCATTTCCGTATTTTAGAGGAGTGTCCAAGAGTTTGCATTTTCCTTATTCCTCACAAAGCCCAGCTTATCTCTACCATAAACGATCACAGCAGCGTGGGAGGAAGTGAATGCAATAAATCTGAGTCAAGGAATTTTAACCACCTTCAAAACAAATCTACTTGAGTTATACCCTCTCTATAATGTGTATTTTCAAGTATGCAAACCGTGTACCAAGTTAGCAAGTGATTCGTTTTACCTTTGCTTCTCAAATGAATGCAAATGCACTGAGATGGAATTACATTGAATGCTTGCACAAAACAAACACAACAGCTTTGTTCCAAGGACAATCAGGTTCTGTCAGTGCTGGGTTCAGTGCCTTCCCAGAAGAGAACACACTGGTAATTGTCTACAGTAGTCACAAGTAAAACCAAAAATACCCTTTGCAAAAGGCTTGCTTTATGACCTCTGAAAATGCTTGCAGGGTGGCTTTGAAGAGAAAGAGAGCTGAGATCAAAGGTATTTAGTTGTAGGTGATATTTGACACTATCAGGTCCCTTGACAGGAAAAGGAAACACATTGGAATTCACATGAGTTTCTCTCATTGGACTTCCACAAATTTTTTACTAATCAATTCAATCAGGGCATGTGGTTTTCACTTTCGTTTAAGCAAAGTCCCTAGCACCAATGTTCAAATGAAAGTGCTGACAATTAAAAAGTCTCAAACTCCCATTTATTGGCTATAAAACAAAGAACTTTCCCCAGTCTGTATAAAAAATGTAAATTTTCCCTTTGGCTGACATTTATGCTATTTATCTGGCACTGCCAAGGCACGCGAAGCAAATGTGCTCCAAGGCACTGCTTTTACTGTATTTCTAGTCCTATAAGCATCTACTTTCTTCCAGTGCTTTAAATTTTGAGGCTTATCCCACAATATTGCTTTTTTTTTTCCTGGCAAATAGATGATCAAGAGCAAGCATGAGGGTCAATTGCTGTGTCAAAAAGTCAGGAGTTTGCTTGGATGCAGTAGTATACTTGCCTGGCTACGAAGAGGTCATGATCAAGGTGGATAGAGGTCTATCTGCTCCATTTGTTGACCCCAGAAGAGATATGATGCAGACATGTGATTATTTTTAGATGAATGGTATTGAAGAGGTCATTTAATTTAGTAAAATATAATTAGTATTTACTTGTCTTTTAACCAATTGTCATTTTATTTTATTGTCAAAGTTATTACTTTATTGAAAGGCACTTTTCTGAAAAACATTATTTTGTCAAAATTCGGTGAACCATCTTTCTGTATTAATGTATATATTGATTTTTAAACCACGACATGGAGGCAAAGAACCGCATGATGCGAATCGGGGTGCGGTTAATTCCGCGAAGTGGTTTAAAAATCAAAACACAACGCTTAGCCATTGTATATCCTGTTTATACCACAGTCTTTGCCAAAACTGTAATTTTGAAGTTATTATTAATATCTTGTTTTGACTATGGAGAAAAAGTAGTGCGTCTGCACTTTGATGCAGTGATGTCTTAACGTTTGACATGGATGCCATTTATACTATAATTAATAATGTACCAAAATGAAATTGACCGCTGGTTATTCGTGCCTATTTCACTGTTTTTCGCTCCTGACAGACAAATAACGTTTAATTAGCTTAGTCATGTAAGTTAAGGCTTCACTTATGAATAGACCAGACGAGGCTGAATCCAGCTTCTTAACAATTTGGTGATCAAATCTGTGTCATTAAAAGAGATCTGTAACAAACATGCCATAACTGAACGCTGTTCTGATAGTTTGTTTTTATGGGAGAGACGTTGTTAAACATTAGCTGTATCATAACGTTTGCATCAGAGGACTATCTAACATTACATTGTGCAAATTAGCTTCATACTCAAAAGGCACATCCAATTTGATAATTTAGTTTTTAAAATAATTGTATTCATGACTTCTAAATCCCCTGTGATAGTGTGACACTTACTGCAACACAAGGGAAATCACCTCTGGCGGGTGCGATTCCCTTTCCAAAGTGACTTGGTCTCCACTTACATGTGCCGAATGCAATGTTTATCTGAATTTATGAGTGAATAAAGACCCTAGAATTTAACGATGGACCCTAACACAAGCACATTCAACCGTACGCATTCAATGAGCTCGGGTTGAGAAGGAGTAGAAAAATATGTAGCTATGAAGCTAATGTAAACACTTGTAAAGTGATCACCCTTAGAGCAAGTTAAAACTTGACCACAATCTCTTCAGTGTTAAATATTTGTATGAATGAAATCAGGCTAAGGCAAATGGGAAACGTATTGCTTCCTTTTAATGTGAAATTATACAAGATAAGAGTACAGTAACATTACATTGCTTCAGGGCCTCCATTAGCTTGTGTCCTCGTGGTTCACCAGCAGCTGTTTCAATCAAGTCTTTTAGGTT
Source organism: Danionella dracula (assembly GCA_900490495.1). Taxonomy (NCBI): domain Eukaryota; kingdom Metazoa; phylum Chordata; class Actinopteri; order Cypriniformes; family Danionidae; genus Danionella; species Danionella dracula. The sequence goes on along the minus strand of UELW01000039.1, from coordinate 5,261,315 downwards.
TATTCCAGTAGAACTTCTCAAAATTGGTTGGTGTAAAAAATGTTTTAATGTACAACCTAAATAATATTAGTCGCTAAAAAAATCCAGGTTGAGTGAGAGTGCAGTATAATGAGCTCGAATGGACTGATCAAAGTTCATAAAGTCACGTAAGGATACAACACTACGTGTGGTATATCAAAAACTATACAACACCTTCCAGCCAATCAGAATCGTGTGTGTGCGTGCACGTGCTCCTTACAAGGAAATGTGACCATGTTACGCCTATCCTGACATCGTTCCACCGGTTACCAGTTAATTACAATATTCATTTTTAAAAGTTATTGTTTGTTTTTAAGATCCTGAATGGCCTACTTAGCCCACTGAAACTCACTCGAACTGTCAGGTCTGAGGAGAGCGACTTTTAATGGTGCCTCAGATGAGATGAAAGACTTGAGGTGAAAGAGAGTTAGCAGAATCTGCACCTAGTCTGTGGATCAGCTGCCTAGAGAGAGATTTGTATGACTGCAACTTTAGATGTTTTCAAGTCCAGACTAAAGGCACATGTGTGGCACAAAAGACATGAGGCAGATCTTAAATTTAATGGTTTCTTAAATTAAATTTTTTCTAAACCAAAACAACTTGATTAAGTAAGTGTTGGTCCAAGTAAAATATGTTATAAGCTGATACTTCACTTTTCAAAGAATATATAAAAAAGCTATTTATTACTTAGAATCTTTAAAGCTTAACTGAACGATAAAATGCTTTGTGCAGAAAGTTTATTTTAAGTAATTTTAATCTGGTAAGTTTCAAAACAACTTGTCTGCAGTTGAAAAGGCCAAAGGTAACTATGAGTTTTAACACTAGATCACGCCCAAGAAAATGTCAAAGAAAGAATGTTGTTTTTTGGAATGTGGTCGAGAATGTTGACAAAATGATAAAAAATGTCTCCATCGGTTTCATTGAGACCAAGATATCCAATGAACGATGATGCTGATGATGAATGAAATAGATAATAGTAACAATAATAATAATAAAAATAAGTTTAAAAAAAAAACAGTACACACCACTGCTTATGGGTTCCCAACAGTGGTCTATTTAGATTTCAACCTTAACTTCACACACTGTATGGGCTACTGGTGAAAACCAATAAGAAAAGGTGGGGCACTATTGTTCAGGTACAAGTTCTTTTAGAAATAATTATCTTCTCAGATAACTGCTTTTTTTTTCCAGTCAGTGTGTGTTTGGTGGGTTTGAGGACATCTCCCCAATAAAAATGAATATAAATAGTAGATGAATAATCAGATATTGTAGAAGTTTTAACTACTTTTATTCAGATTTAATTTACTAAAATAAAAGTAGGGGATGAAAACTGTTCTCAGGTGCTTAGATAACTAATTCCTTTTAAACTTGAGCAAAAAAGGCTTAAATTGTCATAACCAATATTACATCAAGCCAATATTGACTATTTTTAAACTTCTAACCAGTCAGGTTAATCCAAAATACTGGAAAAGCCCTAGTAACATTTTCTACTAATTAATTATTAGTAAAGCGTGTGAGGACACTATAGTTTAATATAATAAGGAGTATGGTTTCCTGATGATACTTATCTGCTTTTGTGATAGCAGGTGCTGAAGACTTCAAAGCTGAACTCACTCGAATAATAATCTTTTCCTTGCACGAGGCTACTTCAGTTCAAAAACTAATGCGCTGAGTTGTGTCTTCACCTAGCGGCCGTTTCCTGAATGACACGTTCTACTAGTTAGGTCTGGAATATGATCACATCGACTGTTCTTTTAATCTTACATTAGACTTGCGTGTCTGACGTTCTTAGGCTGTCATTCTGCTATAATGTATTATTTAAAAATTAACTTTACCAAATGCTAATGCTAACACAACAATTGTGTGTTGCATGTAGAGTTGTCTATTTTTTATCTCATTACATTTTATGAATAGTTTGACATACGCTCTCAGGTAACCTGTCTTGCCAGACTTTGAGTTTGGTGTTAAAATGAGTTTGGCTTTCGAAAGGGCTCCTAGAAAGACTGCGGGAAACCGCATGTCCAGACTCCTGGATGCGGAGGAGGATGACTTTTACAAGACCACCTATGGAGGATTCAACGACGTGAGTCAGGGACGCCTTCACCTATGTGGTCTGTCTGCCACATGCTAGTGTTGACATCAGCGCAGCTTTTTACTGTTGTGAACCGTGGATGTTTGGACTACATCATGCCATCTTGTTATCATTGTTTGTGCGGCTATTTGAAAATCCCTGGGTAATCATGACATCAGGATGTTCATCGCACTGGTCGCCTTTAAACGTGAACAGCATTGTAACCTCTATACAATTGGAGTTTAATGTCCTGATACATAATAAACATATGATAAACAATAAATAATTACCCATAACGTCCATTTTTCAAATTCAATGACCTCTTAGTTAATGGATGAAAACGTTGGTCTCCCATTATTCAAATCAGAAAAACAACAAGTTGATTTTAAATATGTATTTAGGATCTTGACTCATTGTTCACCATAAAGACCCTTTGCTGTTTGTAAACAACGCAATTTGGCAACGCAAGTATGGCGGAAATCAACAGTTTGTCAATCTTTCCTAGTGGATTGTCTATCAAAGACCTTGAAAATATCTCCTCTGCTCTCTCAACTACATGGACTACACTAAAGCAGAGCAAGTGTATTTATGCACCTGTTGCTGTTTTTCTCATTTACATTTACGTTTACATTTGCATTTATGCATTTGGCAGACACTTTTGTCCAAAGCGACTTACATTAGGGGAGAGACAATATGCAATCTGTTACACCGTCAAAGTCTATCTCAGCTTCTCATGATAGAAATTGTATCAACTGATCAATAAACCATAGAGGATAAAGACAGAGGAGGAAAAAAGAAATTAGTTTTTTTTTATTATTTTTTTTTTTTTTATAGTAGGTGTTCCCTGAAGAGAAGAGTTTTCAGTTGCTTTTTGAAAGCAAAAAGTCAATTACTAGAAATAAAATAGTTGTACTTTGTGATAGATGGAGGGTCAATAATATGAAATCTTTAAATACAACTGACAAACAATATAAAATAATGTTTGGTCAAAATATAAGTTTTTTTATATTTTATGCTGTAGCTGCATTGTAATATTTGTTTCAGTTATGCCATATATGTCATTACAGTAACACATTGAGTCAAATTTGCTACTGAATGTTCATGTTTTTAGGCATTTAATTAAGACAAATGAAATTAATTTAAATAAGACAAAAGTAAATTTTTATGGCACCAGTAGCATTGCAATCCCAGCTTTTAAACCTTAACTTTTCCATAGTTTCATCATGTAGTAAGACCAGTGGATAACAAAACCTGAGCTGATATTGTAACATACTAAAATACAGTTACTATCATTTATCATTATTACCTTGACTATTGTGGTATATTGACTGTTTGTGGCAATTCAGCTTTTCTCACTCTCTTTCCCGAACATGTGATTTGTGCAGGAATCGGGGGATGAGGAGTACAAAGGCGACCTGACAGAAACAGAAGATGAAGTGGACAGTGACTTTGATATTGATGAAGGCGATGAACCCGACAGTGAGCAGGAGGAAGATGGCCCTCGTCGTAAGAGTAGAGTGGTGACGAAAGCCTACAAGGTATAGGGCAGAGTAAATAAGAACTTCACTGTGATTTGAGTAATTGCAATCAGTTTATTTGCATAACAAATGAGAAAACATTGGGTCGCTTTACTTACTAGAGCTGATTTTGGATGAGTAAAAATAAAATGTTATTGTGCAGGAGCCTGCTAAAGTGGTGAAACAGAGGCCTAAACATCACAAACTGTCCGAACTTCCGAGGAGGACAGATAAGAGAAAGATTGACAAAAGCTCCCTCTCTGAGCTACAAGAGGACACAAGTAAGAGTGAAGGGTTTGTTCTTTATTTGCATTGTGAAGTAAGATTGTGTGATATTAATAAAAAAAAATGAAATGACAATATTTAGTTTTATTTGTCTGTATTTAAAAATGAGCTTTAAGTGTTACTATTTTGAGTCCAGAGGGCATTCCATGAATGAACATTTTTTTCTGTGAATGTTGTATGTACTCATTTTGATAGCTCTATGTTGTTATCAAAGATAATTGGTTCAGGAATATCAGATCTCATACCAAATCCCTGGTAATGAACTAGCATGGACCGTGTGGACGCTTTTCACTCTTTTCAACATGGGCAGTTATGGTCTGGTGAATGAGGAGATTGATTTGGGATTGAAAGGTCACTGGTTCGATCCCCAGATCCACCGAGTTGAAGATGGTGTGAGTGATGAAACACTTGCTCTCCATCTTCAACAACCACAGCTATGGTGCCCTTGAGCAAGCACCAGTTTCCCGACTGCTCTTCGGGTGCCGCAGGCGTGTGTTTTTCACTGCTGTGTGTGTACACTGGGATGGGTTAATTGCAGAGCACATATCTGGCCAACTGGTCACTTTCACTTTTCACTTCACTTTCACTTTTATTTTGTCCTCTTGTAACTGAAATGTTCTATCTGTGTTCAGAGGGGTTTTAAGATGTTGAGCTTCAAAGTTATTGCATTTCATGTAGCAAATACAGATAGAACCATTAGTTTTTTTTAAAGAAAAAATCGAAACATGTAAATAACTTTACAAAACACATAACATACTAAGATGTTGGGGGTGATTTGTTAGCTCTTTTAAACTCTTTATTAGACCCTGATATGCTCTTTTAAACTCTTTATTAGACCCTGATATTCAATGAATTCCATTGTGATTGTGTTTGAAAACAAAAAAAATCTATCATTAGAATAAGGAGTAGTCAAACCAGGATAATATTACAAACAATATATTGCACAACCATGTGAATGGAAATTCACATTAAAGTTTGTGTATGCAGATTTGTAAAATGATAAACCAGATCAAAATATATGTTCATATATTTACTGGTCACTTTGTTATGTACGCCTTGTTAGTAATATTTTATGTAGCCAAGCATCAGCTTAAGAATAGAGCCTGTTGTACTTATCGATATCCTACCGTAGACATTTAATGGCAGATTGTGTCTGGAAAAGGTGGTGAGAAAGCATGCACTACATTCAGAACCACATTCTGAATACTTTTGGTTCGACCATATGAAAACTATTGACTTGGTTAACTTATTGACTAAGTTACGGGTGGTGTTTTTTTTGCATATTAATATTGTAATGGGATCACTGAGGAAAGAACTAGGACAACAGGTTGGTTCAGTACAACAGGGTGGTTCCCGTCAGCCAGGTGTCTATGTGTGCAGTTGCCACATTATTTACAAACCAACATAAAGAAACAAACAAATACAAAAGAAAAAAAAACAATATTGAGCACAAACACAAAATACAAAAAATGCTCTAAGCTGCAGAATGCTATAAAAATACTTAATTATAGAAATAATTAAAAGAATAATAATAATAATACACTTTATGTTATAAAACATCTTTTAAGTAAGGCTTCCCAAAGCGCTGAACAGAGAAGCATGTAAAAGTAAAGCAAATTAAACAACAGAGATAAAATGAAAAAAATAAGATACATTTAGTCAGATCAAGAATTTGAAACCAAGCTAAAGTTAAAAACAATAAAAAACCATTTAAAATGATTTAGCGATAATCTGTTTTTAGCAGACAAATTTCCATTTGCCAACAAATCTCTCAGCAGACTTCACTGTCTTTTGTCAGGCACAACTTCAACTTTTTCCACCCTTAATTTCAACATACACTCCTTATAGATAGCTTTCCCAACATAACTAATTTGATTATGCCAGTACTAGGGTGAACATTCAATAGAGAGAAGTGGTTACAAGGTGCTATAGTCATTTAATGAAAACTTAAACATTCCTTTAATGTAAACCAAATAATAAAAACAATAATAAATAATAAAAATAATAATAAATGCAGATGATATATATATCACCAATCATTCATTCATTCATCTTCATGTCAGCTTTTTTTTCCTTTCGGGCTCGCCACAGCAGAAGGAACCGCCATCTCTCTGGCATATGTTTTATGCGGCGGATGCCCTTCCAGCCGTAACCCATCACTGGGAAAACAATCACGCACACTCATTCACACTTTAACACTATGGACAATTGTTCTTACTCAATTCACTTATACTGCATGTCTTTGGACTTGTGGGGAAACCGGAGCACCCGGAGAAAACCCACGCTATCACGGGGAGAACATGCTAACTCAACACAGAAATGACAACCGACCCAGCCGAGGCTTGAACCAGCGACCTTCTTGCTGTGAGACAACCGTGCTACCCACTGCGCCACCGTGACCCTCTTATCACCAATCAATAGACTGAAAAGCAAAGAGAGATGTTTTGTGACAAAACTTTCATGGCCCCTAACATTTGAACTCATACAATTGTATGGTAAAGCAAGGTTGGCATCGATACAGTACGAATTTTGAAACCCGTGATTAAATATAACACATGGACTCTGATCTCAGACATTAACCAAGCTTTTCATCCAGCCTAATGTCACTCACTAGATATTTTCTTTCTGTAAACTCAGATAGTCGAGTTTGAAATTCTCAGTAAATCACAAGTCTTGATAGAATTCATCACTAGATGAATTCTGTTTTGTACTAATAATGGTCCCATATTTTAAATCTTCACTACATCTAGATGGTTAAAAGAATTGAGTTCCTGCCATGTGATTGGCTTATTTGTTTGTGTTACCATTAGGCAAGCATTTGAACTGGTGTACCTAATAAAGTGGCCTCTATATTTTGAGATTAATATTATAGATAATATAGTTTGTGTGCATATACATTGATACAATGCTTATACGTATTCAGTTTATTTGCATAAATAGTAACAACTAATGTTCACCTCTGAGTATATCTGAGTTTCACATTAAGTGATTGGCATATGTTCAGTATTGGCGCTATAAAAAAATAAGGATGTTGACATATCGTGAAACAGGAAGTGAATGAATGTAATCGTGTTTTATGATTTTCTCTTACAACAATAAGCAATTAAATAACATGAGTTCCTGAAGTGGTTTTACACTGCACGTGCAATGTTTATTAGCTTCATTTGATGAACACTTATCTATGTGTCATTTTCACATCTTTTGTTTGAAAGTATTTACTCGACCATATACTACACTGTAATGAGGAAAAGATAGCAAACTTATCTAAGCAATCATCAGATGAATTCTCTTGAAAATGTTTGTTGTTTAGATAGGAAGTCAGTTCGGCAGTCCACAACAGAGCACACGCGGCTGACCTATCTGAGGCTGCGGGAGAGGCAGGTGGCGCCACGGAGAAGGAAGGGCATGAGACACGACCGACCTTTGACCCAGGCTGAACTCCTGGCAGAGGCTAAAGTTACTGCTGAGATTAACCTGAGATCACTGGGTGAGGAGTTGGTAAACTGATCATCACTTTTGCTCAAATGGAAACATTTATATTTTTTGTATTCTTTTTTTTTTGTATGCAGAAAACTACGAGCGCTTGGAAGCAGATAAGAAACGTCAGGTTCACAAGAAGCATCAGTGCATCGGTTCAGTGATTCGATATCACTCGGTGCTCATGCCGCTGGTGTCTGACATCACATTTAAAGAAGAAAATGTTGACGTAGAGGGGTAATGAAATGGTTTCTTTCTAAAGTTCTACAACATTTACTTCTTTGTGTTTTCATACTTCACTCTTTTATGTGGGGCCTTTATTCTGACAGCCATTTTCAAATTTCTTGAATATTCTTATGCACCCAGAATTCATTCAAGGTTTCCTCCGTATTTAAATTCACACTCAATTTCTAATATTTGGTTGTATTAGCTAGACATTTTTAAAAGTTCATTACAAGATTTAATAATAAAATAATTAAATTCAACAAAATAATTGAGCATGAAACAAAGAGAGAAAAATATGTGTTAAATAAACTTTTTATATTTTAATACAATATTTTAATATTTAAAACATAATAATAAAATATAATGATAAAATAACTGTCTTACATTGAAGAAACTGTTGCAGATATTTAGTAAGTTGTAAGATGTGCATTATATAGTTTCATAGCTCTTCAAAGCTCTGTGTCGACTATTCGCTTTTTTTTCCCTCCGTGTTGTGCTATGCAGGTATTCCTAACCATTGATTGTTCTTTACTTAACACACTTTCATAAGGCCAACTTTTTTAGTATTCACAAATGTATTTTAACAAATCTAATTTTGTGAATTAGGTGAATTTGTTAACCATTTGTTATTACTTAATTGTTAACATTTAAACTAATGTATATTTTAATTATTTCACTTTGTGCACTGTGAACTAATACAACATACAAGCTTCATTTTAAACCATTATTAGATTAAAATGAATGGACTTTACATCAATATTTTATTTTTAGGTAGATACTTGTACATCCCAAATGAATGATTTGGAATTATATTTTGTTATTTCCTTACGTTAATGGAAAATTGTGACTTTTTATTTTTATCTCGTGTACAGTTTGGACAAAGATGGCCATCACAACTCACCCTCACATCAACCACCAGCTCTTTCCCTGTCCGAATCACCTCTTTCTGTCTCAACCCGTAACCCAGCAGCAGTGCACTCCAAATGTTCCCGCACCTACATCACATTCAGTGATGATGACTCCTTCCAAAATTTCTTTCCTCAGCCCTCAGCTCCTCGGCTTCCCATTCAGGAGCTCTGCCCTGTTACCCATAAGCTGGCGCTATACCGAGACCCTGTTACAGACATCCCATACGCAAATGTGCAAGCCTTCAGGATCATCCGGGATGCCTACAAGAAGTATGTGGCTGCCCATGGTCTACCCTGCACTGAGACAGCAGATCCAGCTGACAGTACTGCAAAGAACCATAGACAGAAAATGATAATTAAACAAGCCATGTAGATCTATCTATCTATCTATCTATCTATCTATCTATCTATCTATCTATCTATCTATCTATCTATCTATCTATCTATCTATCTCCATCCATCCATCCATTCATCCGCCTACTACTTGTCTGTCTGTCTGTCTGTCTGTCTGTCTACCTACCCAATTAAAAGAGTTTACTGAGTAGCTGCAAGTGAATCGCTGTTATCAGAAGTGACAAATAAAGCTCATCTGCAGCTGGATTCTTCATGACTGCTAGGTCCATGGGAGATTAGCAGCAATAGGAACTAAGCTCATGGTGGCATCCAAAGACTCATAAAGTTGAAAATACTTTGTTGCATTGATGTTATTTTTCTGTCTGAAAATCTTTTCAAAGTGAGTTATCTAACTAACGTTCATTTACATCTACCTACCAACCACCTACCTATCTAGACATCCTATAAAATTATGGGAAATGTTTTGACACTTCAAAAATCATAATAATAATGGCAATGCAAAACATTTCAAAGTGATTCCAAATGTTTGACTGGCAGTGTAACTACCTACTGTACCTACCAACCAGACACGCACACCAACCTACCTGGCACCTATTTAGCTGCCATCATAAATCTACCTACGCAATTCGCCAAAAAGTCTAAAATACTGTACAAATACAAAATCCTGTTATTCTGGAAAGACATAAGTTGTTATTAGGGATATAAAACGTTTTAATGTCAGTTCACCAAGCTAACATCTTCCCACCCTACATACCTACTCATCTGAACAAAAGATTTAAAACACTTTGGCATTATACATCTTATTATTCTACAAGGAAGTAAGACTCCGAAGTGATTTTTCTTTTACTTTTGACTGGTGCTTGATCAGTACCATACTTCCTCTCTCCTCAAAATTTTCCTACCAAATTACTTGCCAGCTACCATACAACCACCTACAAAACAAGTCAAAAAGTTGGAAACACTATGGTGTCATGCAATTGTTGTTTTGCAAGGAAACCTTTGTAAATCAGTAAACTACCCACTGAACACTGACTTACATTTTACCTTCCAGGGCTAGCATTAGGAGCACTAGCTACACAATTTTTTAGTAATCACATAAAATGTTATACTCTGCAAAACTAACACAAATCGGCTCAGTTTTGGGTCAATTTTGAGATTATTTCTCTTGAGGTGAAAGATAGCACATATGTTGTGACCTCATGTGAGAAATGTGTAGTTTCGCAGCAAGGTTAAAATGTTTTTTTTTATTATTTAAAACACAATTTAACAATTGAACGGGAAAAGAAAACACCGTCTAACTCGACTTGCAATATCTTATTTAAACGTTAGAGGTCACTCTCGCACTTCAAATCAAATATTTTAAATGGGAAAACATGTGGGTACAAAAGCAACTATTATCTCAAAGCTAAACAATCAAACGCTCAGCACATTCTAACTAGTCCAACATATAAGCTTACACTGGTGGAAAAACTAGAGAGAAGAAGAGCATACACTGGATGAGGAGCGAGAGCTTTAAGGGGTGGATTGTGAGGCGGGGGTGGGGGTCAGTGGGGCCGATTCTCTGACTGCAGAGCTTTCACAGAGCCCTGCTGCTGCTCTGAAAGTCCCACCAGCTCTGACTCCTGGTGAGGGTAAGGTGACAATCCAACTCTTCTTCTCTAATTTGTCTCATTGTGTACCTTCACCATGGACACTTCTTCATAAATTTAAACACTGTTGTTATGTTTACTTTTTTGGTAATGTGTTCTTTGCTTTTCAGAAGATTTCTGGAACTTTTTGTATATATTTTCCCCCCAAAAGTTTACAGTTTACTTAATATTTTTATTGCATGAGCTATTTTGTTAAACAATGAATGGGTTGTTGGGTGGGTGCTGTCAGTCATCTGTTGTAGGAGTATGTAAATTTAGTTGATACAACTTTGTTGACCTGCACTTCGAATGTAGTTCCAATAAATGATTTGATGTCAAGCCACTTTTTCCATAAATATTATATGTTGTTACATATAATTCAATTTAAAACTGTAGTTTTCTATCTTAAGAAAAGCACTTTTCTCAGCAGTCTTGGTGATTTACACAACAGTGTTGCATGCTCAGAGGATTTATGCAGCTGAAAGGAGCTGACTTGTGAGGCTAAAATTAATCTGGAGTTGATTTGGAATTTTACACTTGGGTGGTTAGAATTGAAGTCAACCCACAAATAGAGAAAGGTCTTATGAGATGTATGTCAGCTGGAAAACACTATCGAAGATCAAATGTTACTGCTCTGTGCAGATATGAACAAGATGGGGGATTCTTTAAGAAGTTCCACTGTAGATTCCTTAGAGTTCATTGGATTAGCAGATGTATTTAAAGAAAATAGTGTTTGTCACTAATCGTGTTCAAGAACTAGAACTGAAAAACTAGAACTAGAAAATATGTTATTTGAAAGGTAATGGCTTATTCTGGAAGAAAATTGTCTGCATATATTTTTTTTAGCAAGGTCAAATTCAGACAGTATAGGATTTTGAAAATGTAGAGTATATTAAAGACAGAAAAAAAACTAGACCAGGTAATTTGAGCTAAAGGTAGACAGATTAATCATCCAGGAGATATAGCAGCCAATTTTTCAGCATTTGTTGATCTGTACTGTCTTGATGTGCTGTCTTGCTGGTTGCCACAAAGCACCTTGAATCGCATACAGTTTTTTTTTTTTTACCTTTACAGCTCATTTATGTCAAACACAGAAAAGTAAAGTCAGAACTAACAAGGTATTTTATGATTTTGAAGCGTTTTCTCTTAGCAACTAAAACACTGTAGACTTGCAGTATCTCTGCAATTGTTTTTGCATTTTTAGAAGAGTGCTGTAATTTGTTTGTTTGTTTGACATTACAGATGTTTTGTTTGACAGTCTTCAAAATAGCTTTTTATTTGATTTTAGTTTGGTCCAGACCTGGGGGTTTGAGGCTGCTTTTTTTTGTCAAAACCTGCCTATGAGGTCATTTGACTGACATGACCAACAACCAACTCCATGTTGCTTTTTATAGCATCATGTTTCAGGGGGCGTCACGGTGGCGCAGTGGGTAGCACGGTCGTCTCACAGCAAGAAGGTCGCTGGTTCTAGGCTCGGCTAGGGCTGGTGGCATTTCTGTGTGGAGTTTGCATGTTCTCTGGAGTTTCTTTTCTCCGGGTGCTCCGGTTTCCCCACAAGTCCAAAGACATGCGGTATAAGTGAATTGAGTAAGAACAATTGCCCATAGTGTTAAAGTGTGAATGTGTGTGTAAATGTTTCCCAGCGATGGGTTGCGGCTGTGAAGGGCATCCGCTTCGTAAAACAAAAATGCCAGAGAGTTGGCGGTTCATTCCGCTGTGGCGACCCCGAAAGGGAATAAAGCCGACATGAAGATGAATGAATGAACGAATTAATGTTTCAGGGGCACGTAAATCTTACCACAACAACTGACTGACATTCAACGAGTATTATAAAAAAAAAAGACAAGAGATACTAGCAAATCCAATGTTTAGTTGTTCTTTAAAATCATACATTTCAATACGCTGGATGGATATTCAATGTTCTCGATTGTACGTCTCAACATTGTTTCCAGGCAGAATGGAAAAAAAGACCGACACTTGCTACTAGCAGAAACCCGGATAAGTTGAACCAATCAAACCACAACTTCTGGAATCTTGAAGGTTTACCAACTTTTTGTACTAAACTCATCAGATGTTTAGCTAATGTTCTGTTGAGGTTGAGACTAGTTTGACTTTATGTAGTACTTCATGGATTATTATATGCATCTAATATTAATATATAATACAAGTGTTGAATATCATATGATGTTGTTTTCCTGCAGATTAAGATTAAGTACATTGATGGGAATTAGTTCAACAAATTACCTCATTTCAGCAGAAGTATGGGTGGACTATTGTAATGTTCTCCTGACTGGTCTCCCCAAAAGACCTTTAGACAGCTGTAGGTTGTTCAGGATATGGATGCACAGATCTTAACCAAAACTAGAGAATCAGAGCACATAACACTGTCTGCCAGTGTTGTTGCTCGCCTTTAAGTCACAAAACAGCTCAACACCAAAATACAGAACAAATCTGCTGACCGTATACAAACCAATCAGCGCTCTTAGGTTCAGGTCAGTTAGAAATACTGTACCACAGGTTTGCTCCAAACAGGGAGAGTCTGCTTTCAGTTTCTATGCTGCTCTCAGCTGGAACCAGCTTCCAAAAGAGATTAGAGAAGCTAAAACTTTAGTCACTAAATAAATCCTGACTAAAAACACATGTATTTAATAGTGAGTTTACTGGCTGAGTACTGAGCGCTGGACTTCTGAATTTCCTATTGTATAAATTTTAATCCTTGTGTTCATCTGTAATCAACAAATTTGTCATCACCAAATAAACTGTTACTTTACTAACTGTTACTTTAAACCTGGTCAGTAAGTCCAGGAATCGTCCCAAAATTGGCAAAATTTTTGTTACGATTATGTTTTTTCTGTAGATTTAATTTACTGTAATTGTTTTCTATGAAATTCTATCCAGATTGCAAGAATGCTAAAGGTTTACAATCTTTACAATTGGCAATTATTTATATTGACTTTCAATGCATTTAATGGATAGGACAATGGAGACAGGAAAATTATTGGGAGATAGATCAGGGAGAAGGGTTGACGAAGGACCAGGGTTGGAATCAAACCTTTGTTGCAGAGTACATTCCTCCATTATGTGTGATATCATTTTGGTATCGTGCAGACGTTATAGGACATAAAAAAAAAAAACACTCAAAGGTGCAACATGCAATATTTCAGAAATACCAGTGACGTCTGTAGCCTGAAATTTAGAATTTGCCTGAAGTACAATTTTGGAATGTGGGAGGAAAACAGAGGGCGCTCTTAATGACATAAAGAACATTCAAACCCAACTAAGAGGCTTAAGAGACAGCAGATGTAATTTTTCTACAAATCTAATGCTGCGTCCCAATCCTTAAAGTAGATACTTATTTTCAGAAGAATATGTGCATACTTTGCACGATCTGGGATGCACTAAAAGATCATGTGATGGAAGTAGTTGTGCCATGTCATTATGCAAGAACTTAGCCCCTTATTTTCCAATCCTTTCTTTGAAAAATATTTTAATAATAAATATAACACTCTCTATATTGATATTGTTTATTTATGTGCTTCTTCTTTAAAAATGAATCGTATTATCGAGAGAGCTCGCTTGTTTGAATCCCAGAGAACCCCTTACTCCTTCCGCCTGAGCGCAGTGAATTGTGGGTAATATCAGCCGATTGAGTGTTCATAAATCTGCACTTCAGAATCTAATTGGATCACAATTGGATCTAAGTACACATCTGGACACCGCTTAGACACTTTTTTTAAATGTATACTACGATTTGGGACACCCTGATAATCCTTTTGCACCCATAAAAATGTGGATAGTGCGCGGATTGGGATGTAGCACTAGTGTCCTAGCGCCATAAAAAGCATGTAGCCAATCAGCAGTTATAAAAATAGAGGAGAATAACTAATGGACTGTCAACCATGTTTGTTTTGCTGATTTTAAGTGTCAATATTGTCTCGTGGAAATTGTGTGCTGTGCTTTTAAGTAGAGTAACATAGAGCAAAAAAATTCTTAAAATGTGAGTCCTAATGCTTAAAATGAATAATGTAATGTCAAATGCCGTTTCAGAAAATGGATTTTATCATCTTAATAACAACTACAAAAGCACAAATATCTTAAGAACAGAGGTCTGAAATTCAACACACTTGGCTGTCTTTTGTTTACTGTAGTCTGTGACAGAGATATAGTTTGGGTGTGGTGGTCTGAAACGTGTTGCAAGACTTCTCTATCAGCCATTTTCATGAACGGGTGCGAGTCAGAATTGGCCACCTTCGCTAGAGTGTGCACCAGTGATAACTCTGCTCTAACCTTCTCCTCCTCACTGTAACCCAAACCCCAAGCATTCATTTTCAGACACTAAAAATAGACAGTTCTCTCTTGGAAGGGAAGAAGCCTTGAACACTTTTCTCTTGCCCTTCAAGTTCTGTGTGTGATCATGCTTTAAGAATTTAAGTAGCTCTATACCATTTGAGACCCCAAATGATCATATTTTTTACTTTCGTTCAGTCTAAATCATACAAAGATCTTGTACAAGCAGTTCACATGTATTTATTCATTGTCTTTTCCACAGGGGCCGCTGTCTCTGGGTGTGTTTTACAAACGGAGGGTTCCAGCCCGCAGCAGACATGTCTAAGAATGATCCCCGAGACATTGATGAGGATGCTATCCTCAGGGGCCTCAGTGCTGAGGAGCTGGAGCAGCTGGAGATTGAGCTGCAGGAGATGGACCCTGAGGTACTATTTCTGAAATCTCAAGAATCCCGAGGCAAATATTCATTAATGAATCTTTTTAATCCTCATTGATCTTTACTGTCTGTTCACACCAGAAGCGGGTAATTGCTCGGGGTGGACATTATGGTTCTTAAATAAAAACAATATTTCAAGGGAGTTTTGCCTTAATAACATGATACGATTTGACATATGTTCTTGTATGTCTCAAGAACATACAGTTTTACACAATAAGGGTCATAACGTCATTGGTAAAAACACACACTTTGCACCTTAAATTATGGCGCAAAAAATGTTCCCCACCGCAGTAGAAAGAGAATTAAAAAAATAAACTAAATAAAAACAAACTTGTCGAGTCTCCCTTCAAATATTCAGTTTAAGAACAAATCATTACTATCACAAGGAAATTATGTTTTTTTCAACTGTCTGATTAGAATTTTGGTGACAATGAACTAAAGCCCTAGTGATCATTGTGTAGCAGGCCATGTTGACTGATAGCGTCAGCTACAGTGTATGTACTACAATACCCAGAATCCTTAGTGTTACAGCGCACATGGCAAATCAAGCTGTTGCTGCTTTTTTCCAAGTCAGCTTTGATAACATTCGCCCCGTTATCCATATTCATGCACACTGCTTATTTTCATTTCATTTCCATGTCTGGAGAAAGTCCTGCAAACCATTGGCAGTATTTTGAAAGTGGTCTTCTGCATCTTTTGTTTTGATCTCAAACTATTCCCACAATACCAAAGACACTCAAATTTACAAATTTGCTGTAACTCTTCATCTGAACTTCCTTGAGTGGATCTTTAATAATCTCAATTAACACCCTTCTTTTTTCTCTACTTGCTAAACGCATCACTACTGTTGACGAAGCTCCTGATTTGTTGGTGCACATATGACTATTTTCTAAGGTCAGCTAGTCTGACATCATTGCTGTTCTTTTTTTTCTTCTGACCAATATGCGTCACTACTCAAGAGAGAGGGCTGTGGATAACCACGTCAAACAAGAAAAAGCATTTTCTGCTCCACTACAGCGCATTATCCACACAGCAGAAAACCACTCCATCTTGTCTTCTTACTGACTTAATGCCTAAAGTACTTGCAAATCATGTCTCATCTGCATACATCCTTAAAAAGTGTACAACAACAACATAAAGCTAGATATTTAGGAAGCTTTATTGCACTGAAAATGATTCATAGATAATAGAATTAGGTCAAATATCGCAAGCAAGCATGTTTGTTACTCCTGTGTTATTCCTGGTCTAGAGTGCAGGCATAACAGAAAACTTTACAGAGAAAATAAAAGTTGTATTTACAGTGAGCCCAAAAAATACCATACAATGAACCCAAATTACGGTACCTCAGGAGTTGGAGAGTAAGACACTACATTACCGTTAAAAACAAACACAATACACAAACTTCAAACTCCCTACTTAACCCACAAAATATTGACAGACATATTGTCAAATCAGTCAAGGGCAGGGCAAAATCAAAGTCAAATGGAAAAAGAAGAATCCAGAATCTATAAAGTGGAGAGAATCTTTGCGCACATTTCGGCAGTGGCTGAGCTTGGTATTTTTTTAAAGGGACTGCCTAGTGGACAGGGTCTTCACTGCCGCATGACCATGGGATATCAGAGCTCTCAGAAGATAGTGTGACCAAGGTGTACCTCAGCAATTGGAATAGAAAGTGATATTGTTATACATATTCATTGCTTATCTTGAGTGTAGCTAGCAATTCTTGTGGAGCGGGAGAATGTAATGCCCTCGTTGTGTTGTAATGTATGTTGCTTTATATATATGCTTGAACTTTTGTAAAGCTCCAACTAAAACAAACAACTGAAGATTAAAGCAGTACACTTTTTTTTGGTGATTTGACTTTCTCTTAATATTAGAATACCACTCTGCCAGCCGGATATCGCCAGCGGGACCAGACCAAGAAGAGCCCTACAGGCCCTTTTGACCGCTTTGCTCTAATGGACTACCTGGAGAAACAAGCCATTGAACACAAAGACAGAGATGACCTTGTACCCTTTACAGGGGAGAAGAAAGGTACATTCTGACAACTCCTGGCCTGAGAATGAGAATACAATGTCTATAATGTTACAACACTGCAACCGTATGATTGGGGATTTAACTTTTAGATTACATTTCAAGTGATAGTCAGTTCTAAAATATCCCTTTGACATTTGTTTAAGTTTACATTTATTTGAGTACTTCCATTGTTTAAAAGTCTGCATGAAATGAAACATTCCATTGAATAGAGAAAACAAAAAAGTGCTTGATTTATTTGTGTGTGTGTGTGTATATATATATATATATATATATATATATATATATATATATATATATATATATATATATATATATATATATATATATATATATATATTTGTAACCTAGTTCGGAAAAAAACACTTCAAAGATGTTTTAGGCTACTTTCAGAGTGCATGCCAAAGTGAAACAAAATGTGACCTATATTGGATATTTTCATTACAGTCCAAATAGCTTGATTTCAAAATTTTACAAATCTGACACAGGTTGCTTTCATATATGGTCCTGAATCTGATACATATTCATTTTTTTCAATGGAAGGAACCTCAGTCTGAATGCTCGTGTTGCATTTTCTGAGTTTTATATCATCAAGAACAACTTAAACAATGTTTCTCACAGATACGTATGTAAAGCTTTAACAAAATCACAGTTGTCCCCAACACTTCTAATTTTGCTCTTGCTATTTCATAATATTTACTTTTTTCGGTCTCAATACCTACAAACTGCTACTAATAAAGTTTGCTCTCATCATGCATTTATGTCAACAAAACAACCAAACAACCACCAGAGACCATCCATGTCAATGTTTACACCTGTTAACAATGCATTCTGGATAATGTAGTTTCCTCTTTTGCACCTGCTTGTCACATTATAGCCGCATTTTGTTCACAGCAAGGATGGATAGCTGTGACATATTATTTGTTATCTGAACAAACGCACAAAAAAATCTGAAACTAGCATGAAGTCCTTCTCTTTGAATTAAGTTTTAGTTCCACCCCCTAAACCAGATAAAAGCCTCAGAACCTGAAGCCGATATTTGTAAAAGAAGCTAACAACTAAGTTGCAGAAATCATCCAGGAGGATAATTTAAGATTAAGGGCTTATTTTTAAATCTTTTTAATTAATATTTTAGGGCCACACTGCTAAACTCAGTGTGGTAATTTAGGCAGAGCTAAATTAACACTGAATGGTGTGTTAAATCAACTCCCAAAGAGTTCCGTTTAGTTCTAGGGGAAGTGTTTATTTTTTATATATGTCTACACCCGTTGTGTTCTTTTAACACTGTGAATTTTGCAGTGTAATTATGCTGAGTAAAAAAAATGTGACATCCTGATTGGTCCGATGAGCTGAGTAATTGCTCAGAAAGATACTGGCTTCCAGTCGTAGTTTGTTCATGTCTGCTCTAGCCTGAGTTTTTTTGATACCGATCATCCACACATTCATATCCACGCAGGTTGATTTTACACATTAGGTGCCCTGTATCACATACAGACTACATTTGTAGAATTTATAGTTCAGCACCAAGGCTGTGCTCTTAACCCACTCTGATCCCTTTAAAAATGTAACGCGTCAAGCTGAACACAGACATTTAAACAGGTCCACACATCAAAGCTAGCGTTTTGGAGATGTTATTGCAGATAAAGCACAGGAGTAGAAATTCCTTTCATCACCTTTGACGTCTCCATAGCCTCGGTGCTGAACTATATACCTTTAGTGATCCAAGTTGATTCTTGACTACTAACTTTTTATTATTTTGTCTTTAGGGAAAGCTTTTGTTGCTAAACCGGGCTCAGGACAAATCCCGATGGATGAGCAGATCACTTTGGAACCTGAGCTAGAGGAAGCCCTGAGGAATGCAACAGATGCGGAAATGTGCGACATTGCAGGTTACTATTACATTTTACACTATTCCTTTTACTTCAATCAACACTACATAAACATTCAACAGGATTGACTTGACAAAAGATCAGCAGTACTTTGTGACTGGTCTTAAAGTAATCTTTGGTTTATAATTTGTTATATCCTGTGGCGGCTCACTCTGTAATCCAGAATTTAACTCATACCAAAAACTAATCCTGTTTGTTATTGTAAACAGCTGAGCACAATAGCATATGGATAACAGCTGTCAAACCCTTCTTATTTCCTCTGCTCTATTTGCAACGTCAGTGTATCAAATGACGAGATTTAATATTTGTGAAAGAGCCAACCTAGCCTTCTTACACAAGAAACTATGATGGAGTAGGTCAAGCTCTAAATTATACCAAGAGTATCTGTTTACCTAAGCTCAGCAGCTCACTAAAATAAAAAGACTAACAGTCGTCCAGTCAACGTGAGCTGAGCTGGGTTAAAATGTTTTTTTTAAGACATTTCTACATTAACATAAATCATTTTAACTGATCGAAATTTCTGTTTTCATATAGCTAAGAAAAGTGTGCTTTACATATCAAATACATGCATTGTTTTCACTTCAATTGCAAAGTATCTCATGGATATCCATGCATACATAATAATCAGAATCTGCTTTTCTAATCTATTTCTCAGGGTCTATTTTGAAAAATTTCTACATATTGATGCAAAGTGAAATACTTGTGTAAAATAGAATATGGCATCATAAATAGTAAAAAGGTCAGTGCAAAGTTTTAATACTTTGAAATGAGATAAATTGTGGTGGTTGTCTCGAATTATTTAATGTTTTAACAACAGAGAAACTAGTAGATGCAAATCATTCATGCAACATTTTATTTTATATGACGATATTGATGATTGATAGTGAGAGGTATTTGGTTTTTGTCAATTATTCTCCAAACAATGAGTGTGACTTACACTGAAATAAATAAAAGCTACTAAAAGAAAAAGGTACTAAAAATCTTCTCAAATCAAAAAAAAGTATGAAAAAAAATTCTTATGAGAAAATCTTAAAACAAAGAGGAAAAATTACAACAGGGTCCTAAAACTGTATTTGGGACATAAAACTCGGACTGTGTGATTTGTCTCATTTTTGCAGCTTCTCAGTGTAACTGATTATTGCTTCTTGTCCAGCCATGTCTAGCTGCAACCAGCAGAGGGAGACATTGGGTAATTGTCTTTATTGGTTACTCAAGCCAACTGTTGCTCAATTGAAACTTAAATACAGGGGTATTCAAACTCCCTTAAACTTCTTTAAACTCAAACCGCCCATAAAATATGATTATAGGTGTGCTATAATCATCAAGTTGTTTTGATGTTTCCCGGACCTCGAGTGACTAAGAGTAAGTACCACATTCAGTCCCACCACCTTTAGGATACCAACCACAGAAATTACATGAGAACTCCACTTAGTCACATACAGGTGTCTTATCTCAAACCAAACACTTTTTCAAGTTTCTTCTTATTTTTGCACTTATGAGAAATTTCTGAAATGTTATTTGTTATATTGTAAACAAATAGCAGTGTAATAGTCTTAATGTTCAAAGACACTAAACAAAAAATCTACAGTAAGTTATATTTTATGAAAGTGGTTTTGAAAATGCCTATTACCTAACAAACTAATGGCTCCTGCATCCCTGCAGCCATCCTGGGAATGTACACTCTGATGAGCAACAAGCAGTATTACGATGCTCTGAACACCACCGGCAAAATAGCCAACACAGAGGGCATCAACAGTACGTATAGTGCACGGTAACATTACTCATCTAGTTGTCTGAAATGATCTCTGAATAATCTCTATGCAATTGCAGGCGTGGTGAAACCGGATGCGTTCAAGGTGTTTCCTGATGAGCCTCCCAATGACACGGATGTGGAAAACACACTCCGCTGCATCCAGAAGAATGATGGCTCAGTGACCGAGGTCAACTTCAACAACATCCCGGTGAATGTTGCCTCCTTCCTGACACCTTAACAGTCAGCAAGCTTAACCCAGATCAATCTGATATTGATGAAAGTAGTTCATGCTTGACATTTGACCATTAGCTACTGAAACTCTTATTATAATAGAGAGAATTTTCTTTTCTGGAGTAGAAAGATTATGAAGGTTTTCGTGTTTGCTGTAGGACATTCCTATCCCAACCCTGAAAGAGGTGTTTGAAGGGATGAAGCGCAACACGCACGTCCTCAGCCTCAGCATCGCAGGGACCCGCAGCAATGACCCTGTGGCCTTTGTGAGTATTCACAGGTTTTGATTCTTTAGGGTCAAATTATTCCTCCATATTTAAAAGGGAACAATGAGTTATCAATGACAAGGTGGTTTTGTTTACAAAAATGTACATATTGGGACATAAGTCAAGAGTAGAGTGAGAAGCAAACAAAGAACAAACACGTTGAGAGTTGCTAAGTAGGTGAGACAAGCAAACTCCTTTACAGACAATAACAAGTTTACAAAACCTAACACCAATCCCTATTTCCCAACAATATTTACACACGCTAACTGAACAGAGAAGAGCAAAGCTAAATCGAACCAATGAATCGAGTTGAATTTTCAGTGAATGGCCAAGCCAAATAGAAATAATTGTAAAATGTTTGTTAACATTAATATCTCTAGAGAAGAACTTGAGATTGTCCATTTTGTTCTCTGGGAAAATACAATTTCAATGTTTGAGAGAAAATTCATGATGAACATGAGCACAAATAATTTTGCCTGAAAGAAAAAGTAAGGAAATAAAGGGGGGAAAGACTAAAGAAAAACATAAGTTACTGTGTGGGCAAACAGAAAAACAGTGCATATCGAGAAAGGGAATGGCCTATCCTTTCTAAGAGAAAAAAAAAACACCGAAAATACTCAGACACCTTTTTATACTCCTTTAATTTTCTCCATGTAAAGTGTGACACAAAAAGTTTTTGGTTGTTGTTTCAGGGGTTGTTCCAGTGCAAACATAGTCAACACATCTAATTTAAAGCAATGCAGTTGGAACTATTTTGAAATAAGTTTTGCATCCTCTGACAGAATTGCAAAACTGGCAACACTTTCGGCCATGACTGTACAGTACATCCACAATGAACTCTGTGTTCAATCTTGCTTCCCTTCACTCAGGCTGTTGCTGAGATGTTACAGTCCAACAAGACTTTGCAGACCCTCAACATTGAGTCCAACTTCATCACAGCTCAAGGCATGATGACCATCATCAAAGCCTTGGGAGAAAACAACAGCTTGTGCGAGATCAAGATTGACAACCAAGTACGAGCAATAAACATCATCTGGAAACATCTGGGAGGGGCCGCATTGTGTCCTTAAATCTGTTTCCATGTGTTTCACAGAGACAAAAACTAGGTGACTCTGTTGAGATGGAAATTGCATCCATGTTGGAGAAGAATCCCAGCATCATAAAGTTTGGCTATCACTTCACTCAGCAAGGTCCCCGTGCAAGAGCTGCCATTGCAATCACCCGGAACAATGACGTCTGTGAGTTGGATTTTGTTTTTTTTCAATTTGGTGATTGTGGCTACTTTTAACATGTTTTTCTCTCTTCTATGTGCAGTTCGCCAGCAGAGAGTAAGATGAATGAAGAATGGTGTTCGTTTGGTCTTTCGCCATATGCAGACACTTTTGAAAAAGCATGGACCTCTGATGTGACATCTTACCCATTATCATTATCATCATCATCATCATCGGCCATTGTGGATATAATTTTTACTGGCTTGAGTGCTTTTCTGAATTTCTTCAAATCAAAAGCTGTGATCTAATAAAGTCACCCTGATCTTTAATACCTCAATTTGTTAACTTGAAGACAGAAGTTGCTCAGTTTATTTTCAACATGGTGCGGTCAGCAAAGTATTTTGTAATTTTGAAATAAAGTATGTTCTATATTGTCTAATCAGACTTCAAGCTTTTATTACAACACATCAAGGAGCAGTCCACCTTCTCTCTATAAAGAGCTGTGTGTCGTACGATAGCGGTCCCAACATTTTTTGTGCCACGGACGGGTTTAATGTCAGACAATATTTTCAGGGACCGACATTTGAGGTGTGGCGGATAAATACAACACAATAGTATAATATGACCTGCATATAAACTGTGTATTTTCTAAACATATTAATAAACGTAAATCCACTCTCGCTGTTTGCTACTACAGCATTCTCTTAACAAGAGTTTTATTTCGAGAGCCGGTTGCCGCATATGCAGACTGGGCTTGGTGCGTGTGAATCTCCTGTCCAGATAAATCCGTATTTTAAGTAGAACTCTTGACATGTACTCTTGTCTGTTAAATGCAGCTTCTTTTTCTTTTTGAAGATGTAGGCTCTTCCTCTGTCTCCTCGCTGGACCTTTTCCCATCATAAAGAAACTTTCCAAAAACGTTTGTTTATTACTCATTTTACGAGCTCCTGGGCTTCATTTCAGCTGTAACCTATCAAATGAACGGTAAGAGCGTCTTGACCTGTGTCAAGAGTGACATCGACGGATATAACTAAGAGAATCGGATAATTTTTCAAGAATCAAGTTGCCTGAGGGAGAGTGAACAGTGAGCAGGTCAATGATGTAAAAGGGTTGTTAATGCGTGCTTTGTAGGTTAACAGATGTCATCTGTGAGTTAACTAAAGTCCTGTATGAAAAAAACTCAATTCCCAATTACTTGTGCATTTTCTTCATAAAGAACCCACGATACCAAAAAATACGGTAATGAATATAATAACTTTTTTAATCTGTTCAGCTGTTCTACTGATCTGGCGATTGCACTTTTAGCAAAGTTTAGCATAGATTGGATTAGCATTTTCCAACTAGTAACAGCTTTAATATAAATGTATATTTGAAAATTTGAATTTGAAACTTAATTTGGAATTTGGAAACCCTCTTTATACTATGGTTTCTGATGAAAAAAAGAATGCTAATGGTCTAATTCTATGCTAACAGCGATATTACTAGATCAGGAGAATGCCGAACAGACTCCTAAATGGTAAAACACTACTTATCTTTTGGGGGACAGAAAAATATTTTTTTTTAAAGTGGAGTGTGTCTTTAAATATAAAATAAGGTAATTGCTAAATGTGCCATCACCAAATTGCTGAATAGAGTTTGCTGATGTTCTCAATGTGGCACAGAAGACTATTGGTTGTTGCTGTTGTTTACCTTTTGATTTGAAAAAAAAAAAAATGTTATTGTCTTTTAAAATGTGTTTCTTTAATTAGAATATATACATTTTTAAATAAATATATTATTTTGTCGTAAAGGCTTAAGACCGTGTACCTGCTAGACATGGCAGGTGACCTGAATTTGAATATACTTTAAGTGCCCAGCACTTCTTTACTAAGTTTGTCCTCGAAAATCCACCCTCTTTCACAATATTCAGCATTTGATACTCGATCAAAACAGAAATACACTTTTTCAAAGATACAATAAAGGGTCCGAGGCAATAAAATCCCTTTAAAAACTCTTGTTTAAAATCCTTAAAAATCTCCTGGTTACTAGCTTCACAACATCCCCATCATTTTATATCTGAGCTCTCCTTAAATGTTCTTCTCTTACATTCATTAATAAGAGAGATCATCTTTCTTCCGTTCTTGTTACCCACAAGAGACTCCATGCAAGTAGGAGAGGGTGAAGCAAATATACTATTTTCCGTCGATTTTGAGGAATAAATTCTCGCTTCAAACCAGTAGATGTCAGCAGTGTTGCATGGTGTAGAGTTCTGGCTAATTCTCGCGAGATTTAAGGGCGTTTTAGAGCACGGGAGTTTGAAGCGCGATTACAGACAGTATTTGTGCTGTTTTTCAGGTAAGGTAATTAAATACGAAGGAGTGTGTATATATTTGATATGGAAATGCTTTTATGTGTGTAAATGTTGAGTGAACTAAATTTTGAGAATTTTTTAACATTTAAAATACGCATGTGTTTAACTCGATATCTGCCAAAACAATCTGAATTTAAATTGTGTTAATTTTAATGGTTGACAATTGTATTTAAATAAACTTGAATATTAAGTGCCATTAAAAAAGTTTTTGAATTAGAATTTCTTTCTTTGAATTTAAATTTCAATTTGTAATTTAAATATTTAACTTCTGAAGGCATAATTTTTTATAGATGTATTTTCAAACTTCAGATTTTTTTTTGCAGATATTCAGTTTGTAAAAATACAGCTTGAAGTTTTCAAGAAGAAAAAATTCCGAAAATCTAAATCCATATTCTAAAATTCAAACAGCAAACTTCAGGTTGTGAAATTCAGATCTAACAGAAAGTAGGTCAGGGGTCACGACGAAGCCATAGAAATATTGTAGTGATTTGCTGATCATGCTAGTAAAATGCTTGTAGCTTGCTTATCATGCTAGTAAAATGCTAGTAGCTTGCTAATCATGCTATTAATATAGTTGATTCATGGTTACATGGCTGAGCCTTTTCTAGAAAAATTGCAAATTAGCCAAAATGCTTCATCGACTGTTCTGTGATTATCTACTTTTCAAATTAATTCAAACAGATCATTGTTTACTACCTCAACAAATAGATTTAAGCCATGTTAAAAAAAATACTAATTATTTTATTTATTTATTTTGTGTTATTTTTGGACTACTAAATAAAGTGTATATTTTATTCACTTTGTTTTGTGAAATGTGTCAGTATCTAGAAATAATTTTCATAATCATACTCTTTCAAAATGTTACTATAAATTCTCATCATGTAAAAGCTTTAGTTTCTCATTGACATGCAGCTTCACTCTAATGATCTAATTACTCTAATTAAAGAGGAACCCTAATTACCGCTTTATGATATCGCTATATATTGCTGTTATCAATTCATGGATGCCACCGATTGCTGTATATTGTATATTTTACTCAAGATCAAGAGATAACAGAATTTTGATATTTTAATCAAACAAAAGTATTTTTAGGATTTGTGAATGACCGACTGTTTGTCTTTGATATAAGTGAATGAAAACAGTGTTATATGCTGTAAATAAACTACATTTTGTTGTTTTCTGTAACGTTATTTTAATAAACGTTGGTTTCCCTTTTGTTCTGAAACGTGACTTATTTGTCAGATGAATATAATTACTTAAAAGTGGTCTCTGCAGGCAGAAGAATATAGAGTAAAATAATTTCCTCTACTTTTGTCAACTTTGTTAAATGTATCTGATGACAAATAGCACTCAAGTACTTTGTGATATATGGTCTTAATAATAGGAAGCAAAAATACCTACAAATAAGCGTTAGCTCTGAAATTTAGGGCAGTTTTTGCTTTTAATGTCTAAGTTGAAGACTAAAGTACTAACTAAAGCACCTGTTAGGTTTTTCATCAAATAATTGAAACACCGTCAGTAAAAACACTTAACTCGGAAAATGAAATGAAAAAACATTTCTTCTCATTTCGCAGACCAGTGTCTGCCACTGTTACACTTCTGGGTCAGACAGCATGTCCGCTCCACATTGAGATGAGCTACATTAGCGATTCATCTGATTGGTTAGAGGGACGTGCTATGACCAATTGCTGTGACCAGTCATTCAACTGTTTTGAGCTCCCAGAAAAAGCATTAAACCAATCTGAATATGACTTGCAGCATGATTTTGATGAGGTAACAATACTATAACATGAAAAAAAAATCTGAAAAGTCAAGTTTATAATATTTGACTTCTAGACTATCACGACACCCTTAATAACTTTCTAAAGACAAATTCAATGTCCTTGAATCACCAAGATTTTTGATGAAATGGTTAACTGAACATCATTGTTACTTTGTTTCGCGGTTTTACAATCCAATCACTAGACTCACCCAAACCATCTCAAATCTTCAAAACCTTTTTTTTTATTACCTTAACTGGGACTGATAGTTACCATTGACACCAGCTAGTAGCAATTAGCGTTTTTCTGATAAAAATATTATAATGTTTTAGATTTAAACCAGTGCATATGTAATTGAAAAAATGTATAATATCAATAGAATAAAAAAAAAAGGTAGCTCAATGGCCAGTGGAACTATTGTGAAGTAGTTATAGAACAGGCCCACAGGTGACCCATGTGATCATTGAGGGCATCTTCAATGATTGAGTCTAGAGAATTTACCCCGATATTATTTTAATACCTTTTATATTCAGCAAGATGCATAGCTCTGTTAAGGGATGCAAATATAAATACATATATGCAAATTTAAAGCAATGTTGTAAACAACAAAAACTGAACTAAACATTGCTTAACAAATATAAATAATGTTAGCATGTATGAATAAATAGTATCGCCTATCTGTATGTATTTTAAAGGATAAAATAAAATTATAAACTGCTCCAAACCTAGACATACAAACTTTAGTAAAGAGTCAGATCTGGACTTTGTAAAAGTTTAGATTAGATTTAGATTATACTCATATTAAGACAGATTAAATGAGGATGTCATAATTTACTGTACACGATAACCAGTTTACAGTCTGACATAAAGCCACTGGGACAAAACAAATGGAACTGTTTTGACCATCCCACAGGTTGCTTCCTGCTCCCCTTCCACTAACCTATTTATAAAAGCAGAGCTCAGTCATGATAGCAACGTTCGTGGCTTTAACTTTCAAGCTCTCAACAGCTGCAAAAGCTCTCCAATGAAAACACACACCAATAAAAACAGTCTTTTTTGGAATGCCAATTTACACACAATTTGGCTGTTTTTGATTTCCAAAAGCTTACCAAATTGCTGTGCAGATTGCCAAGCTCAAGCTGTTGGCCTGTTTAAATCTCGTCTCCTTCTGGAACAGATTTCTATCCAACATTCAAATACGAAATGCAAAACACTAAGATTTTAATAAAAAATTATTCAAAGTATGCATGCAAAGAAACTTACTATAAGTACACAGTACTTATGCAATTAGTGGATTGCCTTTCCAGTGAACGTCTTTAATTTTATTTAGGAATAAATAAACATTTCAGTCCTCTCACTGGAGGGCAAGAGTTCAAGAAACAGCTATGAAGATTCTTTGTTTGGAGGACACACAGCCGGCTCGTCTTCATCAGAGTCAAACTCCACATTTTCATCCTGTACCCAAGTTCCACTTCGATCCTGCAACCATCCAGCGCTAAAAGAGAGGATTGGAAAAAAATTGTGACATAATTGCTTAAAAGAAAGAAGATCTTGGAATCTATTCTACCATTCTCCTGATCTACACTTTTAGCAAAGTTTAGCATAGGTGTTAAATCTGATTGTAGCATTTCAGTTCAAAGTGACTCAATAATTCTTAACCTATTCTTCCTATTTAAACTTAAACAGTAATGGTCACATTATGCCTGCAAAATGATTCATTGATTATTTCTATTATATATGGGGTTTTATGGCATGGTCTGTCCAAAGTTAATGAGTGCTCATGACGGATTTGCTTAACCTGAATTGTTTTAGCGATCTTATTCTTTTAAGTTTTACGATCAATTTGAGAAGCGGTAAAACAGACACAATTAACCACAAACTGTTTCATTTCGAGTATGTACTGATGACCAAGTATCAATAATCTCTTTGATATGTCAATGCTGGCCAATGCTTATGGCAAAAACAGCATAATCCACATTAAACAATCTTGCCAGATTTCGCAAACATGGGCACAATTTTTTTTTCTGTGTAGTCAAAGCAAGATTGACTCATGAGAAAAAAAAAACTACATTTCCACTCATTGATTGCAGCCCAGATATTAATAATAACTTAAATAAGAGAGTGTTGGCAAAATACCATGTCATAAATGGGATATACAATGGTTAAGCGTGCATTATTCCACTATAAATGTACTTCAGAGGCAGAGAATGTTTGGGAGTCAGGTGTTGCATGCAATCCTACCTCTTTAGTTTCAGATAGTGGTCCATTTCTTTACGCCGCTCCTCTGTTATTGGTTCAGGAATGATGCTATTTGCTTTAAGTTTCTTTTTCTTCTTCTTTGTTAAACTTTTAACTTCAGTTTGCATCTGACGCTCCACAACTGGCACTTAAAAAATGCAAATTAAACTCAAAATGAAACATAAAACTAAATGAATCTTGATTAAAAGAAAAATTTTGTTTTCATACCTGTTGATTTGGCATCAATGCTTCCTAACTGTGATGATGTTTGATGGTTAAGAACAGCCTTGCTGTCTTCATACCCTGGGGATTGTTCACTTCATAAAATAAATGAGAACATAAGAGCGCACTACAGATTGTGACATGTGACAGCAGTTATGAATGTGTAGATGAATGAGCTTACAGATATTACCTGGCCTTTTTGTGGCAGCTACTGTATGGAATGGTTCTAAGCAGAGCATGATGAGCAATTTTACGTGTTTGGGCCAGTAGAGGAGCTGAACTAGAAGGTTCCTGAAGGAACGACATACAAAGTTTGTTATATCTTATATCATAAGCGAGTGTGCAAGCTGTGAAATGTTTGACAATATAAAAAGTTAAACACACAAAAAAAAATATCTGACAAACTCAAACTATGATACCAACTCTGATGTATTCAATCTGATTGTAAAGTAGGATGTATTTATTTACCAAAACTTTTTGTAATAGTAAAAGCATTGTACTATTAAATTACAAAACTACAATCTAAAAATGTGCATACCTTAAAATAAGTAAAATATAGATTTTGTATTAATATAGATATTTTTTCCATAATTTCTCATTTGCACATATTTATTTTCCTAAAATACATGTAATGACCTTTATGTCGTTGACTTAGTAGACTAGACTATTGTCTCTTCTAATTATGTCTGACGTCTCTTCTAGCTAATCAAGTTTTGATTATTCTAATGGTCAAGTCTAAATGTCCAGTCTCATACTTAAAACAGTTTATCTGTTGATGGACGAATAAAGAGTTTTGATGCATGTGGAGGCTGGGTTTAGGGTATAAATGTTTAAACTGAAACTCACCATGTTATGTTCATGTTGAAAATGCTGTACTGTGATTGTCAGTTTCTCAATATTGCACATAAATAAAACAGAATAAAGCCTCTTCTGGCAACCCTGTTTGTGGTGTGGGTTTTCCTTAACTGTCAAGTTCATTTCTCTCTCATGTAAAGTGGAAGCTCAGAATTGTTCGATTACAGTACATAATATTTATTTATTACACACAGACTGAAATATATGAATTGTATACCCATTCAAAACTAAGTATTGAGTGGTGTACATACTCATACTTTAAAACAGAATAACAAATCAACTTTTTCATAATGTTTTAATTATGTGACCAGCACCTGTATAAATACTTGTTAATTTGTTTAATAAAACTATAGCATTCCTATTAAACACAGAAGATATGATTCTGAATATAATATGGTGACTGAAATTTGAAACAATAGTTTTTTATTTTAATTTAAGGGAAAATAACCAAAGTATTTGCAGTTTAAACACTTGTGCAGGTTCTATCTGCGAGGGAAATATTTAAATTGTTATATCTTGAAATATAACAAAATCAATTTGACAAAAATGTTATTAAAGTTAGTTGATGGTTAAGGAACAGAGAACATTACATTTCTGTAGTTTTGAGGTTACCTGTCGATCATCATCTTCTGCTTTGACATATTCTTGGTGTCTTCTTTTGTCAATTTCACGCTGCAGTTTATTCTTTCGGCCGTAAAACCATTTCATTCCTACAAATGTACCCAAAAACCACAACTTGTAGCAAAACAGTAGGAGCTATAAAAAATATGGATGAGGCACTATTGATCAACAAACGTTTCTGCTTTGGGATTTTCAAATATCAACGTAAAATCCAAGAATTGGATAAATCCCTCACTTTAAAAATGAAAACAAAATTAAAAACATAAAGAGAAAACAGCTATATAAAAACAAACACAGTGAATTAATAAAACAGGTCATGTCTGTTTTCACATAATTTTAAAAAACAATTATACACACATTATTTCTAACCTTCAAGATGTCGCCTTCCCTTCCTGTGCACCATGAGCATATCAACTGTGTCAAACACAGGACGATGAGAACACACAAGGCAACTGTATCTGCAGGTAAAGAGAATGCATGCATAGGCTAAACTTAGAATAAGGTTAAAATAACATTTCTTTCTGCAATACAAATGCTCACCTTCCATTTTTCATTAAAGTGGCTTCTTCATCGGGGATGAAATTGGACAGAAGATCCTCAACACGTCGTTTCTTCAGCACAAAAAACCCGAACTAAATTCAGTGTATTAGCTTACACCTCTCAATCAGTGTTAATATCAGTTTAATAATTATTGTTTTCCAGCAAATAAACTTAAAAGTATACTCGGTAAAGAGATCCTTTTAATTCATATAACTTTCAAATGAAGAAAAAATACAAGGTACCACGTTATTTACTAAAATTAATTAAAATTGGTACGTTACATTAATAGTCTGTACTGTAGAATTGGTGGCAAACGTAATATGAGATAGAACAACGTCTTATCTGAATTGTAATGATAAGAATTCCCCTTCATTTACCGTTACGATCCATTCAAGAACATGCATGTGTCAGTAAAAATGACTTAATTTAACGTTAAATAAATTGAATTCAGAATTTAAAATGGCTGCTTTTTGTTCCACTTTTAGAAATAACGTTACCTTCAGTATATTTAACTGGCTTTGGTCATCTCCTTCTCTTTTAAAAGACATTATCAAACGGTCTTGCAGCCCTAATCTCAAGAAACTAAATTTAACATTTCGCTAAGAATTACTGAAACGTTAGAATTACTTTACTTCCTGTTTATACTCTGGAATTGTGGGTAGTGGTGAACAACTCACAAGAAAGCAAATAATTCTTTGGCATATCTTGTCGGTTTGTATTAATGTATCAATAAAATCTTGTTACCTGGAGAAAAATATATATAATGGTTCGTTGGAAAGAGACATTGTAAGATTGTCCATGTTTTAAAATTCTAAAACTACTTGAGTGTGTTTTGTTCAAAGGAACCGAGTCATTACATGAGCGAAGCTCATTGGACAAGAGCACCCATATCTCGGCTACGCTAATGCTAATTAGCTAACGTTACGTAAAGTTTTAGTCGTAGTATTTTGGGCTGTTAACGCTTTAAGATAATATATATGTTTAACCTTTGAAATGTGAACATTTGTATTTGAATGGTTGCATCATGGATATCCCGTATATTTTTTACGCCTATAAAGTTCTCTTCTATTAATGACTGAAGTTACTTTCAGTCTTGTGGAACTTAACATATGGTTCCTCGTGTTCCTATTACATGGCTGCTAATAATTCGGCGGTTCTGGGCGGTAATCACGGCCTCCTCCGCGGCCAGCGCACCCGCTCTTACGGCAGCTTGGTGTCCTCATCATCACCCATCAGACAGAGACGAATTCAACACAAAGTACAGCCCGGTGAGACACTGCAAGGACTTTCATTGAAATACGGAGTCTCGGTAAGTGACTGTGAACTGTTTTGCACTCCTTACTAAAGAGTCAACGAGTCATAAACTTGGCAATTATAACAGGCATTTTAATTTCTTTGATTGCAGATGGAGCAAATCAAAAGGGCGAACAGGCTGTATACAAATGATTCAATATTCCTGAAAGACTCTCTATTTATTCCTGTGCTGACCGAGTCAGTTTCTTTCACAAATGGAGTTGAATTGACATGTCCGACACAGACTTCTGAAGACGCTCTTGAAAGCAAAACAGAGTCATACATATGTGAAGCAAATGCTGATCTATCTCCTGTTGAATACCTGAAAAAGATAGATGGCTTGATCAGTCAGTCGAAGCAAGCAGCAGCGAAGACCTGGCAGGAAGGAGAGGGGCAGTAAGTTGTCAAGAATACTTGTAGGAATTATGCCATTTGTGCTCATTTGTCTGCCACAATTTGAGTTGATGGCAAACAACAACTTTCCACTTTCCAATAGGATGCAAAAAAAAAAAGTAATTTAAGTTGCAGATTATTGGAGGTGTGCAAAAGGGAGCTGGCTTCATTAACGCTGTTAAAGTTTGTAATTTTACAACAATGAAAAAGTTGTGAAGGTGACCATTTAATTTAATTCATGACTAATTATTAAAAGGATGCATGATTAAAAGCACAGGCACTCATATGGATGAGGATAAGGAGTTTCTGAGATTATGCCTTTAATCTCAGAAGACTTTAGATTCTGTCTTCAATGTCAAGATTCTAACTTTATTCTCAGTATTCTGACTTTAAGCTTCAAATTTTGACCTCCATTTTAAGATTCAGACTTTAATCTTTAAAGTCTGGGCTGAACTCCGACTTTTATCTGAGTATTCTGAATTTAATCTTGGTATTCTCATGTCAGTTTTTGTATTTTTCACCAAACTATTGGCCCCAATTCACTTTCATCTTGGACTTCATATTGTAATTTAGAAACCTTATTGCCCATTTTCAAGTAACTGTTAATGATATGGTAATAGCTGAATATGGCTCCTTATAGGCTCAAATCCCTTCTGCAGAAATGTTGGGATGAAGGACACCCATGTCAATAGTCTTAAAGTTGGCCTGTGCAGTTTAGAACACAGTTGGTCTTAATTTCAGGCTAATTAATAAAAGTGATTATGGATAATGTTGTGCTGTTTGTGAGTTACTTTGCCAGCTCACTCAAGCTGTACCAGGAGCTGCTGATTAGGGTTTTCCTACTAACTTCTCTGATGCAAACTGGATCACCTGGAAGCTGGTGGTCTGATTATAGCAGAAACCACAGCATTTGCACATATTCTATGGCCATATTTTGGTCAAACCATCTATGCATTTTCTTTTCCTGGTTTATCCTGTTTTGGGGCAAAGAGTTGCTGTTCCATTCATCACAATTAGAAGTGTAAAGAAGCCTTAAATGCATACATTAGTAAAAGTACAAATTCCTTACTGAAAAAAAAATACTCCCCAGAAGACACCAAACTTAACTTAAAAGTCTTAAACTATTTAATCTTAAAAGCACATTGGAGTGAATACCCTGATTGTGTGGATGTTTTTGTTTTATTGGAGTAAAACAAATGAGACATCTTAAAGTTTTTCTTTCTAGATGACAAAAAAAAAATATCTGGGAACTAAAACTTATGAAGCTTTCACTTTTGTGTTTATAGGTTCTCTTCTATGGAGCAGCTTCAGCAGCACAATCTGAAGTGCAGCACGGCATCATCTCAGCAGGCCAAACTAGGATCTGTTCCCGTCACCAAATGGAGCAAGAATTTGGGGGAACGGGAGGATGAGATCTTCCAACTCTGATGTAGGCTTTCTGGAGGGCTCTAGTGTTTAAAACATAATCTTCACTTTACTAAAATGGGGTTATGGCTGTGTTGAGGTGTAATATAGACGTTAGCAGTATATTGTTTTTAGTGTACAAATACAGGCCAGAAAGCTAGCAATGTGAGCTCTACTATATTTGATGGAATGGTTTACATATAAAACGAATTGATATGTATTAAATAACAAAACATATCCTTTGGGATCTATTAGACATTGATATTACTAAATAATGCCAAACGTTTGGATCTTATGCTTTTTCTATGCTTTTCGGTGGCTACAGTCAGCTCAACCTGCATATGTGGTAGCAAAACAATGCATTTGCTTATGGGAGCAGTTTTTGCTTTTGTCTATTAAAATGATCTGGAAGTCTCAGATGAAATGCCAAAAAAATGATATGTTTAATAAGCAGAAACACCCAAACAATCCCTGTAGCATGAAAGTAACTGAATGAAATGGATGGAAGTCACTAATGAATTGAACCAGTCTTCCGCTTGAATAAAAAAGAGCATTTTTAAATATCCAATGTTCAAAAGTGCACAAAACATTTGTAAATCAATAAAAGTGAATGTTCTAAGAATTAAATCCATCTTTGGGGTTTGGTAACATGTTTGTCTTTTGTTCACCTTTGACAATATATTGTGATGTGCGAAGGCTTTATACTGTAATTTTATGTTTAATATGTGTTAACATGTTATTTATGCTTGTGGTGACCATGAAAGCTTTAAAGACAATTTTTTTTTGTATCTTGAAACTTAAAAAAATTATTTAAAAAGGCTGAAAATGATAAGCAATAGAAAAGAACACTATGTGTGAAGCCAGCTCCATTGCTAAACAATTTAGGAACCTTAGGCGAGAAGAAATCAGGGTACCTAACAGGTTTCGATTTCTGCAAAAATCACTCCAGAACCATTTATACCCACAATATTTTATACATAAGATTACTTACATTTTTCTTTAATAAGAGTAAAGGTGTTTATTTTGGTTGTCTTATAAAAATCTGTTAATAAACTAATCATTCATTCATCTTCATGTCGGCTTTCTTCCCTTTCGGGGTCGCCACAGCGGAATGAACCGCCAATTCTCTGGCATATGTTTTATGCGGCGGATGCCCTTCCAGCCGCAACATAAACTAATCAATCAAATGCATTTATATTTCACTTTCTTGCCATTGTTTCAAACCAGCTTCACAAACAAGCAGCTTAACGTGAATTGACACAATTTAAATTCTGAAGTGTAAAATGTATATTGACTACTCGTATGAGGTAAGCATAGAACAGGAACCATATAGTACCTTTTCAAATCAGGAAATGTAATTATCTTTGTTCAATCTACGATAATCAGGGTAATATTAAAAAAAGACTGTTGTAATCATGAACAAATTACATCAACCTAACTTAGTGTAATTTGTGGGCAATACATAGTACCCAATTTTCATATTTTTATATGTGAGGAAAATTACAAGAAAAAACCCACCGTACACATGAGGATAACATGAACTCCGCTAGCGAGACGTCCATCTGTGAGATGAACTAAAGGTTGAATGTAACCTCGCATGTTGAATATTCTCATCATAGATTACAAACATTTGCTAAATAATCTCAAAATCATATGACATGGTATATTGCAATTTCTTAATTATAATAATCATCCAATTGTTAAATTGCATTAAAAAAGTAAAGATGTATTATTTTATTTTCCATGAAATGCACGTTAATGAACATTTGCATACAGAAAAATTTCAATTTATTATGAACGCTCAATAATTATCAAATGTATGTGTTTTTTTTGCCTTATTTGAAGGTTTTTGAAATTATAATGTGACAACTTGTCAACAAGCTAGTTGATAATAATTGAACTATTATTTTACCCAGTATTTTCTTATTAAGAAGATTACAATAGAACTAACAATGCATACATTTGTCTTTGTTTTTAAGCATGTGAATCAGAAAACACACAAAACAATCCTGAGATGTATTCATTGAATAATTGCAGTGTTTTGTCTTAAGATATTTTTTTCCTGATGATTACTGTCCTGTGAAAATTAGTGAAAACCTGCCTGTCTTATGCAGTTGCCTGGTTTGTGTAGCGATTTTGGATGGGAACCCCCACCCTTATGCTGAGTTTTTTCCCCCATTTTTCATTTAATGGTGTTTTTTCCCTCGCTGTTTAGCTATTAAACCAGCTAGAACAATGTTCACGAATCTTGTAGTATTTTATATTTGTAATCGTTGTCTGCTGTTGTTTTTACCTGTGAAGCTGCAAAAGCACTTTAGAAAATAAATATGCAAGTTGCAAAATAAGTCAAATGTGAGTTTGTAAATAGTTATTTATTTAGTGGTTATTTCCCTTCAGAACACAGTAGATGCTTCTCAGAAGTTTGTTCTGAAATGTTGATTAGATTGTGCTGAGCTGCAACCGCTATAACACTCTTATTTTGTTTTCCTTAGGAGGTAAAAATATATCTGAAATAATACACTGTGCTCTAATTTACAGAGTGTTAGAGCTCCGACATTCTCAAAATCTTAACAAAAAGTCCATAAAATGAAGTCGCAAGAGCTTAAAAAATAAAACTGTTGTTCTGGTAATATTTCTCATTTGATCAAAGCTCACTCAAGCACAACCACTGAGACCGGCTTCCATCACTGTGAGTGATCTGAACACAACACTGTTTCAAAGGAACCAAAGGCTTTCAGTCACTATGGGTCTCTCTGTTCTATGACGTCTTGGGATCACGTGTCAGTCCTGTACAATTATCCCCATGCCCTCAAAAGGTCCCGTTCTCCAGAAGTTTGTTCAGGCCA
Source organism: Danionella dracula (assembly GCA_900490495.1). Taxonomy (NCBI): domain Eukaryota; kingdom Metazoa; phylum Chordata; class Actinopteri; order Cypriniformes; family Danionidae; genus Danionella; species Danionella dracula. The sequence continues at coordinate 5,224,203 of UELW01000039.1, read as the reverse complement.
TTGCAGATTTTGTTGAGGTGGGGTTTAAGGGGTCCGGAGGGGTTGTAAAGTTGGGCCAGGAGCTCAGGGTCAGCGTAATGGTTGAACACATGGTTGATGCGTCCGTGGGATTTTGGAGTGAGGTGACTGTGAACAAGCTTCAAGAGCATGTCTCTACTGTCTTTCAGAATGTTTGACATCACAGCCTTGTCGAAAGTGAAATCCACCTAAGAGACATTAGAAGAGGTTGTTATTATAACCAACATTTTAGTGTCAAATTTGAAAGTTTTGAAAAATGCGATTCCTTTATTTATTGAGATGAAACGAGCAATGTTTTGTCTGTATAAACTAAGGAAGATAATTGTCAATTTCAGGGTGAAAAAGACAAACAGTTTTACCTCATGGAAACTAATTGCAGTCATAGCTCCCTGGTTTAATTTCTTTTGGAAGTTCTTGGCAAGGTTCAGCTCCTCTTCATTAAATCTGTTGTTCCTGAAAAGGACGCCGATCTTCACAACCACCTTAATGAGGTCTTTTATCACTTTTTGAGCCTCTGAGCGATTGCCAGAGTACTCCTTCGACACACTGTAAAGCTCATCCAGAATCTCACTGGTGGTGTCATCAATGATCATATGCACCACAGACTTGGTGGCCATTTTGCTCAGAATCTTTTTCTGGGCTTTGAAAGCCATGTCTTTGGAGCTGAACGTCTCCATGTCTGAAAGAGAAAGAGAAGAAATAAATATCTTGACAATTTTAAACTGTCCCAAGTTTCTCAATTGATCATTTGAAAAGAAAAATAAAACACACGAACAAGAGAGAAACATTTTCTAAATTACATCCTTGGCTGTGTTGTCCACATGTGTATTTTTGCATGAAAAATAAAGTAGAATTAAAGTTTTCACTGTTTAACATAAAAAGTTGACATAGAAGGACTGAATTGTGTTAAACTTTACTCAAGTAGTAAGATAAAACAATGTTAAAGAAAAATACATTTATACCCCTTTGTTAATGTTGGGCTTACAACTTGACCTGTAATATCTTATACATTCCATTTAAGTATACAGACTGAGGCAGAGGACACATAAAAGGTCCAAAATGTTACATATGATCACAGTTGGATAGGAGACGAGTAGACGTTAAACAGCTTTTAATGATGTAATACATAAGGGGAATATAGAGAGCAAGATCAAACAAAGTAATAAATCCACATAGAACACGAGAGACCAGTAACTGATGTGAAGCTGATGACAAGCTATAAAATATAGTTCTTCATTCTTGTAATGCACAAAGTAGATAGACATGAGGCTTAAATAGGGTACATGGAGAACATGCACAACATGACCTCACCAAACTGTAACACACAGTTGTTTACTTCCTGTTGCCTCTGGACTCAATAGTCCATGAATGGTTCTTGGTTGTTGTTGTTTTGTTACATGTAATAACAATAAATTTAATAAAAAAAATTGGTGACAATTTTTTTGAAAAGGTTACATGAGTCATCATTATATTGAGATAATGATACATTAATGATAAGTTAACTTAAATATTATTCATGAACTGATTAAACCTTTACATGCTTAATCAATTAATATTATTTTTTTGTGACTTTATGGAGCACATCATCATTAACTCACCATTATTTAATTATAATTTAATGTTTGCATGTATATTTTTAAATTATGTTTACCTCAAAGTCTCCAATAACCCTGTCAGACCTGCATTATTTTAATTGTCAAAAAAGTATGCATGTTCTAAAGTCGAAATATATTATTAATCAAAATGTCAAACTGTAATTGTTTTTGTGACATTTGTTTTGCATAACTGGACAAGAAGTGTTCGGTTTATGTACAGAAATATCAATACACGAATCAAAAACCATTCAATATGCTTTATTTTCTGTTTGCCGAAAAGCGTTCCCACTGGTGAATTTTTTTCTTCTCCTGCTTTCCCGATATTTTACTGTATTAAAAACATCCAAACTCAGTAAATTTACTTTATTCTCAGTGAAGTATTCCCAAGTAATAAAACAACAGATGAGATGTGATGTCCACTGGAATGGATGCAGGGTATGAAGGGGCTAACGTATTAACTAACAATCAGCAACTAATCATCAACTAAGGCAGTAATTATTAAATCATTAATAATAGTAATCTATTAAATCACATGGCTCATATGCAGTTTTCATGACTCAAAATTGTGTTAACCTGTCATTAATGCATCATTCACTAATTTTAAAAGCAAAGTGTTAATTAATGCATTAACTAATGATGATTCATGTCACCTTATTCTAGTGTAACTGTTTCTTATGCTGTGTACCCACAAATACAGCACACACACACACACACGCACGCACGCACACACGCGCACACACGCACGCACACACACATGATGCACATTGGTTACTCTGAGTCTTGGTAGCTGCTGAAGGTGTCTAAATTAAAAGCGCATGTTATTGCCTATGTTTAGCGCATTACAGAAGTACTAAGTTGTGCATATTTCCTGTTAAGTTAAAAGGAGGTAAAGGAAGTTTATGGTGATTAATAGCAGACAGATTAAACATGATACATTTAAATAGACTTTAATGGCAAAGTGTTGATAATTAATGAGCTGAGGTTGAATTTTAGAGCAAAAAAAGGTTTACAGTTGATGTGTTTTTTATTATATAAGTGCATATACTGTGGATGAAACAAGCTTGAGATCATAAGCGTTAATGTTTTATTTTCCCGTTTAAGTTCATACTAATCAGTTGAATATGTTCCTAAACCTTTTTTCTTTAAATATCAGTAAAATGGTACTGTCTGACAGTCGGTCCATAACATAAAGTAGTGAAAGCACTGCTAAGTATATACAGTTATGCATATTCATACCATTTTCCCCCTATACACTGCACAAGATAACTTTTCGAAGCACTAACCAATATTTCTCATTCCTTGCCTAATGGCTTCTATTATCATTGTCTTGTTTGCAGCATTGAATAAAATGTTTGCTACTTAAGTAAATTAGATGCTCATGTTGAACATAATAAGAAATATATTTGTGTTTGTGTATTTTGATAAGACGCTAGTCTTTGAGAAATCCCAGGAAGGGGAATTTCCCTTACAGACTCACTTTCTGACACTTTTATCCCCAGGGGAAGCTCATCATTGCTAACACATCTCGTAAACAATACTAATTGTTCTCAAGACACTTGACGACATATTATTCAACACCAAGCTCCGAGGGCCTCTTGATGATATCCATGTATGTCTCATATATCAGGTTCACTCCTGTTCTCCTGTACAAAATCTGGACATATTAACACTTGCACTTGTACTGTGCTCCCTCTGAACACTACAAATTCATGCTTCTAATCACACCTTGACTGTCCCTAACATTGTTTTTTGTGTACAAAAGGACCTATACTTGTCATGATTTTTTGTGTCTATTCTAATTTGTTTATATTAAAGAATGTGTTACTATGCTAATGGTATTCTAGGAGATTAGTGTTTTCTGTGAACTTCCTGTTGGGTGACATAGCAAAGGGTGTTTTATAGATGGTACAGTCAGGAGAACGTGTGAAGACATGTATGAGAGAAAAACTCATTGCATGCTCTTCACAAGTTTCTACATGAACTTTAAAATCACTTCATGAGACAGGCATCTGTTCTTCAGTGTGTGCATTGCATATTAGCTTTTAAATGTGTTGTTGGCATTACTTTTCACAGACACAACAAGCAAATGTAGCTGCAAAACCTTCACTGAATTATTTTGAACTATTCATGACATTGATGTTTCATGTATAGGTGCAACCTTCAGTGTTTATTGCAAACCAGTCTGATCAATCTCGTGTAATTTAGACTTTAATTTCCTTAGGAACTCAATTAAAAGTAGCTAGTACAAACAGCCAATGAGATCTGAAAATAAAAAACAACTTCATAAATTCTGAAGCAACCTGCAGTCTGTTTCGTTTCAACAGTTAAAGTCGGATGATTAGAGGATTTAATACTCACTGCTTCCGTTTTACCCATGAATCTGATTATAGTGAAAGAAAAAGAAAACCCAAAATTAAATCTTGTAGTTTTAGAAAATAAAAGGTAATGGGACTAAACATGTTTTTCAATAAATTATAAGGTTAATGTATCTTTCTGTATACTAAAAAAAAGATTTTAAAAGATTGTAAGCATGCATGATCTAAAATTTTTTTAACAAAATGTTGAATGGTTGTGGTTTACTATCATGCATTTTCCTTGTTTAATAATGAAAGATAAAAAAAAATTACCAGCAGTTTAGTCTATGAAGATTCATGGATTAAAACATGAATATGTTGAATAATACAACACCAATCAACTTTTTTTGCTTTACCGACTATTTCATAGTTTGAGTTAAAGAGTTCTACTGGTGGCAACTTACATTGGGTAAAAGCTGAGCAACAATCAATAATGCAATAGACTGCCAGTCCATTGCAGGGACAGATTCACTCTCATATTCATTTGAATTCATGAAATATGTATTAGGTCTGTAGGTGTCGAATTCTTTCCATAAACTTTTGTTTTATATTTTAGACTATTTGGTACTCGTTGTATGATGTTTTGGGTTGTTTTTCACTCTGTTTACAAGTTCACAACCCTTCTCCTAAGTTACTATCCAAAAACGGATTGCTATTATGTTCTATCAGTTTTACTCATGTATGTCTTGAGATTATCTTGTTTTATGCTGAGTTGTTATGTTTATCCTTTTACATGCAAATTACATGTACAAGCTTGTATCTCAGATGACAAGCACCTGCATTTAATCGACGACTCTAATTCCATCAGCACAACAGATACCTGGTCGAGTGCTATATCATCTGCTAACTCTGTGACTTCAGTCTCAACTCCTGTGTGTGTGCCCCTGTTACGTTTTAAAGATGGACAATGTCTGGGGTAATGTTTAAACATTTAAAAATGTGGAAGGTGAAATGAATAAGGTAACAATAAGCATGAAAAAAAAAACACAACCAAACTTGCACCATGACTCACATTTATTTAGGTGACAACACCATCAACATAATGCAGATAAAGCTATATACACAAGCACAACAACAAAGTCTCTAACTACAATATGTACAAATCAACAACAACAACAACAAACACCCAGAACACAGAGGGAAAGCTAGAGATGTCAAAGTCTTTCTACTGTGCAATCTAACTAAATGAAATAAACTAGACAGAGATAACCGCCTAACACACAATCCCCAATGTACTCCTGGGCGAGAGAACAGAAATAGCCAGCAGGACTCACAATGACAGGATGGGTAGTCAAACAAGAAAGTAATACAAACTCCCAAGCACCGCAATTTGTTGAAAGCTGCAATTTGTTGATTTGTTGAAAGCTGATTCGCTGACGAGTTGATGATGTCATCGCATCGTGAACATGTGAATTAATCGGTGGCGAGTGGGTGAAGCTTTGACATCGAACCTGATTGAACACAAAACAAAACAAACACATGCGGAGAAACGAAACAAGTCACAAAACAAAACTGTGACTCAGGAACGTACAGCCCTAAGTCTTGTCTCCAAGCTGTGTGGCTTCCAAATTGTCTACAGGCTGTAAGGCTTCCATCTCATCTCCAGTCTGTGTGACCTCCCTCTTGTCTGCTGGCTGTGTGGCCTTTGCTTATTCTCCTGGCTTTGTGGCCTTTTTTTATTTTCCTGGCTGCATGACCTCGTTCTCATCTCTTAGTTGCGCGGCCTCTGTCTTATCTGCAGGCTCCATTATCTTCATCTTGTCTCCTGTCTCTGTCTCCTCTCCAGGCTGTGGTTTCTGTCTCTTCTCCTGGCTGTGACCTCTGTCGCATCTACTTGATGTGTGGCTTCTGTTTCATTAAGTGGTTGTAGCATCTGTCCTGTCTTCCGGCTGTGTGACCTTCATCTTTTGACGTGGCTGTTTGACATGGGTCTCACCTCCTGGCATCTGTCTTGTTGCCCAGCTGTGTGTCTTCTTCACCATTTGGATTTTAATTCTGAGTTCTGTGGTTCTTGTCATCTGGTTGGTCTCATCTTCACTGTCTAAATCTTTGATCAGTTCTATCACCTATCTGTGTTAATGCAAGTTGCTGTTGTTCATGTAAGTGTAGCTACTGCACATCTAAGCCCTGTTGTACCATTACAACAGTGAGCTAATGCAAGAAACTCCTACAATCACAGCAGAAAGATCCCCAACTAGCCTCTGGCTCTACACACCTTCCCGTATTGTCAATTTCAGTTGGAGAAAATGGAAGGATGAAACAAAGTAACACCAAAAAATGAATTCCTGTTAAGCTTATTTGGTTACAAAATTTATGTTTATGTATGTTTAAGTCAAACATAGCGGCCAAAACAAAAATGTACTTGAATTTGATTAAATGTTGCTTCAAGTCCCAGACCCTTACTATTAGAAAATCTCTTTCAAATATAGGTTACTATCAGTTGAAACTGGCATCTAGTTTCTACAGATTGAATGGTTTGTCATGGAGAAGTAAATATTTAGATATTTAGATTGCTTAAGCTTTATACCTGAGGTGCCCCCCACCCCCACCAGTGTGTGATCAAAACCATGTATGTGTGGAAAGCCCTGAGGATTTACAAGATGTGGGAAGTCAGGTTGTTGTCCATCCTAAAAACCAGAGTATCGCCCTATCATTACACAAAATGCAAGACAAGTCAAAACCTGCAGAAGAGTTGCATGGAGCCAGATCAAACATTCCTTCATTCATCTTCATGGCGGCTTTCTTCCCTTTCGGGGTCGCCACAGCAGAATGAACCGCCAACTCTCTGGCATATGTTTTACGCAGCGGATGCCCTTCCAGCCGCAACCCATCGCTGGGAAACATTCACACACACTCATTCGCACTATGGACAATCTTTCTTACTCAATTCACTTATACTGCATGTCTTTGGACTTGTGGGGAAACCAGAGCACCCGGAGAAAACCCACGTGATCACGGGGAGAACATGCAAACTCCACACAGAAATGCCACCTGCCCCAGCCGAGCCTAGAACCAGCGACCTTCTTGCTGTGAGACGACCGTGCTACCCACTGCGCCACCGTGACACCCAGATCAAACAAAACATATTAAAAAAGCATTGTTACCAGTTTACCCGCTTATTTTGGATGACTTTCAACTTTATGCAGATTGATTGAGCATGTGAGCTAGGTGAATGATTAGTGTTCAAGTCCTTCTGATTGGGGATCTTTACAGTTTGTTTTTGTAGCCCTGCCTTTTCCACAAACTGAGCTGAAAATGTTTACTTGTAATATGACTGCGTGATTAGGGACATGAAATACAAATCTTATTCTAATTTGTGTTGAACTAATTTGAGTCTTTTTTAATTGTATTGAGCTGAGTTGACTCATATTAAACTGAATCTTACAAGCGGACTTGAATCAGATCAAATTAAATTACACCAAAATTAACTTGATTGTTTTGTTCTGAATTAAAAATAACGTAACTGAAATAGGCTGAAGTTAACCAACTTTCTTAACCAAGTTTCATTTACTAACTTTAGAAATGTTAATTTTTATGTGTTATTGTGTTTGGAAATAAATGTATGTATAGTAGAATGAATGTATGATGTTCTATGAATGTAGCTTATGATTAATTTTAGTGCCTAATCGGCTCCGTCTCAATTGTGCAAACATTACCAGAAGCTTTAGACGGCTACACCTGTTCCAGGGCAAGCTGTGCCTGAGTGTCTGGATCAGGTTAATCAGGTGTTGGAGTGTATTGCTGTTAAGCACCACTCAGGGGTTTCCAGGGCAGTACTAGGGGATGTACTGTCGCTATGGAAAGCGGAGAGGTCGCCAGGTTGGTGATGGAAAGTTTGAGGGCTCAGGTGTGTGTTTATGTGAGGTTGTGTTTACATGTGTGAATGTAAAGTAATAAGCATGATGTGCTATATATATGTACATGTGTGAAGCACTGTATGTGCTGCATTCCTCATGCAGAGCTGCATATATAGTCTTCTAAGTTTTAAAATTTTATGCCTTTATTTGATAGGATTGTGTAGATTATACAGATAAACTGTGAATTACTGCGCCACCGTGACACCCAGATCAAACAAAACATCTATAAAAAAAGAGGAAATATATATATATATATATATATATATATATATATATATATATATATATATATATATATATATATATATATATATATATATATATAAGTGTTTGAGTCTGCAGAACTCAAAACTTGGTTAAATCAAATTGGATAATAAAAACAATAAACTCAAATGATCCAATGGAGCTTAAAACTGGTTACGTCTGTTGGTAAAATTGATGAGCTGCCAAGTAAGTTTAATTAGATGAGCAATCTTCAAGCACAGTTCATGTGGAAAAATCTAAGCATTTTTTCTTGTTGCAAAGATTTCAAGGTCTGACTTTCAAGGTTGAATTGTTCTCAACATAATCCATCCTATTCATGCTGCCTATGCTGTCTCTAATTTAACAAAAACACCAGTCTATCACAAGACCAAAGTCACTCAGAAATAGTCAAACCAGCAAAACATCTTTCACCAAAGGGACTTAAAGGCTGTGAATCTATTCGTTGCAGAGTTTAGGAATGGTATTGCATACATTCAATCATCTCCGTAAATCTACATAGGGGTGGCAAGATGTCACATTGGTGGAGTTGGTCATCCTGTAACTGGAAGGTTTGCGGTTCGATCACCGCTCGGTCATAGTGTTATTGTGGCCCTGGGCAAGCCACGTCACCCGCATTACACTTTGTATTGATGTGTGTGACTGGTGGGAGGTGTTTGGTGGTGGTCAGAAGACTGAAGGCTCAGACTGGCAGCAACATCCTGTCAGACAGCACCAGGGCAGGTGAGGGGTATTAAGGTAGCTTTTCATGGGGGAATGGGGAATGAATGAATAATGCACTAAAACTTTGTAAAGTGTCTTTGAGTAATGCATTATTATTATTATTATTATTATTATTATTGGATAGGTTCATGTAAATTCACAATTATTTCACAAGGGAATCGACCAATCCGGGAAATACATTATAGGCTGTCCTTGCAATCCCAAGAGTGTGAGTATAATTTAAAGTGAAGTTTGAACATTTGTGGGCAAAACTCAAAAAGTTCTGTAAACATCTAAAATACCATGGAGGTTAAAGGTACTATGGAGTTTATCAGAGCAATTTGAGCATCATATCTTAAAGAATAAAGAATACTGTTAAAACATCAATACAACAATGCCAATCGCAAAAGATGCAAAAGAATCATTATTATTTTGTATGTATTCCTTCAGTGTTGTTTTGCTTGCTCTGCGCTCACGCACTCATGCTTGCATGTTCATCGCTAATTATGTATGATACTGCATGTTAGTGGAGATGTTGACATTAACCAAGAAATATATATATTTTTTTATTAAATTATCATTAAGTAAGATTATTTCAATTTGTTGGGCCACTTCTGATGCCTCCATTATGTGATCTGTGCTTTTTTTCTGAAAACATGTGATTAATATACATGCGGTAACTGAGTTGTGTTTTAAAGAGGGATGACAAGCTGTATGCTTTGAGAGTTTTGGACTTTAAAAAAGGAGAACTTCAGAGAGGAAATTTGTCAATGACATTGGTTAAGACAAATGATTCCTTTCAGTTTCTTGTAGGTAAATAAAAACAATTTATGTTTAAGCTACATGAGAGTTAATGCGTTAAAATTACATTTTCTTCATGATTTGTTATGTGTGCTGTAACACATTTTTTTTAAAAGGTGGTGGCACAGGGTCAGATACCTATACACACACGTTTAGCCAGTCAGCAGGACAAGATGCTAGTGATCTACTGTCGTCTGTGTTTTGGTGATTTCAGATGTCAGCACTGGCTCTGAGAAATCACAAACCTCACTTTTACAATCGCTTATAATCTTGCTTTAAAAAGACCAATACTTATAAAGCGCTGTAGACTTTGAAGCTAGTTTTCATTGTGGTAGACTACTTCATGATCTAAAGCATCAAAGATAAAGCTGAATAAAGAAGTTGCTCTGCTGGTTAAGCTAGTTATGGATATTATCGTACCAAAACTCAATGGGTCGATATCTCAACAAGGTGCACTTTATTAAGTGATGATTCTACACAGCATGACTGAATGAGTCAACAAATTTTATCAACCATTTACAAATATTGATGTGTTTAGTGCATCACTTCTAGTTGCTTCCATGTGCCATGTGTTTTCCTCTCATTATCTGCCTGAAGCAGCTGAAGTGAGAGTCTTGAGTGTGTGATGTCACAAATATTGCAAAACTCTCCTTCTTACCCAAGACAGCCTTAGTTCCCTTTTTAAGGGTAATTTACAAGAATTCCATCCCTTTGTCTGTGTTCTAAACTTAGTGATGTCTTTCTGTGTGAAACGCTTTCCAGCTCAGCCAGAGAAGACTTGTTCTGAGAAGAAACTGTTCAAACCTGATCGTGAAGGAAGTGAAACTCAGCCGTTTTCCTTAAATCATTTTGGTGAAAGTCACAACATCTAACATCTCTTGACAGACACACTCCTGCTGTAAAAAGCTCTGCAACTATCCATAGACTGAGTTCATTGGGGTTAACACACCGTTGACCCAGAACATGACACTCTTTCTGTTTGTAGAAGAGAGTATTTCTTGATAGTGTTGGCTGAACAGAGCATAGATTTTCAGCAATTGTTTGTTTATGAAAGTCCACCGGATGGCCCATCTCAAGTGTGTTTTAGGTATTTAACATGGGAGGGCTAAAAGAATGGAACAAGTTTCAACCTGACTTAATTCTGTGCAAACACTCATGCTTACTCAAGGGAAATCTGCAGATTTGAGTCTATATTTTTGTTAGCACTGAACACTAGCTCAAACTAGTTCCACTAAAGTTCAAACCTTTGATAATATTTTTTATGTGTACAATAGATGCGCAAAGTCAAACTGATGGAGGAGAGGGCAGCTCACCTGGCTTATCTTTGGTTTACTCTCTCTCGAGCTGAAAGTTCAGTCCTCCCTCTGCGCTCGAATCAGCTGCTTGAATCCAGTGTGAGATAGCTAAAATTTCTTCCCTCACAGGTAAAAATCAAAGAAAAACTGTCTGCTTACCCTGTCTTGTGCTCACACCACTGTAACTAGATAATTTGACTTGTACTTCCTTGAGGAACTAAATGTATAAGACACACCCACACTACTACACTATCTCTCTCACTCTCTCTCCCTCTCTCTCTCTCCGCCCTATCAGTGCACTATTGCTGCTGACATGTGTGTCTGCTTGCCCTAACAAGTGCAACCCTTTTAAAGAATTCAGCAGTAATCCTGGATACGGCCCATGCAGTGAAAGAAGAGCTTTTGGTCTCTTTGTGGTCAGGAAAACTGGTATGCCGCCACTGTCACCCCTGACGTTGTTCTGCTTCTCTAGAAATGACAGTTCAACCATTTCTGTATCCATTTCTTGCGCATTGTCGCAAATGCAAATTGGTTCTTTGCTATTTTTGTTGTATTTGTGTGTTTTTTAACAAGGTTCTCAACTATTATCTGCAAGCTCTTCATCAATTCTGAAACTGATAATGAAATGGAATGCTGTATCTTTTGAGACCTAAAAATACTCAAATAATGCATAATATATGTTTCAATAAAAGAATAAATTCAATAAAAAACTCAGTAACCATTACAAAAGAGTGTATTTAAAAGGAGGCCCTAAAATCCTGATACACACACGCGCACACCACACACACACAAAAGATTTATAAAAGCAAAGATAAGCTCTACTTCTTTTCCAACTGGTTTTGTCCATTTTTAGTCTATGCAAAGCAGTCCATGAAACTGTAACGCATTCTATTCATTGTATTTAATGGTGGAAGTTATTGAATAACAAACGTTAATATTTTTGTCTATGGTATTTCTTTTGGCGGCACATACAGCTATAATGTCATATTAAAGATTTATTTTATATCTCAAACAGTTTTCAACATCATTTTGTTATATGTGATCACAACAATTAATAAGTCACTTTTTAGTTACTTAAATGGCTAAATTAGGTAACCCAGTGCTTCATAATTTCCTTTTTGCCATCAAGTCTCAAATGTTCTTTATACCTGATGTTTTTTTTAAACTTACATTTAATTTGCCTCCAGTATTTGTCTGTCATGCCATTCATGAATTTAGCTGCACTTGCAGTAATTATGGACACTTTCCTCTAGATAGCACACAAAAATACAAAGATATAACATGCATGTGTATGCTGTATGTTATAAGAGTTTCTCCCAGTGCTCATGCACTGTTAGAAATAGTGGTGCAATTTAGTAAAAATGTTCACAATGTTTGTGTGTGAGAAATTGTAAGTGTGTTGTGTGAAAACAGCAAAATGTGTCACACACAGAAACCTGGTAAGGAATATAAGCATATATTGAGTATCAGATATCCATCATTTGGTGTAACTGTTCAAATGTGAGGCCCAGAGATTTTTTTTACCTATATGAGATGTGTTTTCCCAAATAAGAAATGTAAAAAAAATGCTGTGCAATTTTTCCCAATCTGGGAGGGTATCAATATTTGCCCCCGCCCTAGATTTTGTAACAGAGCAAGTCAATACACTTCCTGTGTAGTTTAATACATTCCAAAAACCAGGAATCAGAAAATAGCAAAAATGCAAATAATTTTCCTCAATGGATGGATGATTTTAGCAAATTCAACCTCTCCTTTTCTGAGCTGGTTGATGGGCTACAAGCTGGACTATTGCAACAGTCTCCTAACTGGTCCCCCCAAAAAGACCATTAGATATCTGTTCGTGTTCAGAATGCGCCTGCACGGATCATGACCAGAAGTAAAAAAAGCTGGTGGTCATCTCTAAGTCACACAACAGCTCAGCACCAAAGTATGCAAGATCTCCTGACTGTGTACAAGCCAAACAGAGCTCTTAGATCATTAGGTCCAAATCAATTAGAACTACAACAGGTTCGTTTCAAACAGGAAGAATACGCTTTCAGTTACTATGCTACCTGCAACTGGAACCAGCTCCAAAAGAGATTAGAGAAGCTAAAACTTTAGTCACACAAAAAAAAACAGACTAGAAACATGTCTATTTAAAAGTGTGTTTAATGACTGAGTGCTACTGTCCGAACTTATGAATTTTAGATTTAATTTTTATTTTCATTTTAATCCTTTTAATGTTTTATCCAATTATTTTTTTAATTTCTGATCTGCTTTATTGACTGTTTTTTTTCTCTGATCTGTTTTTATTCCTCTGTAAAGCACATTGAATTGCCAAAATAAAATTGCCTTACACGTCCAATCTTCACACCTTTCTCAAACTGTGTTTTAATGATTGGAGTGACAGTAACAGCTTTTCTACATTGATATGTTTCAACTCAAAAACTCAGAAAACTCAAAAACGCCAAAACTCAGTTTCAAGATGGATGTCCACATAGTAAAACAAAAAAAGCATGTCCGTTTACCAAGTTTAAGCCTTCTCAGAACCTGGCTGTGGATGCTATTGCTAGTACCCTAGTCTGTGGAGAGTCTTTTGATCTGTTGTATTAAAAGTTGTTCTGGAGAGTCTTTTGATCTGGTGTATTAAAAGTTGTTCTGAGATTGAGAAAATAGTCACTTGGTCAGATGGAAGGACTGACCATTTAAACTTTGAACAAATGTAGACTTCCTTTAGAACTAAATCTAAACGAAATGTAGAGATCATTTGTCTATAAGCTCAGCTGCCATATTAGAACCTTTACTTTTTGACAGGATTGGGAGGTTAAAGATTGGCCTGTAGTGAGTGAGTTTAGATCTAGATGCGTTTTTGTAATTAATGGTTTAACTACTGTATTCTTGACCTGCTTAAGTATGTATCCTGATGATAAAGTTGTGTTGACAATATTCAAAAGTGGTTTGTGACCTTTTGTTGGAATCCTTTGTTGATAAACAAGAATGAAAAGTTTGTTAAAGTGGAACTGGGGATCATCACAGAGAGGGGGCGCATGACTACAATGCCAGGTATCTTTCGTTACTTTATACTTGTTTTTGAACCTGCATGTTTTTCAAGATGAAAAAAAGCAAAACAAAACCCTTAAACAAAACTGAGTTTGAAGTTTTTATGTTTTTGTTCCATCACCTTGTATATCCAACTTTCACAGACTTCATTTAAACAGTTTGTTCATGTAAATGGAGACTCATCGAACACAATAGCAGTAGAGTATGGAGTTCCTCAAGGATCCGTTTTGGGACCCATCCTATTCTCAACATACATGCTGCCCCTTGGCAAAATTATTAGAAGACATGGGGTTAGTTTCCATTACTATGCAGAGGACACCCAGCTCTATATCTCAGCAAAACCTAACGACCCTTTAAAGCTAAATAAGATCTCAGAATGTGTCGCTGATATCAATGATTGGATGAATGAAAATTTCCTTATGCTAAATACAGATAAAACAGAAATATTACTTATTGGCTCTAAAAAGCAATTACAGAATCTCTCTGCTTTACATATGGAACTGGGGGGACACACTGTTAATTTTTCCACTACAGTTAAAAATCTTGGCGTTATTATAGATAGTGAACTGACGTTTAAGAACCATATCTCTTATGTTACTAAGACTGCTTTCTTTCACCTCAGGAATATTGCTAAAGTGCGGAACATGCTGTCTATCGTAGATGCAGAAAAATTAGTGCATGCTTTCATGACCTCCAGAATGGATTATTGTAATGCTCTGTTAGCCGGCTGTCCAGCCACCACGCTACAAAAATTACAGTTAGTCTAGAACGCAGCAGCTAGAGTTCTCACAAGAACAAAGAAATATGATCACATTACACCGGTTTTGGGCTCTCTTCATTGGCTTCCTGTACAATATCGCATTGACTACAAGATTCTGCTCCTTGCCTTTAAGGTGCTGAATGGCTTGGCTCTGGCCTACCTGAGCAGTCTTCTATCACGATATATTCCAGCTCGCTCTCTCCGATCAAAAGAAGCAGGACTATTGATTGTACCGAAGGTTAGTAAATCCACAAGAGGTGGAAGAGCGTTCTCATATAGAGCCCCGAAGCTCTGGAATAAACTCCCAGATGTTGTCCTCAGCTCAGCTACGCTCACAGATTTCAAAACTAAATTAAAAACATATCTGTTTAAACTGGCATTCCAGTAATTATCTCTTGGTATTTGTCTAAACAGACCTGGTGTCTGAGCACCATATACATACAAACTGTTTGAAAAAACAATGTGGTTCAATGTTCCTCTCGAAGCTCTCCTCATCATTTATCTCTCCTCCTGCAGCTGATGCTGATCACTTGTTTGTTGTCTGTGTTACAGTTTACTAACCGTTTTCTCCATTTGTTAGTTCCTGTTTTGTCTTTGTTTGTTTTGTTTTGTTTGTTTTTTTCAGGTCCTGTCCGGCGAACCGTTCATCGATGGATTTTAAGTTTGTATATTCTTTATGCTGGGGAGGTGATCAGCGCCTGCCTCAGTCAGCGAGGGAACTCCTATCTACTCTACCTGATCCCCACGAGGACTTTGTGAAGCTGCTTTGAAAGCAATTGCTAAAGAAGCGCTATATAAAAACTGATTGATTGATTGAGATTTTGGTTTGACAGAAAAACATCTAGAAAACTCCAAATCAAAGTCAGAAACCTTATTTTTTCTTGACAAAAAAAAAGCAAAATAATGAAACATTCAAAAGTATTGTGCACTGACAAGTGATACAATAAATACTTTTTATAAGGGAGATAATTTTTTCACTGTTTTCATCTTTATCATTGGTCTACTCATAACATCATGAAAACACACCCATAAATGTAACTGCTCTTTAGTTAGTTGTTTTGTCTATTAAAGATATATGATATGCAATTGATAAGCAATTCCAAGGATCGTCAAAGAGCTTAGAGGTTAGAGCTACATGTAGACTGAAGCATCTTCCATCACTGACTCCCTGTAAAATATCTTATCAACTATACAACACTGCTTCTAGTTTTTAAAGCACTGAACAGCTTTGCTTCACCATACCTGTAAGCACATTATAAATCATGATCCCCATGACCAGCAGGTAATATTGTGTCAAAAAAATAAAAATGTATTCATTTAAAACGAAAAAGTTTGTGAACACTTAATATGATAAATAACAACTATTACGAGGCTTGTAATTTTCTTTCAAAATTTTTGTCATCATTAAAATAAAATACATGTTTTATTTAAAAATATATATGTTATTACTTATAAAATATTAAAGTATTTCACCAATAAAATAAAGAAAAACTAATTACCTACTTCTTCAACAGAATTCGTGTAATGCTTAATTTGAGGAGCCAATTACGAAAAACATTCAGGAAAAAATACTCAGTATAAGAGAATTGGCTGAATTCTCAGTTTGGATTGAGACAGCGTTATGGTCAGACCAGGTGCATTGTGGGAGCATGGCATATGTAATATGACTGTCTGTTTGTATGTGTGTTATACATTTGTTCGAGAACTAGTTTGTGTGTTTTTTTTTTTATTTAATTTGTGTGAACTTATTTTTAGCTACCGTTGTTGAGTTGCAGGTCATTATAGGTACACATAATGAAAATTGCTGACTTCCTACTCCTGTTAGACGATGTGAAAGACATGGCTGGATTGAGAACTTTGACAAAAATTTATCTTAAGCCTTTCTGGTTGTGAACTAATTAAAGTGCTTGCTATTATGAAACATGAACTGTATAACAAACATAAAATGCATTATCAAAAATTAAATTATTCTAAATTTCATTTTAAGTAAAATAAATTGTCTTAAATCATAAAAGGAAACTTAGTATTATATGCTAAACAAAATAATGATTAGACTAATAATATCATAAAAGATTAATTGCCTGGCTAATAATTTAGGATTTTTTCCCCATGATTTATTTAAGTAGATTATGCTACAAAAATTAAACAAAAACAACAACAACAACAACAAGACTTATAAACTGCTTAAAAATAATATGTATCTATTTAAATAATTTGGGATTTTTACATGATAAATTCAAGTAAATTTTGCAAAATAAAATAAACCTTCGACTTTTCTTAATAGTTATTTGTGTAATATTGTTACCTACAGTGCATTTAGGTGAATTTAGTAAATCATACATTTATTTTATTTTATTTACTGCCACTAACTTTATGCAATGCAATGAGTTGACTCTGTAGTTGAAAGTTGAAAATCAGTCTCTGGGAAAATGCTTATGCTAAAGATGTGTGCTTATCTGTTTATCTGAATGGAAACCATCTGCTACTAGCCTCTGTTGAACTGGACAAACTACTGAGTCAGCGCAACAAACCCAAAACAAACTTTTTAAAAAATCTGTTTGTTTGCAGAATTCAGTGTTATAATGCAATGTTGCGACAAAGAAACTGAAAGCACTGTATAGTTTTTTTCTGCAAATCTACGTGCATTCAGGCAAAGTAAAAATTAAACTGGTCTCCCAGGCAACAGACAGGAAGTGTCCCTTAAGTGGTTTCCTGATGACTTCCTCTTTATCTCTGAGAGATATCTGACATGTGTGTGTTTGCAAGTGTGCAATATCTTTCAGAGATGAAGCAACGAGTATCCGCTTAGCTCGAGTTACAAATTATTTTCAGAACAAAGTGCATTAAGTGGGTCATATTTTTATTACAAAAAAAAATCAACAGTGTAATGTTATAAGATTTGACCACATTTTCTTCTTAAATGTTTTTGTTATGAATTTTTGGAACAAATACTTTCTGGAACCGCGATAATAGCATGTTTTGTCATGGAGTTAAAAGAGTTTGTTTCTGGTTAATCAAGCTTGCGTGTCTCTCTCTCTCTCTCTCTCTCTCTCTCTCTCTCTCTCTCTCTCTCTCTCTCTCTCTGTTTTTTGTGTTTGCACAAGCTTGTGATTGCCTCTATGTTTGTCTATCTCTTTCAAGACTGTGCATGTTCTGTTTGGGCCACTTCATGTATCTGATTTGATTCTTGAATAAATATGTTTAATTACAGTACTGCACAACTTTTTCACAACTTTGGTACATAAATAATCAACTAATTGTATAATTTTAGTTAGCTATTAATAGGAACTGTTAAAAGATCTGTAACAAACAAGTAGCAATGTATATTATTGTCAAAATATGGTTTCGCAATTTTTAATGCACTCCTCTCTTTATGTAATCTGCGAATGGATAAAGCTGAAGCATGGAAGTACAATCTGGTGAGCACAAGACGATAATGTGGATTTAAGTCTTGATTTAGCTTCTTTTTCAATCAGAATATATTCCCATCACATGGTAATATATTTGTATCTAACCCTGATATGCCGTTCAGACCAAGATGGGAAATTTATTTGTTTAGCAAGTGATTTACATGTTAAGTTGATGGTTAATCATGAAATGGAATTCGAGCAGAGAAGCTGTAGCGCTTACAGCAAATACTCCAGATCTCGAACACTCCACAGGTAAAAAAACACCTTCAAATGATGGTCAAGTAAGCTGTCCACATGGTTAGGGAGCCAAACTCAATTTTCCCACAGAATGCTGATAAGAATGTTGATACCCACCAGTGACATGGAGGACTAGGAGTAGGGTACATGTGATCACTTTTTATTTTTGTGGTTGATTTGGCAAGCTGTAATTTTTACATAATTGGCATGAACACTTACCTTTGCAGAACTTTAATTCTAAGCTTCCCGGGTTTATAGTATAATCTTAAATTCGCTACACATCTATCCAAACTGAGATTCACATGAATCCTTGGATGGCTTCTCTGTGGGGTGCATAAAAGCTAGTGATAAAAGTGAAATCCGCGACCCTCCGTGCCATTGGTTGCGCTCATATGTAAGGATGTGTCGCTCGTGAAAAGATTGAATCTGACTCTTTAGTAATAAATCTTTTCACAGAGCGATTTGTTTTTATTGGTATATGCGGATTAAACTGATGATAATCAGAAGACACTGGAAAGCATGTTTATTTATTTTATTCCCCAATATGAACGATACACTTCGTGAGATCGAAGTGAGTGTAAGTGCCACTCAGCAGCTTTTATTGACTGTTCTCTTGCAAAAAAACCCATCTGTTATGACAGAGCTAAATTCTTGTTTGTGTGCACCAATCGCTTGGACAGATGTGTGATGTGGCATTGGCACCTGTACTATTCCGATGTTTGTTCCGAGGTATGTTCACGCACATACCTTTGCGCCGTATATTCGGATAGATGTGTAGCAGACTTTCTATCTATCTATCTATCTATCTATCTATCTATCTATCTATCTATCTATCTATCTATCTATCTATCTATCTATCTATCTATCTATCTATCTATCTATCTATCTATCTATCTATCTATCTATCTATCTATCTATCTATCTATCTATCTATCCATCCATCCGTCCGTCCGTTCATCCATCCATCCTACTGTTAAGCTATCCATAAGACATTAAAACACACAACAAATACAGAAACCCATCAGCTCATATTTGAAATTATTTTTGAAAGTCAAGTTTTCATTATGTTTTTACATTCACAACAAATCCAAATTCAGATTCAAACACTAAACATTATCAGTTACAGATCACAGCCAACCTCTTTCATTTAGTTTCATAAACAGAATTTGCAATCACAAATTCACCTCTACCATTCCCTGGTTTAAATAACGTCAACTAATTTGAATATACAACCAACAAGTAATTCTTTAGTTGTTTCTCAAGGTTCATTCATTCACAGGAGGTTGCAGGCTGTGCTTTTCAGAGGAAGGTTAACGGGCAGTCGTACATACTGGCTTCTGAAACTGTGCTTTTTGTTGTTAAGCTCTGGAAGGACATTCTCTTGACCGCCAGAAGAGGGGGCTCTTTCCAGCACGTTCCCTGAAGCGCTCTCTCCTTTCCCGCCTTTGACGATCCTTATCTTTTTAACCTTTTCTTTGTCCTGTGACTCAGCGGCGAACGTGTTTGGCTCTGGAGCGCCCTCTAGTGCTGGCACAGCATCAGGGGGCATCTCTGTGCCTTTACCCTCAGCCTGCTCCTCGTTTGGGGTGTTCAGGTTTGATGGAGAATGTTTGCTGTTGGTGCTAGTGGAACTAAAGCAGAATGGAGAGAAGAGGAATGTTCAGACATTTAATAGTAAGTTTGGATGATGGACTGACAGTTTCAAGGTTATCAAAGTAGCAGGTAAGTTACTTAATCATCTAATTGTAAGAGTTCTTCAGAAAGTTAAGAGAGTGTTTCGTGTTTAGGCAGAATCCAAAAGTGCCTACAAATGCAAAGAAGACCAGATACTTGAACATGATGTGTTTTAATGTGTTGAACACAAGTTTCAAGGTCACCGACCAACTTGCTTAGTATATATAAATAAAAAGTATTCAGAAACATATTCACATATATATGAAGCACTGGCATTTTTGTAATATATGGGAAATATTAAAAGTTACGCTTTTAAAATATTAAACGCACGCACACACACACACACACACACACACACATATTTATGTTTAAAACATTTTTTAATTGCACATAACAAAGTAAAGTATTAATGACTCTGATGAAAACTAGATTTTCAGCAACTTAACGGGCAATAAAATGTATTCTTTGTACTTTTAACCCCCATCCCCCCCAACCCCCCAAATAATGGTCATTGGAGAACTAGGCATGGACAATTACAGATTTTTAAATCATAATAAATACAATAAAACCTGCTAATGATTTAAAAAAGCAGCCCAATTTTTACAGACTCACCAAATGGCAATTCCCAGCCCCACATCACCAAAAGTATCTCAATTGGGCTGAAAACTGCCTAATCTGACAACAACTGTTTAAGACTTTTTTTCCTCACCCATTTGAGCTTCTATCATCAGAGTCCTTCTGGTCATTGCTGTATCTGAGCTCTGCTGGAGTTTTGAATGAGAGGTCTTTCTTTCCCTTCAGCCAGTATGTCTTCATATAGCCTTTTCCCTTATCAAAAGGAGAGGAATAGAGATGTATTTCAGGGGAAATCATATTTCAGGAATAATACTTTTACCGCCGGCCTTAGGTTTGCGCGTATAAAAAGTGATGAAAAGTTAGCTCAGCTCCTTTATTAGTTTTAAAAAAAGCAAGTACTGCTTACATTAGGTGTGAATACAATACTGTTAATAATCATGAATTGTGGAGATACCTTAACAAAAATCTTTCCTCGCTCCTCAATGATGTATGGCTCATGCTCCAGATGGTCTTTGGTGGTTTGACTGATGTGGATTTGCATGCCCTAATAGAAAGTAGAGTCTAAAAACTAAAGATTGCTTTATACATTGATTCTACTCTATATTTGGAAACTCTTCCGTTCAACATTAACAATTAACTCACCACCCCATTTGACTCCATGCGAGAAGCTGTGTTCACAGTATCCCCAAACAGACAATACCTCGGCATTTTCAGACCCACCACACCAGCGACCACCATTCCAGAGTGAATTCCTTTACGAACACCACAACATTTTCAAAGCAGATTAGAAAGCGTTTCATTTCTTAATAGTTCTGAATACACCCACCAACACGGATCTGGATGTTGTCCCCTGTTGAGGGGTCTTTAAGGTGATCGATGGAACTCAGCATGTCTTGAGCCATGTCACAGATGTGGTGGGCGTGAAATGTGGTCTTATTGGGAACACCCGCCACCACCATGTAGGCATCCCTAATGGTCTCCACCTGCGTGAGCAATTATCATAACATGTATCCATTTACAGATGTTTAAAAAGTACAAATTGGTTTGCAAATCAGAAGAAATAAATTAACAAATAATACAAAAGAGTGTTGTATTTGGGAAATTCACCTTATAAACATTGTGCTTCTCACTGAGAGTGTCAAAAACGATGTAAATCTCATTCAGCATGTCCACCACCTGCATTGGGCTGATGTGAATACAGATCTCATTAAACTTTACCACATCACTGAACAGGATGGTCACGTCTGGGAACACCTGGAATGAGGAGACAAATTGAGAACACCAATTAAATAAAAACACAAAAGCAAAAATAAGAAAACAAACAATATTTTAGTGGCCATTTCGTTTTCTGTTATGATATCAAGTTACAGTATAGTCGAATGGTTAATCACTTATTATGAAGGATGTAATTTGAACATTGAGAGACGTGAGCAGTGTTAGAAGAGTGTAAACCTGGCATGTCTCCAGAGCTGTGATTCCCTTTCGCAGTCTGTCTGCCACAGCTTTAGGGATCATGGCATACAGCAGGGAGTCTCCTCTCTTCTTCTCCTCATCCAGCTTTTTAATGATCTCCTGCAGCTGTGCGTACTTCTGTTGCTCCTGTAGGGGGCACAGTCACAGTTCAGCCTGTTCCTAGATATATAATCACATCTAAAAACTAAGTTTTCAGTTTAAGGGCCATGAACTGGATTTTTGTGTTCAACCAAATATGGATACAACATATAACAATCACATTTTATCTTGGTGTTTATTTAGACGGACATGTTTAGGTTGTGTTTAACTTAAATTATGGGAACACTTGTACAAGTATACTCTTACCAACACTTTAGGATTTCCAGAACTGTCTATAGTCATTGGAGAAATAGGCTTGGGCAAGTCAGCAAAAAAAATTTAATCTCAGGAAAAAAAACCCAAACTCCCTTTAAAATAACATTTTAAAACATCCCTAAAGTAACTGGCTTAGGTTCAGTAGCAGGTGAGGACTGTATATCATTGGTTTAGAATAAAGTTGAGCCTCTAAATCTCATGTGTTAATGCTTTATAAGTCATGAATTGTCCTCACTTTAGAAGAGTTCACAAAAACAGTTAACCAGCAGCTAGTAAATGCTTTATAACTTGCTGCATTCATCATCAGATACAGTAAAATTATGTGTTCATAAAGCATTTATTGTCACACTCAATGATAAGATGTATGAATGTGCTTTCAAATAGTTTAATAATCCTTTATTAACACGTTCTAAAATATTTAACAGTTTTTTAAATAGTGAAAAGCTTAATTCATAAATAGTTAATTAATTCTCTAATTAACTAATAAAGCATGGCATTAATGTCACTAATTATATTGTATAAAGCCTTTCAAGTTATATTTATAAGATTTTAAATGCTTTATAAAGTATTTATTAGTTATTGGTAATGCTTAATGAATGATTAATAAAGTGTAGCTGTTATCAAATGGAACCAAATCTTTTTAAAAACTGTTTTAGGGTAAAGGCATAAATAAGTCAAACCCTGTGAAGTTTATAAAAAAATTATAAATTTCTCTTACCATGTAACACTCTCATTCCAGTGGTAATTAGTCTCTCATTTGAATGCAAAGAAACAGACACATTATAACATCATGTACTTTTCTTCCTCGGACTTTAACTGGATGGTATTAAATTAGATCTCTTATGGGGATTTTAAGCTGAACCTTTATAGACATAATTTTGGACAGCTGAGACTACCATCGCTAATTAAACTCATTTAGTATGGTCAAAGATAAAAGTATGTGTTCATCTTGAGTGTTAGGGCTCAGTGGTATCATGGGTTCTTTCATACCTGGTCAAGTGCCAGTTGCAGCTCGGCTGATTGCTGTGTTCCGGCCAAGATGAGCTCTCTGCTCGAGTCGTGCAGGTTTAAATCATTGACGTAAACACCCATTTTAATCATGTCTTCCACCGTCTCAATACTGTACAGAGAAGAATGCACTTAAGGTTCAACTTTTTTCCATAAATAAATATATACATATATTTTTAACAAAAGCCCAAATGAGTCAATGAGATTTGCTCACCTACTTTCTGTTTTTAAGTACTGATTTCATACTGTATATACATTTCATACTGTAATAAAATTCTGCATTTTGGCTCAGGGTTTTGTTTGATTTGACTAACAAAGATTTAAAAAATGATTACTAACTTAAAGACATTTGTTTTCTGGAGTTTGTGAAATAGTTTCCTGTGATCACCCCTCAAGACATAAATAACCTGCTCAGTTATAACCAGTGGACAAGTTAAAAAAGCATCCCATCTTTACACTTTCACCACATACAAAGATGTGGGGGTATATCCAGATCCAATATGTACCTAATTAGACCCTAAAACCCTTCTTCAGACCTAATATGAACTTAGTACGCCTTCACCAAAAATTTGCGATTTTAAGACAAATTCTATCTAAGCCTGAACGCATGAAACAAAACTTAGTGAACAAAATATTTAATTTTTATGGTTAAAAGATGATTTTGAACTTAATATTAGTTTTTCTTTTAACTATAAATTCTAGTCTTATTTACTAAAAGCAAATTAACTTGCAGTATTTTATTTAAAATCTATACCATGTCACTCTATTTAGTTCCAAAAAATACTGCAATAAATAAACATTAGCTAACATTGTTTTAAATGTGAGCTTACATTGGAGTTCCTAGAAAGATGAGGGAGTCCCACTGAGAGACATACTTCATTTGGCCCTTGAGGTGAAGTGGCTTTTTAGGGGGTTCCCTCATGTCTTCAAAAATGGTTTCACTGCACTTCCCTGAAAAAGAGAACAACCTTTTACATGTCATTAATTCACTGGATAGTTGGGTTCAAGGGTTTTTAAACAATAACTAAAACGCACAGGAGATTTGGTCAACATTGCAATGAGGTTATGTTTGTTTAACATGTTTTATATGTTAGGACTACTGATACAATTAGCGGTACAATAAAGTCAATTAACTGAATTATTTGACTTTGATGTCCTAATCCCAAAAGTGTCTACTGCTCAATTAATATATTTATATTTTTCTCCTAGAATGGGAAATTTGGTCAACCTCGTTTTCGCTCACTGTAGACGTGTGTTCTGAATATTATCTGCAACACTTGCCAAATAACATTTACTATTGCTAAAGTTCCTGAAGCTTTGTAGTTCTTTATAGCATCACTTTACTGCTATATCTAACCGGTGACAGTCTGAAAAGCCAGCAGCTCAATGTCCTCTCCTCCAGAATTGGTCGAGCTGTTGTACTGAGACATTGCACTGCTGTATTCCTGATCCGTTCCCTTCATTTCTTCCGTTGCTTTAACGTCTGAGGAAACAGAAGAGCCATGTTCAAAAATGTGTTTCCTAAACCCTTAAAACTGAAAGTACTTTGTCTATCAAAATATTGACTTTAAAAAGAAAGATTTGACTCAGAGTTGCTGAAACAAGTCCTAAGACAAAGCGAATCTTTTAGCCCGCAACCTCACACATCACGCCGTACGCAACATTACCAAGCGTTTAACTGAGATTAGCATGCATGAAGAGAAAATGTTATAGTTTAGCTGCATCTGATTGCTGAAGAATACATTTATTCTCTGTAGGCAAAGGAACTGGAACCATATTTTCACTCGCGACCCTGAATGTTGAATGCTCTCAATACAAGTATTGAGTTTCTCTGGTGAGATCGACTCAAACTTCGACTCTTTATTCGATCACAATCTTTATTCTTTACGAATTATTCAGAATTATTCAAAACCAGGCCTTTTATACCCAAAAGAGTCCAGGTGTATTGCAAGGGTTTTCTATTCAGTGAATCATGGAAGCTCCCATCATGTATCTATGAGAAGTTGTACTACCTGCGCTGAGTCTCCAAATTAACTTTTCTCATTTATATTTTTTGGTAAACTACAAAAATTTGCTCAATGAAACTTGACAACAGCAGTCATTGTCAAATAATTGACAACAGCAGTAATTGCTGGAAAATTCTATTGTTGATAATAATCAATAACTGATTAGTCATTGCAGCTTTATTTTAACTACAGTTTCTGCTAATGTGTTCTGATTATTCCTTAAATTCATCTGTACCCCTTTCTTCTTTTTTTGGTTTTTCACGCTCCTCTTTCTCTTCTGTCTCTTCTTTGTTAGGTTTGGGGATGTTGACCTTCTGTTTGCTTTCCACCACAGCCTTAGACAGCAATTCAAACACATTGTTTAGATGGGTGTAGATCTGAAAGAGAACACAGCAGAATCTTTTCTCAGGACACTCTGGTTGATAATTAATGCTGGTTCGCTTTAGATTAATCCCTTACATTGTCCCAGCTGAATTCGAGCATGGGTCGCACCAGTGTAAACTCTTCATTGACCTTTTTGCCTTGCAGATCAGAAAACACCTCTTTCAATCCATCTCCGATGCGATACATTGTCATGTCCCGGCGGAATATCACGCTGAAGGGGAACATGTCAAAAAAGATTCCTCTCTTCATGGGGAGTTTCTCATAGCCTGGAGCTGTTTTCTGCTGGGGCATTCGGTGCTTAAACGCAGCATTATCAAAATTCATTTTGTACACCTTCAAAGAGAGAGTGAGAGGTTATGAATCTAAGGGATAAATGGAGAGGAAGCTAGATCTTTGCAAGGTAAATGCCTCATCTATTGTAACTCCTACCACATATGTCATTTTCTCAGTTTCTTCTTTGGAAAGAATCTCCACCTCAATGTCCGTGTTGTAAAACTGTCGGCCCACCTGAGATAATTGTCCTAAAGAGATGACAAAACACGTTCTTTTAGTTTAAAATGGTCTGTCATTGTAAACAGTGTGTTTATTTTTGCTAAACATCACTTTAAAGAAATTTAAAAGGCATTCAAATGAAAGAAAGAATGAATTATTGTAGACAATTCTGTAATATTTTCAAGTAAAGAATCTGATTCTAAATTTAGTTAATTAATAATAATAATTGAGCAAAGCTATGGAATATTCATATGCCCCATCAGTAAATTCCAATGGTAGCATAATATTGATAATAATAATATACAAAAAAAGACCTTTAAAGCCATGCTTCACAAAGCGCTGGACAGAAGCAGTACAAAGAAAATAATAAATGCAGATTATGAAACAATATAGAATCAACATGTTAAATATTGTAACGGTAAAAGCAATACAACAATAAAACGTAGTTTTAGAAAGTGAGTTTTAAGATGGAATTTTAAATGCATAACTTTGTGCATCCCTGAGTTCTCCCAGAAGAGAGATCCACAGTGTCTGTATTCATACAGAAAAAGCCCTGTTTCAGTGTACATGCATGGAACAGACAGATGCTTTGACTGAGAGGAGTAAAGTGAACTGTTCAGTGTGTATGCAGTTAAAAGCAATGACAAGTATGCAGGAGCAAGGTCATGGAGTTCTTTGTATAAGGGTTAAAGTTTTAAAATCAACACAGAAATGGACCGGAAGCCAGTGCGGTGATTTAAGAACAGGTGTGATGTGTTCATGTTTTCTAGTCCTAATACGAGCTGCGGAGAGCGTTACATTAATTGAGATGCAACTCATTGATCTATCTTTCATCAACAGAGAACTTAAACATATAACGCAGTCTAACGACATTTCTCAGGTGGTGAAATGAAGACATGAACAAACTGTTCAAATGTCAGGAATGACTTTATAATGGCACCTTTGACAAACTGTGTGAATCCTTTCCTGGTTGAACGATAGTGCAGGGTGAGGCTGGTTTCACATTCCTCCTCCACACAGAAACTGGGCGGCTGGACTTTCGGGAAGGAGAAACGGAAGTACTCGTGCAGGTTGTCCAGCTCATTGATGAAGTCACGTACATTGCGCCCTAGAACCTGATGGAAAAGAATTATCACAATCAATGAAATTAATCTCTGGTATTATGGGATCTTACATTTTTAAGAGTTGATAAATCAACTTTGGTAAAATTGTGTGCTTTAAATATATAACAATTAAAAGTATTTCACTCTCTTGCACCTAACAGTGTAGTTTGCTAAAGATGAGCATGAGCCTAGTTTGCACTCGTCAGTAAACTGCTGTGTGCAAGGGCTTGAGGCATCTCAGCAGGTACTCTCAAACCTGGGATTGGCTTCTTACAGGATGTAAAACAAAATCTGTTTTTGCATATGTACTAAAAGTGCTCATAAAATTGTAAACAAGCCATGGTGACCATTCTTCTTCTGAAAACTAGTTTTATGCTCTCTCAAACTCAAATAATATGCTCTTTGTTAGACCTCTGCTGTGAGGCAATTTGACAGTCCAGTCATTGTTGAGTCATACTCTGACTTTGTTTAAAGGACCACAGAACACATTTATTTTTTCTTTTATATATTAACATAAATTCATTGCTAATGGCTAAACTCTGTATCATGATTTGTTAACTACATGTTTAGCTGTAAACCAGTTACTTTTTTGGCTAGTTTTGCTCCTCCTTTTAGTTAAAAAGCGCAATGTGACAGTGTGTGATATATAGTGATTTCTGACTGATTTGATGCCACCTGTAGCTGTTAATATTCATGAGAATGTTCTGGATACCTCCAATCAGGGAGTCATATGAAAAAAATGTAAGTATATTTTCTAAACAATCTGATATTTAATAGATGCATAGGAACTATCTGTCATAGAAAAAATAGAATGTTTAGAAATTTTTCTTCTGTGAAACAGTTTCTCCTGCAGGTGTGTGATCTGAAACTTGCGTGTCTCAAAAATGAGTGCAGTTTACTCATTGTTTAAGTACCAAGCAGCAAGCCTCTACTCTGCCTGCTAACGCTCAATAGGACGTGACCAAACTTTAGTAGCTCGACCGGCCTCTGGGGGCAGAAGTGAGAACGTTCTCATTTACATTCATGTTTAAAGTTTGAAGTAGAAATTACAGATATACACCCCTGGTGCTGCGAAATTTTTATATTCAAATTGATAGTTTTGACCTTCATGAACACTGAGGGAGGTGGATTATCTTAAATATACAAGTAGTGTGAAACTTCGCTTCGAGAAGTCCATCATCATTGAACTTGCATTTTGCATGGCACAACTCTTCTTCGCTCTGGATCAAACGAAACAGTTTTTTTTAATTCACTCATTTGAGAGAAATCAGGCCACTAGTTTTTACCCATCCAGCACTTACAATCTCATCAAGGAATTTGCTAAAAGAATTTATGGGGTTGTAGGTGTTCTCTGAATGTAAGCAGCAAATCTATAGTACACATCTATGGAACAGAAGTGGTGCGAGAATTGTAGCTTGAGGGACCACAAAAAAACATTACCTTTAATTTTATGCTAATCTAAGTCTGCAGAGATACTTTTACTTATATATAAATGTCACATATGTCACTTAAATTAGTTTCTTATCTTTAACTTTTATCGGTTACTTTCTGTTGTCAACATACACTAAACTGACTAGATCTACATTCATTTGACTTGTAGGCTTGAATCTGTGGAGTCCTGCACAAGGCACAGCTTACTCATTGTGAGTAATGTATACAAACTACAGTTTATCCCAGCTCACTGATCTTGAAAGCTTTTGTATTTGCCACCAAGGGGTCACAAACTATGCAAATTGTCACTTTTATTTAATTTAATTAGTTATATTTTTTTTCAAGTTTTGGTCATCTCTGTAATCTGGTGCTCTATGAGTATGTCGATGAGAATGTTGGTGGGTAGCTTGAAAGTTTAGGGGTTTTAAAATATATAATAACAACAACATTTGCAATTAAAGCTTCAAATAATATTGAAACTATTTACGTAAATGTTATGTTTAACATAAATATGTTTAATTGTTTTGTAATTATGTTCTAAAAAACAAAACAAACTAACAGTAAAAACAGTCACTTAGTCAAATATTCTTACAGTTTAGGACTTTTTTTGTTTGTGTTATAAAGTGGCAAACGATAATCTTCAATAGCATCATGTCAGATATTTAAATTATTTCCTAAATTGAATGTTTTTGCTTTTGTCACCTTTAAGATCCTTTCATAGCCGTAGTTTCCTATCCTCTTGACCATGTAGACCCCAAAAGCATACATAAGTTCATCATGAGTTTTGCCCAAAACCTCTCCAGCAGCCTTTGCCAGTCTTAGGATAAGATTGTCACTGGAATAACAAGCAAATATTAGGCTTCCCAATCAAATATACCGTTCTAGATTATTTGGTTTTGTGACTTACTTGTACATTTGATGCCGAACAAATTTAAGATGTGGGATCTCAGCTCTGGCTTCGATGAGCCTCCAAACGTCTTCTCCATATGATTCATTAATATAATCATTCACAGCTTCCAAATACAGGCCATACATCTTCAAGGGGCTTGGAACCTCCACTATGCTTCCCCGGAAACCAGAACAGACTGCTAATAGCAGTTTACCTTGATCTTAGATACTCCAATAACATCAAGAGGCTTTTAGTTCAGCCTTTACTCAGGCTTTTAGATGCTGCAATCAATTTACATCCCACATAGACAAAGTTCACAAACAAGCATTGATTTATAGCAAGCTCAATGATGCAAACATATAATTCTTCCCTGATATGATTAAGCTCTACAGTTTCAACAAAAATATAGTATTTTGCCAGTGACAACACTGTAATCTATAAAATCTAAAGAGCTGCTGTGTGGTTTATTCATGCTCTTTTTGTCGGTGGTGTAAAATGCTATTTAGTTTAATCGATGGGTTCTGTGCAACATGCTGCGCTGTTACGTAAACCATTTCCTCTCTGAGTTTAATACACAACATCCTCAATAACCCCATTATGTTAGATCACAGTTATGTAATCAGTATAACCTCCAAATACAACAAATTGACGTTATCAGCAGATGATATAGATACTAGAGTAAATGTATGAGGCTTACCTCAGACCTTCTGTCCTCTGTAATGTGTTAATGAGTCTGAATTTGGCTAAAACAGGACTTTCTCTTGCCTCCCCTCCCCTCTCTCTTTTTCTAAAACACCTGCTTTTGGCACTTGAAGCACTTTATTCTCATTTGTGTCAATACAATGACACTATGGGCTAAAACAGGACAGCTATGGTGTGTTTGTGGCAGGTGTCAAGCTGAACAAAATAATGTTCATGTCTAGTTTGTTCTTCCACTCAACATGTTATTCTATAAATAGAACATAATGTTGAAGTTTCCCCCATTCTTTGACAACTTGTTCTATTTTCACCTGTGTTCTTTCACTGTTGGTTTGTTCTTCTTGTCTAGGTAATCAGTTCATCAGCTCTATTTGATTATTTGTAACCCCATCACTATGGCGTATTCTCAGTTCTCACACACCCTTATGGTTTCTCTGTGTTTTTAACCATACTTAAGCTTATTGGCAGTTATACTGATGTGTTTTTTTTTGTTTCATTTAGGTGTGCTGGATTTCTGGATTGCTGATTCTACTCTCTGAATTAGTTTGTTTCTCTTTGTGATTAATTGACCCTATTCAACTTATTATTTCTTTTACTATCTGTTACCTTTCCTACTTTAATAACCATATTTGGACTTCCTTTGTATTGCTTCCGTTATACTCTTGGTTAGCTCCTTGTTTGCTCCTGGTTCACCTGTTTTTCACAAAGTAAAGACCTCTTTAAATAAACAAAGAGCTAATCACTTGAGCGGTTGATATAGAGAGTGGTGTCAGGGCCACAGATCGCTATGGCAAATAATGACAGCAATTTCTACAGCCTATGTCTGGGTTATGTCGAAATAAATAGTTCCAAAACAGGGGTAGACTGAGCACTAAATCAGATTAATTTGTTATGAGAGTCTGGGTCACAATCTCAACAGAATGCTGTTTAAATCACTTCGTTTTTCAATTTATTGACCGAGAATCCCATTTAAGATGGCCATTGTGCACTACACATCGCTATTTTGCATATGCTTGGTAAGCTTAGTAATAAAACTTTATCTAATGCAGCACTTGGCTGTGTAGCAAGAGACACACAGGTTAAGATAACATAACAAAACAATCTGCTATTTATTTATGCTTTTGTTGTTATGCCATCTGTCAATGCAATGTGACTGAAGTTCTTTATTTAGTTTAAATTGGTGGAAACATAATCTAAAACAGTGGTCCTTGACCTTTTGGTCACCAAGGACCGGTCAATGCTTGACAGGTTCAACCCATACTAAGATATAAATTACCATACTAAGATCTCTTAGAAAAATTTATATAAAATACTTCCTGAACTTCAAGTTGTACTGTTCCATGATAATCGAATCTTGTACTGCTCTCTTTTATGGTCTGCTGTTCTATGGTCTGGAACATTAACCTTAATGTTTAGAAAATAGAATGTTTTGTTTTTAAGACACCCTTTCCAACAGATTAATCATTTTAATGCTGTTATTTTCAAGGCCCGTGAGTAATAACAATACTGAGGCAATTTGTTTTTGTATCTTTGTTGGCTTTCCATCAATTAAATTTGTTACAGACGGGAGCACTGAGCATTGATTCACTAAAATCTAGACCATTTTACAGCTGTTTTTTTTCACAAGTACTTTAACTGTCAAGCACACACAGTTTAAATTTGGACTTGATGCTCCCTATTATAGTAAGTACTCTAAGTTATACAATAAAACATGACTTGACAAATACTTCATTACAGCACCAGATTACTTCATAACAACAGACACAGTATGAGTGAACGAGTTATTGGACAAACATAGCTAGTTACAGACCCAACCTGTGTTTGTGCCTCTTGTTCAGTTTAACAGTTCTAAATCCACCTCTTTACAAATCCAACAAAGTATTTAAAACAAGTCATCTGTGTATACTCTTAGCAAATTGCTGTTATTCTAACCTGAATCTTGTTACAAATTACCTGTATCCACTTTTGTAATATAGGGATTAGATGGTAAAGCTGCTGAGCATTCTACTTATTGTGGCCTTAAAACATCATAAAACAGTTTTCAAAGTTAAGCTAGAGTTAATACTTCTAAAACTGCAATGGGGCCAAAGCTTTTTAACATGCTGTGGAACATGATCCCCAACTCAAACATTAAACATACTTATTCTGATGAGCGTTCCTGTTGTGATTACGTTACTTGCTGTTGTTTCTGATTTTTATTCCTATGCAAAGGGTTTTGTTGTTGCTATTGCTGTAAGGTGTCCAGAGTGTCCAGAAATTCACCTAAAATAAAATCTATTATTATTAGTAGTAGCATCTGTCTTACCATTTTCTTTTTTGTTGTTGTTTTATGAATCCGATCAGTCTTTAGTGTAGCCTCCAGTGTTAGTGTCTCCTGTGACCATTTTATGAATTAGTTTTGCTTCTGTTGGAAAAAATGTTAATTTCAGAACTCCAACCTTAGAAAATAGACTTAATGACCATTATTTTGTGATAGATTGTCTTGTCTGGAATGTGTGTATATATCTTCAACCCAATGAGAGCTGTGATGAGCACCAGCATTCTGCTTTGACCTTGATTAACTTATATAGGAATGTACACCAATGAAAATCCCAATATGTATTGTTAGAATAACAGGAAATATTTTTGAACACAAACAACACATAAACATTTGCCCACACTCGCCATTGGAAGAAAAACCCTCCTACATTATCAACCACACCATTACCCACTGGCTGGCAACTGTGTTATTTAATCAAAACTCAAAAAAAAGTTTACAACCCAAAATGCTATAATTAATAATTGATCAAATTATTTACGTTATTGTGTTGTTTGTGCCAGATGCCAACCCTTCAGGATTTTTTTGGAGCATGATAGCTGGTTATGAGCTGGTGGAATGGTTCACCAACTTATATGAACTTTATCCAGCTACCATGTTTGTAACACAACTTGAACTGGTCTTGGTGGATTGTATTTTAAAGAATGAAAACACAAATATATTCCATTTGTGTTCCAATCCTAATACTGTATGAATTACTTCCTACTTTCCCTACCATATAAATTAGTTTTCAAAATCCTTTCATTGTCGTTGTTCAGTTCTCTTAGTAGCCACAAGGAGCCACTGTTGGCATATCATGGTTTACTTTGCCCGACAGCTGAAAGCTGCTTAACGTTTTGGAAGTTGCCCTTTAGTTTGAAACGACTCATTATCTTGTCATAGCAACACAAATAAATTGCTTGCATCATATATTCATGTATGTAATGTTTGTGTATCATTTTATGTGTGAATGTTTGTGACATTTACCCATATGAGAAATTGAAAGCACTTCACAGTGGTGTAGTAGTCTATTTGAGCTTCGGACATAAGAATTGTCTTTTGTGTTTTTGTGGCTTCTTCACAAGCTTATTACCATAACTTTGTTTTCTAGTTCCAATCCTCACATATCACGGTTCTGGAAGATAAATACTTTATACTATACTATGCTATAGTATGCTGTACTGTACTACACTATACCAGTGGTGGACAAAGTACACAAACCAACACATGTGCATTAAGATGTACTTAATAACTTAACTACTATGATTTATTATGGCTATTATGTACCATTGTCTTTTTTGTCAGGACTCTTGCCTAAACAACATGTGAAAAAAATTTCTTAATGAAATAACAGATTTCAGAGCGGGCCTTTTCAATTTAAGGTTTATTATTCTATACTCCAATATACAGTGTTAACATCAATTGATTGTCATGTAACAAAATATCAGATCACTCAGCTTAAACAACTAACCTACCATACACAATGAAACCGCTTTCTGAATCTACTTTAAGATTATACTATACTATACTATACTATACAATACAACATACTGTATGTGCTGTACTATTCAACTGTACAATCACTGCACTAAAATAAAATATACTTCGCTAAAATAACTATAATATAATATATCTATCATTTTACTGAACTAAAACCACATTATATTATAGTAGTACAGCATTATACTACTATTATAAATATATTATATATAGTAATATATAATACCTATAGTATTATGGTAATACCTATATAATTATATACATAGACAAACTCTTTATTTTATTATACCTCTTTATTTTAATATACCACTTTTACTCTAACTGTTACTGTATTTTATTACATTATACTAAACTAAAACAATACTATAATATAAAATATTGTTAATATATATTGTCATACCATCACTATATTTTACTGCATTTGTCAATTTTATGTTACTACATTTTGTGAGATATTTTTTTTTACGGTTCTCCTTATTTTTTTACAGAATTAACACTACTTAACCAGACAATTCTAAACTAACTGGAATGGTTTAGGGCAGAATGATAAGTTTAACTTTATTTTGAGAGTTTGACAACACTTTTTATTTATCTTAGAAATATTTATGTCCCTCTGTCTCTCATTAAATGCTAAATAGATGCAAAAAAAAATCTTATAAAAGCAGTAAGCTTGTTTAATTTTTTTTTGCAATATGTAGATATTTTATTCAACCTCCTTTAAATAAAATTTATTGTTTCAACTTAAATGAAGCTTAATTCATAAGAACTTTCCATGTATGTTTAAAAAGCTATTTTATTCTAAATGCCTCTTGTGTAGTTTTGATTTATTATTTTTTTTCAACATTCTAAATAAAACCCGAACAAATAGTTAGTAACCTGGTTGACAAATAGCCCTAAACTTATAATTAAGTTCTCTCTCAGGAGAGATTACCTCCAGAACCTCCTCTCATTTTCATCCATCAGGTGCTTTTGGCTTCTTCCCTCAGAGGATTATGCATAACAAATACGTATATCATTTGTTACATTGGCATGTCAGTTTTGTGCTGAAATATTTTAAAAAAATCCAGTGTCAGTCTGTTCGTGAGGCAAATGGAGCTCTCGGTGGAGCTGCTGCCATATGTGTGGAGGTTGAACACAACATATGTGAAAGCTGGTGTGTGGATGTGTGGGAGGACCGTATGCTCATGCTCTCTATGAAAACCTCTGCACTGTATCTCTTTTGTTCTTATGACTTGGCTAAATAACGTAGTTACATAATAAATTTTATTGATTTGTCCATTAAAGGGAACCTATTATGTTATTTTTACATGATGTGAACTTATGGATCTACTCAACTTGGCAAGGGAAGTTTTAGTTTTCAGAACTTTTATAATCACTTGTTCTTCTGGGCAATTTTATGGTAACCCAAGCAAAAAATAAAACTTCATTGTACTTTACTTTTTGCTCCTCTCTTCCAATATACCCAATCAACAGTATACTGTATAAAAACAAGGAACAATTCATAACTTTTCATTAATTAGAGTAGTGTTACTGTAAGTAGGACTATTCTTGCATAGGTTACTCCAGTGCTCTGCCCCTACACCAAAATTAAAATGAAAGTTCTCCAAGTACTTATAAAATGGTCATAGGTAAGGATTGCTGATTATATTATTTAAAGTACTTAATTGAATTCAGTAGGCCTGGGGAATAAATTTTCCCCAAAAATTTTTATCACTATTTCCTAGAAAACAAAATAATAGAACAAGAATGCACTTGTAAAATTATGTGATAGCATGTCTTGGTCTTGGTCTTGTCTTGGTCTCGTTTGCCTTCGGTCTTGGCTAGGTCTTGGTTTCAGTCAATGTGGTCTTGACTTCTAGACTATATTCCAGACACTTACACATGTGTAAAATGTAATTACATATATTGTACTTTTTTTTAAGTATATTTTAAGAATAATTGCCTACAAGCTAACACTTTTAACACACTTTTAAATAATTGTACTGCTCAACACTTTATAGAAATATATTAGACTAAAATATACTTTAAGTGAAAGAAATGTGTACTTTCTAAAGTAAACATGTTTTAAATTATTTTTTATTATTATTTTTACATTTTTTATATATTTAAAATCATGTGCTTAAATTGTCACTTTAACATACACTGAAAGTATATTTAAAAGTGCACATTTTAGAATCAATGCTTTAATATTAAGTGGATAAAACTGTCATATATTGAATGTACTTCAAGTTGAATTTGAGTCTAATTAAGAAGTTATTCATGCTCATTTAAAGCCCATATACTCTAAAGTTGTTCCAGTTTAGCATATATAAGTACTGTATACTAATTATTCTTAAAATGTAACTTTTCTACATTGAATTTAAAATGAAAGTATATTTAGCACAAAATTCGTTGTTCCAAATTAGCATCCTTTAAGTTAACTATTATTGAATACACTTGAAATATAAAGATAATTAGTGTATGTACAAGTATGTTAAATTTAAAATTGGATGACATATCAAGTTCTAGATGGGGTTAAGATGAGTGGAAGACATGTTGCCAAGGAATTTTGACATTTTAACCTGACCTAACTTTTGGTCAAAATAATTGAATATAAAATTACTTGAAATCGGATGTGGGATAAATATTTTTAACTTCTCATAAAGACACATGGATATTTTTTCAAATTCCAATCAGTCCAAGTAGGAAAGTGAATTAGAGATCTATAAATATAACGGCTAAAAGAATTATACATTGATAAAAGAGAGTATTTCACAAGTCCACACTTGCAAAAAATTGCTCAGGCTGCACAAGCAGAAATGGCTTATGTAAACTCATCTAGGCGAGCTGTCCAAGGGAGGGCCTCACGTCCAGGGAGAGTTCGAAGCCCCAAGCTCCCCGCAAAAAGTGGTGAAGTAGTGGAAGAGAGGTTTTGCTGTTGATCGTTGGTGCATCTGACTGATTGGTTAGTTTATAAAGGGATACAGGAGGAGCTTAATTGGGTGTACCACCCAGTGCTAATTGTTTGCTTAAGCTACTCCTGAAATTTAGTTGGCTTCATTAAAAGGCTCGCCATACTGCCAGTAATGCTATTCAACATGCAGAACCAGACTCAGAGTAAACAGTTATATGAACAAAAAAAACTTCTTGACTCCGACCTGAAAAGTTTGCCTAAAGATGGCCTTAAGATCTTGTATATACTCTTTCAAACATGTTTGGTTGTTTATCTTGCTTTTATAAAATAAGTGATGCAACTGATTTGTCTTAACTGCACCCAAAATAAAATGTGTGTTTAAAGTAAAATGCTTGCTTATGTTTTTGCCTGTTTGTTTGAGTTTATATTTGTTTCTATTTCTTTTCCCTAATCTGCAAAGATAAAAGCACTCATTTAAACAATGATTTGTCGGTAGGTGAGAATGGTTTTTATCATGCTATCTTGATATCACTCTTGTTAACAGGTCCCTACTTGTGTTTTTGTTCTGATTTGGTTTAATGCTTGTGTATTACCTCTCCACTGCTAAATGATGGATGAATCGTGCTTGTATACCAGTCAAAATGATTGCTAATGCACGTATGTTCATGCAGCACACCCTGTGCTCTGACACTGATGGATTTCCAGTTTAATAATGCCAGAGTCTACCGGGAACAGTAGCTGATGGAAAGAATGCAAATACCTCTATCAGTTCTAATGATACAGTATGTATTTGCTCTTAAATGTTAATTCAGTGATTGTGTGCACTTACCGCCAGAGTGAGTTCATAGCATTATTGCCCCGTTCTCAAATATATGAACTCACAATTTTGCACATTACTCGTGGGTTCCCTGGAAATAGGTTTGAGTCTGCTGCTTGTTTAATAGGAACGTGAGCACACAAAAGTAGGGTGGATAATTCACTCGATGTGGAAATGGAAATTTCTTGGTAGAAGAGCCAAAGCCATTATGCTCCTTAGTTGAATCCTGAATACTTGCCTGCAACCTATTTCTCCTCTTTCATATTTTCCCACTCAATCCTCAATTCTTCCAGAGACCTTAGTGTTCTTGTCTATTTTTAGGACAATTTTATCTGTGCCCACAAGTGTGAAGCCACACAAGCTTTTTAAATGTCCATGATCACTTTGTGTCCATCTCTGAGGCCAAAAGTATGTTTCATATGCATAGGTTTTTCTTATAGTGAGGGCTAGTAGTGCACTTTTTACTGTTTAGGGATGCATAAGTGAAGCCTTACCGTTCCATCCTGTGCTTTTAATGAAATCATTGAAACATTATTGATTCTGAGAAGTGGGTGTGACCTTGACAATTCTTGGCAGGGTGTTGAAAAATGTGAAGTAGGCGCTGTTCTGACTGAAATCACCACAACACATCAAGTCTGATTGTTTCTTTGTGCCTTGATGGATATGAGATTGATGACATGGACGCTCTGATATATTGGGTTTCAGTAATGACATGGCCAGAGTCAGCGATGTGTGTTGAGTGAGGCACTGACTTTCAGAGTCAGATATACATAGGCACCCAATATATTTTGTGTGTATATGTATAGTGTGTTACTTATCTCATATAAGTACTCATCTCATACAAATAGCATGTACATATTGGGGCAAGAAAGAATGTAAAATGTTTACCGGTTCAGTGTGCTTTCCAAAAAACTCCATGGTGAATGCTACAGGTGTAGTACCACTACGGATGTACACTCTTTCTATAAGTCTCTCACACTTACAAACACACATAAAACTCGCAGCTAGCACGTTATAATAACTACACACTACTAATCAATTATTAAGCATTAGCAAATATTTCATACATAATGTATAGATCCTTATTTCTATGTTAACACACATTTGTAAGCAATTTATAAATATAATTATAAGTGCTCTTTTCTTAATTTATAAGTGTCTATATAATATGCCTAATAACATTATTTTCATGCGTTATTGAAGTTCAGTTAATCCTTTGTAAATTTAACTTTTCACTATTTAAAAACAGTAAGTAATTATCTTTTTGTGATTCATGATATCCTTTAGAATGTGTTGCTAAATGATTATTAAACTATTCTAAAGCACATTCATACATATTAGTATTCATAGAAATAGTAACAGGTACTCAATGTGATAGTACATGCTTTTTTAACACATATTCCTACTGTAAATCATGATTAATGTAGGTAGTTGCAAAGCATTTACTAGTTGCGAGTTAACTGTTTTTGTGAGCTCTTCTAAAGTGAGGCTTTAAAGTTATCTAAAGTACTAACTGGCACACTGGTCTTACCTTGTAAATAAACGCCTCTCTGTTTGGGCAAAAATCAAAATGACTGATGTTAAACTTTTAGGTGGGTAGTAAAAAACTACAGTTACTTATTAACATTTACTTGATTATATTTTTAATATAACTAGTACTTTTTAGTACTTAGGCAGATTGAGACCGTCCTCGCTGCAGACTGTAGCACAATGGTGTCATGCTTGCAGAGACATTATGCATGCAGACAGACAGAGGATGCCTGTGCATAGAAATGTGGATTTCACAGTGCACATATTCTGTAAAATGTGAAAAGTGATTGTAGAGATAAAAAACTGTTTTTTTGTTGTTGTATGTATCACAATTGTAGCGTAGGTTTGATTCAACTCTTAGGGAAAATAACTAAAGTAATCTATAGGGAATACTATGTAATAGCTAGCGTTGCTTCATTTGGGAGTTACTTTTACTCTTACTTGAGTAAATATTTTCTCAAGTACTTTTACTTTTACTTGAGGACATTTTTTGGATACTCTACCCACCTCTGATTTTGAATCACTTTCAAATGTTCAAGCTATCTTTAGTAGCTAAAAGTTACCATTTTTAGAGTCAAACTATTATCATGCAAAATTATTCACAAATAATCAATAGAAAGGGAATAATAGAGAATAAAAACAAGTGTCAATATACATTTCAGACATTATAACTGCTTAAATGGGTTCAGGGTCAACTTAGATGAGAGGGAACAGATCTTAACACAACCAGGAACAAAAAATACTTCCATTAAACATTTTTGTAATGGAAGTATTTTTGATGAAGAATTTGTTTATGATTTAAAAAGTTTAAACAATTAAAAGATCCCACAAGGCTCAGAAAGATCTGCAATAATGTGTAATGCTATAATGCTATTATAGTATATATACTCCACTATAATAGTATATATATAGTCTGGGCTCAGCCTCCAATGTTCTCAGTCCCAAGAACCCCTCCAGCCAGTGCATGATAGAATTTTGAATTTGATGTTTTATTTCTTAATACGTTTAGGGCAGTTAGGTGTCTCAGACAGGCACATCTGTGCCTTTCTTCATCAACTTTTTATGTCCTTTTCGCTCTTCGGTTTGCACCAACAGCTTTTTTAATGGAAAAAAAGATTATTCTTATCTCTCTCCTCACTCAACATTATTTAGGCTGAGAAACTTTCCTGTCTGATTTTCTGAACGAAAGCTCCTCCCTCTTTCAAATCTCTGACTCTATTTCTGATTAGATGATTTCTAATCTCTGAAATTATTTTTACAGTTCTACTATAAACAAATCAGTTATTTGTTCTGATTGAAACTTCAATTCATACATTTAGAATATCCTATTGTGAAGGCTTAGACTTGATAAACTTTAAGTTTATAGATCAACTTTAAAACATCCAGCATTAAACTTTTTGTTTTAGACATTTCTGTGTTTTCTTTTCACTTTGAAAGAACCGTTATCTGTTGACGTTTTCAGCCTATGAGGGCTACAGGCGACACTAGGTCAATACACAAGAAAGCATTCCGCTGCTTTGCAAAAAGCCACTTTAATAATGCTGGCATTTGCATCTGTTTGTTTGCTGGTGATTTGTGAAGCTAGGATTTTTGAAGGTTGCCAGCCGAGAATACATGATGGCTTGTTGAACTACAGCAGGCCAAACATCAAGGAGCACCTATAAGTCCAGAGCTGAACCCAAAAGCCATTAGCACAGTGCAGGCTTGTGCCTTCCTGCAGGCAAAATCTGCAGCAGATCTCAAAGGCAAAAACAGAAACACAATCAGCTTACAGTGTCTGAATGACAGCTTGCACAATGGATAAGATGCCTAAAAAACTGAGATAGAGAAGCTGAGAGAGAAGCAATCATCGCATGAATATTCCACCGTACAGGAGCACCATACCACAAGCTTAATACTTTAGCTAACTGATCTGGAAATGAAATTACTGCAGCCGATGCTCTTTTCTTCGATTTCTCACTCTTCCCTTTACTGTCCTTCGTCTTATCAAGGCTGACACTAATCCAATTTTAGCCCCACTGAGGCCACAGCTTGCACAGCTATGTATACTGATACCTCTACCTGTACGCCCACACAGACACGTGCGTTCACACAATTTTCAGGCGCTCGTGTGCACCTTTGTGTTTTCTGGAAGCAACAGCTGCTCAGTAATTGCATTAGTGAAGTTCATTTGGCCGCAGCTGTTGTGGACAGGATGAGCGAGGTGGGATTAATACACACTCTGAATCCACCACATCTGGCGTCAAAGTCTGCTCATGGATCCTTACACTCGGACACACAAAGCAGCACTTTTTATGCTACCTGATTTATGAAAGAGTGTGAAAAGTACAATCATCTCATTATTACTTGGAGCAGTGCCAGAGTGATGGATGAATCAATCATTTGAGCCGGTTGGTTTTTGTTCAGCAAATTCTGGTCTTGTTTTTGTTCTTTCAGATTTGTATTTATTTAAAAAAAAAAAGCTTTCTGGTCTCTGGCTTGTTCATTTCAGTTCAGCGGTCAAATTTGTAAAGAAATTATCTGTATTGGGGAATGTAGCATTTTGAACCAGTGTTGTTTTTGGCAGCCATCTAAGTTTGAGTCTTTGTCTTAGTCTTTTTGACAAAATTATTTTAGTTTTAGTCACAATTTAGTAATATTAGAGTGTAATAATTTTAGTCACGTTTTAGTCTACAAAAAACCCAAACTTTTTAGTCTTATTTTAGTCAATGTTGATTAATATTTATTTGATTAAAATTGTCTTTTAATAAGTTAATTTAACTCCTAGAATATTAGAAATTGTGTATTTAATTTTTTTTTATTAGTTAATGTTCCGTTTCATATTGTGAGATTGTTGATAGGCTTTTCATTAATAAATACAATGATACACATGAATGATCAACTAAGGTTTATGAAAAATTAAGTATTACCACAGCGGAATTTATCGTATTACTTTAAAAAAAGCCAAGAACAAAAGCAACTGTGGCTTTATTTTTTGCAATTATCCAAGTGCAATAAACATGTATGGCCAAAATATAAGCACTGGAGGTAGCCTGTTTTAACAGAACACCGGCAACATGTGGTTCTGCTGCTAAGAACACAAGTAAATTCTGCTGTTCATCTACACACCTGAGGAACAGAATACTGGCCTAAATAAAGTACTGTGTTTTAAATGTGTGTTTCAGGCAGTTAATCATAGCTGTAGTAGCTATACACGGAAGCTAATAGACCGCAACGGACGTTAGCTAATTAAGTTAGCAGCCTACTTTTGGTCTGGAGTCTTGTGCAAAATGTTAACATGTTTATGATTGTATTACAAAATAAAGTAAATGTTTATTTGTCTACACACTAAATGTATGTTAAAAATGTAAAAGGTGAATGTAATTGTTTTCCTTTTTTGGAAGCAAATTATCATTGTTGTCGTCGTTGATGCGTTATGTCACTTAAAAGGTTCTTTTATAACCACTGATTGGACTAATGTAGTCTTGTGATCTCTAATCCAGAACATAACCTGCTCTGGAGCAGGTTAGGCATGTGGTGTAAGTAATCAGGGTGGAAAAGACTGATTAAATCCTAGATACTTTCATAGTGCCCAAAATCCAGGATTGGATTGCAACCTAATTCTAAAGTTAGCTGGGTAGCCAGTTAACCTGCCTTCATGGTACAGGCCCCAGGTATAATGTATTTAGATATTTTTTTTATTAATGCAATAAAAAAGGTTTTCGCCATAGTAAACAAGGGGGAAAATGTGTCCCACTCTGGCCCTATCTGCTTGTCAGGTAAATCTGTTGAATATGACATCTTTGTATAAATTATAACAAGTCTGACATGCCCTTGACCAGACTTGGTAAACTGAGGAAGGTGAAATTCCCTGCATTTCTTAAAAAGAGCTCTTTAAATCCATTGCTCTGAGGAGCAATCATCGAGTCCCTATTATTTCTCCTGCTGTCACCAACAACAGATAAAGTGTGTGAGTGTTTTTGTGTCCGTGCAAGTGAGTGAGAGCTGAGTAATGGTAGGTAGAAGAAGGTCAGACAGTCCTTGCAGACGGACTCTGGGGATTATGAACAGGGGTATTAGATTAAACTCATATGCAAATCACTGAGTAAAACAAAGACCAGCCTGCAGATTCAAACCTGCATCAACAACAGGCTCATATCAAAGCTTTTCTCAATGACAAATTAGCCTAAAAATATCAGTTGCATTTTGTACTTAATTTGGTCTTGAGGAAGTATAGAAACACCATGAGAGTGCTGTTCCAGCAGGGTAAAAAAAGAGAGAAAATGCCTTTACACAGGAGTAGTGGTACTTCTTTCACCTCTGCCAGAACATATTCATCTCAATTCCATCACACAATATGGTTAAAGCTTTAAAGTGTATTTAGTTGTCAATATATCAATGATCTGAATGATCAAAAAAATCTGAATACTGAACATATATATTTGTATTGTTAACAAAATTGTATGAGGTCATTTATAACCAGCAGTAAAATTTGTTCAAAACAACACTGAATTAAAACAGATTTTAAACAGGTTTTAAGAACTGATTTAGCACAAATTCCACAAAAGAAAGGTATGATAGGGAAAGAGCATTACAAGATTTAAAAATGAATAAAATAATTGAATAAAATTAATTCTAAAATAGATCAGCATGGATCATGGATAATTTTAGAACAAATGCTTCAGGACTGACAAGAGTTGCAGACTCAAAGATTTAACCTCATCAAATAAATAAATTATGTTTCCTTTTAATCTGTATTATGTAGGCGACAAGTCACAAAGCTGTTTTAGTTTTAAATTTTTATGCCTTTTCTCCTCATTTGTTCAAATATTTTGTGTCACACTTGTCATATATATATTTTTGAGTTACTATTGATTCTTGTGGTTTGATTACCAGCATAAACATCTCTCCAACAATTAAAAGATCCCACAAGGCTCAGAAAGATCTGCAATAATGTGTAATGCTGTAATGCTATTATAGTATATATACTCCACTATAATAGTATATATATAGTCTGGGCTCAGCCTCCAATGTTCTCAGTCCCAAGAACCCCTCCAGCCAGTGCATGATAGAATTTTGAATTTTATGTTTTATTTCTTAATACGTTTAGAGCAGTTAGGTGTCTCAGACAAGCACATCTATGCCTTTCTTCATAAACTTTTTATGTCCTTTTTGCTCTTTGGTTTCCACCAACAGCTTTTTAAATGGAAAAAAAGATTATTCTTATCTCTCTCCTCACTCAACATTATTTAGGCTGAGAAACTTTCCTGTCTGATTTTCTGAACGAAAGCTCCTCCCTCTTTCAAATCTCTGACTGTTCATTTCTGCTGACTAAATCAAATTGCAGCTACATTTGTAGTGTAATGAACATTACATGTAATTTCTAACCCCATATTTATTTTGTATTAGGAGTATGTTTATCTTTATTATCTATTGTATTGTTTTAAAAGATTAGCATAACCAGCAAAAGTTAAAGATGTGCATAAAGAACTGTGATAAATAGTCCTAGCATTATTTTTAGATTATATCACAGTTTGTTGCCATCCTGGTTCATTCTTTAGTTT
Organism: Danionella dracula; assembly: GCA_900490495.1. NCBI lineage: Eukaryota > Metazoa > Chordata > Actinopteri > Cypriniformes > Danionidae > Danionella > Danionella dracula. The sequence goes on along the minus strand of UELW01000039.1, from coordinate 5,179,206 downwards.
TTCTTTAACTATTGTTTATTATATTTTTGTAGAATTGTAGGTCGTGTTGCTGTTTAGCTCTCCTAGAGGCTCCCAGTTGCGTCATCAATTTATTTTTCACATCGTTTGGACCTATAATGTGGTTTTGTCAAGAAGTCTAAATCTAGTCTAAGGGATCTTGAAACACTGATGCAATTTGAAGCTCACTAAATAAATAATTATACTTAGCACTTTAAAAATGAGGTTGAGATAACAAAGTGTTTGTTTGCATGTGTGAGATGCTTCTTTACAGCTAATTAGCCAACGTTAAGATACTAAGCATTTAGCACTGGCTGTGCAGAGTGTCATCAGCACTTTCAAACCTACAGAAACAAACACTGTGTATGTTTACCTCCCACAAACCCCTAAAGAGCAGAAGACCCTTAGTTTCTTTATACATGTGAATAAATTTAGCATTTCAAAAAAGGCTGCGTTTGACACCAGTGCGTCATGCAGACTTGAAAATGAAGGGTTCCCAAGAGTGTTCGCTTAGGTAGACTTTTATAGTGTAACAGAAACAAATGAGCTGTATTTTCATCTTTCAACCTGCCAAGAACATATGCATAGCGGGAAAGAGAAAAATGGAAAACTCCTCTTCTTAGTGGCAATATGCAACACAAATGTAAAGTGAAGTTAGAGCTGAGAGAGATTTTCACTTTCAACATTCTTAGAATGCACATCAAAGACTTAAAGGCTAATTTTCAATTCAGCGCATGAGACATTTGCAAGCTTGATTATTAATGGGCAGATAGTCCATCAGTGAGAAAGAAAATGAATAGTTACATCCTGTCTCCTAGAATAGTTTGAACAAGGTAACATTTGTGAATGTGGGAATAAATTTACAAGTGTTCTGCCCAGAATAATCACAATCAATTCTCTCCTGATTTGATTTTCTCCTGACATTATCTTTTTCTTATAAGATTTGTATTCATGTACTTTAGAGTGTTGAAATATACATAGTAGTTTTCATATCAGTGTACTATTCATTGATTGTTAACCCAAGAACTGTAAAATGCATTACAGTAAATGCTTGGTAAGCTAATTGTTAGAGTATGTTTCATGTTTTTCAGTTTTAGTTCATGCTCTTGAGTTCTAGTTTGTTTTTTGTCAGATTAAGTCTTCCATACCATTTCGTTTTCTTTGCACCCATGTTCTCCTTTATACTTCCTTTGTATTCACACCCTTTCGTTGTCATTTTATACCTGTTTGTATTAAGCCTAATTCATTGTTAACCAATCCCTGTTTCACATACCTTGTATTTAAGTCTGGTTTTCCAAACACTTCTTGTTCATCGTATCCTGTATATTACCTGTTCTTCCTGTGTGTTTCTTTCCCCACTACATTGAGTACTGTTTGTTATTTTAATGTATGTGCCACGATTCCCTTTGGCTCCTGCAAGTCCATGAAACAAAATGTAATTTTTATTATTTTACCCATTACCTCATAAATGTCTCACGTCTCTTCTGTCATAAAATTGAAGGCCAAAAAAAAAAAAAACTGTCAAAATTTACATTTTTAAACTTGGTAAGTAAATCAGCAAAGCTTACCAAGGGATGAAAACAAGTAAATTAAAATGCCTGAATATAAATGAGTTGTAACATTGACGGCTATACTAATAATGGCAGGTCACTCAACAGATGGCGTGCAACCACCCAATTCTCCCTGACTTCCTTTGACTTCACTCATATTAATGCTAGTAAAACCTCTTCAGCTAACCACTAAGACCTTCTAGGCTTAATGTGAGGGGAGTTTGAACATTAAGCAACGATCAATAAATTCTTAAATTCAATTGGGAGGCCATAATTGGGGTGATGTGATTCTATTTCTTAGATCCAGTCAGCAATCCTGCAGTAGGATTCTGCACTGCCATGGCATAATGGCTGACTTAAGCCACTTAAATAGCTTTCAAATATTTGTAATTTTTGCATATTTGTTGACTATTGGAATTTAGTTAAATCTAAATCTAGTTACGATTTTAACTGTTTGTAGCTAAAGGAAAACAGTACCTAGTTCTGCTCAATTTCATGTCTGCTTCCTAAATAGACCAGTGAATAACGGAAGGTCAGGTTCTGAATTATTTTAACTCGTAGCTGTCTGACAAAAAACAATTTAATAATAGAATTTGTGTAAGATATATTAGGTGTTTTGAATACGATGTGGTATATAGTGAACTCAACTAGCAATTGAGTGATCTGCTCTTTTCGTTATCAAAGCCTTTTGTTAAAGCCGAGTAAAGCCAAACCAAACCCACCACGTCATTGAAACTCCTGGAAGGAATTCATTTTCTTATCATAAAAGCATTATGTTTTCCTGCATGTGTTCACTTTCCCCTCTATTTTCAGGTTTTCAAATTTTTCAACAGCAATATTTTTAATGTTTTCCTTCCATTACTTTACTTTATTATATGTACTGTACACAATGTACAAGAATACAAACAGAATCCAATTTATGGAAAATGTAAAGTTTTTTTTTTACACTTTTAGGTCGGAGTCACCCCTCCAGCATTAATATTTATGGTATTTATAACATAATGTAAAATGTTATATTCTTGGATCTGTGTTAGCTCAATTTGTGACTCTACTTTCAAAGAACTCACTCTACAAATGTATTTGGCTCAACACAATATGAGCATTATTTAAGTACATATTAGTTAAAATTTTAACCTGTTACTGTAGGTGAAATGAAACTGAAAGGTAGATTTAGTTGTAGATATCATATTTAAAGATATTTAAACTATTGTTATCATTGTTATTCAACATGTGAGATCCACATATTCAATATTAATGCAAGGCATGCTCTCACATGCACCACATTTTCTTCAAAGCGTACAAATTTGCAGGTAGAATTTGCAGATAGCAATGTTCTTGAGTAATGTTAAAATATTTCATAATCAATACATAATACAAAATATATTACTGAATTAAATAAAACATGTTATATCATTTAATTGCCCAGATATTCCTCATTACAAAATAACAACATATTACATTAATTTTGTGAATGTGATTATACACTTCCATGCTCTCCCTGGGCCTTTTCCAAGATGGGTATTGATTAAATGACAGTGACCAACTCATGATCTTCTCAACATCTAGTGATTGTGGTTTCAGCTCAACTGCTGCTTGTTTGAGCATAATGTATTGTAGAGCAGAGATTGGGGTTTGGAGAGCTGCAAAATAATAACCTTGTATTCTTCCCTCAACCATTTTTCTGTCTTTCTCTCCCCCCTTTCTTTTCAGAGTAATTTGCCTCCTTTTCTTCTCTAAATTTAACACCCACTAGGTCTCAGGCATTCTTTCTGAAGTTCAAGAAAAGCAGCACAAAAGTATAACATAATGAGGTAGAAAGATAAAGTGTGCAATAAAGTAAGATTAAGGTCAAAGTGAACATTTAGCACTAAAAGGAATTTTACGTTTAGCCTTTTGGAAGTCTAAATGCAGTTAAATTTGGATTGGATACTGAAGTCCACTGAGGAGACTTCTCTGTCCTAATCTGTCCTCCAGGCACAGATCATTAATAGAATGTCATTTGTCTATAACGATTAAGTTAGTGGATGATTGCTGTGAGCACCTGAACACCTCTGTGAAGGTGGTTTCCAAATCAATGAAGCAAACAGCGTGATCTCCACAACAGCCTAAAATGTACTATACTAAAAACATTTATGTTGGTGGGGATCAAAGCAGTTCAAGTTGCACAATAGTTCCTAGTCACACAATAGATTAGATTCTAATCCAAAATATATATTTCATCCAAAAGACATTTTTAATCCAAAAGACACAAAATATTTATTGAAGTGGATATATTAATTAAGAAAAGCCTTTATTTCTTGATTTAAGTATAAAAGTTTCACACGTAAAACCCAATCAATCAACCAATCAATCAATCAATTAAAGTTTAATTGTAGTATTGTATGCAAAAGTCTTTGAGGTGATCAAAATCCTTTGGAATTAAAAAAACAATTAATAATTTACATTTTTTTTTCAGGACTGCTTTTTGTAACATAAAGATAGTTACTGCATGTTCTACTGTTTGGAAAATTGCTAATTATGGAAATATGTTTAGAAAGAGCAATAAGGTTTACCAAATAGAGAATAATGTCATGATATTACATTTATTGCAAGATTTGCTTCATTTACCAGTGAATGCTCATATGCTTAATTAACGCTAACAATGTTTCTTTTGTCCCTTTGCCAGTGTACACGTCATTTAGAGATTCTCACTGGGGAAATCGCTGAGCCCACCAATCTTCTCTGACTTCTATATAAAGAACCAATGAAACGGTTCCATTGTGCAGTATAATAATTTGCATTCAATGGCCACCTGAAGATATACATTCCTGGTGTGGATGCAGACGCACATTCTGTTATGCTAAGGAGTCAGACACTCTCCCCTGGCATTCAACACACAGAGCTTCATATTAGTGACAAAGGGGTATTATGTTGTCCATTCTCTGCTTCAGGGAATGAGGGCTTGTGAGAGTAGATAAGATTTTCCTTTTCAATCTGTATCTGCAATGCTTTGCACAAAATCCCAAAAGGGGAACGCTCCTTAAATTTTGGAACGTATGAAATGACTTGCATTTATTCCTGTGTTAAAGAACTTTAACAATGTTTAGGAAATCCTACCAAATTATTCCACAAAGTTTGTGGTGGAAGGATATACAGTTTCATCATTAGTATACCCCTACTGACTTGGGGTCCCGAGCAATTGTCTACCAAACCTTCTGGTATGGACGGACTGTGGTTTGTAAGAAATATCAGTCCTATGTACTTAGCTTCTGATAAGTATTTAAGTAGGTATAATTATTTAGTAAGTATAAGTATTAAGTAAGTATAAGTATTTCTTAAAAATATTTTGAAGAATTAAAAGAAGAAAACACATAGTTTTGGGGTCTTTGTTCACAGAGACACTTTTACGGCTGTTGTATTCCTGACAATACTAGTGGAAATGTGGGTACGAGGCATTTTCCTCCAGCTTGTGCCAGGACACTGACACCATCTGTCTGGATGTCACCCTTCCCATTTTCCAGCCCATTTCTTTGCACTCCAGGATGCTGTCAAGGTGTTTAACGTTTGTGAGTTTGGAACGGGAAATAAATGATTTTTACAGCTGCCAAGCTCTTTTGTGATGCACTTTTCTGTGCCAGACACCTTCATTTATTCAGAGGAGACAGAGATTAAATATTAATTTATTATGTTGGACGTGCAGGAAAACCAAGCAGATTATAACATTGTGGGGCTTGACCACATTGCCAATATGAAAAGTGAGGTTAACATGTCTATTTCAATCTTGGACCCTTAAAGGAGTACAATATACAGTAGTGAGACCTCAAAATCATGTGTAGACTGGTACATGTACAATGTGGGGATTTATGGTTCGGTTCATTCTGCTATGATAGTGTGTAGGGTTACCCTCTAAGTCACATTAACCAAAGGTTTGTGACTCAAATATATAAGGTGAAATTCAATTTACATTTCTGAGCACCACTAAATCAATTGTGGATGTTGGTGGAATGCACTTTTGAGGCAATTTCTTATCATATACAACATTTATAGTGAAGGATTTGCAAGAGAACGTTTTTTCTGGACAGTTTTTTCTGAAAATGGCAATTTTTACACTGGCGCCACTGAATCAGAAAATATATTTCACACCATAAGAGAAATAAAACAATAGAGACAAGAAGGAGACAAGTGGAACTTGTGTGACGAAACAGATCGGACCATAGCAGCCAAGCTGTTTAGCAAGCATCTCTAGCAGCTACAGTTACAGATCTATTACCTCTAAATCTTGGAGACGTAAGGAGTTCATTAAGTAGAATGTGTATGAATTTCTTGCAAAATATTGTCTATAAACGTGTAACGATAATGTTTAATGATCTAAATGCTAAAACTACTGTAAAAGATGGCAAATCGTAAAAATTTACATTTTGCAATTGGTTACATGAGTTAATAAATTTTTCCAATTACATTACTCTTAAAGTGTGTGTGTGGATTCATGGGTTTCATAATCGTAATAAAAGTGGATTATTCTTACCTTCCAATTTTAATAAATGAGCAGGCAGCAGAAATAAATAAAAGCTTGTATTTTCCCTATGAACACAGATAACACATGTGTGAACAAGTAAGATCCCTGTGGCTTGAGCTGGCTTAAAAGGAGGGTTTTGCGACACAATGATACTCTTAAATTCCTCAGATTCCAATTCACGCATGTATTCACGCCTATTAATTTGTTCATCGTTGTCAACAAACATGTGTCCAAAAGAGGTGCTTACCTTGCAAAACACCCAAGACCAATATTGTGCCAGCTAGTGATTGACATTTTGCTTTCCCGAGTTGACCTCAAAAAACCCTTTGCTGTTGTTGGTGCCCTGTTCTTGAGCACAGGAAAATGTATTCCTAATTGGGGTCATGGGGTCTGCTGAAGCCTGTTCTTGCTGACATTGAGGAAAAGACAGGGGGAAAGCTGATGCTCGCTGGTTGTTATCTTTTCTTGCTTTCCTATTCGAGTCTTTACCCTTTGGCAATGCAAATGGATACTCATTAATTGAGCTACTGGAACATAACCAAATTAAACTATTGACTTATTCAAATATTTTTAAGTCCCCATACTTAAGTTTTTCATTGTATTTCTTTATTTTTAAATCATAGCCATTTTTATATATTTTACAGAGAAATATAAAGGTGATTAAGGCACATTTGACTGAACTGAGATTATGACTGGCACATTAGGTTAGAAATGTGAGCCTTCTAAATCTCACTCGCCTTGATGGCCGATTGCTGACACTTGTCATCATGAGCTATTAGATGGACCAGCTGGCATTATCAGGCTTTATCATTTCTATAACCATTGCAGATATACAAATTGCAAATGTCATGCATAATGATTTGCATACTACACTTTTCTCATTTTCATGATTTCCAGATTGTTACTCACCAGCAATGAGTCCCAACTGAACTTTAATCATAGCTAGCAAGTGTGTAGAATGCAATTGTACATTGTGAGAGGAATAATTAAGTTCTGCTTTATTGTAATTCTGATAGTGATTAGATATTCTTGCTTTGTCTCCATGTAAATACAGATACAAACTGGCTTTGTTTTATTAAGGTTGAGCTGCCAAAGGGGAGAAACATATTAAATATTTCATCCACAGACATGCCGCGACTGTTTTGACATTATTTAATGCTTAAGGCCGACACAGCTTCAAGAACAAAATCCACTCACACATCCACACAAAAGCAAATCCCTTGATGGTATTTTAATCACAGGCAATGTTGGATATGAACAGAACCCTTTTGACACTAATATTATTTATACAATATGGAAAAGAAACAATGTTACCTCAACCCCTCTAATCGAGTTTTCAAGGTTCTGAATAATTCAGAACAATTCTTGCAGCGACACACATCCAGAAGCCCTTTCTCTGGAGCAGGTGTTATTTTAGTTGTTTTTTTTAAATAACTAGAGCGCACAGGTTACTAACATATTATCTCTACTACACTTAGAATTAAAATGGATATTCGAAAGTGGTAGTTATGGTGCAAGAGTTCATCGATCTGCTCTATTTTGTGGAAGATGGTGCAGGAATCTTGGGTGAAATCTCATGAGTTTAAAAGATACTTATAATTCCTTAATGCATTCTGGTCTAAAGGACAGAACAAAGGCAATTAACATGACATTTAACACTAGCCTACTGTTTCTCCCTAACTGTAGTCTATGATTGGTTATTTTTTACAAGTTGCTGGAGCTGCAGAAGTTACACAAAATAGCTGTAAACTTGGTGGTGCTTAACTAAACATCTCTGGTTATTTGCGTAACGCACATTCCCTGAACATCCCTGACTTGACTGTGGGAATATGTGAACTGCATGGACGTGAATACATTGTTCGCAATACTTGTCAGTCGTTACTCTGATGTATGTAGAATATGAGATATGATGAAGAATCTGAATATGAGAACAAACCTTAAATAGGCCATATTGAGTTCCAGAAATTGGAAGACAGCACTTCAGTAGTCTGAAATCGAGGAAGGCCTTCCTCTTTTGTAGACAATTCATTGTTATGTTTTCAATGAGCGCTCGAGAAGTGTAACAAGAATTTCACTGCAACTTCTGATTTTTTATTAACAATAAAATCTGGAAGCCAAGGTTTATTCTTGAAATTACATTATCCTTTTCAGAAATAATTTTCAAAGCTGAAATCACTGCTGCTTAAAGGTCCCAAATATGCGTTTTTGTATTTGTCCTTCCCACAGTCCAAGGGGGTTGAATGAAGATCGAGCTTCCACTTTGAGAACCTTGCATAAACCATAATTTTCATGTTAACATTCATAGAATAAAATGTGAAAAGTCTTTCTTTGTTCCATCATTTTATCACCCCACCATGACCCTACATTTTTAGTTCCAGGTTACAGAGCAGCATTGATTTAGTTGTAAAAAGTGAGCTCTTTTACATCAAAACATTTTCTTCATTTATATACTGAGTGTGTCTCCAGTGGGAGCTTCTAGGCTGAGCTCCAACCTACTACAAATGGCCAGCTGCATTCCACTTATCATCTCAGGGGTCCATCTAAAAGTCCTTTCGTTGCACCTACACAGACTTAGATAGCCTTATCATGTGTTGTGTGTTTGGGGCATTCCTTTTAAGTTGTGTCATTGAATATCCTTGAGCTCTTATCTCTTCTGGCTGTTTCATCAGTCACACAGTTCTCTATCGTAAACTGAATGCATCTCCAAAAGATGTAAACCAGTGAAAATTCTACAAACAGAAGTTTTCGATTGTTGAGGGTTAATATTAAGTTCCCCTTCAGCTATCCACTGCAACGTGAATGACTCAACTAAGGGAATAGGTTGCAGTTGAACATAGCTGAACCTCACATACCTTGAAAGGGCTGATAGGGTCTTGCCACATTTCACAGAAAATTTGCATATCACCTCTTATATAAGAGTATGTGGAATCTCATTCTTTTGCTGTCTTAGCTTTAGACCCTATGCCTTCAGTACTGAGTGATGGAGCAAAATGATACAGCGAATCTGCTGAATGACAAGTGACAGTTTAGAGTTTTTCACAATTGCCATGAGAGTTTTTTCAATACATTTAACAACTTTCCTAAATTCTTAACACGATTAGCAAACAACCGTCTAGGTAGGCTCAACAATTAACAATTTTTGTTGCTTTGATACAAAACGCATGTAGTTACATTTTAAAGCCACATTTTTGCTCAATGTGTTATGATTGACTAAAGGTTGTTGTCGGAAGAAAACATGTTAATGTTTTGAAAACTGCATTTTTGTATTTTAAAAATGAGTTTGGATTTTTGTTTACGATAGGGGGTTTTGAGAAAATGTGTTTTAACGGATTCTGTGCATTAAAAGTTATGCAAAGTTGTTAAACATAATGAAAAAAAAAACTGTCTTAGCAATTGTAAAAAACTGTAAATATCGATTTAGAAATGTTAACACATTTCAAAGACAAACATGCTTTTTACCCTCAGACTTTTGTTTTGAGGATTTTTATCCATGTGTTTTCTGTAGCAATGAGTGAGTTAATCAAATGAGTTTGTTTTGAATGTCTTTTTGTTTGATTTGCGTTCTCCGATCTTGAGATTGTGAACATCCTTTCCATGAATTTTAGCATCAAGTGAGCCTTCTGAGACTTGCTCGCATACTTTGTTGAACAGATTCCATGCTCTTCACTACCAGACTGAAGTTTTGATACAGAGTTAATCCTCATCAGTAATTTATGATCTGTAAATCTATGATATTGACATCTCCTTGCGCTTACGTCTAGATTTCACAGACTCGAAGAGTAAAGAGGCACAGCAGATACTGAAAATCTCCAATTTAAACCCAGAGGGGCCAGTGCAATGACCTTCTTCTCTTCCTCTTGAAGAATGTAGAATTTGCTAGCGTTTACCTACCCACAATCCATTATTTAGTGCTGGAGAAAGGCTGGCGGGATGGAACTGCTTTTTCTCTTCTTTCTGTCCATGTTAGAGGAAACTCTGAATTGGTATTGCATTTATTCAGAGCTTTTATTTGAATGAGTCTTATACATCATTCAGCTGTTTTTAATGTGCTGAGAGATGTGGGCCAGTGAACACCTTTCATTTGTTTTGGAGCAATTAAAGTTATTCTAATAGTCATTCTGGTTTTATGGTTAATTTTTGCAAGAGAGGAACATGATATTGTATAATAGCAAACTAGTGTTTACCTTATTAAAGTCTTACCATCATATTTATTTAGAACACCAGATTCTCATATAATACTTTTATTGCAGTTTTTTGAAATTGCTAGGACAGTTTTTTCAATACATTTAACAAGTTTGCTTAACTCTTAATGCACGTAATAAAATAAAACTGTCATAGCAATTGTGAAAAACTGTAACACAATAAGCCAAGGCGCCCTCTGAGTTATTCTGACTGTGAAAACAGATATTCAAAGTAAACTTGAGCAAACAACAGCAAAGATTGTTTATATCAAAGATATATTGTCTTAGATGAGAGTGAGCACTGTAATGAAATTGATCAAATAATCTTACTCATAACCCTGCTCAGATATCTAAAGTTGTATACTTGTATGAGCTCATCTTTGCCCACTTATTAATCAAAGTTTAGAATCACAAAATCCACCCGAGAATACCTCTAGCTGTCTCTTGAAGAAAGGCATTGATACATCCTGGTCAGATCAACAATGCCTTGTAGGGCTTCTGTAATTTCATTACAAGAATTCTACAGAGGGAATTTCAAACAAACAGTAGTCTAGGTCTAGGAGACCATCAACATATTAATGAGGCTTTTCAGAGCTGAAGCTAAGATTATATATTGTTATAGTTATTTAAGCTAATAGCTTTAAACATTTTTTTTAATAGTGAAAGGTTTAGAAATGATTAACTGATTTTCAATAAAATTGTAAAGTAATTTATGTTACTAAACTATAGCTAAATAGATTTAAATAGTGATACGTTTAATTTATAAATGATTATCCTCGATAATAAAGCATGAAATATATATATATATATATATATATATATATATATATATATATATATATATATATACCAAAAGTCTGTTTCCACCTGACTTCTACACAACACAACTGATGGTCCCGACCCCCTTTCTTAGGCAAGAAATCCCACTTATTAATCCTGACAGGGCACACGTGTGAAGTGAAGACCATTTCAGGAGACTACCTCTTGAAGATCATCAATAAAACGCCAAAAGTGTGCCAAGCGTAATCAAAGCAAAAGGTGGCCACTTTGAAGAAGCTAGAATGTCATATTTTCAGCTGTTTGACTTTTTTTTTTGTTATGTGTACAATTCAACATGCTAACTCATAGTTTTGATGCCTTCAGTGTGAATCTACCATTTTCAATTTTCAAGGTCATGAAAATAAAGAAAACTTTTTGAAGAGAAGGCGTATATATGCTAACTCAACAATAAAGCCTTAAAGGTCATATTTATAAAATATTTATAAACACCAAAATGGTGTCTGAGTGCTATAAACCTACAAATGTTTTTTTTTTGTTGTTCTTCGGGTGCTATCACCTGTTTGTCGATTGATCTTAAGTTTAAATAGTTTTTATGCTGGGGAGGGGACTGGCAGCGAGGTTCCCAGGGACCTCACATGGGAAATTCCTATTTACCCTACCTAATCAACACTAGGACTTTAAAAGCAACTGCTTAAAAGTACTATAAAAAGCACTATATAAAACATATTGATTGACTGATTGATTGATTAACACTGGATATGAAATAAAACAGGCCCAATCAAGTACCACTTCCTTTAGAAAACACATTATGTGATGATTTTTCTTCAACAACTAGTTTAACTCTGACATAATTTGTTAAAGAACAATAAACAATTTGTTATGGTAACTTGAAATGTTTTAACAACATAAAATCAGTATCACGGTGGTACAAAAGTATGTTAATAACAGAATTGTTGTTAAAACTTTTCAGATTGCTTACATTATTAAAGTGTGATGAGAGTTTGTTAACTAAAAAATAGAAGTAAAATGCAGACAATGTCAAACTGATTGTGCATTCAAACAACCACCTAATGTGTCCAGATAATGATTATTGCAATTAAAGCATCCCTGCCTATGTGGTGTAATTAAAGCTTTCGGCCTCCATTTTAACATTGCTGTCTTCGTGACTTAATTTCCAAATTGTAGTTGAACAAAGTGTTTTTTTTTTCCCTGTGATTTCCCTATAAAACTATTCTACCATATAATTATACTACTATGTTAAAAATATTTGATAAATTACCAATTTGTTTCATAAGTGATAATACAACATTTCTCGTAAAGTATTTATTTTACTAAGAACCACAAAGCATAAGAATGCTGCTTATTACCCCAGTTTTAGCAACATGGCATTGGCTGCTTGTTCATTTTTGAGTCCATTAAATATTTGAACTTGTTTTTAAGTATTTAAAAGATCAATCCCTTTCCTTAAATTTTTGTAGCTACTACCTCCAGCTCACAATTTGCATATAGTTTACTTTGAAGGAGCTCTGTGTCTTTCACAAACATCAACATCAATATTTACCTTACCATTAAAAAATCATAAATACATTTATGAATGCTCATTAGTCTTAGAATTATTTTGAGCTAGCTTACTAGTTTTATATTTGACTGATGTAACAAACTTTTCCTGTTTTTCAGTGTGCGTGAATCCAATCGGATGTACTTTAACGAAGCTGCAGTCAATCAACAGCTGCTCTTTCCGTTTTCAGTACCAAACAGCAGCTCAAAGTCTACGCACATGGATTAATATTCTTTCCCTTTACCTGACAAATTTAGTTTAAACCTTCTGTGCTCAACTTTGAAGAGTTTATAAGCTTTTGCTTCAAGGACGAATAGAAGTATTTTCCGCTAGCCAAGAAGCTAATGTTTGAAATATTTTACAGTAATTGCATCACATAGAAATGCTGATTTATATATTGTGGTTGATTTTAGAGTGTTTAGGGCAGGTCTTCATGAAATGTGGCACATTTAGCTTGATTTAGTCAGAATATCAAATTAAAAAATCAGTTTGGTGACAGATATGGATATTAATATACCCTCTAGTTTTTTTGATTTAGAAAGTCAATTTTATAACAAATTTTATTACCTCCACCCCTCCCCAAAGCTGTTCCCCAAAGAGAAAACAATGTCTTTAACTAAACGCATATATATTTGTGTTATATTAGTGCTCATCAATCAATATTTATATAGCTCCATGTCTCAAATTATAATATTAATTAAAGTGTAGGATTATAATAAACTTTCTCTCAAATATAAATGCAATAAACTATTTGGCTGTGCTAATAGTGCATGCATGACACCATAATTCTGGGTATATGTCACGTACACTACATAAACCAGGCTTATATTATACCGTAAAATCAATGAATATATTTAGAGAATGCAGCAAATAGAGCAAAGCTATGTTATTAAGGCTGGCATTAAAACAAGCAATTCTCAGCGTGAGCGTAGATTCTGCCACCTTTTTCTTTCTTAGCATTTGCTTGTAACCTTTGCAGGAGTCCTGTGTGAGTCATTGAGATGATAGGTGCCTCTGTTCATGCTCAATACTAAGGGCACCAAGCCTGGCCCTTTATGACTCTGACCTTTAACAGACAGCCGCGAAGATGAAACCAAAACAGTGAAATGAACAGCAAGTGTGCTACACTCGAGAAATGAAAAATACTGCTCGCTATTGCACAGGTTTTGTGTGTGTTTTTTGGCTTGAGGGGGTCAATGGCTCGGGCTATGTGATCTGTTACATGTCACACTGTTCGGGTTGTCCCAAATGTCAATGAAGCAATGCAGCTGCAGCTAGAAAACATGTATTTATTCAGGGCAGTAGTGCGCATCATGCTCAGGACAAGTTATTTATTCTCAATTGAAACACTGCTGTTGATTTCCTCAGCCTAAAAACTGCTAAAATAGTTTTTCTTAAAGAATAATGCTAATAGAGATGTCCTAACGGGCCCTTTTGGATTCAAAGTCGGTGCCAAAAGCTCAAATTCATGATGGTGCATTTGCCTAATTTAACCTTGGTAGTACAAGCAGAACCAGGTGAGTTGTCCAAAGGATGAATTCTGGTTTGGGAATAATTGAAACCCAAAGAACTAAAGTGAGGCGAAGGCATTTCTCTATATACCAATATTGGGTTGGTCAGTGACTAAACGAAACACTTCAAACACTTTTATGCTTTTGAGTCTTTTAAAATTACCCTCTCTTCTCTTGACCTTATGGTCACCACAGTTTTTTGCTTTTGAATTTTCATGAAATGTAATTAAACATTTTATAAAACATGAAAAAAAAACTAAAATCTTTGTATGTATCTGCCAAAAAATAAACACAGGTAGTTTGTAGTTTTACTTGTATTTAATTAAGTCTTTTTTACTCAATTTTGATTTTCAATATAGAAGAAAAAATGTAATAAACACAATTTATAGACCTTGAAAATTTCTTTAAATAGCCCTTGAAAAATTTTATTCTTGTGTTTTTTATAAATTGTGTTTTTATGATCTAAAACAAATAATTGGAACAAAAACAAACAATAAAACAACTTAACTCAACTTAATAAAACTGCTTAAAAAGCCATATTAAAAGAACACAGATATTAAAAAACACTACTGCTTACTGACATAAACAGGAGAACTATTGAGGCAGAAGAAACTATTACGAAAGGTTTAATATGTGCGTGGTTAAATTTTATGAATAGTATTAAGTTGCTTGTTTATTGCTGGGGTCACACTAGCTTTGAAAGATCTGAAGGGTGGTCGTAGGGGCGTGCTACAGAGACATTAGACATTTACTTCACATAATCTCTGATAGTCGTACAGAAACTATTTCTGTAAACTTATGCTCTCACCTCTCAAATCTGGTGCTTGTGCGGCAATGCAGATCAAAGTTGAATTCAGCTGACCTTTCACATCTTCCTTTAGTGCCATCGAATGTGGTCCCATATTCAATTCCTTGGAGTCTTTTCAAAGAGTGACTATGGCATATCCCTGTATTCTGAAGTATATACCATTTGATTCACACCCCTTGTTAGTACTACCTCAAATTCTCTCTTTGTTATCCAATCATCTCCATCACCAATCTCCAAGGTAGCAGTTCCCAATCAGCCTGGTGTCTTTCAACTGTTGTGTTTCCACAAAAACATTTTCTGTCTAGATTTTTTCTCTGTTGCTGCTCTATTGGATTTCTACTCATCTCACCTTAGCTGATTTTCTACATCTGCTGGAACTCCACTCCTCTCCTCGTTGTCTCTGGGCAATCTTGTTTGAGTCATTTTTGAAATAGTCTCCTGTGATGCGCACGCTCTGACTGTGTATGTGGCGTCTGTAAAGAGTACACAAAGAAAAGTTGTTATTGACTTCATTGCTGCATGTTTATAAATAAATGTATACACATTCAGTGCAGGAATCTGCATTGTTTGTGATACAAACACTGTTCACTTGTAACATACCAAAAATCCATCCATCTATTTGCTTTTTGGCTTAGTCCCTGATTTGGGGTAACCTCAGCGGAATGAACCACCAATTTATGCAGCAAATGTTTTACACAGCAGATGCCCTTCCAGCTGCAATCCATCACTGGGAGACATCCATACTCACTCTAAAACTAAAGACAATTTAGCTCACCCATTTCACAATGTCTTTGGACTTGTGGGGAAAAAGGAGCACCCGCAGGAAACCCACACAAACATGAGGAGAACATGCAGACAGCACACAGAAATGCTGACCAAGAAAAGGCTCAAATCAGCGACCTTCTTGCTAAGCTTTCTTATTAAATACATTTGACATAATTTAGAAGAAGAATAATCTGAGACAAAGCTTCCCGTTTTCCTGTGAATGTTGAGGTCATCAAACTCATTCAAATCCCTTCTAACAATGGAACTTGTAAATCCACTGGTGTTCTCTCTCCCACTTCGGAAGGATTGGGTTCATAACGGAAAGATGCTCTGTATGTTTGCTGGGGTTGAGTCTGATGGGAAAGCAGGACTGAGATTAATATTTGATGAACCATAGCAGCACCAACCTTTCCAGCTTCCCTCATTTTGGACTCTTTGTTGACCTTTCAATGTTCACCTGTCACCATTCTGCTCTTAGCCCAGCTGCTCTGTTGAATCTCAAAGATGAACTCCGATCAATATGTGCACTAACGATAACCACCTGAGATACTACGTTAAGAATAGCCAGTTTGTGCATGTTAAAATGACTGTTTATTTACAATAACAGATAGGATATATGCATTTTTTGCCTTTAACCAAACATGGTTTTCTTACAGTCATTGTCTGCAAACTTTATAAAAATTATAAAAAGTTTCCTAAAAAGCAGTGTCTCAAATTAAAAACCTTAACGTATTACAAACTTGGGGCATGACAAGTTTGATCAGGAAAGGATCAAATGACTGGCTCAGAACCCTCCTAGGCTACAAGGGCTGTCACATTAATACACTTGAATATAATCTTTTGCATATATATATCTGCTCCCTGTTAGTATGCATGCTGTTAACATCCCCAGCTTGAGTGTATATTACCAAGTCAGAATTAAAATGAAAAAGAATTTAAAACTAGACTGTGTGAGTGTAAAAAAGATGACTAGGCAAACAGGGTGATGTAGCCAGCAGCTTCTCATGCTGCAGTCATAATAGTGTTCAGTATATGCTCCTCATTTTATATCTCAAATCTCTTTTTTTTTCTGACAAGGGCAAGTGTTCTCCTCAAGGGTATCTTTGATGCTGGACCTCTTTTGGCAGAAGATTTCATCTCTCTCTGTCCCATCTCTTTTTTTGCCTTTTTTTGTTTTGCTTTTTTACCCAACTGAAGGAGTGAACAGCAGAAGGAGTGAGAGAAGATTTCATACTTATTTATAAAAATGATATATTACATATAATTACATAATATATCTTTCCATGTTCTAACATTAATTATTCTATAAGTCTTGAAATGAGTTGACTGGCTGCTAACCTCAAACCACATTCAGATCAATTCCTGCCCTCTCTGAGCTACTTCAGAACAGCAGAAGGACAACAACAATAGAGTCTGTGTTTTTCCTGCCTGTCTGACACCTGTATTTTCTGTCTGAGAGGAAACTTTAAATTAGAGGGCAAGTTTGTTTGTCTTGTAACTGGGCTATATATGTTATGTCATTGCCTTGTGGTGAAATGCACTAAAATGACCATAGAGACAAACTAGCTATTTTCTGTTGCTCCATTCTCTCGTTTCTTTTATATATAGGTTTTTCAGCCTGTCTTTTGGCTTGCTGCAGAAACAAGAGCCTTTCTGTGAGGTGACAAAAATGAGGGACTCAGACTTGAGATGCTGCATTATTGAAGAACTAACTTCTTTTTCTGACAGCTTGGATGTGCATCACCGTTTCAAAAAATGGTCTTGGAAACAAATAAAGTTCCCTGGTGAACCCTAAAAAAATATTTGTTTTGCTAACAAATAGATGAAATAGCCGTTAATGTATAGCTCTTCTTAAACTGTTCAAACACTTTTGAAATGTATGTGTGTTCATGTGTACCCTAACACTTTTTAAAGTAAAGCAGTCAATTATAATTGGGACCAAAAACAAAAATGAACTTTGAGATATGTAACAGAATTATCATAGGTGATGAAAGAATCATGAAACAAGAAAAAAATATATATGCTGTTGCTTCTTATGCACTACATTATATGCCTACGTTCAGCTAAAATCTCAGTTGTAAATTCTCTTTCAGTTTGATAGGACTGTTGTCTTGATAGTGTGTTTGTTTTCTTAAGAAATAATCACAGGTGTTAATTTAGTCTGATTTGTAGTATTATTATTTTATTGTCATAATTTATTGCTGTACTGCTGTGTCCCATTGCGTTAAAATTCGCTGCAGTGTTATTCAGAGGTTAGTTTCCATACTTTTCCTCAACATAAAGTGTAAAATTCCATGTTTGACTCATCCATTGAAGTAAATGGAAAAAAACAACTTCCAACTCAAATCACTTTCCTACATATTTCATCACTACACTATCCATAATGCTTTGAACTACAGTGCCCACAATTCTACTCTGGCCTTTATAAAAGACCTCACACACTAATTGCTCTTTCTTTGTGTCATCCGCTCTGTTGGAATGAGTTAAATAGATTATTTTTCAATTGTATTTTTGTTGGTAATTGGAGGATCTGTTACCTTGAAGTATTTTATGTATATTTTGAGGCACATCTGTTCTTTGATTATGTTCAATCTTTAGGGTTTATTGCATCATTTTTTGCCCTTAAACTATTTCTTTACTGCAAATCTTGTTCCTGTCCCTTGTTTATTGGTGTTTGCTGAGAATAAAGGAAATAATTTCCTATGTGTTTAAAAGAATACGGCATCAAGTACTACGAAAGTAAAAATAATTAGGGGAATCACCATCAAATACCCAACACCGTCATCATTTCAATAAAATCATATCAAGAAGAAGACAAAGAAGAGATATTTATTCATTCTATTTCTTCACTTTCTTCAACTGACTAAATTTAGCTTCGTTTTCAGCCCTGATTAATGGCTGACTTTTAGTTCATGCTCAGAAATGTGACCTGGCTGTTCAGGCTGAGGTTCAGACTGAGGTCGCATTGCAAAAAATTGGATATGAAAGCAACCTGTGTTGGATTTTAAAAAAAATCCGAAATAAGCTATTCAGTCTGTCCTAAAACTGTCAGTTGCAGGTAGCATATGGGCAAAACCTGCAGTCTGACCATATCCTAAGGAAGGTGAACTGACAGGATGCAAACAGACCGTAACACTGGACACACCTAATTAAATCGTTTCACCTGACATGGACAAATGTCTATTACAAAAGCTATTTGGGGAATGGGTGTAGTATACAAATAACCATGACAAAAACTGTACTGCCTTTGAATCCAGCTTGCAAATCAAATCGCTGGACTGCCAACTCCTCAAGCATCAATAACATTAAGTCCTGGGTGAAGTTATTCTTCACCGGACAACACTGAGGTATTCTACTGCAGGACAGCTTGAGAGGATACCTCAAACTTTGTGTGACTCTGTCTGGAGCTGGTCACAGAATTGTAAGTGACTCTGCTCCTGCAGATTCAAGCAGTAATTACCTCCTCTTCCATCCTTGTGCTGTTGAAAGGCGAGTATGATCCAGGCCTACTTTGCATGCATACACCGTTTGGCCCAGATAGTGCTCCAGTCCCTGGTACACTGGGTCAGTCTGTGTGCTTTCTTCTTGCATCATGTTGTATATCTCTGGAGTACAGCTGGTCCTAGTCGATCGGATTGCTGAAGCGCTGAGAGGAGATGCACAAGCTCTAGATAGCAGCTGCATCCTCTTGAAAGCCTAGTGGGCTTGTGCAAGAGAGTGAGTTTTGTGGAAAGTCAGAGTTTAACTTTTTGATGAGGTAGAACTTTTTTGGAATGCTTGTTGGAAAAAGTAGTCTTGCATAGCTGCAGTGATTATTGAGTGGTTATTTATCTTTATGTATCAATAACTAGGTAGTCAAGTCATATTGGTAAAACTAGCCAGTTAGATGTTTCTCAAATGTTTCTGTTTCTATCTCAGAAACATTTATATATTTTACATTTTTATTCAATAAAAGATTATAGTATTTTCGCAAATCTGTAACATTGCAAACCAGGGCTTTAGGGCTGCTCTGCCCGGAATGGAACCAAGCCATTCACATTGTTAGCTCCAGATAAAGAAGCGCAGTAGAATAATCTAACCTGTTAGAGAGAGAATTTTTTTCTGGTCGTTTTAGGGAGAATGATTTTCTAAGCAATTTTAGGCTCTGAGCTTTCATTTAGTGCTTTATAAGGGTTGAGCTACTTTAGAAAAGTTTTCATTACTTTTCATGTGAGATGCTTAATTTCAAAGCCTTTTAAGTTTTTTTATGTGAATTTCATTCATTCATTCATTCATCTTCATGTCGGCTTTCTTCCCTTTCGGGGTCGCTACAGCGGAATGAACCGCCAACTTTCTGGCATATGTTTTACGTAGCGGATGCCCTTCCAGCTGCAACCCATCGCTGGGAAAATGTGAATTTCATTTAAACGCAAATATATTTATCTCACTATATGGTAAAACTGTTGGTTCTGGAGTAAGGGATCTTAAGATCTCACATCTGTTAGTAAACAGGTAAGACTCAAGATGGTTAAACCTAAAGTGTGCAGGGCTCCAACCCTCCATGAACGGATTAGGAGACCCCTGCTTTAATTAAATCAATGGTTCACAAGGCAAAAGTACCCAAACACTCTAAATATGTTTGAGGTAGACAATACCAAGTTCACTGTTTTTTTTTTTTTGCAATCATCTAAGATTTAGTCTTAATCTTAGTTCTTTGGAATAAAGTGACAAGATTAAAGTGGGACAAACATGCAAATAAATGAAAAATTAGTAAGGGGGGCAAACAATGTACTTTTGTCAGATACAGTGTGCGGCATCGTACTGGGTTTTAATATAACTGGGGATTGGCTGAATAGTGTGTGTTTGGGGGGGAGGGGGGTGCTTTAGGTCTATCACCACGCCTTGTTATTAATCAGGATCTGGATTGCAATTATTATGAAAACCTATCAATATAAAAAACAATAATTTTTATTTCAAGCAAAGGTCGGTATGCAGCCACTTTGTAGTTTTTTTTTTCTTAGCATGCATCCATTTTTGGTCCACTTCTATTTCGTTTCAGTTGTTTTCATAATGCTTCGAACTTCCCAAACACTGAATACGCTTAGTGTTGCAAGAAGTTCTCATCCCCCCATATGTTTGCCTGCATTTCATCAGAGCTCTCTCGCAAACAGCACACAAGAATATTTACCCATGTTTGGCATTCAAACAATCGATGTATTTGCTCAAAAGCATCATCACCAGCATGGGTGCCTCGAAGGGGCTGTGTTGCAGCTTGTCCTCAATGTTATTTGCTCTCCACTTTTGTCCTCAAGCATTCTATTGGTGTCGGGGAGCACTGATGAAGTGAAAATCACAGTGTACACTAATGAGGAGGTTATTGAGAGCTTCACGCAGCCTTTAATCGCTTCTTCTGCAGCTCATGTAGCTAATGAGAATCCCTCTTTATTCTCTCGAATGCTTAATTGCCTGGAATGGACAGTAAATCATAGATTTTTTCCCCTCAAAGCACCTTTTGAATTCTTAGCTATAGAAAAAGAGATCTAAACCATCCAAAACACTGATGCTTTCTAAGAAGTAAATCAACTGTGTGGGCAGACTGTGTAACTTTGAGCTGTATTCTGTTTTTGTTCCACTATTAGCTCAGACTTGTACACTTGTGGCTTTTAAATGCGTTGCTTTATTATATTAAATAGTCACATTTTAACACTTTAATCCACACTGAAGTGCCAAATAATTATTTTGCTGTAACATTTTGACATGAAAAATTGTTACTGCTAATGTCTTTTGAGAGTTAATCAATGACAATGAGTTGTTACGGATGTAGAGTTTGTTAAATTTATCAATGATAACCAATAGATAATGTGAAATTTTTTCCTAATTGTTCAAAAATGACTTAAATGCTGAAAAAGCACACAGCTCATGCATCAACCCTGTATGCTTACAAAACCTTGTGCACAACAGCTTTCATTTGTTTTGGAAAATAAAGACAATGACACTGATAAATTATAAATCATCTATGCATTGGGCATCCAATTGCAATCAGCAACCCTAAATAATATAATAAATGTAATTATTTTTAATTTGCATTGCTTCCAATAACATTCCTGAGTACTACTGAAAGCCCAGTTCCCCATGAATTTAGATAAAGCTACTTGCACTTGAGATCAAATGAAGCCTAATGTTAAGACCGAAAATAAAAAGGTGTGAAGCATGGGTCAGAGATTCTGAAAAGAATCTGAGACACCAGAGGTGATTCAAAGAAAGGGCTCTATTTGTTCTGGGGATAAACCATCAAACCTGTACTATTTCAAATCTGTCCATCTCCACATGAACTGGAAGCTCTTTGTCAAGCAAGTAGCTTTATTATGTTTTGTGTTTTATCCACAATGGTATGCCTCATTCTCATCCTATATGAGGCAGAAATATGATAATTTCTTTTTATTTCTGTCTCATTAAACAGTGTAAAGCTACTCTCACTCCCTCTGCTGTTCACCCCTACAGTTGGAAGAAAAGCAAAAAAACCCTCTTCTGAAAAAATAAGAGATGGGATAGAGAGGAATGAAATATACAGCAGGAGTCGTGCCAGAGAGGATGAAATCTTCTGCCAAAAGAGGTCCAGCTTCAAAGAGACCCTTGAGGAGAACACTTGCCCTTGTCATAAAAAAAAGAGATTTGAGATATAAAATGAGAAACATATACAGAACACTATTATGACTGCAGCATGAGAAGCTGCTGGCTACATCACCCTGTTTGCCTAGTCATCTTTTTACACTTCCACAGTCTAGTTTTACATTGATTTACTTGGTAATATACCCTGATGTTGAGGATAGTAAAAGATCATTTTAATTGAGAGGTTAAATATATATAAATATATGCATACAGTGTGGAAATAAGTATTTGACACAAAATTTACACCAGATGTAGCCATCAAACCAAATATTGAATTCATACAAAGAAATCAGGACATTTAAGTATACAGGTTGAGTCATGATAAATAAAGTGAAATGGTACAAGGAATAAGTATTGAACACATGAAGATAACAAGGTGCTAAATGGCATAGAAGACCTGAACTCTGTCACCTGTAACACTGCCCCATATCAGTACTAATTGATATTAGCTGCTTTAGTCCTAATTGATGGACTATAAAGGCTTCTCATTACCCAGGGTGCACACTGGAAAGACTTCATGATGGGTAAAAGTGAAGAACTCTCTCAAGATCTAGTCGATTTATTTTATAGGAACTGTTATAGGAGCATTTCCAGAATGTGAATGTTCCTGTGAGCACGTTGGGGGCCATTATCTGGAAATGGAAAAAGCATCAGTTCACCACAAACCGGCCACGATCAGGTGCTCCACGTAAGATCCCTGTCCGAGGAGTCCAAAGAATAATCAGGAGAGTTCTCTAAGAGCCAAGAACACCCGGGCATGACTTTAGGAAGACCTTGCATCAACAGGTACTGTTGTTTCAAAGAAAATCATAAAGAATGCACTGAACCGCCATGGCATCCATGCACCCCACCACGCAAGACTCCATTGCTGAACAAAAAGCATGTCGAAGTTTACAAAACAACATTTGGACAAGCCTGTAGATTATTGGGAGACTATAGCATGGTCAGATGAACGCAAAATTTAACTATTTATTAGTCATTCTACACACCATGTTTGGAGAAGAAAGGGCACTGCTCACCACCCCAAGAACACCATACCAACAGTTAAGTCTGGGGGGTGGAAGCATCATAGTTTCAGGCAAGGCGTACTGGCAGACTTCATATTGTTGAAGGCAGGATGAATAGAGAAATGTACCAGGACATTCTGGATAAAAATCTGCTGCCATCTAGCAGAAAGTTGAAAATGAAAAGAGGGTCCCAAACACAAGGCCAAGAAAACAATGAAGTGGTTCAAAAAAAGAAAATCAAGTTGCTTGAATGGCCCAGTCAATCACCTGACCTAAATCCCATAGAAAATCTATGGAGAGAACTGAAGATCAAACCTCATAAAAAAAGGTCCAAGGATCATTTAAGATGTAAAAGACCGTTTGTGTGGAACAATGGGCCAAAATCACTCCTGAGCAATGCAGATGACTGGTCTCTCCATTCAAGAGGCGTCTAGAAGCTATAATCACCAAGGCTATTCTACAAAGTATTAAATAAAGTGTGTTCAATACTTATTCCCTTTGCCATTTCACTATATTTATCATGACTCAACCTTTATACTTAAATGCTCTGATTTCTTTGTATGAATTCAATATTTGGCTTGATGGCTTCATCTGGTGTAAATTTTGTGTCAATAGCCCATTTGGGAATCCCCTTACTGATAAAAATGCTGATGTGTCAAATACTAAAAGATCTGATTTGAAATCACAATTTCTAACTTTGATAGCTTTTCCTTTCACACTAATCCTCAAGTCTAAATGCTAAATGTAGTGCTACTCTACACTCATTAGGCAGTTGCCAATTCTATTCTTTTCTCCATCGTGTTTATTCCTTTATTGTAGAGGTAGTTATGATTGTATATAATGTAAATGTTTTATTTGCTGCAGCATAACGTTTTTGAAAAGTTTTGTAAAATGATATGCTGCCAAGAATAAAACATATAGACATAAAAAACTGCAAGTAATGTAACTGCGTAATCTCTGTTAACTTATATACTGATAAACAACTTTACAAAGAAAATTTACAACATCATAATGGATATCAGCTCCAGTGGAATTGAGTTCCAATACAAGGGTGCCAATTCTGTAAAATAAAAACTACTGGCAGATCACAGAGCATGCGAGGTACAAAACACTATAAAGCCATGTTAAACAGAGAACTGAAAAACATGAGGAACATTTCTGAATAGATGCTAGATATTGTCTACTCCTATTTTTCCATAGAGGCACTCACCCTCGGTCGCCTGAGTTAATTTAGAAGTTGTCAAAATAGTACATGTTAGATTTTAGGTCAATATATAAAAAAAGCTTTTATTCAAGAACACTTTCATAGGTTAGAAGAAGTTTAGTACAAATGAAGAAAAACGTGTTTCTGCACAAGAAATGCACCTAAAAACATATCCACTGAAAGTCTTCTCTCTATGGCAGGAGTTTATCAAATGTTTGATTGCACTGAGCCTGTGTTTGGATGAGAATGAATAGGTGCTGATATTTCAATAGACAGGAGAGCAAGCATACACTTGAACTCTGCCATGGGAGGCCACAGGAGGATGTGGATGCAGCTCTATTCATTGAAAGTAGCTATCCTTCAGAGTTCATCACCCCGTCTGAAACAGCAAAGGGGTGTGGCATTCAATTACTGTATGCTAATTCAGCCTCATTTTTAATCATGGTCGCAGCAGCATTTATCTAGTGAATTTGCTAGTTTGGACAAATTACCATGAAAACATTCACTCATGGCTAATAATGTCAGCCATCAAATAGATATTACTGGCAATAAAATCAAAGAGGGTAGTCAACCAAAGCATCTAATTATGTAGGCAAAAGTGGATCTTAAAAAGGAAATTTGCATCACTACACACACAGGCTAAAGATATCAGCACCATTGCAATTCTGTCAGTAAATTTCACACTTCTCTCAGAAAACTGTTTTAACTTTGTTTATTTTGCAAAAATTTTGTATTTTTTTTTTGTTTATTGTGTAAGAAATCAAGAGGTGAACATATTATTGTAATGTAGGGAACCCCCATGATGCAAACAAAAGAGCCTGAACTAATTAAAAATGACAGCAAAGGATTTTTGGAATGGTCGATAAAGTTCCCTGATTAAATTCTAAACAAATTTAAGCTGATCTGCAGACATAGGTAAGAACTATATAACTTTACTAGCCTTTATTGTAATATTTACTTAACATTTAAAGATGTCTGATGTCCAAAATGTCATTTACTGAGACTTTTCTGTTGATGATTGGGCTTTTGTGCAATTCAATTTGTCCACAGACTGAAGCGATAAGAATCTATTCATTGAAATTTGGGGTATTTTATGGTGTTTTTTTTATTTTAAAGTCTCACTCTCAGAGTAAGTGCTCTAAACTTTAGAATAACTGTTAAAATCGACACTAAACAAGATATTAGGAAAAAATACTATAACATATAGGTCGGACTAGAGTTGTGTATTTTTGCACATGAATTGTTGTAACATTCATGCAGTTGCACAAACTGGTTGTTTTCCTCTAAACTCACTTTTACAAATGAACTGTCCACTTATTGCTCATTTTAGGTAGGGTGTATCGCGAAAGGGTAAAAGTAAAGGCAGAGGGTATGTTGTTACATCGCTAAAACACATCTAAAGAGCTTGTTACTCTTCATCACTGCCTGGAATAAAATAATTTAAACTGTTATTCAATTTTTTTCTAGTGTTCTTAAAATGAAGGGTACTTTCTCCATGGGACTGTCTAGAGGAGCGCTTTGGGAGCACTGTGTCCCCCTGGGTGTGGAGGGGAAATAAAGTGTCGTGTTTAACTGCAGGCAAGATCTCCCTCTTGGTTCCCAAGAGATGGTCTGTTCCAGGGAAAAAACCCGGTTGAATTCAGCAATTGGGGTCTCTGTTGAAAATGAAGCACAGTAATGAGAACATTCACAGTCAGCTCCAGTGTGTTGCACCAAAATTAAATTTGTTGGAGGAAACCAAAATGAGATGACAACCAAGGCAGCAAGGCTGAAAATAAATAAATGAACAAATGGAAGTTATTAGTACCATCACATGTATGTAATAGTCTTTCTAAAATCAAGGCACTCTAATAGCACAAATGACTATTCAATTTTCAAAGAATAATCCAATTACAAATTTTGACGCCAATACAGTATGAAAAAAAAAATGTAAATTGAATAAACCAAAAACAGGTATCCTGACTTCACTCATGTGTACATTAAAACGTAATTTACAAGACTTCTGGGCTGCTGAAATGTAATAACATTAATTATGCTGTCTTATAAAAAAAGTAGTGATCACTTTCTTCAAGCTGATCCTTCTCTCTCCCCATGGGTTCTGAATGGTCTGGATCATTTTGAGAGCAAAGTGCTTTATTTACATCTCTAAATGATGATTTTAAAACACAGATGAAGTACAGTCTAACTGGATCCAAATAGAGCTCACTGAGATGTGTGCTGACACACTCTATGTTAAGAGTATAACGTATTTTTTCACTCGGTACTCCGTCTCAAACCTTGACTATATGACACTTATAGATGATATTTGCTTATAGTCATGGTTAAAAGAATAGTGTCTGTAAATCACGTCAAAGGAGCTCATCAATTTAATTAGAAACACAAAGGGGGCAAGGAGAAAGAAAATGCTCTTCACTGGTGTGAAGTTAATGTAGTGGGGAGCTCATAATCTTTGATATATGTAGTCAAAAAGACTTTTGTGCTAACAGCAGTCTTGGAGATTCTTTACAAACTCATGAAATTTTATGAAACCACTATCCATGTGCCTTTCTCAGATAAACCTCCACACTGCAAACAAGGATGTGCAGGTTTGTGTTTTGGTGTCTTTTTTTGGTGATAAAAGCAGAAAATGCACTTTTTCAGCTGAAAAATCAATATTACCAAATATTTTGTGCATCTCTATAAAAATATTATTAAAATTGTCACGATTGCATTTGTTTTGCCATGAGACAACATAGGGGTATCTGTTACAAAGATGCTTAGCAACAAGGAAATTCAAGTTGACTTAATTTCCTCCATTCTCCCCTATAAGTTAATGTAGTCTTTGTTCCAGTCACAGCACCATGTTGAGTAAATCCACCCAAGAGTTGTAGTCACAGCAGGAGAGCAAGTCTATATCATGCTTCCCATTGATCCATTGATGATCAGACAACACCAAGTAATCAATAAATAATCAATCAATATTTATTTGTAAAAGTACACACTTAAAAAAGTTTGCCCTGGGCACTGTAAAATAGATCACTCATAATAATCTTGAGAAGATACACACAATAAAACTCAAACTACACATATAAAGAGACATTGCTCTCATATTATAACACTGCTTTAAACAGGTGGGTCTTTAAACCTGCTTTAAAAACTTCCAGTTTAGTTTCAGACCTGAGAAGAAGAAGGGGATTTCCAGCCCTGGAGCACAAATGAACAAAACATACAACCACCCCAACGCTTTGTGTTATTTAAAAATTCCTTCTCATAACAAACAGTACTCAAGCTCATATTAACTCCAGGATTTTGTCCTGATCATGTCATATGTAGCCTGCTGTCAAATCAGCTTATAAACTCCCTCCCTTCGGCACACCTTCTATTGAGTGAGGTCTAATACATGCCTCCATTAGTTGGCACAGAAAAATATAAAGCACTTTAATTCTATAAAACACTAAATTTGGAAGAACATTTTTTATTATTTATAGAATTACATGGGAACAAAACACCTCACCCCACCCCCTCTCTTTAAACAAGATATTATTATTTGCTTATTATTTTCAAAACCTTTAATTAGCAGATCTTGGTTCTTTGTGCTGAACTATAAGCCAATAAAAAAATCTCCAACTTGAGACTGTCTTTAGATGTCTGAACAATTACATTTTTTTTAAATAGCACCTTACACAGAACAGACTGAATATAAAGTTTTCATTTACATATGAACTGAACATTTGAAGTCTATCTGTCACTCCAATCCTTTTTGCTTTCTCGAACTTCTGTGATGCTTGTCAGACTGTTTTGTGTGTGCTTGTGATATTTATGGAGCTTCTGGAAATTATCATTCAAACTCATATGTTCCCACTGGAAGCATAACATCTTGATTCATCAAAACTAAATGAGCTGATCCTAGACATCTGGTGGATCTAAGGCAGACATGACGGAGAAGCAGCGCTTAAGCTTGAGCAATGGTGGAATAGTGAGAGAGAAGAAAAAATAATGCCAATCAGATTTGGAAACTCATGTTGCTTCCCGTGGGTTCTTTCTCGGAGCTGTCAATTTCACTTACCACCAAGAAAGCGACGAGAGAGGTGTATGTGTGAGAGTGTGTGGGAGCTGTTTTTACTGGTTGAAAATTGGCCAGGAGCCTCAGGGATTGTAATGATCAAAAAGGGACTTCCAGGGATGGTCTCAAAGTTAAGGTTGCATTCTGTTATAAAAGTCAAGACCCTTTTTCTGACTCATCGCCCACAGACCTGTAATGGATAATTATTAAATTCGTCAAGCTTAGCTTGGTGAAGATAGACTCTTGGCACAATCAGAACATACAGTCCACATCATAATTAACGTGATTCAAGATCTCTTCACATCCATTTGATTGAAGTTCTTCGGCTTCAAAGTGAAAAATCACTCTTGAATCATAATGAAACAGTTCTCATTTAATCCATTTTAAACCTTTCCCCGTCACATTATTCTGAAAGTACTGTTATCCTATAATTCAACAATCAACTTGAAGCTTAAAAAAGCATACTGTCTGATTTTATGTTAAGCTAATGTCAAGCCAATTGTTTTAATGGCTCCTACAACCTTGCCTCTAATGGCTGACTACATTTTCCGGTTGAAGTCACATTACTGCACAACAAAAAGGAGTCTGTGACCGCACCAAGAAGCTCTATTGTTAAAATATCCCATTAAGCATCCAAAGGTGACTTTTCTATTCAGAAAAAAAGACACAAAGAGGCAGACTGAAGACGCCGGAGAGAATGAAATATTGATTGCCAAGATTAGCCTCCATCTTGCTTCTGTCTTCTGCTTCCTTTTAGTTCAGCTGTAGAGACCATCCTTTCTCTTTCTCTGTTGGCTTGTTTTGCTCATTTAACTTCATTACAGTGGCCGACTGCCAAAGCATCAACAAAACTTCACACAGCTTGGTTATGATCACCTGCAGATCTCTGTTTCATGCCTCCCCATGGATCCATTTTTGTCCCTCTTGTATTTTTCACTCTCATTTCCCTGTAGCCCATTGTGCCGATAACAGGATGACAGGCCACAGCAGAAGCCAGGACGCACAGTTCCTCCATCTTGCCCAAAACCCAGTTGAGTAAGGTCACAAATCCCCTACTGACACCCCAACTGCCAGCTACAAACTGTCTCCAAATGAAAGAATTTCTCTGAAGTTTTCTGCACGCTTGTCTGCCAGCCTCTTTCTCAATGAGCAATGAGGCCACCACAGAAAGAAGTCCAGGCATCCATCCAGCAGAACTCGATTTCAACAAAGCAGCATTTCTCCCCGTAAGTCAACATTTGCTCAAAGCTCAGCATTCGATCCATACATTCCCATAGGACTAGGGTGAATGTCAAAGTTATGGTTATGAGTTATTTATAAGAACACATAATACCTTATTTATTAAACATGAAGTTGTCAACCTGGAATGAGGAATGAAAAAAATGCAGGTCCATATTTATGGGCTGACATTAACCATTTGCTGAATGATTTACACCTCAGCAGATTTACAGATATGAACTTGGGCAAGCTGAGATTGAGAACTGCATTTTTCAAAAGGTACTTTCAGCATTTTTTTTTTGTTTAGCGGTATTAAAAATGTATGAAAAACATGAGTGACTTTTAGATGCCTTCGTGACTGAGATTGTAAATTTAGAGACGCTGATGCAGCTGTTGCAAAGCCAAATATTTATTTCACTTCCACACACAAGAGAACACACAATAGATAAAGAACAATATATTTAAGAATGTAATGAATGAAGGGAAATTATTCATATGAATCAGAACTGTCAGTATGGTTCATCCTACCTGTATTGTTTTATTTTAAGTGCCCTCTTTCTCATGTCTAAAGAGTTAAATATTGTAATTAAGACCAATATCAATAGCTCACTTGAATACGAAACAGCATCTGAAATTAATTCAAAGATGTGTTTCTTGGCAACAACCACAAACAGTGGTGATTCTAGACATTTTAAATTGGGGTGGTGAAGTAAATTCTTGGGGTGGCCAATACTAAGAGACTTTTGGTAATACAGTTAAATTCCTACAATAACTACACATAGTAGTTACTTTGGGCATTTTAAAATACAGTGATTATAGATCCAGATATAGATTATAGAAACTTTGATTGAAATACCACAGACCAATAAAAGCTCATAAATTGTGACTCACTAAAAAATAAAAATGCTTGATATAATTGTTTAGCTCAAACAATGATTGTACAGGTGTATTAAAATAACAAGTTAAATCAAGTAGTGAAATTGCGAAACTAAGATGCTCTAATGTAAGCAATAATTTGTACATGAATTTATTAATTTATTAAGCATGCTCAGAGCAAATAGTAACTGGTGTGGAAAATGTTTAAAACATTTCATTCATTCTTTTAATACATAATACTATTGGTGGTAGAAACAATAGACAAAGCAGTAGCTAACAACATATTTATAAATGTCTAAGTGGATCTACATCATGACTAAACACAACAGTCAGAAATAATGCACAAAAAGGTGCAAAATCTTGGTTAGTTTGGGCCTGCTTTTTATTGTGTGCTAACGTTATGTAAAACAGTAGGGGAAGCTCTAACGTTAACTTTAGTTTAATCGCATGTAAAATTAAACATTAGTCTTGTGAAACTATCCACACATTTCGTATTTTATTGTCAAAATCACCTTTTGATTTTCCCATGTTGCCGCATCAGACTTTAAGTGCACATCATCTGGATCTCGTTACTTTTCTCAATGATGAATTCGCGCTGCAAAGATTGACAGCAAGACAACTGTTTAAGATCATTTAAGAAAAATTTGGTGTCAACCTTCCCTTCTGTCTGTTGTAGCTCTAAAGTCATTGGTTGAAGACAAATGGAAGTTCTTGAAATTAAAAGTGAACCTTGGTGAAGCCTGTTTCAATGCTGCTACTCTCCTATTGGAAGAGTCTTGGTGATGTCATCAGTGCACATTTAATGCGTAGTTATATTGGTTGCATCTGTTTGTTTGAGTTGGCTTTTGTAGATAGAGTTTGTAAATGTATTTGTTGTGTGCTCAGTGTGATGCTCAGTGTAAGCCCAGCTGTCAAGTATTCGACAATAGAACAGTATTATAAGTCTGAAAATATTAACTGAATCAAATGATCTGAAAATATCTGGTTTTGGTATAGTCCTGACTTTCTTCTGAATAGTGATGGGAACTTTCATTCATTTTGGTGAGTCTTTCTTTTGACTCCCGTTCAGTCAAAATAATAAATCATTTGAACGATTCAGAGAATTATTGTTCATCTCCACAAAACTTGACAAGTTTGTGTCTGAAATGTTAATACCTTAAAACAGAGTGAAACAGACAAATACCTTAAAACAGAGTGAAATACAAGAGCTTGGGTAAATTAACTTGCTAACCTGTGTCTTCTTGTCAACATATAGAGCTTTTCTTATACTACTTATACCTATACCACATTCATCTGTAGTTTAATATATTTACATAAACATTTACAAACAAATATATTTATTTTTCTTTGGAGATATACTGCTTTGCCATTCATTTAAATGTGATATTCCAGAAAAAAAAACGGTCTAATGTCCACACCATTAATGCCACCATATACTAATACAATTAATAATTACAATTATTTATAATTGTGTTCATTTAATGGTAATTGATTACAAATAATAAGCAAATAAAAACAAAAAATATTTCACAAAAGGAACATTTTTAATCATCAAACACTGTGATTATATTATTTTTATTTTATTTTATTTAAGACTCTTATGACCATAACAAGATAATGTTAGCAATGTTTTTACTGTTTTTGAGTGGCACAAAAGTTTATCTTAGCCAGTGTGTGTATCCTGAAGGAAAAATCAAACACATATAGCATTACAAAAAGGTCTTGACCAGAGGGAGCTCCACTGAACATAAAGTCTTGTTTATGTCCTGTATGAAGTATTCTATCCTTATTGCTATTATCCTTATTACTGTGTTTGGTAACCTATAACTGGACAACGGGTATTTTAGATGCTTCGATTTTCTGCTGTGGGAAAATAATGTAGACAGAAACCCCATAATTAACGCTTCCACTATATAAACACACTCGAGACTGAGAGCTCTACTGCAGAGCTGAATGCTAATGCACAGGAATAAAATACACAATAAACGCAATTGTCTTTTTTTCTAGATTACATAGTTTTTATGACCAAAATTGAGGTTGTGATCAAAATTTTACTTCGCTCAAGACAACCGCTAATAAGAAAGGAACGGACATATGTATAATGAAATTAAAAGACCTACTCTTTCTAAATCTTTGGTTACTTTACATTTATGCATTTGTCAGATTCTTTTTCAAAATTGACTTACAGTAGGGGAGAGATGATTTAATCAGCAATTTGTTACAAAGCCGAAGTCTGGCTCAAAATTGTATTTGTATCAGCTGACCAATATACCATAAAAGGAAGGAATTAAAACAACAGAAAGAATGTTTTTGAAGTTTTTGGTTGCTTTTTGAAAGTTGTTAATGTTCTGCTTTCCTGACTGGATCAGGGAGTTTGTTCCACCAGCCAGAAACAGTGAGAGAGAAACAACAAGACCCTGTTCCTTCTCTGAGCTCAGGAATTACAAACGAGTTCTATGAATAAATGACTCAAAAGAACTGCTCTTCTTCACTGCGGGTTCTTGGTACATTGGGAATCGTTGAATGAAAAGAGTAATAAGTGAGAACAAATTACTCATGTGTCTCTTTCATTACAACATCCGGCACTCCTCCTGTGAGCGGGAATAAAAAACTATTCACTTTCTAAAAAGAGTTGTTACTCACAAGTCATGAGCGACAAATTATACCTGGCCTGTCTTGTTCTTGGGCAGACATGTCTTGATCTCAATATTTTCTGAACTTTGTGGTCACTTGGTCTTGATACTCACAATACTGATGACACAAATTATTTTACACGAAACGGTGTAAGTTTGAGCACCGATTGGTAATTCGCAAATGTGTAAATGATTGGGAAATAACCTGTGATAAACAAAATTTGTGAAGTAGAGTCATGTACTTTTTTCACTTATTTTTAAATGTTTATAGATGGTTTAAGGCCGTAAACCCTTCACGTATTAGAAAGAATAATATATATTTCTCTTCAGGGTTCTTCTGGACTATAGAGGGGGTGGTCGTTTCTAAATGTGTTTGGTTCTAAATAACTCTTTTGAAGGCTGCCTCTAAATAACACTTTTAAAGACTGGTGTCAAATGCCACTAAGAAGGTCCCCCTAAGAAAAAGATTTGGTGCAAAGTAGCATTGTTTTTGTAAACGTGTAATACTTATTTATATATTTATGTATCTAGGAGACACTTTTACCCAGCTGTTACAAAGGAACAGTTATTCCCAAGTAGTTCCCACAGAAGAAGTTTCAGCTAATCACCTAAGTAAACATAGTCCTCAGAAGATAGGAATTGTTAGTTTATTTATGCTTCTATGTAGTCTAACATAACAGAATAGACATTTTACACAATAAACACTCCTAGTGTCAAATCCTAGACCTATATCAACACTGTCAAAAGTGTTAAATGTAGCACTATTAAAGTTGAATTAAAACTGTGAGAGTTGGATTAACATTCTGTCATCGGAATCAAGGCCTCAAACGATATCAACATAGCTGTGGTGTTAATTTAAACTCTTGTAGTATATACAGTCATGGTCAAAATTGTTGGCACCCCAAAAATATTTTCAGAAAATCAAGTATTTCTCACAGGAAAAGCATTGCATTAACATATGTTTTGCTATATACATGTTAATTCCCTTTGTGTGTATTGGAGCAAAACAAAAATAGCAGGAAATAAGCAGATTTGACATAATGTCACACAAAACTGCAAATATGGGCTGGACAAAATTATTGGCACCATTGTAAAATTGTGGATCAATAACATTGTTTCAAGCATGTGATGTTTCTTTAAACTCACCTGGGGCAAGTAACAGGTGTGGGAAATATAAAAATCACACCTGAAAGCTGTTAAAAAGGATAGAAGTTTGACTTAGTCTTTACATTGTGTGTCTGTGTGTGTCACACTAAGCATGGACAACAGAAAAAGGAGAAGAGAGTTGGCTGAGGACTTGAGAACCAAAATTGTGGAAAAGTATCAACAATCTCAAGGTTACAAATCCATCTCCAGAGATCTAGATTTGCCTTAGTCCACAGTGCGCAACATTATCAAGAAGTTTGCAACCCATGGCACTGTAGCTAATCTAGCTGGGCGTGGACGGAAAAGAAAAATTGATGAAAGGTTGCAACGCAGGATTGTCCGAATGGTGGATAAGCAGCCTTAAACAAGTTCCAAAGACATTCAAGCTGTCCTGGAGGTTCAGGGTGCATCAGTGTCAGCGCGAACTATCCGTCGACATTTGAATGAAAAAAGACGCTATGGCAGGAGACCCAGGAGAACCCCACTGCTGACACAGAGACATAAAAAAACAAGACTACAGTTTGCCAAAATGTACGTGAAAAAGCCCCAATCCTTCTGGGAAAACATGTTGTGGACAGATGAGACCAAGATAGAGCTTTTTTGTAAAGTGCATCATTCTACTGTTTACCGAAAACGAAATGAGGCCTAGAAAGAAAAGAACACAATACCTACAGTCAAATATGTTGGGGGGTCGAAGATTTTTTGGGGTTGTTTTGCTGCCTCTGCCACTGGGTTCCTTGACTGTGTGCAAGGCATCATGAAATCTGAGGATTACCAAAGGATTTTGGATCGCAATGTAGGGGCCATTGTCAGAAAGCTGGGTTTGCGTCCGAGATCTTGGGTCTTCCAGCAGGACAATGACCCCAAACATACTTCAAAAAGCACCCAGAAATGGATGGCAACAAAGCACTGGAGAGTTTTAAAGTGGCCAGCAATGAGTCCAGATCTAAATCCCATAGAACACCTGTGGAGAGATCTTAAAACTGCTGTTGGGAAAAGGCGCCCTTCCAATATAAAAGATCTGGGGCCTCATGTATAAAACTTTGCGTAGATGTAATCCTTAAAGTGTGCGTACGCACATAAGGCAGAATTTGCATACGGACAAAAGTTTTCAGATTCATAAAACCGTACGTACGCCAGAACCTGCGCAAGGTTCGCTTTATAAATCAAAATTACCTGAATATTGTGCGCAGGTGCACGTGTGTATTGCTTACCCCAATCTCCTCCCGAAATAACCATATTTGGAGGTTAAGACCGCCCATTTTGAATATGTATGATCTCCCTGCATATTAATACAACCAATAATTCGGTTAACAAAAGCTAATTCATTCTCAGTTGGTGCCTTTATTGTAACATGAGTGCAGTTAATAGCGACGATAACATTGGGAAAACCGGCGATTGCTGCAAATTGCATTTTGATGTCGGCCTGTTCAGCTTGCGTGTAAGGAAAACGGATGTATCGGGGTGTCATCCCCACTATGGCATCCCATACATATGCATGACACGGCTCAGGGATGACTGCGACATACCCGATCGGTCTGACAACTCTCGCTGGAAAGTACCAGTGGCCAAGTGGCCTAATGTGGTCAATACTTGCACAGGAACACACAGCGCATGGTTTCTCCGCGAGGGTCTTTCCAATACTGGCCGTAATTCAGAACACAATTCCAAGAGGATGGCTCTTGGAAATCGAAATCGGCTCATGAGCCAATCATCATCATGAGCAAGGAAATCTTCACGGTCTCTGAAAGCACGCTCCCTCCATAGAGCGTCATTAGGAAGGTCTTCTAACAGCGCTAGAGCATCCATTATGATGATATGTTTTATACGCACATACCTTTTTATAGCCCATTCATTAAAACAAATGAGTAAATTCGAAGTATTTGCACCTGGTTAAGAATGCTAATAATGATAATTCAGGTTGATACAACTTGATTTATTGGGTGATGTAATAGGATAATTTAGAAGTTTTTCATTTTAAATAGCTATTGCTATTTGGGACAGTTGGTGTCGCCAAAACACATACTCTTCTAAAAGAGTGCGTACGCACGGTCAAGAGCATCCGTACGGTGCGCACTTATTTACGCCAACTTTATTTTTTTATAAATCCCGATATGTGCGTGGAAAAATGCGTACGCATATTTCTATGCCCATTTTGTGCGTACGCAACATTTATACATCAGGCCGCTGGAGAAGTTTGCAAAGGAAGAGTGGTTCAAAATTTTGGTTGAGAGGTGTAAGAAACTTTTTGATGGTTATAGGAAGTGACTGAGTTCAGTTATTTTTTCCAAAGGGTGTGCAACTAAATATTAAATGAAAGGTGCCAATAATTTTGTCTAGCCCATATTTGCAGTTTTGTGTGACATCATGTCAAATTTGCTTATTTCCTGCTTTTTTTTTGTTTTGCTCCAATACACACAAAGGGAATAAACATGTATAAGGCAAAACATGTGTTAATGCAATGCTTTTCCTGTGAGAAATACTTGAATTTCTGAATTTTTTTCTGGGGTGCCAACAATTTTGGCCATGACTGTATGTCCCATCTTTGACACCAGAATTGTTGATTTAACACTAAAATTTTACTGTGTGGTTGTTGTTTCAGAAAGGTTTCTGGAGACAAAAGTTATATGGGGGATATTTGAGCCTTTCTGAAGAGTACCCCATGTCACACTTGGTTCTCTGAATGCAAGCTTCTGGCAGTGTTGTAGGATTGTAAAAAGCTTGTGAAGGCAGATAGAAGAAGTTGCAGTACTTTTTGTGTAAGCAAGCATCAGTGTTTTGATGGAGGGCCAGTGAAGAGTGATCTGGAGGGGAGTGCTGTGGGCTCACTTAGGTTCTTTTAAAAGCAGACAAGCAGCAGAGTTTTGGATCATTTGCAGACACCTGATCGTGATTGATGGAAGTCCTGCAAGAAGAGTATTGCAGTAATCCATTCTAGATATGAACAAAGCCTGAAGCAGATGTTGAGTTGTAGCGCACTGTTAAGAAGGGTCTGATATTTCTGATGTACAGTGAAAATGTGCATGGAGTTGTCTGACTTTGTTTTATTCATGATTCGTTTATGTTGTAAAGTTTGCTTGGTTTGTAAAAATGTGTGCATGTTACATGTCGGTGCTTTTCATCATGATATTTGTGCTTCGAATTAGAATCAGCCAATGTTTTGTTAATGACTGCGACTTTTCAGTGATTGAAGCGATGTTTGGTTGATCATGAAAGGACAGTGACTCACTTCTAAACACTGACTGTCTCTCTCTTTCATTAATCACTCTTGAATGCATGAAGAGAGAACAGATCAGGGCTCTTCACAGAATTCACTGCCTGCCTGGCAACATAGCGATACTCTGTCATAAATAACAACCCACTGTGTCTCCGTTTCATAAGCCATTCTTGCCTTGTGGCTCTATTTTTGTTTTCCTCCCAGGGCGGCGTGGCTGTCGGATAAACACTGTAAATTTGAGAGAATGCGAGATCCAGGGGCTATTCTGAGCTGCAGGAGCCATTTGGTTGATATCACTACATTCCGGTTCTACACCAGGGAGGTCTCAGCAGGTGGTCAAAGACGACTTGCTCAGGATGTTGAACGTCGAGTTATAATGCTGAATGCTCCTGACAAAAATATAGAAGGTTGAATCTGTGCATGTAGGCTTAAAACGTGTTTTTATTTTTACTCACCGATACCATCCTTAATAGTACTGATATTTTTTTGTTGTGAGGCATTTTTAACAGAATATTTCCTCTAGGACATTATGAAGCCATCTAAGTTGATACGATAAAAAAAGCATTCATTGTAACGTGTCACAAAGTGCTCTACTGAAAACTGACCTGCCTAACTTGGTTGTATACAAGTAAACATTCTGACATTATTTGAGAATGACAGTGTATGTTTTTAAAATGAAACTAGAGAATTTATTTTTGAGAAGGACAATGAAAATGTATTCATAAAACAGATTAATAACAATGTCTGTTGACCAGTGTGTTGTACAAAGTCAGAAGGCACAAGGAAACACTGGGTAAAACAAACAGACAGAAGTAAAATGATCAAAACAAATAATTGAACTTGATTGTTCTGGTTCTACTTGGATAATTTATTCGTTGAAAAAAGGTGATCTTCTTGTTAGTTTCTATCTTTTTTCTCTGTACCCCCTTGATCATTCTCACATTTGTTCACTTGTTCATTGATGAGTTTTCTAGTGTATTTAAGCTTCATGTCTCTAGTGAGAAGTTGATTGTTTTACTCTGATTATTACTGTTTTCATATATTAATCTGAATTACTCTTTACTATTATTGCTTTAAATCCCAGCTGTCCGTTTCTAGCATTGTCATTACCGACATCTTATGCAACAGCTGCATAAATCAAATGAAGAATTGATATAGGTTTAGTAAAATTATCCACCAGGGAAGGTTGCTCAAAGGGAAGTAAGATATATTATTTCTGCCTATACAAATGTTTTTTTTGATCCAATTAATGTGCAGGAATCATGTACTGGTTGAGTAAAGAATCAAGTTGTTAATAGGACAGGGTTTTGTTGAACATCTAACATATTTCTAAGAAAGACTTTAAAAATCATTATAAGATAAAGATAGCTATCTTGTTTTAATTCTGAGTTTTTGTTGTTCATGATCTCAAATATGAACTTTATGACTTTTACCCAAATATTTTCAGCTTGTCTTAATCCATAGAATTATGCTTTTGTCTGCTTCTATGAGTGAGTGTTTGAAGACAAGATTGATTTGTGTCTGTAGATATGAGTAAACAGCTTAGGAAAGGAAGAGTGCTTCACATGTGATTGACGGTCCCCATGATGCCAGGTGTATTGCAATAAATGTCAACTAATATCCAACGGAGATGTGTTTCCCAGCAGAGCACCATCCATATCAGCCTAGGCAGTCTAACCCCAGTGCAGCCGTGTGCGTCACCTGCCTAAACATTTCTGACATTTACAGTGCATTATCCAGTTCACAAGGACTGAAGTGCAGAGGGAAGAGACAGGAGGGAGAGGGAGTCAGGTTTTACACCACTGGAGTCTGGCACCACAGTGGTGTTGTAGCTGGAGGACAGACTGGTGCAGTCGGGCATGAAGGCCAACTGCTCAGGTTTGACCTGTAGCATACTCTCTTGACTAATAGCACTCACCCATTTGTTTTACATATTTTGAAGTAGTTACAACAGATCTGCTTTTGCAACCATTTTACATATTGGCAGAAACAAATGCATCTTCCACAGACAGCAACATTGAAATATTACTTCAACTCACCATATTGTAGTAATGCATTGTAGACTCTCTAGGTGTTCAAGGCAGATGGAGATGGTCTTTAGCTTAAAGAAAAGTCAAAATAGCTAATCGCTTATAAAACTTGAAGAGTTTGTATTGATATTAAATTATATATTGTATCAAAATACTATTTTATATATACAGTAGCAAGAAAAAGTAAATGAACCCCAATTTTGCATTACTTGGTCATAAAATGTGCTCTGATCTTCATCAAGCTCACAACTATAGAAAAACAAAGTCTGCTAATATACAAAATACATAACTAACTTTTGAAACTCCTTGTGATCCTAAAGGGTTCACATACTTTTTCTGGCAGCTGTTTACCATTTACTGTTTACTAGTTAACATTATTATGTCTTCTCCTCATAACAGCTTACATAATTTATAAATATATATATATATATATATATATATATATATATATATATATATATATATATATATATATATATATATATATATATATATATATATATATATATATACGACTCCTAAACAGGTTTGGCTTACATTTGCGTTTACTGCTTAGTGTTTATAATTATTAAGTCAGTATTATATATATGACTTAATAATTATAAACATTAAGCAGTAAACGCAAATGTAAGCCAAACCTGTTTAGGAGTCATAGAGATTCAGTTTTTTTCCCCAGCGACACTGAAAAGCTGATTTTTTTTTTGCCTTGAGACTAAAATGGAGATAAAAACAAACAATATTTTTGTTAGTTTTTGACAATATTTATCCCAATTCTTAAATGTCTTAATTTTCTACGAATTAACAATGAATATGCAAGAACCAAAACTTGTTCTTCAGCATTAAAAGCCTTTTCGTAAAAAAAACTGGTGATAACAAAGCAGGTAATGTCTTTATTCAAATTCAACTGTAGCTGTAGTCTAAATACCATTGGAGATTTTCCTTTTTACAGCAAGATGCTAGTCTGTCCCCAAAATACAACCTCAGTGGACTCTCATGGACTTGAGTCAAGGGCCCCTAGTGCATCCATGAAATCACCAAAGTGTGGACTCGAGTGAAAATCCACAAGTCTGGAGTGTGCCATTTGTGACTCATATTCAAATATTCAGTGTATTACAGTGTGTGGCTGAACGGCAGCTATTCAAGTCAAATGCCAGATTTGGCCCAACTATATTTTTTTCTTCTGATTTGATGTACTGATTAAGGAAAGCGAACCAGGAATTAA
Source organism: Danionella dracula (assembly GCA_900490495.1). Lineage (NCBI taxonomy): Eukaryota > Metazoa > Chordata > Actinopteri > Cypriniformes > Danionidae > Danionella > Danionella dracula. The sequence goes on along the minus strand of UELW01000039.1, from coordinate 5,138,318 downwards.
ATGAGGATTAAGTTGTCTTGATGGGTTTTATGTGTGCAGCGACCAGTGTAGGCCTTTGACCTGTCTTCAGTAACAGTTATGGGGCTTATTATGTAGATCCAGTTAAAACTCTGGTTAGTGTTCCCTCTGCTGGTGAGTAGAAACCCTACTTCGATCAAGATGGATGTAATTTTATTTCCAAGGAAACATGTCGATTATTTTAGTCATGGATTTTCGAAGTTGATAGTCTTTATAACTTAATGCCATGTGACTAGCAGTGTGAATACAAATTTTTTAAAAATCTGCACAGAACACAGAAACCAGAACGAAAATGATCATTAAGAGAGGAAATTATTGATTTTAAAGATGCTGCAATGACTCAAGGTGGCAGCTTTAATTATGGTGACAATGCCTCAGAATAGCTGTGTGTTGTCAACCAATAGGCCAGCTTCTTCTTGTTGATTTCAGAGGGATAATTGCATCTTGTTCTTTTTTTCAGTGCTCAGTGGGTAAAGATTGAGAGCTGCAATTATCACACGTGCACCGTATTGCATTTGAATTATTCAGCGTTCTTGAATAGAACCGTGAAAGTTCCTGGTTCGGTTAAATAGCATGGCTCTCTCTGTCAGGGCACAAACAAACATGATGAAGTGCTTTCTCAAAGTCACCAGAGAGGACACGGCGGTGGAGGAGCTGCTGATAGATGGCTGCTCCCTCGGCGAGAGGTATGCGTCCTCAGATTAATATGAGAAAAAAGGCACCCTTTCTCATAGGAACAATATAAAATAAATATATAAAAGGCTTTTGAACTCAAACATCATTGACAAACTTGTGCTGACACATAGTGTTCTTGATTAAAGTGGTGCAATGATTGTTTTCAAATAAAAGGGACATCAGGTGTCAAGCTATTATGATCTTTAAAGACTTGATGTAATCTTTGGAACAAAGTTAGGACATTTGTCTGTTTTTTTCCTAACTCTTTGTATCAGCTTGCTGGTATAAGGGTTCATGAGCAGGACTTGAAAAGAGCAGCTGCACACTAGGGGATCTTAGATTGAGTTTAAGGAATTAGTGCTGTCCAAATTAACGCCTACATTTCAATTTTTTACATGTTCATGTTTTTAAACATAGTTGACGCTAAAGTATCGTTTTCTTTTCTAGTGGTGAATAAAGATCAGTTTAATTCAAAGTATGTGCTCTCTACATTTACATAACAGCATGCTGAACACTGAGCAAAGCTTGACACCTTCCTCTTCAAAATTGTAACCTCTTGGTGTAGCAATAGGTTTTAAGATCTCAATAATCGATTACTCATACTTTACTTATGCATATCGATACAATGAACATTTTACAGTCTGTACAGTTTTTCTACATATATTAACCTCCAACTTCAACACTATCTGCTGAGGTTCGGATAATCACACAGAAAATTTAACAGCCTGAACATTAATAATGTACTGATACATTTTAAAACGTATCAAGTTTGTTGGCAAAATATTTGCTTTATAAATTCTCTCTCTCTCTAAACCCTCCCTCTTCTTCTCTCTCTCTCTCTCTCTCTCTCTTTCTCTCTCTGTGTAAATTAGGCAATATGTGTGTGTGTGTGTGGCGTGCGCGTGTGTGAGAATGTACAGATTGTGTGCATTCAGTTTACATTTACTGTCCCAGCCAAAACAAAATCAGTAAACAGCTGTTAATATTTAAATCTCTGCCAACAAGAGTGAGTAAAGCTAAAGAGAAAATGTATCCATCCATCTATCCATCTATTGACATTTAACATGCCACCTCATGGCAAAGAGCTCTATGAGAAAAATACAATTATACATGTTTTCTTTCATCTGCATTGTTATCAGAGCCTCTGTTGACTCTCTGGTTCAAATCCTATCCAGACGTCATTACTCTGATATAAAGCAAAAAACCAATGTCTGGTAGTGTTTTCCTAAAAACTTTCAGATCTCAAAAAAAAACTAATCTCATTGTGGTCTAAAACGATATTTTGAACTAATTGAGCTCTTGAACCATCTGAATTGCTCATCATAATAGCACTTGGCATTAAAATTGTAAAGCTCATCTGAATGATGTTTCTTGGAAAAAATGAAATAATGTCAGGAAATGAGACATGTTATGAACTAAATGCTTACTGGAAAGGTATTTGCGTCCATCTCTTAAGTATCTTTTATTAGTTTGCCTTGGTGAATCATTGATGCGATTTAACAGACGGAAACAACTCTTATTGGAAGGATCCTCTTTCATCCCTTCAAAGCAACGACTAATCCCCTCTCATCCCTTAAAAGACAGAAAGCCTCTCTTCTGTTTTCACAAAGGCAGCTTCCATCTTTCTGAAGTGCTGTGTGCTTTTACAGTCACTTTGAAATCAAGGTTGCGTGGATGCTGAACCGTCCATTGTGACTCCTCCAGGTTGACTGTCCCTCTCTTAACAGCGCCATCCCTTTACATCAGCAGGGCAAATTAAGCAACCATTAAGGTTTAGTTGAAATAAATTAATAAATCTATACACATCCACCTGGTTGTGTTTATAGTACTGTGAAGCAGAGAGAGAAGAAGGGAGGGTCGAAGGTCGTGAGTGCATTAATGAGATAAGCTTGTATTTAAAGCGTGTGAATGCTTTCACTGCAGAATGCTCTGATGTCCATCGCAGTGCTGATGCAGCAGCGCCTGTCCTCTGCTCACCTTTTCCAGTTTCCTGACTCTTCATCTTCCTCCTCCTCAAAATCTACTGCCATGTTTGCTCATTGATCTGTGAGCCTGACAGACATGGACACTGGACAACAGAAAGCTGCCTCTCCAACAGAGAGAGGACTCTTTGCCTTTTAAACTATGCGCTGTCCCTCTGGCGTGAGTGACTGTTGCTCTGCTCGAGTAAATACACCATTAAACTGGCAGGAGACGAAATGTAATTACAGAAACCTTTGGATGACCTTCTTGTTAAAACTCAGGAGTTTGAGCATTGAGGTTATAGACTATAAGGAAGCTCTTCCTTCAGTCTGGCAGTCCTTTAACACTATCAGAATAAACAAATGGATAGAGATTAATTTTGAAGTTCTAGATGGTGGATAAATGGATCAAATGGTTGCTAAGATTACCAAGGATTAAAGATGAGCAGGGATTGATGTATTATGTACAAACACTCTTTGTTGGAAATTGATGGATAGAAAGGTGAGTAAATGCATGGGAAGTCAAGCAGATGGATGAAGGGAATAGTAAATCTCTGCATGTCAAGGGGTTGGTAGATGGACGGATAGGCTGTCCATCATTGATAGGCTGTCCATCATTGATAGACCATTGATGGATCCAGTCAGCTTTATTTTGCGTTACTTTTTCAGAACATTTTCATAAAGTTTATGTAAAACAAGTTATTAGGCAGTCGTTACGTCCTTTTGCTCTAGAGCTAGTCACTAGTTTTTGGTTGGTTGTGAGTTTGGTGAAGTTTGTGCCTATCTCAGTTGATGAGTGCCCTAGGTTTAGTAGCCTCCTGGTTGACTCATGCTTCATTTTGCCCCCTCAACCAATTTTTATTTCAACAGTTATTAACAATGCTCGATGCATTGTTAACCTTGTTAACCCTTTCTTTGTCTGGTTTTGCATTGACTGCATTTAATAGATTATTAATGTGTCCTGGTAAAAAAAGACCCAGTTCCAATCTCTAAACTACCATACTTAAAATGGTTTAAATGTGTCTATTAATAAATTATTATTAATAAATACATTAATTAATTTGATTCCCTTAAATTGAAGACTTCTGGGGTTTCTAAACTGATTTAAATGACAACATTCCCGCTAAATAATGCCTCTGCTTCACTCATCTCTAAAAGAGCAGTTATTAATAAAATGCAGTAGAGTTTGCTTCTCAGGTGAGTGAATCATTCAGATCTGTGCGTACAGGCTCTATATTTGCTCTTTTATTGGACAACTCAGCTGTCAGTCACCAGCACTCCCCGCCTAGATCTTCGCGGGGATAGAATGAACTCGAGTGTTTCTGCTAATACTTAACGTATGATGAATGGTTTAGTTTTAGGAGTGCTAAGAGTAAGTTTAGCGGTACTATAGCGCTCTGATCATTAGTTTTATTTTCTATAGACCTCATGGCGGCCTTAAATATGGTCAACAACACCATGCTCATATTTTGCTGAGGGGAGATGTTTTAACTTCATTCCACTAATATTTTACTGGAAAAAAAATAATTATCCCATCCAGATGTCTAGTAAGACATCTATGCTGATGGCGTGAAAATATATTTTTCTCGGAACAAGCAAAACTCTAATATGAATGAATATTTTAGATCGTTTGGAGTGTTAATGAACCGATGTGCTGATTTAATGTATTTTTCTTCACTTGAAACCTGACAAGTGTAAATTCTTTTGTTTTTGTCAGAAACTTGGTGTTCTTTCAGACAGCAGGTTCCAATTTACAGACATGCAAATGCATACATAAGTTTGTGCATTAATTTCTGTAATGACTTACATTTCTGTATCAATAAGTCACTTGTGGTGAGATCGTATGCTGTTCGGAGTGAGTTCGAAATTCTGATGAAGATGTCGTATTACAACAATTTTGGTCAAAAACCATTCACATAATCCAATTTAAAGTCCTCATTTTTAATTTTATCTCTTTACATGGATTGCACCAGTTGCACCATCGGACACTTTAGAGATAGTGTACAGCACTGAGCAGTTGCTTCTGACTGTGCCAAAGATGAACATTAAGCACTGGGGAGCTTAGGAGTTTTGGACCAATGCCAGTTTAGGTCCTTTTTAGGGATGCAATAAAAAAACTTTCTCTTTCTGATTTAATTGTCCTGTAAAATTTTGAAAATTCAGAAGACATCCCCCCGCAGTAATTTCTTGTTTGGCTGAGGTTGTCAATAATAGAGCAAACAAAGAGCTCTCCCTAGCTCTGAAGATATTATTTGCTCACTAGAATAACTTAACTTGACTGCCTCTAATAAATATTAGAAAATTTGGAAATAAGACAGTTTTTAGAGACAACAGGCATTTTGCTATTTAAGTTCTATATAAATAATAGTGTTAAGAACATCAAGCATCCATCCTGATTCATCATCTTCATTAAATATCAGATTTTGAATGATTTTTTTCTGACTGAATCTGAATGTTTTTGCAACTATACACTGTGTGCAGAAATATTAGGCAAATGAGTATTTTGACCACATCATCCTCATTATGCATGTTGTCTTACTCCAAGCTGTATAGGCTCGAAAGCCTACTACCAATTAAGCATATTAGGTGATGTGAATCTCTGTAATGAGAAGGGGTGTGGTCTAATGACATCAACACCCAATATCAGGTGTGCATAATTATTAGGCAACTTCCTTTCCTTTGGCAAAATGGGTCAAAAGAAGGACTTGACAGGTTCCGAAAAGTCAAAAATAGTGAGATATCTTGCAGAGGGATGCAGCACTCTTAAAATTGCCAAGCTTCTGAAGCGTGATCATCGAACAATCAATCGTTTCATTCAAAATAGTCAACAGGGTCGCAAGAAGCGTGTGGAAAAACCAAGGCGCAAAATCAACTGAGAAAAGTCAAGCGTGCAGCTGCCAAGATGACACTTGCCATCAGTTTTGCCATATTTCAGAGCTGCAACATCACTGGAGTGCCCAAAAGCACAAGGTGTGCAATACTCAGAGACATGGCCAATGTAAGAAAGGCTGAAAAAACGACCACCACTGAACAAGACACACAAGCTGAAACGTCAAGACTGGGCCAAGAAATATCTGAAGACAGATTTTTCTAAGGTTTTATGGACTGATGAAATGAGATTGAGTCTTGATGGGCCAGATGGATGAGCTCGTGGCTGGATCGGTAAAGGGCAGAGAGCTCCAGTCCGACTCAAACGCCAGCAAGCTGGAGGTGGAGCAATGATTTGGGCTGGTATCATCAAAGATGCGTTTGTGGGGCCTTTTCGGGTTGAGGATGGAGTCAAGCTCAACTCCCCGTCCTACTGCCAGTTTCAGGAAGACACCTTCTTCAAGCAGTGGTACAGGAAGAAGTCTGCATCCTTCAAAAAAAAACATGAAGAAAAACTAATGACATGGCCTCCTTGTACACCTGATCTGAACCCCATAGAGAGCCTGTGGTCCATCATCAAAAGTGAGATTTACAAAGAGGGAAAACAGTACACCTCTCTGAACAGTGTCTGGGAGGCTGTGGTTGCTGCTGCACGCAATGTTGATAGTGAACAGATCAAAACACTGACAGAATCCATGGAGGGCAGGCTTTTGAGTGTCCTTGCAAAGAAAGGTGGCTATATTGGTCACTGATTGGTTTTTGTTTTGTTTTTGAATGTCAGAAATGTATATGTGTGAATGTTGAGATGTTATATTGGTTTCACTGGTGAAAATAAATAATTGCAATGGGTATATATTTGTTTTTGTTAAGTTGCCTAATAATTATGCACAGTAAGTCACCTGCACACACAGATATCCTCCTAAAATAGCTAAAACTAAAAACAAACTAAAAACTACTTCCAAAAATATTCAGCTTTGATATTAATGAATTTTTGGGTTCATTGAGAACATGGTTGTTGTTCCATAATAAAATTAATCCTCAGAAATACAACTTGCCTATTTAATAATTCTGCACTCCCTGTATAATAAAAACAAAAGTGCAATGCTTCAGAGGATAAAAACTACTAGTCCTTTTTTCATTAGTACAAATGAGTTGACTTTGTAATGATTGTTTTGTTTAATACATTATTCTTCTGCTTAATGAGAATAAATCACGTTGACTTGATTTATTCTCGTCATGTAAATGCTAGTAAATAAATACTTTTTTTTATAATTAATAAATTAGCAAGAAATAATTTAAAATCAAATGTTTAGCTTGTATAGCTGACTATAAATCTGGAATAAACAAAAAATAAATCTTTACTCTATTAGGAATTCAGAAGCATAACAAACAGTACCCATTCTTATAAAATAATGAAATACAATTATGTATGTTTAAATGGAAATAGGTGGAAATTAAGTGACTGATTTTAAGCAATGATTTATAGGATGGTTAATGATAAAATTATGCATAAATTGTTGCTAATTAATGAATAATATGGTAATAGATAATTAAATTGGTGGGAAAAAATGGGAAGACAGATCCATGGTAGATAAAGTTAAACATAGATAATGTTAAAAATTCAGTTATTGTTAATTCAATAATGAAAATAATCAATTATTATTTTCAATAATTGGGGGGTGAATAATTTTTATTGGGTAGCATAGTGACATATGATACATTATATACACGATAGAAAGAAAAAGGAGACTATGATAGATAATTTCATCTGTCAATTAACGGATGGGCAAAGTAACAAGTATATGCAAAGATTGACTTAGAGATTTGTTGCTGTATAAATGAAGAGATGAGCTGATGGGCATATTTTCTTTTAAGATAGACAGTCTTCTCTGTGCAGAGGCACTTGAAAGGTTCTAAAGAAGATGGTTTGTCAGCTTTAATTAAATGGCGTCCCTGTGTAAAGACAGACCTTGTGACAGTTCTGTGCGGACAGGCCAGTCATGCTTTTCTGAGGATGTGCTTCAGCGATTAGATCGGCCGCTTGACCTGACTGACAGCCAACTTGGAGCTTAAGTGTGGACCATAGTGGAGAAATGTTTTCCTTCCAAGCACTAAATGATATTAGTTCAACTTAATGTCAGCACATTGTCAGTCACAGCAGATCCATATCTGAATGTGGATAAAAGGGCACGAAATGTGTTCACAGTAAATAGAAGCATAATGGAAGTAGTCTGCTCAGCCAGATGAAAAACCAGTTGTCTATTTCACCTCAAACAAAAGTGAACAACATTGAAGTATTTTATGATATTAGCTGAGTAAAAACATTGCTTAGGTGCATATTAATTCAGATCAGCTAAAAGGATCAGCAAAGGACTGAGGCCAGATTCGAACCCCTGTCACCATATGCAAATTTGCACCACATGTCAGTGATCTGAGCACCATGCCATCAGTCCAGCCATAATAGCTGTTTTTTTCAAGTAAAGAATACTGGTTGTTTTTACAGTGTACTAAAGAGCACAGTTAACAATATACCAAGAATGCCAAACTAGGAAAACTAAACACGGGAAAAGCTAATATAACTGGAGGACACAGTAATAAAAGAGAATTACGTATATGGACCTTTTCCAGTTTCGTATGGATCAGTGGTGGATCGTAAAGAAGTAATAATAATTTGTTACTGAACTTGAGTAGATTTTTAAAGTATCTGCACTTTACTGAATTATTTTAATTAAAGGAGGCTTTTTATTTTAAGCTTCCCTACATTTTAAGTGGATAAAAAAATCAGAATCGATCAAACATGTGCGAGCCACCAATCAGGGTACAGCACTCTTTCTTTTTGGTTTGGTTGCCGCTTGGTGGTATCTACAGTACTTAGAGCAGATTCAGTTTGTTGTCATTTCAACAGCAGAATTTTTTTGAGAGCGCCTTCATAAAGATGGTAATACTCCTGGCTATCAATTACCATAACATCCATGGCCTCATCTGCAAAAAGAAGAAGAAGAAAGGCTCCTTCATTTTCAATGGCCTTCTCTGTCTGGCCCAACCCTGTAAAATTTCTTGCTACAAGAATTTTCCTTCCAAACTACGAAAACACATAGAGGTCAGGTGATCAAGTGATCATTCTTGGGATTACTTTAATGAAGTAATCTTTCAGTAGATTCAGAAAACGGTTTCATTGTTTATGTTAGAGGTCCATCTACCTTTTAATCATTCAATTTTTATAATCGAAAGGAATAATAATCATGAAGCAGGAAAAGGATGTGGTTAATGCAATTAATGCAGTCTATGGATGTTAATCATACATTTTCATTCAGCTTGTCATAATTTAGGCTAAATATGCAACGATGTATGCTCTAGGCATAAGTGTCAATAAAGTCTTTTCACATATTGTTTAAGCAAGAGTCTTGACAAAAATGATAATGGTATATTTTATCCATAATAAAGCACAGTACTTTGGATACTTAGGTACTTTTTAAGGTAAATAATTTGTACTTATACTCAAGCGAAATTCTGAAGGGAGCACTTTTACTTTAACTGGAATAATATTTTACCTAGTGTATCTCTACTTTAACTCAAGTACTTAGTTTGTGTACTTTGTCATCCACCACTGATGACTGTACATTGAATCACAGTATTAGCAAACCCAATGGTCTCTTCACAATAGCCATAGATTTATTTTAATGCAGAAACACATGATAAGGAATTCGAATAGTCTTTGCACAGTATTTTCAATTCAGTTTGGCTTTTTCTTTGTTGACTTCTTACTGGTTAGTGTATAATGATGATGTGCGCTCGTGTGTCTATTTAATATCAACCCTGTTGGATAACCAGCACTGTTCACTGTAGAAAATATGCAGAAGTCTGTGACTGTGAATGTGAAGAAAAGGATGGAATATACAATCCACACTTGATGCCACCTCATTCACCATCTTGTCAATCCCACTAAGGCCCAAGCAGCTCCGGAGATGAAACACCTGTGGGAGGCTTTGTCCTCTTATTAAAGCACAGCCTCAAATTGAAAGTCTCTTTTTAGCGCATACTGCTGACTTAGGAAAAACGAACCCCTCAGAGCAGTGATGGAAAATGATTCTAGAATGGAAGCCTGTGATCATGTTTAATGCATTATACAGCAATGATGAGAAATCAATGGAAAAAAGACGGTCAGGAATGGCTTAGGGTTTATTTAATGTGTAAATAAAAAATCCTCATAGAGTATAAATGAATAAGCAAAATCGTCAACCTGCCTCTTTAGATGTCTCTATTTTTAATACTGACAGTGACGGAGGATTGGAAATGATGTCTTTCTTTATGCCGCAAGGGGTTTATTCGAATTAAACAAAGTTTTTTCACTGCGAACACTGAATGTGTAACTATTGATATTGTAATTAGTGGATGCTAGCAAAAATTATTTAACTTTCATGTCTATAGGGTCCCTTCTTACTGTTTTGTTTATGGGTTTATGAACACAGATTTATTCTGGACATGCTAAACTAGATGGTAGGTTTCACATAGAAAAATAAAAGAATCTTGCTTCTTGGGTGTCTTTGTGATATAATAAATTACCTAATGAAAAGCTCAACAACAAATAAATTATACTTTCCGAAAAGTGTATTTGCTGTTTTTAAATGTATTTCTGTTATATATCATTGTACATTTATATTTATGGGTTTAGGAAAAACTTTTATTTGCTTAAGAGAGACCACGAGAGGACGCGGACCAAGTACAAGCATTTAGTCATCAGCTGTCGGGGGCAAGGTTGGAAGACATGGTGCTTGCCCATTGAAGAAGGCTGCAGAAAATGTTTTGGGCATTCACTCTACAGAGCCCTGAGTGCACTGGGCATCAGAGGACGAGAACGTAGCAGAGCCATCAAGAACATCACTGAGGTTGCAGAGAAAGCATCAAAATGCTTTTGGATCCGGAGAGACAGTCCACGGGGTCAAGCTAACACCCCCTAAACAAACACACCACGATCTGATCAACCGTGGTGGGGTTTTCTGGGAGAGGGTGTATGATGTTGAAAGACCCAAAACACCTGAAGACACCAGGTAACATCACTGACGATGTATTTAGAGGCATCACAATGATGTATGAAGGGTTGTGGCCTTGGCTTCTGTCATATTTATTAATAAACCACGTTTAGATCTACAATACTTAACTCAACTTTTACAAATACAATTTTAAATATTTTATAAAATATTCAAAATATAAACACACACAAGTTCTTTAAAATAAAACTTTGGTCCTCATTTAGATAGTGCTTACCTACTAAAACAGTTTGTGGGTGAGTAAAAAATACATCCAATTTGTGGCTGAAAGGGTACGTTAAAAGATCCCTAAATTGGTATTCTAAAAATATCTGGAATTAATGCTTCGTGATTAGTGTCTCAATAGCTTCATACAGGTGAGACGCGATTCTTATTGAGAAAAATGTCACTGCAGCTTTTTCTTTTAAATTGGCAGTCTCTAGACTCCATCCCTCGGTGCACAAGGGAAATTGAATATGGATATCTGCCTGTCATTTATCCATCTGGCTTATGGATGAATGTGTATTCAGTGGAAATGAACTTTTGGTGAGTAAATGGAATGGAAAGCACCTGAAGAGGATCTGCTGGAATACAGACTGATATGTGTCTGATGTTGCAGGTATGAGGATAGACGCTAGGTATGTGGAAGTGTTATGGATATGATGGTTATTTAATTTAGACAAATTCAGGCAGGATGCCAGAAGCAACATACTGTTTATCTAATACAGGCTTGAGCAAAGTTCTAGTGGTGATTTTTTTTAAATGTTGCAAGTTTCAATTAGAAGACTCATACCCTCCATAAATTTCACAGCACTTTAAAAAAACTAACATTTACATATAAATATTATGTCACCCAAAGTTGATCAAAAGCTAATATTTGACAAAGTTAAATCAAACATTAATACTTGTTACATTCAAGAGAACACATACAGTAAGAATAAATATTCCATGATTCTTAAACATAAATATACATTTCCCAAGTAGAAAGGTGACCCAGTGGTGGAGTTGGTTGTCTTGTTGTCGATTTGATCCCCACCAAGTCCTATCTGCCGTTGTGGCCTTGTGCAAAGCACTTCACCCGCATTGCCCTTCATTGATGTGTGTGACTGGTGGGGTGTATTTGGTGATTTGCAGGAGGCAGTAGATATGGGCAAGTCATGTCAGACTGCCCCCGGGCCGCTGTGGACTACCAAGGTAGCTTATCACCACCAGTGTATGATTTTGGAGTGAAAGATTAATGTTCTAAAATGTGCATCTTTTACCATCTGGAAAATCTCTATGTAAATCGAAAACATTATTGTTATTACAATGTCATATATGACCTGAGTTAAACATTTACTCTAAGATCTTAGATGGGCCACCATCTTCTTCTGGAATTGCCAGTCCCTTAGCTAGCCTGTTGAGTAGTTGAGCAAGAGTTACACAAAAGTTACAGACTTTACAATTAAACAAAAAACACCAAATTCAATTGACGAAGAACCCATCATACTAAATATTTAATAATGTAGGCAATGTAGTGAGTTGGTAAAGTTGAGATCCAAAAGCTAATGTAATGAGGTGTAAAAACTAAACCCTGTTACAGGAATTAAATTAACTCAATGCTAATAATCAATGTTGCTTTAATAGCACTGACAATTCTAAACATAGAGCTAAAGTTATCCTTCTGCTTGAAAGAAGGTTCAAATCCACATCTTAAATCTCTTACACTGAAAATTGAGTTCAGTAAGATTTTTGCTTCTTACTTCAGTGCTTCTTGTTTTGGTCCCCATCAAACAGTTCCATTATCAAATCTTGGAATATCATAAAATCCAGTAGCTCCAACTCACTGAAACCAGTTGAAAAACACTTTTTTTTGTATTTTTTAAAAAGACAGACCTTGAGATCACTTGAGACTGGAACCAGAGATGAGCAGACTCCAATTGACATCCATGTTAAAACTGTCCAAATTTACAGTTATATTAAACACGTTAAATCTGTGTTGATCTATTGTTGTTCCTCTGTCCCATCAGCCATGGTAATCCTCAGTTTCTTATTTTTCATAGATCCGCTCAAACTTTGGTTGTTGTTTGGAAGTCTAGTAAATGTTCAAAAATTCCTGGCTCCTGTGACTTTGTGACATTGAGATGCATGTAAATGAACCAAAAACTTTTTTTTTTTAATTCTCAAATTTTTAAGTTTATCAACTTAACTGCCAATCATTATTTGTATGCAGGGAAAACACACGCCAAGTGATCGATAGAGTTGGTCTCAAATCAAATGTTGCATCCTGCTTTACTTTTACTTTAATTGGTAAATTATTACACACAATTTTTACACACATTTATGCCCAAATGCTTTCTGAAAGTTAAACTCCTAGACATCGGTTCATTGCCTCCTGACTGAGTCAAGTCTTAACTGCTCATTTGCATTTTATTCATCAAAGGCTACTGTCATTTTTCTGTTTAAAAGACATTTGAACTGCAGTTTAATCATGAAGATTCATAGCTTCACTTCAACCTGTATGAAAAGTCTGGTTTTTACAACTACTCATGACTTCTGAAATACATTTTGAAGTGATGCAAATAAGTATAAGTATATGTAAGCATATTTCATTGTCAGTGTTTTTCATAGCAGTGTGAATACACTTGATCAAATTGTTCCACAACTGCCAAACATTATCTCTGTGTCTCAGAAGTCTTTGATTGGTTTTTGCAGTACAACTGAACTCATTGTGGTAGAAATCTGTTTGCAATAGGGCAGCTTCTGTGCGACTCGCTGTTATCTTTCTGATTGGCTCAACAGTGACCAGGCTGTGAGGTCAGAAAGCTGCTTGGCTTGGGACAGGCTTGTTCCTCAGGGTTCAGGGCTTTGCAGACCAGCAATGATTAAATGTCTAATGAGTCCAAAATCCAGCACCATCTGGAGGGTGCGATCATCCAACAGATCTCAAGGACCATCTTGAGCAATGAGCATTTGAATACTATATTATGGTGAATTAGCACGTGTCTGTGAGAAAGAGGATTTTAGATCTTAAAAAGCAACTTGTCACCTAATTATTCTGTACTGCAATATATCATGTAGCTAAAGCTGTGAGTATAATACAGTATAATAGAAAAAACAGACTTCTTTTAAACAGTTTCTGATGATTTTTGGCAGTTGTGAAATATTAGAATGTTTTAGATGTTTTATCTGTTCATGGATGCATGATGAACAGATAGTTCTTTTGAAATGTAATCAAGGATATTATCTTGTGCATCCTGTATGGGTCAAACACTACAAAAAACCCCAGAAAGGCCCAAAACTGTGCATGATTAAAAGGAAATGAACTTGGAACGAAACCGGAACAGCATGTGGGTTTAGTGGCCAACAAAATAAAACATAACATCCACCAAGATAGAGAGAAAAGACATTAGAAAAACATATCAATTGATTTAAACCCTAACAACCAGCAACTTTTCTGGCTCCCAGGTTGCTTTTATATTGTTAACTAGCAGAGATTAATAGTCTATGGGAGAACCATCTCTTCTCCTATTTAAAACCAAAATATCTGTCCTAAAGCAATCAGATTCCATAATATCCACCATGTGAACAACAAGTTGTCAAAAATACCAGGGGCAAAAATGTAGAATTAAACAAAGCAGAAATGGGAAACAAAATATTGAATAAAAAATCTGATTATATTTTCTACAACTGCCATCAACCATCCTAACAAATGAAGTACGTTGAACTAGATTCAGGAGGATCATGATAGACAATTGACACCCCTAAGACAGCTGACACTCATCAGATCATTAGCTGGCTCTGTATATAAACAGGCAGAACCTCCCCTCGTTCGATGACTAAAACAGCTCTCCCACCTCCTCCCCTTCTGCGCTCATTAACCTCATACGCTGACCCCTGAGTCCCTCCTTGGGCACCTTGCTTAAGTTCACTCCTCCTTACTTACCAAAACTGCTTGTAATATTATACTAGACAATTTTTAATGTGAACTTGTGAATATATTTAGGAAAGATGTTTCTAAACTTTAGAGGACAACCATTCTGCATCAAAGGGGTAATGGAGAAGGGAATTGGACAATGTAACATTATCTGAACAAAACAGATCAAGAACTAGCAGACCGGAACATTTTTAGTTTTTTTTTAACTAGGATTTCTGTAAATTTAAAAACTGATTTTTGTGTGTGTAATTTTACAGAACATTATACTTGTAGTTATGTATTGTATAATTTTACAATAACAATCAGAATCAGGGAAGGGAAACATCGCTACGGTAAGGTTTCAAACTCTTCTCTGAAGAGCACTTGCGGTTTTAAAGTTCTACTCACTGTCTGCTAAGCCATTAATGTTTATCTCTGGGTTTTAACTTTATTTCAAGATTTGAATTCAATTGTGCCAGACTTGTGCACACAAGTTGACTCACTCAACACAGAAACTGTTTAGACAGAAACATTTAATTTAACCATGTGCTTTAATAAATAAGTGCGAGCTTTATCTTCCCCCTGACCAACTGAATTTTTTTAACGTTTGTGATATGATGGCACCTTTTCAAGCAACAAACTTTGCAAGATATCCCTGAATATGTTGTGAATACATGTAAATGATTACAATGTACTATTCTGCCAAATTAACCTACAAATTATCCTGTATTTATACAATTTAAGTGCAAATCAATTTAAAATGCATATCTCTTTTTTTTCCTCTGACTGGTCATTCAGCTGTCTGTGTGCACATTGTATCTTTGAGTTTACGTTCGGAACATTTTTCAGAAATGACACCTTTGGTGATATTGTTTTAAAATGTACATTAAGGCATCCCTGCGTTTTCCCAACAGTATTTTAGCTGGAGATAGACCTAAATAGGATCTACTCCATGAATGTAAAATTATAGTCACATGCTTGATACATCTTTTGAAAATCATCAATAATTCATAATTTGATTTGCGATAATGAATTTGTCTAATGGAAACATGAAACTTTCAGGAAAAAAAACTTGCATTTATCAAAAAAAGTTCTGGCACTTGGAGGAGGTGGTATTTGAGGTGGATTGAAATCGATATATTTCACAAAACTGCAATGGAAACACTTTTCTTTAGTTTATTGAGTACTGAATGACAAAATATCCCACAGCTTTACACAGCTCATTAAAAGTTGAGATGTCATGCAAAATTGTTGGATCCATAGCTCTTCTGTAAAATCACTGATAAATTTTTCCCAAAATCACTTAATCCATAGCCGCTCTCCTGTATAAGTCGCTTCTTTGACAAATGACAATGAGCGCTAATGCCATGACTGAAATGTGAATATATCTGCTGTAAATCAGTATATTGTTGACATTCATCACCCTGTTTTTGAACGACTCACATGAGTTGGTTTGTTATGTTATGTTGTTTGAAGGAAATTCTATAAAAGTTGCATGGATGTGTAATTGAAACACAGCTAGAGACATTCATATCTATTGAAGGAGTTTTTGTCTTGTTTCCTGAAAATATTGTCAGTAACCAAACTCTTTTTACAACAATTTATGTGTTTTGCCTTCTAAAAATTATTAAAGCATATGTTTCATATTTGCAAAATGTAGTTTTTAAGCTCTAAGATTCAAAGACACAGCAGCAAAGGGCCGAGGGATCATGTCCAATTTTCAAACAGACTGTCAGCAGACAAACCAGCTTTGTCACCCTACAGTGATGATTACTTCTTCCGCTGCTGATGTTGTTCTGCTGCAGCTTTACCTTGTCTTCTCTTCTCCCTTATTTATTCCCTCTCTCCACTCTCTCCAGGAGTCTGCCTCCATATCCGGTTGTGCTTCTCTATATGCAGAATATCAGCTTATGCTGCCCTTGACTCACAACCTTGATGGAAATGATGGAATTGTACGTAGGGAGTTTTAACTTTAATCAACTGCAAAGGCCATCCCAAAGGTGAGCGGCACTGTATTAAATCTTGTATCCTTCAGTTTTATGCACTCAAACTGTGCATGAGTCACATTTCATTGTTAGTGCAGCATGCATTTTGCACAATTGTTTTTTGACCTTAAAGCTTTTTAATTTAATTTAATCAAAAGTACCTTAAATCCGTCAACAAAGATAATTTTTTAATGTTGTCATGTCCCATAAGGCACAGGCAGGTTAAGTTGTTGTGGGGCCTGAGGCAAGCACAGGCATACATCCCACTAAACACACCCCACAAGTCACACAAATCCATACAGGGCAATATGGGTGAAGTCCAGAGCCGCAGAATGGTTCTAGAGGGTATTGAACCGCCAACCTTCCGGTTACAGAACGACCAACTCCACCACTGTGCCATGTTTCCATCCAATTTTATAACTACATTGTTTACTACTAGTAGTCTGAAATAATTACAGCCCATTTTTCGAGGCCATGGACAATTGCTGCATGGGAAATGCACTGCATTCTTTGACCAGTGCAATTCTAAACTTTTAAAAGGATTTAGTTACTCAAGAGAAATAGAGAGGCACAAGTCATTACATTCTGGAGAGAGTAATATTGTAGTGGTTACATTTAAACTGCAGTAAAGCATAATTTAATTAAATAACATTCAGGTAATTAATGTTCATTTTAATGCATTAAACAATATTGGAGCTGCATTTCATCATGCTGTACTGTTGTCCTATTTAACCACTAAGCAGGCTTTAATTTAATTCATTTTAATTCAGGTAACAGCAGTTGTCCTCCCTGGCTGGAAAAAAATTAGATAAATATCTCTTCAACACAGCTTTCCGACAAGAGGTATATTATCCAATGACATAAATAAGCATGTTAATACGATTATGACTGTTGTTATATAAAGACACTTGATTTGAGCTTGTGAAGATGGAAAAATGTGTACTGGACTGGACTGTCAGAAAGTATCCTGAAGACCCTAACCATGCCTGTTTTTCAACACCAAGAATTACTTCATAAACTAATAAATAATTAGTTATATCTGATGGTAAAGTTTACAGGAAATTGACACAAAACTTTATTTGTTTAATGTTTTATATAGTACATCTTCATAAATGTAGAGTCAAGCGAAAGAATTATGTTGGACATCGCACCCTGAGGCATCGTCGTATCCCATCCTTCCCTATTAGTGTGGAAAAGAGAGACTTATGGTCCGGGTGGTGGGTGGTAGCCATCAGCAGTTCTTCAGACAGGTGATCCTTTTATTTGATCTCAGGGCGATTGAGGGGTGAAAGCCTGCTTTAAACTGACAAAACTCTAGATTCCAAAACACGCTCACACTCCCCCTTTCTCTCTATCTGAACTGTCAATGCTAGATGTCTCTTTACATTAATTCTTCATTTCTCTTCTCTGATTCTATCGCTCAATCTAGAGCAAACTCATGTATTTCATTTTCACATGCGAAAGAACATTTATATCATTATTTGCAGTCTCATAAATAGTTTTTATTATTGTGCTGAATAGCCCTGTTGGAGAAAGAGAGAGAATGCCCAGAGCTTTGAAGTAGCTGTAGGCCCAACCCCACTTGAGAGAGCATAAAAAGAGAAGCAGGCTACTTTCTCTCTTCCTGTCCTTTCCACTCTCCACTTGTGAAACCGTGCATGTGTTAGACCAATGTTTTTTTCATTGTTTGATCATTTTAGAATAAACTGTGTCTGTCCTGTGTCCTTTACCTTGACTCCAGAGTTATTATTATTGACGAGAGAAACTTTCTTTTACTTACAAAAAGTCTCTCTATCGGTAATTGGCATCCACTGCCTTCCTATTCATTTCTCTCAACTTAGCATATTAGCTCTCTTAGCATGTTTTGCTAAAGCTCATTTTCTTTCATAATTAAAAGGCCCTTTAAAGGTTGTATTAAGAGAACAATGTAATATTTTTTGTGTTTAATGTAATCTTTTTTTCTGTTCTGGAAGCTGTAGAAGAGACATCACCAAATCTGGTCTTGACGGTCCAGAAGCCTGCAAACCTTTGGTTCAACCATCATGAAACACACCTGTTTCACTAATTGGGGTCCTCTTGACTTGTCTGAAGCAAGAGTAGTTTGCATGGTAGAGCAGGGTTTCTACTAAAATGTGTAGAGCTCTGGACCTCCAAGACTAGATTTGGTGATCCCCTGCTGTGGAGTGTAATAAATATGTTTTTTATTTTACTTTTATTTTACTTTTTAAACACTTCACTTTTAAACTCTTTCTACCAAGTTATTAAGTTGGATTGCCATTTTGGAATCTGCTCATCCATGTTTTGTTATTTTTTAAAAGGGGATTGTTTCTTTGGGGTGTTTAACTTGGTATATCTTTTTGTTATTGCTGTGCTTTGTGTGTCTTCAGAGAATGTTTTACATGTTTGTAGGAGCGCACATGCACATCAACCATGCACCGTGATGCCATGAACGATGACACACGCATCAGAGACGCATACTTGTAGTTGTAGCACATGTGAGATCTGTCAACATGTTTGTTGCTATCTGGATTTTTTTTATATATATATATATATATATATAATTTAGTTGTTTAAGAAGTAGTTTTTTGGAGTTTTTTGAGACTAATAATCTGTTTAACATAATTTTAATGGGGTAGTCAATGACCTAGTTTATATGTAAAATGTCTCAAAATACCACCTGACGGCTGGTTACTTTAAACAAAATGTTGATACTTTTCATGAAATGTATATGGTTGTGAAATGAGCAGTCCCAACCATCCCAAATTGTATTTAAAACATATAAAATTGTGTTCAGAGGAGCAATAAAGCCTTTGCAGTGATATAGAAACTTGTAAATTCCTGACAAAATTTTCATATTTGAGGTGGAGCCTTACTTTAATGTGATTAAATGTATAGATGTATATATTGTTACTGTCACAAGAAGGGACTGTTGCTACTCCTGTTTTGATCTGCGGATTGTTGATTAAATTGGATAAAATCAATGCAGATCTATAATCCAGCCTTTTATGCATATACTGTCAATCTTTATTTACAGTCATAGCCAGATCGTGCTATTTTTGCCTCTAAGAATGCAGTGTTGACGCTTTCAGTACAAAAACTCAGAGTTTGTTGTGCTGACAGGGATGCATGTGCTGTATGCTGTATTAATAAGTTGTTGACTCAGGATGGCACCGAATAGCTAAACAAACCCTAACACCTTATTTCTAAGCATTCACAGTATCTTAGCATGGTTGTTCAAATGTTGACATATTTAGTTGACAATATTTATTTTCATTATTAACCTTTAGTGATTTTTGTTCCCTCACTTTTTTCTAACAAATGACAGTTTTTAGCATCCCCCTTTGCTAAAATCCAATTTCAAGGTGTGCCTTATTTAGAAGAGAATATGTGTGCATTATTTTTGTTAAAGAAAAAATGTAAACATAAATTCTCAAAATGTTTAAATGTCAACAATATAGTGTTTATTAATATTTTTCTAAATCAGAATATATCCAGAAAGTGTGATGTCTGTGTATAAGACAATAACGTATTACACATGTTTTATCTTTAGAGTTTTGTGGAGTCAATATACTTTCCAAATATTCTGTGAATTAAAATGATAACAAAAATAATAAAAATTAGAATTAACTAGGGGATGAGGTTCACACTTTATGGAACGCTACATGGAACATCTGATTTATTTGGAAGAGACACTTGCCTAATGCTGAAAAATGTGATCAAATGGTTCACAATCCTAAATTGAACCTCAGTTAGGAATATCAGCCACCAAGTTTAAATTCCATCTGAACACTTCATGTTTTTTTTATTTAAAAATGGACTGTTATTTATTTATTTATTTATGTATTTATTTATTTTGTTTAATGCACTTACTTCTATTTTTGATTATTTAAAAGTCAACATTCTTCATTCTAACAGACAATTTTCAGAGAAATGAAATTCAAAAATCAAGAATAAAAATTAAAATATCAACATAAAGGATGTAATGATAATAATTGGTATAATTTAGTATTTTTATTTGGCAGCATCATAGTAAACAAACATGTGTTAGTCACGTGAAATAATAAACGTGTCTAACGTTCCCATCCATAATGCATTATTATGCAAGTATAATTAAAGTAATATAGAAATTTTAGCTTTGTATCAGTTTAAGGTTATAGACACTAATTTTGTCATACAATATAAACTTTATCTCAAAATTGTAATGAATTTGACGCGTCACAAAAGCTTCCAAATAATATCAGGTATGAATATAAGTCAGTGTTGTAATTACAAAGTTAGTGTATTTAAATGTGAAAAGTGACTTTGGTCCCTCTTTTAAAAGCTTGGAAAAGGGATTGCTGTAATTGTAATTTTGCTGGCTGTAGACATCTCATTTGTGGCGAATAAACAAAGCAATTTGAAGGGTTATAATGTTTTAGAACTCTGTGAAAAATGAACACTTTTTAATGGCAATGTTCACATTAGCATGGAATTTTCCATTTTATAAAATTTTAATATTTTTTAATATGTTACATCATTTACATCTGTTCTCAGTTAATTAACTTTTGAATCCTCCACCTAATAAGCTAGCACTCTAATCTAGCTCTAACGTCTATGGTAATGTAACTTACAGGAAATTTATATAGTTTATTTTAAGTACTACAATGAGCTTGGGGCTCTTTAAATGAAAATACTTTGCAGTCGGTGACACAATAAAACAGCCTGTAT
Source organism: Danionella dracula (assembly GCA_900490495.1). Classification (NCBI taxonomy): domain Eukaryota; kingdom Metazoa; phylum Chordata; class Actinopteri; order Cypriniformes; family Danionidae; genus Danionella; species Danionella dracula. Next base: position 5,117,182 of record UELW01000039.1, on the reverse strand, counting down.
AAGTAATGTACCCCAAAAGCTGCTCTCAATCACCTCTGCTGAGGGTTTAATTTAGGAAATGTGCTGAACAGAGCTTTCTGTTTCTCATTTGCATGAGTTGTTATTGTTTGAATTGATAAATAAATTGAAAACGCAGATGAAAAATGGGCATCCTCGATAAGACAAAGTACTATTCTAGTGAAGCATGAAGCTAATCTGAACCTTTTCTCTTTTTGTCATTACCCATAATGCAAAATAGACTGAGTGCACGTGCATAAATGCATGCATTGGTGGCTTTATATGATGCCTTCGCCTTCTTTTCTATCTTATCAGAGATGTGAGGAGATTGCATAAACTCCTGGCTAGTGGCATTTCACCCATTTTAAAATCTAACCCAGTGATCTTATTCTAAAGCAATTTACAGATAAAGAGGTTGCTTATTGATTTAGTGAAAGTTTATGTTTGTCACTGACATTTAATGAACTTTATGTTGTTTGGTCTTTACTATGACATATTGTAGCCCAGATGAACATATTGATGCAAACGATAATGTCAAAGAGGTGACAAAGAACCTTTCTCATGACTGAGACTGAAATAACAGATTAAAAAAGACCATAGAAAATGTATCAAGTGATGCTTTACATGATTTCAAAAGACAGCAAAATTAAACCAGCTTTGATGAAAGTTAAATCTAAACCCTAACTAAATTCAACATTCATCAATCACTCAATCTCATTATTGAATCCTCTTGACTTTGTCTTAGATCATTCTTGTCTTGAATTTAAAAAGCAGCTTACTAATGACATTCACCTAATGAGCGTGTCGAAATGGTTGCCAGGTCATTGAACCCATATAAGTTTAATGCTAATTTCTTTGGAAAAGTTTGACATGTCTACCATCGCTCCCTTTAAGCTCTTGCCAGTTGTTGTGGGAGTTAAAACATTGGCAGTTTTTCCTCCTCTGAAGAACAACATCCATCATACTTGTTTGTCTTCCAGCTCAGCCATTTTGCCAGTCAGGAAGAAAACCCTTGACCAATTGTGAAACAACAGCAGCACATCTTGAGTTCCTCTCCAGCTCGTCATTGACAAATCACCGACTCTCAAAAACTGCCAGTACCCACCTCAATTGAAAAACCCATTTCTCTGCTTTCTCTCCCAGTCTCCCTGAGGGTCATGAGATTCCCTGTCTGACAAAGATGCTTGGGATGAGAGCCTCTCAATGGTCTTGGACATATGATAGACAGCAGCTGAAAGAAGACTTCAGCAAATGACAAAGAATGTGTGAGAAAGACTAGAATGTGTAAAAAAGATGTAAAAACCTGTAGAAACGGCAATAAATTACAGATTTCAGCAAACCACAAGTACTCATATAAGGTGTTCTCAAAGTGATATTTGCGGTCAAAATAGTTTTGTAGTTTTTAAAAACTTTATTATGATCTTTGCCTCAAGGCAATCTCAAAAGCAAATTTAGGTCAAATTAAAATTGCCAAGGACAACCTATGTTCCTTTTCTTTTGTTTATTTTTTGGGCGTGAAAAGAAAGTGCAGTGGTGGGGTTGGTTGTCCCCGATAGGATCACTCAGCCATTGTAGCCCTGGGCACGCCACTTTACCCACATTGCCCTGTATTGAAGTGTGTGACTGGTGGGGTGCGTTTGGTGATGGTCAGGAGGCAGTAGGCCTGGACTAGTAACCACGTCCTGTTGGACTACCCCAGGACAGCTGAGGGCTACCAAGGTAGCTTATCACCACCAGAGTGTGAGTGTGGAGTGAAAGAATAATACACTAAACATTATAAAGCGTATTTGAGCTCTTGTTAAAGCGCTATATGAAATGAATGCATTCATTTGTGTTCATCTGAGAATCTGTGGTTTTTGGATGTTTACAGTTTACCTACATATATAATGTTTCAGATTATCTGACACAGAATGCCATCCCTTAAAGAATAACATCCTTTGCACTTGTTTGTCTTGTAGCTCAGCAGTTTTGCTAGTTAAATTCTCCAATCTCTGTAATATTGTTAGGGATATCTTCTTTGTTTTCTCTTGCTCTGCTTTTCCTTAGTTGTCATTAGGCCGTTCAGACATTCCGTTCAGCTGGGTGTCATCCTCTGTATGACGCTCAGTGCTCTCCACCATTGCTCAATTTTGATTAATTGCTCTTGTATATATATGGCTGTTTTTCTTTTTCAGCTCAATTTTTTTGGATTCTTTTTGAAAGATCGTTGGTTCACCCTGTGTTGTCTGCAGACCAGCTTCGAAGTTGTGTGCTGTGTGGTCCTCTCAGTTGGATGAGAACACAGTTGGAACACTATCCTCTCAGTTGCCAAGAGCCAAGGAGGTTTTTTTTAGTTAAATTCTGGACATTCCCTGGAGGGACAATTTGGTTACCATTTTTGCCTTGGTGCTGCAAGAGAGTAATCCGCTCGTAGTGTTTGTTTTCTTGATTGGTCCTGCTGATCTCCTCAATAAACCAAGTCCCTTTTTTTCACTTGCATCTGGGTCTTCGGTTTTCCTTACGGAACCTGACAAATATCTTGGTGTCTAAACTCCCCAATCTCTGTTGAAACTTGTTCCTGATAGTTTCCATACTCTGCCATGTCTTGATATCGAAACTCTCAATAAACTCGAGTCTCTGAATTTTCATTGACTTCATGCTCCAATCCTCTGCAGTGTTTCTGTCTAGATACTTTCACTTATCTGCCATGTGTTGATCTTTATAATCTTTAGTCTGCCACAGAAAATCCCATTTTTAAGACCATTAACCAATTTGGTGGTCAGACTCTCGAGGCTCTGTATTGTCTTCATTTCAATAATATTTGTTCTCTGTTGTGTCTTGTTCTTGATATACTTCTGTCTCTTCCATGTTTTGGTCTTGACACTTCCTGACTCTGAATTTTTGTAGTCCTGATACTCTTTCATATCTGGTCTTTATATTCTTTTACCTGGACTTTTATAGACTCTTTTATAGTCTTCAGAATATCTTACTTTAAAAAACAATTTCCATCACACTCCTTTGCCCTCTAGTCTCGCCTGGCCACTTCTTCAGGTTAGCAGCTTTCTTTGGAAACATTTTTTTTGGCACATGGAAAAGAGTCACAGAAGGCCAGTGATAATGTGAAGTTACAAGAATAGAACAAATTTTTTTATTATCACATACAACTAGTAAAATAGTCTTTTCTTGACCATAGAAAAACAAATGCGACACTTGGTTCTCCCATAAATCCGGACAAATCCAACAAATCAGATTATGACTTCAGGACTCTTGAAGTGCCTGCCATAAAAATGAACAAAACCTATAGCCAACATTCTATGTGCATGATTTCTGTTCAGACTATTTGCCCTCTTTCACCAGCCATTACTGTAAACCAGTTTAATATGTGTATGGTAAGAAATGTGAACATTCAGACTTATGTCTGATCTGAGCACACATGTGATAGAGTATGTGTGACTTTTTTTGCCTATCTGCGGCTCTAGCCTGATGTAGATGCTGCTCCAGGGGGACTGTGTGTGCTCTGGGACTGTGGGATATCACAGATGGGGACACAAGGAAAAGCATTGGAGTGTGTAAAATTTTCTGAAAATAAACCATTTTAAGATACCAGAGAATAAAGGAATTTGATTTTGTGTGTTTCTATGCTATTATATTCATTAGATTTATACATATGAGAAATAAAAGGTTATTCTTATACTTGTGATATTTGCTATTTGCTATAACTGCTTGAGTGGATAATATTATAGATTTTATTTTACCCTTTTAAACGAACAATTGAATAGAATATTAGTGCACTGATAAACTGACAAACAAAAAGTTATCATATAGCATTAAATACTCCAAGTTTCATAAAAAAAACATTGTTAATAAAGCTGGTATTGACTTACTTCTGCCCCTTAATGAACTAAATGAACTTGGCGGAACCAAATAAGAGGAACTTTGAGCTCCCCCTCCTATTACTATTGGTTGCAACAAGTGATTAACATCCGACTCTTCCTCATTTGAGATGCAAACTGGAGTCTATTTGAGTTTTTCATAATAATCAGTACAAATGAGTATTGACCTGCAACTTACCCTAACCCCTTTCAATAACAAGTGGCTTTACTACTGCAGGTTCTAGCTGTAATCCCCTGCGTCCTCTTCTTGTACCTCCATGCTGCTTAAAAACAACTCTAGTACAATCCTAATCTTCTCCATACCTTCATGCAGCTCAGATTGGGGCCCTGTCCCTGATACATTGGGTTAGTATTTACACAGGACAGAACAGCATGGTTTCACAAAGGTGCAATCTGAATAAAAACCATATCCTTGCGAAAACCCAGTTTTTCGTGTGTCAGAAGAGCGAGTCAGGTGTGAGCTCAAGTCGATGAGAGGCAAACACAAACACATACAAGTAGTCTAAGAACTAATGCTATCCCTCACTGACTAATGTATGATGGCTACTAAAAATGAATAAGGAAAACAGAGAGCGCAAGGAACCATTTTTCAAAGTGCTCAATAAAGTAAGTAACTTATTTTAAATTTGCAGATTGCTGTGTGGCGGAGTTTACATATATACTGTTTATCTCACTGTTGAAGCTTTGTTTACTCTTTGTTTCTGAGTGCTGGGTAGTCATTTCAAATTTCCTTGGCCTTTTATGTAGATTCAAGAGAAGTAGCTTTATAAATACAAAAATAATTTGGCAAATCAAATTTCATAACTCAAAAGATTTCTCCCCCTAAAGATTTACTTGATTAGAAATTGATTTTATGCAAAAAAATATTATTCAACAGTATAAAGAAATAAACAGTTCACAACCCTTTAAAAACTATTTATTTTTCAGAGGGGGCATGTCTCTTGTATGTCCATTCAAACACATTTCCTATATAGAGGTCACACTAACACACCAACTGCTGAAGGCTAAACAATTGGTTTGCAATTGAGTTGCTAATGGTGATCGCATTTCTGCAGAGCATGTTACACCTATTCCATTTATGGATCTTCAATCTGCTGTGTTCTAGAAAAAAATAGGCGGAGACGCACATTAGACCCCTACAGCTAGTGTTTGTTTGGAGAAGCTCCAATTTTTTCTTCTAATCTTACAAGTGCTAATCTAATAATGACAAGGAGGAAGATTATTCTGCACTGGTTGTCACAGTGCCTTGAACCCTAAGGGTTTCAGCTTTTATGAATGAAGTGTGAAAGCCAGAAACAAATCCCTATTAGAAGTCATTAGCCAAGTGAAAATGAAAATCATTTGGGTCAGATGGAAATGCTGAAAAGAATGGAGACTGGTGTGAGAGGCAGATTAAGAAGAGTATGAAAATGAAGTTTATTCAGTGTTTTTTCAGAGTACTTCTCAATGCACTTTCATTTAGCAATCACTATAGGTAAAAAAAAAATATATATATATCTATATATTATATTTTATAATTATATATATATATATATATATATATATATATATATATATATATATATATATATATATATATATATATATATATATATATATATATATATATATATATATATATATATATATATATATATATATTACTGCACATCCTACGAATCATAAACATTTTTACTTTTGTTTTTTTAAGAACTTCATTATGATCTTTGCCTCATGGCAGTCTCAAAAGCTAATGTAAATCAAATTAAAATTTTCGTGGAAAAAAGTTGCAGTGGTGGAGTTGGTTGTCCCAATAGGGTCATTCTGCCATTGTGGTCCTGGGCAAGCCACTTCACCCGCATTGTATTTTTTGAGGGATTTGTTTTGACCAAACCCCCCCACCCCCGTTTCTTCTCCTCCCAAACAAAATGTTGAATACACTTTAACAGACTCTCTGGGTTATTTCTGATGAACATAGAAAAGAAACCGCATTGTGAAACAGCTCTAGACCAATCTGCTCTGCTCACACTTGGTAATAAAAAGGTAGGATATTTAAACTCCTGTTATTAATGTTAAACAACATGTGGTGGCCAAAAATTCATCACGTCGTATCCAAAGATATTGAATTTATTGCCACATATGCTCATGTGCGTCACATTTTCTGCCCAGTCAGTGCTGATATGTCCACATTTCAATAATCTTTGAGATAGGAATGTTCTTGAGTCATGTTAAAATATACCAATCGATTCATAATTAAAGTGAATTAAATACAAAATTTTAGAGCATCTAATTGCCAAAAATCCCTCTCTTTTCAGCATATTGAAAGTACAAAGTTCAAGTACAACTTGATTTTCATTAACATACTCCTTGATTATCCCAATTAATATAATTTTTTCAAGAATTATGATTAATGATAGAGGTTTGACCTCAGTTGGGTCCGGTCACACATGACACTGAGCCTGAATGCAGCTGCTTCCCCCTTCATTTTGGACCGGCCAAGAATAGCTACCAGAGATTGATTGACTTTCCCTCTGAAGGGTAATTGATTGGCGGGGATTATGTGGAAGACTTGGTCCTTGATAAAGCAAGAGGGGAACTGGGATGAGCCACCAAGTGATTTGTCCTGTCCATAACATGTCCCTGTCTCACTCCATTACTGGATGGCTCTCACCTCCTCATCTCCTCAGCACAGCACGGGGGTATTTGTTACATCCTGCTGCACTCATTGCCTTCTCTCTTGATTAAAGGAACCTACTTTACTTTACCTCAGACTGAGATGTATTGCTTGAGGCCGAATGACCACAAAAGAAGCATGTGGACAAATATTTATTTAATAGCTGCCAAATGTTTTCTTTTATTGTTTGTCTCCGCTGCTTTGGGCACAGTAAAAAGATTTCTTTATGTGGCAAAAGGCTCGTAAATCATATGCTGTCCAGCAAACTGTCATACATCAATGGGAGGGTCATTAAAAGAATAATATTGAAAACTCTCTCGTGCAAGATCACATGCAACTAGAATGACTGCTTTTTAGTTTGCCATTTTTTAAAATATGCTAAATACTCCTATTGCTTTAATAAAACTTCTAGAATGTTTGTTATCTGTTTAACAAGGTCTTCACTGGACAATCATGCAGAATTACCACATTCCAGGTTCAATGATAGCGGTAGACCAGGCGTATAGTGGTGAAATGTATATTTAACTCATTTTTGTCATTATTATATTATCGCAAGTGTTTGCCACAAGAACTTTACTTCAGTTTGTAGATGCCAATCACTTGAATACTTTTACCAAGAGAGAGCAGAAACACCCTCGAAACATGGCCCAGATTTGTGCTATATTTATTCAAGCGAGATAGAATTCAACATTCGCTGAAAATCTCCCAATCTGTTTTTCTCTCTCTTGAGACAGCTGAAGTATGAGAGGTAAATTTGGAGCAGTTATCCAAACGCATCAGCTCTTATCAGCATATAAGATGAATGCTAAGGTGTGGCGGTACCTATAATATTTGGATTATGAGATTCACCAATGAACACAAGCTTCACTGGCTGAAAGCTTAAAAAAAGTCTGCTAATGTTGAAGGATTTTCTTTAAATACATTTATTCATAAGATTGTCACTAATGGTGCTCACTTTAACTTGACATGAAGAATTATAGGCCTTTTGACACGTGGGGCTTTTAAGTAAGAAGAAAGATAGCAGAGAATGCAGCTACTGTTACTGGGTAGGTGCCAGACTATAAATGCTAGTGTTATTTCAATGAAAGTTGATTGAGAATCAAGCTTTCTTGATTATTCAACAAGACACTTTATCAGACACATTTTTATTATCATTTCCATCTCTTCCCACTCAAAATTTGACTTTGTATTACATTGTAATGGTCTTGAATCCTATTTGTAATCATTACATTGAATACTAATACGTTTAGACATTGTAAAACATTGTCTGCTACCATTGGTGTTTAATAGAAGTTCACCATAAACCTAATGGGTACCCATTAGAAGTAACATTCTTCTTGTTCAAAGGTCTGGGTAGTTTTCAGTATGTTTAAAATGAGCATCACAAAACACTTGACCTTTGATGGTCTGAACAAGAACCAGTCAAAACTAATTAGAAAGTAAGGTTAGTGAAGTATAGCAAATCTTACAGCCAATTGTTTTTCCTCTCTATTTGATTTAAAGTCTCACACTTTTCTACGTTTTAGGAGTCTCCAGCAGATGGGGGACAAACAAGCAACACACATAGACTTTTGTTCTCTTAAAATAAGTATTTTTTGTTGACTCCCCAATGACTCCCAAATGGTTTGTGAAACTACTCTGTGTTCAAACATGCCAGAAACCTTTTTATATGATATCAATCTGTAGTGATTGTGCCGGGTTGTTTTATTGACACAAGATTGAGATACCAATAGTTGTAAGAGATAGAGGGGTCAGCACACCAGGCAAATAGTCTCTTAAAAGAAGAGATTAAGAGAGAAGTGGTTGATTGTCGAGGCAAGAGGCTAAGGTGGCCTGAGAGCTAGGCGGTGGTCGAGAATATGCTGCTGTTTCTAAAGAACCTATAGAACCTCAAGTTTTTCCAGGTATGTGTGCAAGCAACATGTTGTAAGAACACCATCAGAAACTAGAAAAAAGTTTGATAGAGTGTTCATTTCAGCGACTCTGAATCAACTTTGCTTAAAGTCAGAATTAATACATGGAGCAGTTGCTCAGTTAAACCTCAAAATAAATGTTCTTTAAACATACCCATGTTTTTTGAAATGTTTATATGAGAGACTTTCAATATGTAACTGAGGGGTGTGTTAAATAAAAGGAAAGAATAGTTAAGAACTGACTTCACCAACCTGGTGGAAAGCCAAGGAATTACTTCATTAAAACACAAGTTCGTTGTAATTGGATGGAACACAAGGTGGCAAGGCATGAGATCAACATATCAATCATGTTTCATATAAATCAAATTGTATTTAATTTTAAGTCACACAAAGAGCACTTCAAAGAAAACAATATTTTAGATGATGTTCATCAACTTGGCTAAGAGTACGAGGAAGTGCGACTAGGGTCATGTCTAAAGTTGGAACCCAAGGTCCGTTTTGCACTCACACATCACAGAAACACACTCACAGCAACCGGAGGAAGATCTTTGTTTCTTTTAATCCTCGCTTTTCCAAGATGACCTTCTTAAGACAGGAAGTGAAATTAATTTGAAAATATCTAGTAAAAACCAATCAAGTCTACACACAAATTCATACACTTATCACTACCTGCCCAAAGGTGGGTTAGATTCTCTTCTTTAGGGATGTAAAAACAAAAAGCTTAGGGTCAAAAGTAAATGAGGTTCCCGCTCATTATTTTAAACAAATTAACTAAAACACAAAAAAGCACACAACAGGAACTGGAGCCCCAATACTTAGGCCACTTTCAGACTGGGAACATTTCATCTGTTCTGTTTCCAAGAACGTTCGGTCCCCCTCCCAAATCCCCTACAAAGCTACAAAACTGTGCGACATGGAGTAAACTCCGTTTCAGCCTCGATATTTGCACATTTACTGTGTAGTTTGGAAGATGAAAAATCCTTTCCCTGTCATGTTGCTGTTTATAATAATCGAACAAAAGTGTTATTAAGTTACATCGATTACAGACAATTTTTGTTTTTGTTCAATCTCTCCGCTAGACTGACTGGACAGTTTCTGAGATGTGGATGTGTTTTTGGTAACACTTCCTGGAAACAAAATTAATGCTTTCCCAGAGAAAGCAATAAACCGTTACAGGAGCCAAGCATTTCTGGAAATGGAATACAGGTGCCAGTCTGAAAAGGCCCATGGACAGTTAGTCATTGTTCATTCCTGGAGCTTGATGTACCAGTAGCAGTTAAGTCACATTGAAGCCAAACAGTATTGGAGTATGGGAGGAAGGTTGGGGTGCTCCCATAGAATCCCAGTTTACTCAAAAAAGAAGAGACAAGGAAGGTGTCTGCGGGTCAAACATGTACATTTCCTGCTGGTTACGCCTCATAGTCAGCTCCCAAACAGAATAAAGAAAAATAAAAACAAATGGAGCAAACCATAAAACCTACTAAATCAAAACAACACTCTGGATAGAAACATAACATAAATGCTAATAATTAACACAAAGACTGAACTCATAGTTTAGTTAATACGCTTTGTTTTAAATACAAGAGTTAGCAGACAACAGAGATGTCATTCTGTTCGGTACCAAAATAAGTGTCCTTAAATACTTTGGTATTTCTCAATTAAATCCCTATTTGCTATCAAAAGACCACTCAGTAATGAATAAGGAAAAGATGACTCATACTACCACACATAGAAACATTCAACAATTAAAAGACAACTTGACTAAGTTTACTGGTCCTTGTTGTTGCTCTAATACTGATTTCTTAGACCTTGCAATAAAAATTTGACTTTAGCTCCACGATATATAATCAGTTTAGATTTTTTTTTTAAATCTGGGATCATGGAGTAGTGCTGTAATCTGTCTGACCTGTTTTTGATTAGGGAAAAGATCTTCAGGTATATTGAGGAGTGTTTTAACCACTTAATGTAAGATGCTCTCTGATTACGCTGGCTCTCCATATGTTGATCACGCCTGGCTTGGTGTGTTACAGAAAAAGCCTGGTTTTACAAGTGGCTGGTACATACTTTGCATCACTCAACTCACTCTGTAGAAGTATTTAAACTCAAAGATGGATTTTTTTTAGAAAATGATGTTTAATATTATGAGAAAGAGTATTACAGGACACAGGACTTGATATATCACTTCAAACCTTTGTGTCAAAAATACTCAATTTTACTTGCAAGTAAACAAAACATGCATTCTTAACGCTATAGCACTGAGTGATTGGTTTAGTATAAACAAGTAACACAGTTATTTTAACCACAGCTGCCAGCGCCTGTCCACTGAAATATAACTGTTCTAAAACACTTGTGTTGCATTTTCTTGTCATTAAGTAGAATGGTATCTTCTGGTAGAATGGTTGAATGATTACGTAATCCCATAAACCTAAAACACTAACACATCGTTCTGTGCTTTTACCATTGACTGTATATAACATGAAAGCAATATGTCTGACATAATCTGAGATCTTCCATAGATTTTATCAGAGTAAATGAGGCTCAGAGTCACTTACTCTCAGACATAGCATCCCTACTGTAGAGTAAAACTGGGAAAATAGACATGATTTTGTGAATCAAAAATGACAAGAACAAAATCTGCAGAACACCTGAGCAGCTCTCACTCCAGTAGCCTCACTTGTAATAATGCATATTCTAAATCTTAATATAGGTTTAAAGAGGTAACACAAAATGTATCTCCCTCAGAGATCAAGGTCATTTAAAGGAATGGAATATGCAAAGGTCAGTTTAAAGGAGCATCTATTAAAACATTTTTTAGCTGTAAAGTTGGACATTTGTAACATTGCCTTCCATCAGAATGTGCTCACTTTTGTAGTAGCCTCAAGTGGTCAGAAGATGAACTGCGGTTCGGTCAATTCCTATTTTTTGGATTGTTTAGAAGGTAAACCAGAGGTTGCTCCTAAGTTATTAGCAGCAATGGTCGAGGTTGCATCATTCAGAAATACAATGCTACATTCCACTACATTACTAAAATTGTTGTTTTTTAAGCAGAAAGTGCAAAACTGTTTGAGAAAATAATGATTTCCAGTTTCAGTGTTCAGGATTCACATGACACCAACATGTACTTGTTAATATCTAAAAAGAGGGGCTCGACTTTAATTACTCTGTCCCCTGACTCCAAATTCTCTAAGAGTCTTTACTGTTGAGCCCATAAATCCAGCCTCTGCTCCAGCTACTAGAGTGAAAAATTAGTTATTTTTTTTGTCAAAAATGGTCAATGCTTCCTCTTTTTTTCTGGTATAGGGCAAATAATGGTGAAGTACAGATTCGGCATGTTGCACAGCGGTCAAACATGGACATCTTCCATTTTGCTAAGTTGAGAGAGGGAGATTAGTGGGCTCATTAGTGGGCTCGGGGTTATCTTTGGGACTCATGTCCAGTAACACATTTGCATATGTGAGGTCTTCAACTAGGGAAGAAATTTGGAGGGAGAGTATTCCTTTGTTGTTAACTGCAATGGTAGTGAGGAACTCTCTCATTTCACAAGAATTTCATTTGTGTGTTAGAGGAGACCTCATACTTTGATAAATAAAAACAACTCTCACTAAGGTATTCAGTTTGCCTGAAAGTTTGTGTGTTACTGAATTGCTTAAGGACATAAGTTCTGTCCTCTCTTAGGGATATTGACAACAAAGTTTCAGGAGTAGCACATGCAGACAATTAATTTATTAGCTCTGGGTGGTCCGCTTAATTATCCTCTTCAGATATACCCATATAAACCATCACATCAATCAGTAGCTCTGACGATCTACAGCAAAAACCCTCCAGAGCACTTCGTCATGCTATTCACCAAATCTGCTTGCGCATCCAAGGTTTAATTTAAGCAAGTGCGCACTCGTGAACCTGATGCTGGGTGTTTGAGGTTTGTATGATACCACCACCCCGGCTCTTGATGGACTTCTCTATTACTGTTGGATCAGCTAATCAATGCAGTAATGATGACTGTGATGGATGGATTTGGCTTTTATCAATGGAAATGTTGCAAGCTTTACTTGGCTTGAACTCAATTTTTGGAAGATTTCTTAAGTTTCTAAAGTAAGCAAAAAAGTTCATGGCATTGTTCTTCGTAGTCATATCATCCAAAAAAAGTCTGGTTGAAGTAGATTGCAGACAATTTAACAGATCAACAATACAAGAATAGAAAAGTATGAAACTGATTCATACATAGAACACTCATCAGCCAATTAGTTTAAAACAAGAATCCAAATCTAGACAGAGGTTTGCCCAGTGCTAGATTATTATTATTTTCCTCATTTTAGCTGAAAGGATAACAGCTTGAAACCCACATAGGTGCCGATTTAGACCAGATTTTCATGGAAGTTTGATGTCTTTCAGACCCACAGCTTGTGTGATGTCAGGGAGCTTCAAAAACTTCTGCACCTGAATCATGCTCTCTTGGGAGCTGGAGGCGGCCTATCAGGAGATATAACAGATGTGCGCTTACTCACACACACTGAGATGTGCTCACACAAACACAAGAACAGAGTGAGTGATTGCCCAGCATTACATAGAGTAAAGAGCAGAGTGAAAAGACAAAACATAATCTCTGATTTGCATACTGAGGAGCAAATACACATGCATTTGGGATCTCATAGTTTCCGTCTAAAGTTTGTTATTACCAGATGAATGCAATTTGTAGTGGCCTTTAGGAGATGATATTTGAGTTAATTGCACGGATTCTAGCGGGGGTTTAGATCATTTTAGGGGGTGCAATAGCACACCTAAACTTCATCTTGACACCTATAAAACTGATTCGTTTTATTTAACAATTAGTTGTCTTGTCAAAGTTTACTAATTGAGTCCATTTTGCTTAGTTGCTCAACAAATGAGTGGAAATGCCCCCCCACTGGCTCTTTTTTTTAGACACCACCCTGACAAGTATTTCTCCAAACATAGAAAAGCAGCAGGCATTTTGTGTTTAAATATACCTGACTCATAGAAATGTTCATTTAATATGTATATCAAAATTGTAAAATGCTTCTGTACAGAGAAAATAAATGATTAGGCCAAGCTCAGTGAATATAATAAAAAATGTGACAGATTATTTAATAGAATTTATTTTATTCACTGTCTTTTTTATTATATGAATACAAATTAAAGTGTACAAATGATTATATATATAACTTTTGGTGGTAATTGATCCTGCCAGAATATTTCTATTTTCCTATAGCTCTGAAATCTCTTTTTATATTTTCTTAGAAACTTCCCTCTTTTCTTTCTCAAGAGTTCCATCCATCCATCTTCTTGTTGACTTAGTCCCTTTGATTTTCAGGGGCCACCACAGCAGAATAAATCGGTAACGCATCTAGCAGATGTTTTATGCAGCGAATGCCTTTCCAGCCACAACACACCACCGGGAAACATCCACACAACCTCATTCACACATATACACTACGGAAAACTTGGTTTACCCAGTTCACTTGAACCACAGCCTTTGGAGTTGTGAGGAAAAACAGAGCACTCGGAGTAAACCCACGCGATCATGGGGAGAACATGCAAACAGCATGCCAAATGCCAAATGACCCAGCTGAGGCTCAAACCAGTGACCTTCTTGCTGTGAGACGACCGTGCTACCCAATGCACCACCGTGACGCACTTAAAAGAGTTCAAATACGTATAAAAATATGTATTTTTTCTGCTCAATAAGAAAATCAAATATAATTTATGTACTTATAAATACTAAGCACTTATAATTAGGGTTGCATCGAAACCATTTTTTTAAAGCAGAGAATGAGTCCTGATACTTTTACCCAGGTACTCCATGAACCAATACCAATGATGCCTGTTTTTTTTGCTGTTTTTTTTTTGTTGTTGTTGAGGAAATAGCACTTTCATAAATTATGACAAGGAAAGACTAATACTTTTAGAACAGCTTCTCTGTATGTGTGAAACAGTCAAAGTTGTTAACTTTACTACTGGAAAAGTCTCCATTCTCCCTCACGTCTCCGTTCTCCCTTAATTTTATTTACTCACAGATTTTTTGGAAGACAAGTTTGCAACCTGCCATGTGTGTGTTGTAATCAATCATTCTGTCCTGAATCTCCTGAATGTATTTATGAGTACTTGAGCTTGGTATTGGAGAACCCCTACTTGTTATGATCTATTCACAATTCATGGTGTAGCTGACTATTTCATAGATCCACCTAAAAAATTGAACATAAATACTCTAAATGTACACATTAAAGATACAATATGTCTTCTGAGCTCATTTTCACCCAGAATGCTCCAAATTGAAAAGCCAAGCATTTACACTCAAAATTCTCAAAGAGACTCAATGGTATCTAACCATTTTTTTTATTTTTGCATTTTTTTATCTCAAAATGCCCCAAATTGTTAAATTATTATGACAAGTCACAAACATTTTTCACAGAAAGCTCAAGTATTGGCTAATCTTACCCTTGTTATATAATTAATTACATTTATTTTGTTTTATAGAAAATGAAAATGTAGGCATTTTACTTGTAAAAATTCTCTAAAAACCTCTTATTGTCAGAGATAGACTAGCTTCACCTGGGGCCTGTACCATGAATCTGGCTGAACAAACTGAACAAACTCAGGTTTTGTCAAGTCAAATTTGACAAAACCTAACCATTTCAATCGCGCTTAGTTGGTACCATGAAGCAGCTCATCAATTTTCTTTGTCGAGTCAGGCTTTAAAACCGAAGCTAAGATTAGTTCACAGGTGCATCTGCGTGAAAGACTGAAGTAGGCACCAAATAACCAATCGAGCAAGATTTTATATTTTTCTACGGAGGAGCAAGAGATTATAGTTAAAAAATGTGATGAGTTTAAACATATATTTTGTGTCGTAGTAATACTACGGCTGCTGCTAAAGCTAGATAAGATTTTTGAACGCTTAAGTTAAAGAAGCACGTTCTGTTTTGATAATTAAATATGCATTTGATAACAGTAGCATATTTTTTGCGTGTTATTTCCAATACATTTGGCTTTTTTATGTAATGTCAATGTAAAGTAAATAAATAAAATAAAATAAAGTAAATCCTTATTTGTCTAAATCTTCTTCTTCTTTCGGCTGTTCCCAGTTTAGGGGTCGCCACAGCAAATCATCTGTTTCCACCTAACTCTGGCCTCAGTATTTTCTACTCTTGCACCAATTACCTTCATGTCCTCCTTCAGCACACCCATATAACTTGTCTTTGGCCTTCCTCTTGCCCTCTTGCCTGGCAGCTCCATCTCCAATATCCTTCTACCAATCTAACTACTATCCCTTCTCTGCACAAACCATCTCAATCTGGCTTCTCTGACTTTGTCTCCAAAACAACCAACCTGAGCTGTTCCTCTGATGTGCTCGTTCCTAATCTTGTCCATCCTGGTTACTCCCAAACTGAACCTCAACATCCTCATCTCTGCTACTTCCATCTCTGCC
Organism: Danionella dracula; assembly: GCA_900490495.1. NCBI lineage: Eukaryota > Metazoa > Chordata > Actinopteri > Cypriniformes > Danionidae > Danionella > Danionella dracula. The sequence goes on along the minus strand of UELW01000039.1, from coordinate 5,101,303 downwards.
CGGTGTCTCTTCCTCACTGCTACAGTCTCTAACCCATACATCATAGCTGGTCTCACTACTGTTCTGTACACCTTTCCTTTGATTCTTGCTGACACTCTTCTGTCACACAACACCCCTGACACTTTTCTCCACCCACTCCAACCTGCCTACACTCGCCTCTTCACCTCTTTTCCACACTCCCCGTCGCACTGGACTGTTGACCCCAATACCTAAACTCCTCTAACCTTCTTGACCTCAGCCCACTGTAACCTCACTGTTCTACTTCCCTCCCTCTCGTTCAAACACATGTATTCTGTCTTACTACGACTGACTTTCATTCCTCTTCTTTTTAGAGCAGACCTCCAACTTTCCAGGTGTCCCTCCACCTGCTCTCTACTCTTACTACAGATTACAATGTCATCTGCAAACATCATTGTCCATGGAGATTCCTGTCTGACCTCATCTGTCAACCTGTCCATCATCATAGCAAACAAGAAGGGACTCAAAGCCGATCCTTGATGTAGCCCCACCTCCACCTTGAACTCCTCCGTCTGACCTGCAGCACATCTCACTGTTGTCATACTCCTCTCATACATATCCTGAACTACTCTGACGTACTTCTCTGCCACTCCTGACATCCTCATACAGGACCATAGCTCCTCTCTCGGCACCCTGTCATACGCTTTCTCTAAGTCCACAAAGACGCAGTGCAGCTCCTTCTGACCATCTCTGTACTTCTCCATTAGCATTCTCAGAACAAAAATTGCATCAGTAGTGCTCTTCCTGGGCATGAAGCCATACTGCTGCTCGCAAATATCCACTTCCCTCTTAGCCTAGCTTCCACTACTCTTTCCCAGAGTTTCATTGTGTGGCTCATCAACTTTATACCTCTGTAGTTGTTACAACTCTGCACATCACCCTTGTTCTTAAAGATTGGCACTAGGACACTTCTCCTCCATTCCTCAGACATCTTCTCACTCTCTAGAATCCTGTTGAATAACCTAGATAGGAACTCCACTGCTGTCTCTCCTAGACACTTCCACACCTCCACAGGGATGTCATCTGGACCAACAGTCTTTCCAGTCTTCATTCTCCTCAGAGCCTTCCTCACCTCATCCTTTCTAATCTTTTCAACTTCCTGCTCTACAATGGTCACCTCTTCCCCCCTTCTTTCCCTCTCATTTTCCTCATTCATCAACTCCTCAAAATACTCATTCCATCTTCTCTGCACACTCTCCTCACTTGTTAGAACCCTTCCATCTCTATCTTTAATCACCCTTATCTGTTGCACATCCTTCCCATCTCTGTCTCTCTGTCTCGCTAATCTGTACAATTCCTTCTCACCTTCCCTCGTGTCTAACCTGGCATACAACTCATCATATGCCTTCTGTTTGGCCTTTGCCCCCTCCCTCTTCACTTTGCGCTGTGATTCCTTGTAGTCCTGTCTACTTTCTTCAGTCCTTTCGATGTCCCACTTCTTTTTAGCTAGCCTCTTCCTCTGGATGATGTCCTGTACTTCCTCATTCCACCACCATGTTTCCTTATCTTCTTTCCTTCTTCCTGCTGACACAACTAGCACCTTCCTACCTGTCTCCCTGATCACTTCTGCTGTAGTTTCCCAGTCCTCTGAAAGCTCTTCCTGGCCACCCAAAGCCTGTCTCAGCTTCTGTCTGAATTCCTCACAACCGTCTTCCTTTTTCAACTTCCACCACTTGGTCTTCTTTTTCTTTTTTCCTCCCCTCTTCTTCCTGACCACCAGAAACATCCTACACATCACCATCCGATGCAGTCTGGCTACACTCTCTCCTACCACTACTTTGCAGTCAGTGATCTCTCTCAGATTGGCTCGTCTACTTAGGATGTAGTCCACCTGCGTACTCCTACCACCACTCTTGTAGGTAACTCTATGTTCCTCCCTCTTCTGGAAATAAGTGTTAACTACAGCCAGTTCCATCCTCTTGGCAAAGTCCACCACCATCTGTCCTTCTGGGTTCCTTTCCTTAACACCAAACCTGCCCATCACTTCCTCATCACCTCTGCTGCTCCCACCACTACTCTATCCCCTCTGGGAATACTCTCCGTCACCTCATCTAACTCATTCCAGAATCTCTCCTTTTCTTCCAGCTTACAGCCTACTTGTGGAGCATAACCACTCACTACATTCAACAACACCCCTTCAATCTCTAACTTATGTATGTTTAAATTTAAAAGGTGAATGTCTATATAATTGTTTTTCTTTTTGAAGATATAACCCCACGCTAAACAATTATGGCAGCAGATAAAAGTTAAGGTCTGGAGCAGGTTAGCTGTATAACACACCATCTGCGGTACAGTAAGAGCATGACTTCTACACGTCACATTTAGTATTTCCATTTTGACTGGCTTCATGTTTTTAACTTTTACCAGAGTAAAACACTTCTACGAAAACTGTAAACCAAATAAGTTAAGGGATATTTGCCTACGTAATATTACATTGAGAGCATGTTCTCTTGTTTGTATCCATGAAAGTTGAATTCTTAAGGACAATGTGTATTCTGTCTGACCAGCCCTGAAATGAATCCCCCTTGGAATGTACCACCACGTGTTTAAACTGAAATTCAATAAATCCTATATTGTTTCATTCTTGTCACAAAAAAACTTAAGTTTGTTTATCAGAAAGAAAAGTTCCAGTTGAACTCCCATTTGAAAGAACTTGGAACTCTTTCTCTCTTAAATGTGTTTTCTAGATGGTGCAACTGTCTGTTTTGATGATTTGCTGAAAATAAATCCATGGGATGACTTTTGGCTGCTTCAAGCATGTGCTGTTTTTAGAAACGTTTATAAACATTCATTATAAACATTCTATTTTCACTTATATGAACTCATTAGGTTAGTAATTGTGTGATAAATTGTTTCTGAACAAAAGTCAGTTGACTTAAGTTTACCAAGTTGTTGTTGTTTTTTTTTTGTTAATATTCTGGTAAGATGAAAAAAATATCTTAAAGCACTAGGTGCCTAGTTTTATTTTACAAAACAAATAGGATATTATATCTTTGAATGTTGGTTTACGCCATGAAATTACATTTATTTTTAAGAATGCAATTTCATTCATATATTGTTTTTTCTTTTTAATCCAAAACTAAATTTGTGTGATCATTAAATCCACAATTCTGTCATTTCACATAATCCAGATCAGCCAACTTGCTCTCATGTTCACAATTTATATTTTATTGAAACTGTGCTTACAAATCACCTTATTACATTTCTCTCCTCAGACCCGAAGGAGTTCTACCAAGCAACTTTTTCATATTTGCTTTCAATTCATTTGCCTGTCGAGTTTTTCCTCCATTAGACCAGAAACCAGCTAGTGAGCCATTAAAGATTATTCCCAAAGCAATACGACTTATCTGCTAACCCAAAAAGATGAGAAAATCCTGTAAATGCTTCATCAAAGCTTATCACGTAAATATTGTGCAGATCACAGCCATCGATTTTAATAGGAAGACACTTGGACAGCAGAAATGGTCAATACCAAGAGGAAGAAGTAATTAAAACAGGTAATCCCTAGTGGCACACGCTGTTGATTCCTGCTTCTGCATGAATCTCTGGCTTTCTCCCAGCTATATTTAGCCTCGTCTGATTGTTTTTGAGGCTCTGAGACACCGCTGGCAACCATTCTATTCATCTCTGCCTGGACATTACATTTCTAATTCATGCTCCAGTCTCCTGAGACACACTGAGGGTATTTATTCCTTCTCAGCTTTGCAAATGAGGTTTACCGTAATGCCTCATCTCTTCTTTTGGGTTATAATAAAAATCACTCTTTGAGATCTAGGCAAATAATGAAAATTGTGTTTAAATCACAAACCTCTCTTGATTGCATCCCATTACTGTACAAAAAGTATTCATGCCGCAACATATGTGAAGCAAAATATGTAGAAATTGATCAACTTTTTATATAACATGTGAGCTTATACTGTCATATAGCTCTGGCACAGAAAGTTGTTGATAATTTTTAACTCACAGTGAATATAAATCATTCATCATTCATTAATTCAATCATTCATTTATTTTAACGTTGTCATGTTTTCGAAACATTTTATATAATGCCTTAAAATCAATCAAATAATTTCCACTCAAAAATTAGAACACAAACAATATTAACCCATTCAAAACATAGGCATTAACAATTTGAACATGGACTTTTTTTAAATCCCTCCTCGAGTGTCAGGATTTTTATTGATTGACTTCAGCTTTTGGGAACTCTAAGAAAAGTTTGAAAATCTGACTAGAGGGGTTTCCCGGTGTGTTTGTTTTCTTATCTTTGTATGGTAAATGTGAGCAGAGGGTTCTGCTTGCATGCCTTGAAACTCTTTATGATACATATTTTAAAATGTGTTAAATTTTGCTCTCTGAGAATGTAATAGTTCTGATTGGTATCCATTGGTAGAGAAGGAAACAACTATAGAGGCTCTCTGCAGGATTTTTTCCACTTGCATAACCATCTGATATGTATACTCCTCAAAGCAGATGTTGCATGCAAATTCATACTGTGCATGAAATCGCTTTCAAGGACCTTTTATAGATTTTGTCGTTTGCATGGTCCAGGCAAAAGGGAGTTCCTATAGCCAGTTATTCAGCATACCTTTTAAGGAGCAGATGTAATTGGAACATCAAGCTATGTATAAATACTTTTTGGTAAAAAAAAATCTCAATCTCTGGTATTCTCCTGCCTTTAAAATTTTCAAAGATGAAACGTTGGATTATTATAAGCATGTAACGAATTGCATTTACAAACCAAATACATTTTAAAACCAATGTAAAACAATCCCCAATGCTGTTCTAAAAGAAAACCTTCTCATTGCATTTATCGTCTCAGAACCCATTTTAGCTGAAACAAAAAAAAAATTGGCAATGTGTAAAACTGGATTTCATAGAAGCTCACATGAGGAATTTTAATTTTAAAGAGCGGGGAAAGAAAGGGTTGTGTGAAAAGCTCATTAAACCTCATTTGTGGTGCTTCAGCCCTTTGCATGAGCTTTAAAACCTTGAAATCTTCCCTTTGTGCTTTGTCAGCAACTTCTTTCTACAAGAACCATGTTGTTTCATAGAAGTCCTAAATACAGTGAAGAAATCTGTGAATAGACGCAAAACCTTTGATGTTATAGATGCTTCCTTAAAACCATAAAAAGATGAGAGAGGAAAGTCTCGAGAGATGGAGACAGGGAGAAATTAGAGCATGGAGAGATAAGCCTTTGGGGAAGAGCTAGAGATTATTGCTGAGAAAATCATTGTAGTAGCTGACAACGAGGAAGGCAAGGGCAGGATTGCGCTTCACATCCTCAGGTTATTTTTGTTAACCTCCATGATTCTCAGATTTAAAGCACATTCAAGACCGTTTTTGGAAAACTCCTTCGATTAAGTGACTATTTTATACATGTAGTTTTGTCATTATTCAGAATTACTATTATTTAGTAGTAACTTGATGTTATTTGTCATTCTTGTTTTCCCTCAATAATTAAGCTCTTTATCACCTGAACTTAATCAATACTCAGCCGATCACCCGCCATCTAGTTACCTCAGGTATAATACTACAGCTTATTTAGCTTCACTCTCATCACCTCAACATAAAACACTAGAATCTCCACCTACCTGGTTCCATTTCTCTCACTTGGCCCAAGCCATTATCCCAAACTTTCCTTTTTGTCCGTTCATGTGAGGGGTACCACTTCAGTCGAAGTTTGGTAATTTGTGGCACTTCTACACCGAGAGCTTGAGAAGGATTTCCCAGCATGCAACACATGATGCAGGAGTAGCTTTGCTGGTTCATGATGCGAGGAATAAGAGTCACAAATAAAAAAGTTATTTTTTGTCATTTATAAAAGTTACTTTTTATGATATATAAAAATCATTTATGTTAGTTTTCATGTCATAAGTACAAATATAGGTCCGAAACATTGACTGTATGTAACATGAACAGAGTGTTTGTGACGTCACCCATAGGGTTCTGGCAAAATCAAAAAAAGTTCAAAATGGGTGAAGCCCCTTCAGAGTGTTCTTGAAGATCAAAAGTAGCGATCTGAATCAACAAACCAAATGGAGGCAGGGGTGGAAACATGTTTTTATTTTCAGCTCCAAAGTGGGTCAGTTTTAACATTGGAGTGAATGAGAACTTTCTCCTTTCTGGAGTCTGTCTCAAGTGGCCAATAGGGAAACTGCCATTCAGTCACTTCCTATCATGCTTCAAGAGTGAGAACAGGAGGTTGGTCAGAAATAGTAATATGTTTAAAAAAGGCCAGTTTCACAAGTATAGCGTGGCAATATTAAAGTATATAACATTACACTTTTATTTGACTTTGAATCACATTTTTGTTAAACATAATATATTTCATTATTTAATATTATTATGAATTGTAAAAAAAAAAGAACTAGTTGTGTTGGGAAAAAATTGTGGTTTATCTTAGATTTCATGTCACACATCCTTAATGCGGGTCAAAAAAGTAAATATAAAAATATAAAATGTAATAAAATTTTAAAAAATGGTTTTTGATCACAGACTATTAACATTAGCGTTAAAAAGTAGGCTCATGTATGACACACTTTTAAATGTAGGTTTTATAAATGGCTTTAACAGGAAGAGAAAAAAAAAATCTCCAAAATAACTACTTCAATGCATCTGATATCTCCTGTCCACGCCTGTGGTTCTGCTCACACTCCTTATGAATCCATGGTCTCCGGTTCTTCGTTCCCCTACCAGTACTTGAAGAGAATAGCATTCGGGGTCACCACAGCAGAATGAACCGCCAACTCTTCTGGCATATATTTTATGCAGCGGATGCCCTTTCAACAGCAACCCATTGCTGGGAAACATCCACACACTCATTTACACTCAAACACTATGGACAATCGTTTTTACCCAATTGACTTTTACCGCATGTCTTTGGACTTGTGGGGGAAACCGGAGCATCTGGAGTAAACCGGGGAGAACATGCAAACTTCACACAGAAATGCCAACTGACCCAGCCGAAGCTCGAACCAGCGACCTTCTTGCTGTGAGACGGCCGTATTACCCTATGCGCCACCATGACACCCCTGCTTCAAATTATAAAATATAATTTCATTTGAATTGTAGGTTAATGGAACGAAAAATTACAGAAAAAATTAAGCTGAACACATTACTTAAGAAAATGACGATTTTAACAAAAATGGAGACAATGAAACAAAGCACAAAAGCAAGCAAGGAAGAGAGCTGTGGCAATAGCAGTCAGAAACTGGTGCCCTGAGGCTTATGACGTATGTTCAGTGCCAGTTTCATCATTCAATGGTTCTGTTCTTAGTCCTCCCATAATTTCATGTTTACTGTTAATTACATCCACAAAAGTTATAATTATCATTGGGGTCTGGAGAATTCAGGACTGATCAGATTGATGAGATGTTGATTGTATGTGCACACATGCACAAGAGCAAATGAGCGTGGTTGTATCTCATTATTGAGGACATCATTTTTCAAAGGTTCTGTATTGATTACTGCCATGCTGTTTAATTAACGCTGTAAAATATGATGCACAATCTTGGAAAGCAATGACAGATTTTACCAGATGCCCATAATTCATTTGAATGTGTCATTTTAATGAAATGATAATTCTTCAAAGGACTGCCATTGTTCAAGAGACCTATTTGGTTCCATAATTTAGTGGTAATATCACTTTTTCCTGTTACCTGCTCCACAGATGGATGATCACTTCCCCTTCATTATCTATCCTGGCTTTAAAAAAAGCTCTAACACAAAACAGAGAGCAATTAGAGTCACGCTGTCAACATTAAAGAACTTAAGGTCGTAATTACTGCTGGGAAACTTGTAACAGTTTGGATGGCACCAGCTTCCCCCTGCTTAAACATGTTTTATTTTTTAAACACCAGCATTTTCAGCGTGAGAAGCTGTCAAGGAACATAAATGCACTGTTTATTGCTTTTTACAAAGTGTTAATTTTATTTATTTAAGCCGGAGATGCAGTATACCGTTAAGTAATGCCCATGCTACTTTTGTCAGAGATCCACTTTTGTTAGAGACTGCTAATCTAAACCATTCTTTATAGCACATCAGGTGAATATTCAATCACCATGATATTTTCTTCTGTCAGGGACCACAGAACGAGATGGCAATTCTCAGGATTGTGGTGAGAGCGTGGAGTGCAGATGTTCCTGGGATCATGGATAAAGCACAGAGTGTGGAGTCATGTCACAGGAGAAAAGTGATGGCGAACGACAAAGCACGGAGTGAGGATGTTCCTGGAATCGTGGAGAAAGAACCGAATCCAGTGTCAATGATAATGAAGTCCCATCAGCCTCCTCTCCATCAGCTGTTCTTGTTTACACTGCTTGTTACTAAAGGTATCACTTTTCTTTAAAAAGATCAAGCTCTAAATATACACAGCACACGCTTTAGCTGGTTTTACTCTAATAAACATTGAATCCCTAAAAAATTTAATCTAGCTTTAAAACAAGATTTCAGTGAACATCACCTCTCCCATCTGTGCTTAGTAGTCGTGTCTCGTGATGCAGTAACACAGGTCAAAAACAAATTCAACTGAGCTCTCATCAGAGCCAACCCCCCACTCTCCCTGCTTCAGCGCAATAGAAAGTGACTGAACTGTGACTGGAAGGGACTGACCACAAGGGGGATGGGGTCAGAAGTGAGCAAGTTCTCATTCACTCCAATGTTAAAAATTACTAACTTTGGAGATGAAAAAAAACATGTTTACACCTCTGGTGCTGTAATTGTTTTAAACACGCTAAAAAATATATTATTTTATTTATGTAATTCTTTTTTTGTTTGAGATATAAATAAATGTTAATAATCAGGCAATCAGATGTCTGTGCTAACCCTCCCTGGACCCATAATTAGAGACCGGGAATTATGCATTCTCACAAAGGTGATGGTTGGCTACGCCCATTTTTAAAATGTTTTAATTATCATACTAAAAATCACGCATGGTACGTCCATGTTATATACAGTCAATGGTGGGAGCGGAATCTGAAATTTCCTTGCTTAGGCTGGAACTTTGTATGCAATTCTATTCAAGTCAATGCAGCTAATTTCATTGTCTGACCGCGACATCACAGCCCTCAAAGCATTTCCCAACATTTGCCAATACCACGTCGTTCACCTTAGCTCAGTATCATTAGTATCCACTAACATCTACATCTCTTCTAGTTCCTCAACTATTCCATGTGTCTTCTCTGCCCTGATGTATCCACCAACATTACCTCATCCCCTAGTCAACATCTCCACAGCACACTGGTCTGGTTTCAGTCATTCTACAAGGAAAATGATAGACCATGTCAATAAACTAGACCGCTTAGTGTATTCATTGTCTCTGTCACGGATGTGAATAACTGAATTAGCTGACATATATGATTTAAATAAGAGGAAATGTTAATAATTTGAGTAATATTAAAATGAGTTACGTGCAACAGCCTGTTTTTTTGTATACTGAAATGAGCATAAATGATTTAATAAGTCATATTACAGTGTACATAAATACATTAACACATCTTTATTTGATTAATCAACACAAGAAAACGCACATTAAATATAACCTAAAAAGCTTTATCAACAAATATCTTATTTTTTACAGACTTCTGAATAATGACATGAATTGAATTCATTTATTTTACAGAAGTGGAGTGAAGTATAGCTGGTGTTCATTATACAAAGAATGAGGGAGTCTACGTTACTATAGTTACTGATTTTTAAACGTGTGTTTGCAGAGCTGGCTTCAATAAAACCATTAAAAACTCTGAGCTCTGAGACTTTCAAACTTTTTAGAGGTTTATCACATTTCCTAGTTCATGACCATCAGGACAGGATAGAACAAATTATACAGTGACAGGAACATGGGGGTGTTGAGGGGAAGCACAGGTAACTAAGATCATGTCCACACACACCTGTTTAATGTGTTTCGTAACACACAATCGGAGTAGTGTCTCACAGTGCTAGTTTTGGCAGCCACCTAAATTTTAATCTCTGTCTTAGTCCTTGCGATGAAAAAGATTTATAAAAATGTATTTTAATAAGTTCATTTAACTTAATGTGTTATTTTATGAATGAATGCTCCCATTCACATTGTGAGATTCTTGCTAGGCTTTTCATTAATAAATACAATAATACATATGTATGATCTAAGACTTATGCAATAAAATATTAACACAATGGAATTTATCTTCCTTACTTTAAAAAAGAACAGTAACATTCTTAATCTGACAATTGTGGCTGTATATTTGAGCAATCGAGTGGAAACATGAACTTACATGTTTAAAAGCATGAAGATAAATATGACCTTAAAAACAGTAGCAAAATTAACCAAAGTAGCAAAAATAAAGTCGCATTTAAGGGGAAATTTGGGGTGGACTTTTTTCAAACCTCTGCTTGTGTGGATGCAATTTCTTTAAGTAAGAAAACTAAAAAAATACATAGGGACGTGTGGACAAGCTGTAAAAGTCTAGTGTATCAACAATATCAGGCAATGAGAGAGTGCCAAGAAGAGTCCATGGCACAGTTTATCAAGTGCAAGAAGTTTGTGATGATTTTCTTTTACAATAGCCTTATAAGTGTCAACCATTAAAATGAATGTGTTATGTTTAAAATCATGTGCATACTGACTTGTATTTTCATCTCTACTGAAGTTAAGAAAAATTATACACAAAAGTTGTGAATGATAATGTGAATGGGAAAACGCCTAATGATGTGTTCCTGAACTCACTTGTGTTGTTACATTCGGTCATCTTCTGTCATCACAAATAGATTTATTTGGGACAGAATATAAGCGGGTGTCCTCTTCAGATTGCAGTAATGGCAAAACACAAATCCCCCAAATCTTTAAAAACCAGTGATGTGTGTGCTTGAAAATGGCCCAGGGTACTGCTGTCACCTCATTAAAGGAATATGTTTATCAGACCGGCACTCTTTCTCTGTCATTCGGAGAGTCTAAAGGGGCTCATGTTAAATTTATGCCACCATTGCTCGTGGTTATAGGCGCAAATGGCTTCTTTGAATGCGAGGGAAGTCACTCCATCAGCAGAGGCCATCAGCGCTAACCCTGATTGATGCAAGGAAATTTGCTTTGCCTGCTCACTCACCCACGACCGCAGCACAAAATGGCTCCATGTGTTTCTGGAGCCGTATATACAAACAGGTCTGGTCTTCTGAAAGCCACATCAGTGAGCATTCCAATGACTTCTGATGAGTTCATCATTATTTATTTAACTTTGATAGTGACAATGTGTATCACAGGCTCAACTGAGTTGAGCTAATTGAAGTGTAAGGCAATCATCCATGACCAAGTCTCCCGCAGACTGAATGCCTAAGTGTCTTTGCCAGCACAATTCTGTACCCCCTTACAAAGAGCCACCAGCTGAAGCTCTTGTAGATTAAATGAACTGATCCTTTTCTTTTCAACCACAACATTCATGAACAAATGCTGCTATTTTCTTCTCTCGTTATTATCACGCTCAATTACAGACCAATTAATGAGGCAAATCCCAAACTTGCTATTTACCCGAAACTGAAACATATTTCTTTAGATGCTAGCTTCTTCGGTTTCACAACATTAGACTGGTATCAGAGTAAATTTGAGTCTCTGAAATAGATCAGTAAATGTTCAGAACTCATTGCACAAAGATTTGTGTGTGTGTGTGTGTGCGCGTGTGTGTGTGTTTGTGTCTATTTTATGTAGCTGGAAGTTTAGAGGTACTCTTTGCTTAAAAGTTAAAAGTTTTGTGTTTACTTTGTGTAGCTAAAATGGCTATGCTAGGAATACATTGGCTGCACCAGTAGTCATACCAACATCAGAAATTCACATTAATCTACAGTAAGGTTTATGAAATAAATAAGGTCTTTAATGCAAGCAAACGGTATGAATATTTCTATCATCAAGACATTGATGAGCTATTGATCCATTAGAAAATGTTGAGAACCCCAATTAGATGCATCCTGGTGGCCTTTCTAAGAAGGCATTTTTAAATATTTTTTATCTTCTTGTACCTGCTGGACAAGTAATGTGTCTTGTCTGGCTTGAAAAGACTCATAGAAGAAAAGAAGCAGCACAACGCTTTAGGGAACTCTATCCAGAATTATCTAACTCCTCCAGGTGCTTATGTAACGAGATAAAATGTCTCAATACGTGATGCTCTACATTTTGGCCTCTCTGGTACCCTGTAGCCCAGCTACATGCTGATTAAATCATGACTGAAACTAAACTATGATTTATTTTAGTTTCGGAAATATTTTACCAGATTTTCCATCTTGGTTCGACAGCACTCTGTTATGCTCACACAAAGGGAGAAGACGAGGGAGATGCAGGTAAGTGAAGTTTATTTACAGGTGGTTATAATACACAGTTCAATAGTATTCCGCAGACAGGCAGACAGGCAACTCCGTAAGCACGGATCAGTTCAGACACAAGAGTTCAGTAAACAGTTAAATCACATCCCTTATGATGCTCTCTCTCTTTCTTCCAGGAAGGGACAGTCAGGCTCAGACAGACTATACAGGTGAAGGTTCAGGAGTTGTGAGTCTCTGGTAACCTTGATCCAGGACCAGGACGGAGGGAACTGGGTGAGTATATATAGTGGTGGGGTGTGATTGGAGGACACAGGTGCGGGTGATTAGTACTCAGGTGATGGTTCTCGGTATTGGATAGGTATAGATGGATCATGAGGGGTGTCGGAGCAGGTGCTGGGTGTGACACACTCATTCTCTGATTTTCCATTTACTTGTTTTGATTAAATTGATGCTTATTCTAAAGACTTATAGACTGGCGGATTCGGTACATGTCCCTCCTCTTTGCATGTTTTAATTTTCAGAGAGTGACAGCCTGTTAAAGTGCAAAGGCTAAAGCCTGATTTATGCTTCATGCGTTAACTCGACAAAGTGCCCTCTGTGTAGTCGTACCCCAACCTTGGGTTGACCCTTCTGTGAAACTTGATGTGGACCTTTTGAAATGTTCCACGTGATTGGTTAAAGCGGAGCAGTCCTCTCTCTTTCTGGGCTTGCTCTCCGTGTGGATTATAAAATAAACCTTTGGTGTAGCAAATAACCTTCCTTTGTTAGCTGAGTTTTAGCTAGCTAGAAGATAGCCTTGTCATCACACAACGCTGTGATATGATCAGTTTAGAGACAGAGCTTTCACAGCAGGCAGCAGCGGACATATGTAAGAAGATACATTTATATGATTTATGTGATTTATGTCTTTTGTTAACATCTGTGTTGTGTCTTGGTTTGCTAGCAGTTGGCATTCTGGCATTAAGTAGTTTTTAGAATTTTTAAAGGATACAAAGTGGTTTAGCTTGTATTGCACAGAAAAAAGCATCATGAATACAATAGCTCTAGACAGTCTTAATGCAACTGACATAGAGTGTGTCATAAATAACAGAGGAAATCTTTAATCTCCTTAGAGCAAAGACGATTGCTTCAGAGGAGATTGAGCACTCTGATTTTTGCTCTTTTTTTCCCCTGTTTCTGTGGCATCGGTTAAACATGTAAAGATCGATTATTGTCTCTCTGCTTTAAATCCCCTGGTTAGTATTCAAGAAGGTGGTTTTAGCTCAGTGTGAAATATTGAATTTCTATGCCCTAGTGGTTCTGCTTGTGATAAAAGTGCTGCTAAACTCTTTGCTAATGCTTACATTTTCTCAAAACACCTACAATGTGCCTAACCCTAAAGGCTCTTGTCAGTGACCGAAGAAAAGGGTACAAAATGTGAACCTATTAAAAGATTTACTCACCGGAAAGGTGTTTTAATTTGCAATACGGAAACTGAATTAGAAAAGACTCAACAACATGCATCAGAGACTTGCTGAAAGGTTTGTAATCAATTTACACAAAACCGTTGTTTCAAATTCTCTTTTTACTTGCATCACCAGAGTATCAGCAGTTCCTTTTGCCAAGCTTTGAAGCATAGCTTTGGAGCTCTCAAAAACCCTGCTTTTATGACAAGCAGCTTCTTTTATTTTCAACATTAAAATTCTGTTTGACAAATTTTGTGGTCATGCTATTTGCTGCTTTTCATTATCTCGTTTAAAATCTGTCACAAATAGTCTAAAACAGCTTTTCACCAACTACCCAAAAGAACTCAAACCCACAGACAAATTTTTACAGCCTGGTGAAAAATGTTTTTTTTAAGTCAGCGTGAGTTTTTAAATTACAGTATTATGAGAGATCTGCTACAATATTTATTTGATCAACATATTTAATGCAGTGCCTTAATGCCAAGCTCTGTTCAAGACATCTGTTACAACCTTTTGTTCTGTCTTTGTGTTATGTATGTGTGTTTCTCATCAGATGTCAACACTTCCTGTTTCTTTCATCATCAGAAGGTTTGTCACTATCTCATTGGTCGTTGTGCCTCCTAATCAACCAAATTAGCTTTAACCATATTTTTTTTTCTTGTCTTGTAAAACTCATTCTTGTTAAACTGGTATTTTTGCAGTTACATTCTTTGTACATAACTTGTGTAAATGGTATTGGCAAGTAGCTGGCTTTGTGATTTTACCTGACCAATGAATTATGTTTAGTTAAGGGGATAGCTTTAGAGATTGTTTTCTCTGTTGTTTTTATAGGTTCATTTAAATGCATTCAAAACAACACTTTTCATTTTCTTTGTAGTTTTCCTCCAGTCTCCTGAGATATGGTTTGGTATAAAACCCTTTTGTTTTGTTTGCTTTTGTAATTAAATCTCTAAATTCTTAACAATTGTTCTGCATCTGTCTCTTTTGATAATATTTTCCTTCCAGCCTGGCCTTGATTGGCGTAAAACATTACAGGTGGAAGAAAATATTTTTTAAATTCTTTTTAACCCGACTTAGAATGTGGGATCTGTAACATTTACTCAAATATTTATTGGTTTGTATTGTTTTGTTTTAGGGAATGCACCAAACACTTGGGCTGGGCATTAAATTTGATGTGAATATGCCTGAGGCTTGGTCCAGTCTAGGGCTCTAGGGCTGATGAAAAAAGATAAATTAATGAATCTATGCATCATGATGTGGCCCTGGTGGATTATTAATCAATTATTAAAAATTAAACGTTAATCGAAATGTATAAAAAAAATCACATTGATTTAGCAGAAAGAAAAGGGAGAATTTTGGTTTGTATTTTTTGTTATTTGCAGAAAGCACACATAAACTTATGAGATTCCACTCGCTTCAACCAGCCCCATACACAGTAAAAACATTATAAAATTAACTCTATCCAGGTGCACTCTGAGTAGTGTAAAAATAACACTCACATACTCAATTAACATCTAACCTGCCAATTCACCGAAACCTTTTTTCACAAAAAAAACCTCTAAGTAATAGTTAACCTTATACAATTTTTTGGTTCAAGTTGAGTGGTTCAGTGTTACGTTAACGCTTTATAGAATAGGACCAAATATACTTGAAATAAATTGCATTTAACACCAGATTTTGCTGTTTAGCTCTGAACGTGACTGTATTACCTTATTTTAACAATCATGAAGTTGAGGGTTCAACTGCCCTTATATGGGAGGCTGTGATGATGCTCTTTCGTGCCTCATCCCCAGAGACTCCGTCCACACCGAGATATTAACCTTGGTTACCCCTGAGAATGGTTGTTTCCAATTAGGGTAGAGAGAGGAGGAGCATATTTAAGGTGCTCTCGGCCAGCAGAGGAGAGAAGAGGTGTGGTCCAGCGCAACCAGCGAGAACGCCGCAAGGAACCCAGGTGTAGAGTAAAGTACTCCTGTGAGTTCTAACAGACAGCTGAGAAAAACGACCTGGATTAGAGTCACCAGGGTTGCAGTGCAGACTCCTGGCAGCGTTGAAGCCGCCTTATGCTACACACTGAAAAGAGACTTGTATCTGCCTATCCGAAGCCAGAGGAAGTTTTGAGCGCTTAGTTAATTAGTTTTTTTTTCTATCGAGCAAACTTTTGTTTTTCTGTTTTGTACCGCACAGTTGTGTTTCTCAGTTATAGGTGATTTGGTGTCTGGTGACTGTCAATAAATTACTACCGTGAGAAATATATCTTGTCTCCATCTCATCCTATCGGGGAGCCCCTGGCCCTTACATCACACTACGACAGAGGGCATGCTAATAATGTGCAAATCATTACCTGAAAATGGAACTTCCTACATTGAGGCTTAAAAGGAAAAAGTAAAAAATCTCAGACCACCAGTCAGTAAGAGTGAGCGAGCAAGATGAGCATGAAGATTTTCCCCCTCATTTTCATGTATTCTTCCATCATTTTCACCCAGCCAAATCCCAAATCAGTCAGTATTGTCCTTCTGCTGAGTGGCGACTTCTAACGTATGTTTATTTCAGTCCCTCTTTTCAGGCCTCGCCACCTCTTAAGAGCTTTCACAGTTCAACAGATTGCTTTTGATCAATCCCAGGCTGTGAATGAATGTTCAGATTAAATCATTCAGTCAGCACTGGAGTGATCATGTCCTAAATACAATTTTCAAGGCAAAAAAAAAAAATAGTTCTTAAGTTCTCTCTAAAGCATAGAGGGATGCATACTGATACACATGGTTCTTGAATGTACCATCAAAATGTACGTTTATTTTACTTTTTGAGGTGGAGGGGGTCGCTGTCTTGTTAAATTCTTAAAAAATAAAAATTAAAACTTACCTAGATAATTAGATTACTCTATATTTAATTTATTAAAACAACAGCAGTTAAAAAAACACCAAGTATTTAAAGATACAATATGAAAACACATATTTAAAAAAAATTGTTGAAGGAAATGCAGAGTGTTTCAGTTTTCAATTGAGAGACATAAATGAGGAGCTAATATAGATTATATACTGTAACTCATACTAAACAAATATCTTTGTTTTATTTATTATTTGTTTTTACCTTTCCAAACTGACATGGAACAATAACATGAACACAAGAATTCTTGTTTTACACAGAGAAAAAACCTAATTAAATAGACAATAAAACAAATCAGAGATAAATACAAGTGAAGAGACATTTAATGTATTAAAATTCATAGAGGGCGTCACGGTGGCGCAGTGGGTAGCACGGTCGTCTCACAGCAAGAAGGTCGCTGGTTCTAGGCTCGGCTGGGGCAGGTGGCATTTCTGTGTGGAATTTGCATGTTCTCCCCGTGATCGTGTGGGTTTTCTCCGGGTGCTCCGGTTTCCCCACAAGTCCAAAGACATGCGGAATAAGTGAATTGAATAAGAACGATTGCCCATAGTGTGAGTGTGTGTGAATGTTTCCCAGCAATGGGTTGCGGCAGGGAAGGGCATCCGCTGCATAAAACAGATGCCAGAGAGTTGGCGGTTCATTCCGCTGTGGCGACCCCGAAAGGGAATAAAGCCGACATGAAGATGAATGAATGAATGAAATTCATAGAATATAAGAAAAACAGAAGTTCATAAGTCCAAAGCTGTTCGGACAGCAGTGCTCAGTCAATACATGCATGTTTAAAAAGATGGGATTTTAGTCTAGATTAGAAAGTACTAAAGTTTTAGCTACTTTAATTTCTTCTGGAAGTTAGTTCCAGCTGCGGGCAGCATAGTAACTGAAAGCAGACCCTCCCTGTTTGGATTGAGCCTGTGGTAGTTCTAACTGACGATCTAATAGCTCTGTTTGGCTTGTATATTGTCAGCAGAAATGTGATGTATTTTGCTGAGTTATTTTGTGAGCAGTAGCATTTTAAAATCTATTCTTAATGTCAAAGTCAGTGTAAAGAGCATAGGACTGGCGTTATATGCTCCAACTCCGGCCTTCTAGTTTTGGTAAGGATTCGCGCAGCTGCATTCTGAACAAGCTTAAGTTGCCAAGTGGTCTTTTTTGCGAGATGACGAGTTAGGAGACCATTACAATAGTCCAGCATGCCTTTGAAAAAAGCATGGACTAATTTCTCTAGAACCTGACTGGAGATAAAGCATCTAATCCTTGTCATGTTTCTGAGATGTTAATAAGCAGGTTTAGTTATTGCTCTGATAAAGCACAGATCAGAATCCAGAATCACCCCGAGATCCTTAACTGATTTTTAGTTTTAATACCCTTAGAGATCAGGTGTTCACCTTGAGAATCTCTGCTTTGTTCCCAACTGCAATGACTTCAGTTTTTCCTTAATTTAACTAAATAAAGCTTGTTTCCATCCAGCTTTTAATCTCTTCAAGGCATTTAAAGAGAGAGTCGTTTGTAGTCGTTTGGTGAAAGAGATAAGTTGATCTTAGTGTCATCAGCATAAATATGATAGGCAATCTGGTTTCTTCTCATTATTTGACCCAATGGTACAGGCTGAACAAAAGGGGTGCAAGAATTGAGCCTTGAGGGACCCCGCATGAAACTGGTCTCTAGTTTGACATGTGATCCCCTATATTCACATAGAAGCCTCACCCTTCCAAGTGGGATCTGAACCATTCTAGCACTGTCCCAGAAAGATAATATTATAAATGTTTTAATCTACAACTAAAAAACTGTGAAAAAACTTCTGCAGAAATTCAGCAAAAGTGTGCTATTTAATCATTAATTACTTCAAATCATTATGATTCAAATCTGAAATGAAATTCATTAGTGCCTCTCCCCTAGAGCGCTCTCCATTTGACTTCATCAAGAACACTTGGCCTCCCTTGTCTTCAGTGAATTGAGGAATAATGACAAAACATAACATAATCACAGAATAATCGAGAGCATATTGTCATGGTGCAGTATGGGAGTCTCCTCAGAGTCAGCTTTAGTGTGGAGACAATGTGAGTGTTTTTGTTGGAATTAGCTATCTTTTTTTTCTTTTCAGTTCCAATCACGGGGTTTGGAGACACACTCATGGATATCATGGTGTAAAATTGGTTTTCGTCAGCGCTTCATTTCTTCAACACAATTTGATTAAATACTGACGAATGTGTGGGACTACTGCAAACATACATGATTTATTAATTTGTGGATTGTAAATGTCTGTGAAAACCTGATTATAACTGCTCAATGAGGTTCTGCATCATTCTGCAGACAACTGGATGCTAAATTAACAGAACATGATAAATCAACAGCTGCATACAGAACATTGTTCCTGGCAATCACTACTGGAGAACTGACCTGTGTAAACCTCATTAGAAAATGAGGGTGAAGAGAAAACTCCAATTTGATGTGTAGCTTCTTTTCATGTCTCAAAACCCTATTACCTCACTTTTTCCATGTTTAAATTTAGGTTGAAAGGTCCACAAAAGGTAAATTTAAAGCAACTGTATGTGTTCAAGAGTTTTTTGACAAGACAAGTGATTTTTAATGTTCAAACTAAACTAGAAACTTCTGGTAATAACAGCCAATAAAGTTGTGTTTGTCCAAGTGTTTGTTCAAAAATGTCTTGTTTGGTCATCCAATCCCCCTTCCTGAATAAAGGTCACCATACTGTAGCTTAGAAATATTGGCCAAATTCAAGTTCTAACCCAGAGCCAGATGAGGAATCCGTTGTTTAGTGTTTCATAATGACAGGTGTTTTTTTTTTATACTTTTATTAAAATGCAGAATTTAATCAGCAGTAGTTGTAGTAGAAAGTTACTGAAAGAATGTAATAATTTAGCTTTTACAATCTTTCTCAAAGTCTAGGGAGAGACTTTCCGATAGAAGATCATCTGTGCAGCGAGAAGGAGTTTGTTTCATCCAAAGCACATAATAGGATACACAATTTGACTTTCAGTCACTTCTTACAAGTTCTCCAGAAGAAGTTCTCCAGAAATGCTCTTTTTCTTGCCCGTATGAAAATTATATTTTTGGGACATTCATAGAGACCTCATGAGAGTGCAAGGGCAATCAGCTTGAGAAAGCCAATCTTTAAAAGTTTGATAAAGTTTTACCAAGTTTGGGAAAGTTCAAAGCTTAAAGCTGTTAATAGTTAGAATCAGTGTAAAAAGTAAACATTAAGCTTTAAACTATTAAAGAATGAGTCAGTAGGAGTCCTTGTCAGTATGAGTCATATAAATCAACCCTCACGTCTTAACTATTTTCTTAAACTGAGATACAGAACTTTGAAAATGGTTGCTATGGTAACCTGTAGAGTTGTCATGGTACCAAAATTTTAGTAGTCGATACCGATACCATTGAAAATCCACGATTCTCGGTACTAATTCTGGTACCAAAGTAAAACACAAAAGCATGAATTGAATAAACTACTTTTATTAATACGGCTGAATAATAAGAAACATGATTGAATAACTCATTCTTTATTTATGAGCTATTACCTTTTTAAAATTAAACAAAATATGCCATGACTGAACAGTACATTATTATTATTATTATTATTTATAATAATAATAATAAAAACATAACATTGTAATAAACATTTTGTTATGCAACATTAGATCATTGACAACAGCTAAAATTTAACTTTTCAGTAAATAACAAACCCTAGCTTATAAAATAAAAGTATATAAGATGTATTATATTAAGTGTATATATGAAATCACTGTTAAAAAGAAAACTGTAGTATTTCAAATACTTCACAAAAAAGCATTTATTAGATAAAGCAAATAAGCAATAATTATTCTTAATATCAAAATGCATTAATACATTAAATTGTTTTACATTAATAGTTCTTTAGTTAATTCATTCATTGTAACTTGATGCAAGATAACACATGATGTAGTCATTTTAATGAATGGTGTCTTATTTATGTCAATCTGTGCATAGCCTAATACTGCTTTTCTGAGGGACTAATAAAGGGACATAAACTTTACACATACATTAAATGCACTATAACGCACATATTTTTTAACATGGGGTTATTTGAAGCCTCAGGCGTGTGAAAATATTACATCATCATTTAACCCTAATAAACACTATTAGGAGCATTTAATAGTTAAAGAAACATACTTATGTTAACTCCGCTAATGTTAATGATTTATTAAGTTCCAGTCTGACATTTAAATTAATATTGGGCATAGTTTTTATAGCTAAGATTTAAATATAATTTTAAGTTAAAATGTATCTGCTTGAACTCCTTCATCAAATCTGGGTGTCTGTCTTTAAGGTGTTTTAATAAGTTAGAGGTGTTTCCTCCTTTCGATATAAAACGTCACTGGCATCCTTTGGTATTTGATTTATGGTTGTCTATGATGTTCTTTTGGTCATCAACCATCATGATAAGAATCGGTTTGATCAGGTCCTTGGTACTACCGGTACTTAAGAAATCCTGCTACTGTAACATTTTTTTAGTAACGACTTGATACCGAAGTACCGACAGTTTTGGACAAATTGATTTTGACAATCAATATAGCTGCTATGTTCTACTTGTCAATATGAGTTATATAAACAAACCCCCATGTCATAGCTCTTTACCTGAGGAGAGATAAAGACCTTTGAAAATTGTTAGTAAAACATAAAGTGAGGTTTTCAATACATTCTTTAATGTAGAGTTAAATGTTTAGTTTATACACATAACATGTAATCATGCTGATGAAGCGATTCATTCATTTAGGGTGACAGCCAAACTCACACATCTCACAGCCAGCACACAATTAGCCTGTTAGTTAGCACGAGCTGCATCATTTACGGAAAGCGTCAAATAACCTAGTGTTCTATCCAACAAAACAACAAAAGTCACCAGAATTCAAGTCTACTGTGATAAGAAGTTATGTTTTGACCTACTTAGATTTTAATTGGTTGTTAATCGTATCTTTCACAATGTATTGCATTTTAAATTGTATTGGTAGGTTATGGTTTAGTGAAGAGCACAAGATTTTATTTTAATACTCCAGCTTGTAGTTGGTAGACCTATTCCTGTAGTGATGAGACATTCCTGAAAATTGTATTTATTGAGCATGTTTTTGTAATGAATTTTTCATTGTAGGGGAGTTCAAAATGGCTTGAGGAAATTTACTGCATCCTCGATTTCCAGCAAATAACACAAATACCAGAGTGTTTTGAACTTACCTTAACTAGTGAGCTTACCTTAGAAATGATTTTCTTTTTAATATGAAGTTTTATTCATCTTCTTCTGCAAAATCAGATTCAACTACATTTTTGTCAACATTTTACTTCAATTTCCCTAAAGGCTGGAAAAATGCTTCATTAAATTCTTGCTAAATGCTAATGTACAACCTTAAAAAAAGTGTTACATTGAATCTGATTGTGTGCAGCAGCATAAACATTGTTTCCCACTTCCTTAAAAATTGCTATTCAAGCTGGTCTCTGAACACCATAAGTTTCTTGTGTAAAGACCACTTAGTCACTCGCCACAGCATGGATTACACACAGCAGGGACCCCAGAGATGAAAATATATTTAGAATAAGCTGCTTAGAAACAACTTTTTAGAAGAAATTTTGGTTTGATTGGGCAGATGCATTGGTTGAGTTGACAGCACAGAAATTACATGTTCAGAAGGCTTGCGAAATGTTTAGGTTTATTCATCTTCATTTTTAGCTCTATGTGGATTAGATATGTGTTTGTCATTTCAGTAAGTTATTACCGGATCTAATATCTATGTTTAAGTTAATTTGTTTGATGAATGTTAGAGAGGAGGAGATCATATTCATAAATACCAACTCCCTACTTTGAACAGTAGATTGTGCACCGATTATTTTAAACAATTCAACGTTTTAAAGAAAACAAGCAATATATTTAAAAAATAGATACATTAAGATTTCAATTGATGAAATGAGCTTGAGCTCTTCCGTGATTAAAAAGTATAAGGATATTTATGGAAAAAAGCAATTTAAGTGGTTAAGTCTTTTTTTCCATACCCAATTTACTTTACCATGCACATGAGTTCATTGTTGCAAAAATAAGCAACATTAATAATATACATTTCTTTTAAATTGATTTAAGCTATTCCACTAAAGTTAAATTGGCCCCCTTTTAAAAAAATTAATTGGTTGAAACATTCTGAATTCAAAGTTCACATTAATATTGTACTAATCATTATATCAAAATAATTTATTTAGGAGCTTGACCTTTAGTTGATCTTCTAAAACTTTTTGTAAAGGTCTGATTATTTATTCAAGATCTGTCATTCAATTTTATATCATTTAGTCAGGTGCAAAAATGCTTCCACAGCAGTGCAGAATCAGACTTCCTCATCCAAGGATATTTTTGCTCTGCAAGCCTCTACCAGAAATGCATTCCTGCTGTGATTATAAAAAGGCATTCAAATTGTACAAACATAAACCATTTAACCTGGACAACATATCAGTCACACATTCAATCTCTGATACCATGTTCTACACAGATAAATGGAGGAGACGAATAATAAACCCGACTGGTCTAGGAGGCTTTTAAATCTGTTGCAGCTGATCAAATGAAATGGCAGAACAATTGCATTACAAGAACAAACAATTGGATTAGAGAAGCTGTATGACATTTCCTGCTAAACTGATTTATTCTTTTTGGTGTCTTTCAATCCTGTACACACACAGTGAGGACGGGCCTGAGCAGAATATGAAAGGATGAAAGAAAAGAGAAAGTAGAGAATTACATTAACTTGTGCTGCTGTACTTAAAAAGTAGTACTTTTTTATGTGGTTTTATTTCTAAAGTAATTTGAATGGATGTATCACTGATTTGGACCCAACCAATGCATCAGCTATATTATGCAGTTTACGAGTGCACACTGCATTTATTAGCCTTAGTAACAAGGAGATTTGGCAGGGTTAAAGTGTACCAGGGGAGCTGTCAGAGAGAGACATCTGAGCTCTAGGGGTGATACGAGCACGGACATCCCCCCCAACGAGACAGAGTGGTGAAGGGGGGGATTTTTAAGGGGGGATTTTGCTGTGCGATTGACTGATAGGTGTGGAAACAGAGCAGCTAATAAATGGAAGATAATGAGCATCATTAGGTCAAGTTCAGTTTGATTATCTGCTCCTGCTTCTCTCAAAATATGGTCAGACAACTTCACTTAACGTTTACAACAAAGTTGAAAAATTTGAAGGTTTAGGGACATTATGAATGATGACCCGTTATAATAAAAACATTATACGAAATAATAATAATAATTAAGTTGTAAAGTTTCTATGTTAGCATCTTCTATGTTACCCTAACCAAACACAACAGACCATCTCAAGACCTTAAACTCTCTGGGTGCAAATTATGCATTGACAGTCATTGTGATTGTTTTAGGTCTTGTGACCTCCTGACTATATTTAACGACTGAATTACAGAAACCCAAATAAAGTGTTTATATTACAGTTATGTGTCTGATTTATTTATTTATTTTCAGATTTCCGCAATTCTAAGTCATTATTTCACCCTTACCTTGTTTGTGAGCTCCCATGCAACCGTTTGACAGTCTGGTCTTATGACTTGCTGCACTTTTACAGTACGAGTGATTCATAAAGCCATGGTTGTCAAACTTCTGTTAAATTTGTCAGCCCAAAAATTCTTTAGTCTGGTTTAAATGACACCATCTCAGAGCTGAATGATTCTTGAAAAAAAAAAAGACTTTGAGCTGTTAATCCTTTAGATCATTTCAGATAAACAAATTACTTCTTACCTATTTTGTTGACCTCAAATGATTAATAAATAAAAAATTGTATTTTGTTAGCATTTTTGTTGTTGTTTAAATGATAAATTATTAGTTAAATAGCCCGCACTTCTGCCCCAACCTTCGTGTAAGTTTTTGGACCATGGGGAAAAAAAAGTCTAAAGGAACCAGATTGTTCCACTGGACACGAGTAACATGGAAACATCATTCTCATCCCAACCATCTGATCTTTCTTCTTCACTATTCAAGACTAATCATCTTCTTCACCTCTATTGTTAAATCTTTTATTGTATTGCCTCTTCTGTGAACTTAATCTTTCAACATCAGGGTACCTTGGATACAGAAATTTAGTTTGCTCCATCTATCTATTGCTCTGCTCTATCTATCTATCTATCTAAATATCTATCTATCTATCTATCTATCTATCTATCTATCTATCTATCTATCTATCTATCTATCTATCTATCTATCTATCTATCTATCTATCTATCTATCTATCTATCTATCTATCGGTCTGTCTGTCTGTCTGTCTGTCTGTCTGTCTGTCTGTCTGTCTGTCTGTCTGTCTGTCTGTCTGTCTGTCTGTCTGTCTGTCTGTCTGTCTAGATTGTGTATGAATGTTTTTGGTGATCAGTGAAACATCATGATCATGTTTAATGAATAAAGTCTTACAATATCATGACAAAGTGCCCATCTTAGATGATGCATGTGTTCTTCATCCATGAAATCATAAATGAAACACTCCTAATATATCATAACAATGAATTAGCAATTAATTTGTTACCTAATTATTAATCATAAACAACTGAAGGTATTAGTTTTTGGTAAATTACAAAACCTTACTTCTTATTCTGATCAAACCTGCTAAACAAGTCAAATGAAAAATCCAACAAAAATGGCAAAATAAATAATGGTTAGTGTTGAGATACATAACATAATTAAAACTTTGAGTTTATCAAATGTTTTCAGAATTAAACACTGTTTCCAACCAGTGGCTTTTAAATCTCTCTTTTTCATAACAATTTGTAAAACCAAGAACAAGTGCAGCTGGCTAGACACAAACCCATTAAACAAGCACTTTTCAGTGAGGTGGTTGCTTTTAACACCGCATTCGCCCACTACAAAGTCTGATTTATTCAGTACTGCTTCAGAGCAGCCTGCTAGCAAAACCCCTCTGGATGATTCCACCATAACCTTCCTGTCCTTTGCTCTGCTCATGCATAGCTAACTCATGCTAAGCAAGATAAAGATGTTTGGCTTGCAGGAAAACAGGCCTAAAAACAGTGGCCATCACAGCTCTCCTCTCTTCTTTCTCCGTCTCTATCACTCCATGTGTCTTTGATTGGACGCTTTCTTCACACATGTTGTGATGGTTTTGTCTCCCAAGGCAGCAGAATAAAGGAAGACAGCTGGAAGCGCACCCCAATATTCACCTGTCACGCCAGGCTGCGTCTGACAGCCAAAGCCACCACAGAGAAATGATGCTAAATTAGGATGCAACTTTGCTTTGTTGTATGTGTCAGAGATATCATCTAAAGCTTAGATATGCTCAGCTAGCTTGACTCTTGTAACTACTTCCTGTATCACAGATGCTAATATTGTGCTAGTATGCAGTGCAGCCTTTGCAGGACCTTCAGCTATTGGATTCTGTAAGCACTTGGCCTGGTAATAATAAGGATTCCACCTGAATGACAGTATCTGTAATTGTGTTTGAGAAACGAGCGTAATTGGCCCAGGGTCAGGTTTAACTTGGCACTGATAGTACATGTGGCGTTTTCATAATGAATATGCACAATCACTTGATTGTACAAGAAAGATAAATTTTTTTCCCTAATAGATCCATTTTAAAGAAAAGATCAGGCCATCAATGAAGAATACAGAAAGGCATTATGTTTTATTGATGGATCCCATTGTTGGTGGCAGTATGGGGAAAATCAGGAGTGAGCAAGAGTGAAGGTGAGGGAGACAGGAAATGAGAAACTGGGAGCAAGAGAAAGCGTTGTGGGTTGTTTGTAGGGGAATTGATTTTGCCTGTACATTTTCGCCGATAACATGGAAACAGAGCAGGAACCCAACTAATAAGCTATTAGAGTGAATGCTCCTCCAAGGGCAGCGCTCAGGTTTGAAAGGGTTTAAAACAAGGATGTGTTAATTAGAGTGTTTGATTGGGGGAGAATAAGCCTCTACACTTCATGTACACGTGGCAGAAGGATTTCAAGGCTGAAGCCAATTCTTTTTCCTTTAATTTGATTTTGTAATAGAGCAAGGTTTAAGTGGTATATGTGGTTGCATTTCTGCACCCTATAATTAGATCTGCACTCCTCAACTGAGAAGTGGCTAATAGATTTTGACAAAAGTAATGAGTGTTTTATTTTATATATATATATATATATATATATATATATATATATATATATATATATATATATATATATATATATATATTCAGCTAAAAAGTTAGTTTAACAATTGAACTGCCATACTAAATTCTTAAATTAAAGTTAAATATTTGTTTAAGAAATCCAACATAAATGTAAGAGATAAACGCATAGATGATTCTACAGTAAATTTGTATTGGAATTTCCAGAAATTTAGTAACTAAATAAAAGTGATACTGAAATGTGATCGGTCAAGATTTTTTTAATTCAATCAGAATTAATGTTGGTCACTGGTGCGGTAGACAACTCTGACTTAATTAGCATGCATTAACATACACAAAGGGCAATACTTTTATACATCTGTGACTATTAACAATGTTAACCACAAGACGAAAAAGAGGAGAGGATGGATGAGCTATTTAACTTTTGATGTGACAAAAAACAAGAACTTTGCAACTCTTGAGCTGAAATCACTCAAAAAAATGTGATTTAAAGTGGTGAAAAACAAAAAAATCCATATCTGCAGAGAAATCACCCTGACACTCAAAAGCAAGAATTTATCATGCAATTTTTATTTTTATATATTTTATTTTAATTTAATATGTGCTTTCTGCTCTGATTAAAGAGCACAGTGAGCAATGGAAGTTCCTGATTTGTTGCTAGTTGCTATATTCCTAGTCGCCATCATCCTTTAAATGAGAAAGGAGCATATTTTAATTCAAAATAAAAAATGGTAAAGCGAAAAATGTCATGATTGTGTGAAAGGTCTACACTTCTCAAATCTGACAATGCATTGCCGTGAAAATGGCGGAACTGTCAATCATGTGACATTTTAACATGGCTGATGAAGTATGTGTGAAATTATTTAGTCATAGCCATACTACATAGTGAATATGGCATGAACAGTCAGGGAATAATCACTTGATCAAATCAATTATTTCAAAGTATGCAGACTCTCCTTATCACTTACCCCTTGGATTACTTACTCCCTCCTTGTCACCTTTATCTTCTCCATTCTCTCCTTTGTCTTTGTTCCTTTGATGTCATGTCCTGGAGTTTTCAGCTTCTCTAGAAATAAGCTTGCTTGTGATGAATGAATGTGCAAGCATATTTAAGGAACAGTTGTTAAGTTACATGTCAGTTTCAAGTTGTGTCGACAAGCCTGCTATCAGTTCATTTACCTCATGATTATAGCATTTCCTGACAATGACTTTCGTTTTAAAGCAAAGAAAACAATTTAAAAATGATGACCCATTATGACCACTGACTCAATATAATTTGAACATACCATGTGCAATATTTCGAATGAACTGTAAAGGAGTCTCAAAACAGGAGTAGCCAATGATCATCATCGAAGAAGTGCATAAAAAACGGATCTAGAGAGACAATTGCCATCAGACATGTAAGCTTGCTGATATTCCTTTAGTAAAGGAAGCAAAATTTTTACTTTTTTTTAACAGAAATGTACCAGCAAATAATTACAGGCATTTACAATTTTTTTAACTTGATAGTCATATACCTGTGAAACAAAAGTGTGTTATTTTTTTATTTTTTTTTAACAGGGATTTTCTGTTTTTAAGTGGTTGTAACAGTTAAACTATTATAACTATTAAAAAGGTGTTATACCGTTTTTTTCAACTTTAATTTCCTGTAAATCTAAAGTAATCAATGCCAATGTATGTGAATCCTAAATAAAAAAATATTATAATGCAATACAATTGCAATTTTTCTGAAAAGATGAAGAAATTATATAAAACAGTAACCTGACATTTTTTACAAAAAAATGAAGTATAGAGAATAAGCCTTCAACTGATGTTGTTTGTTTCGGTCTTCAATTTGAAGGCCTGTTTATACCTTCACATCTTTTAATCGGATGGTTAAAACAGTTAAATAAGAAGTGTTGAACCCTTTAACTCATTAGATTTCTAAGAGACTACAATTGTTTATAAATTACAGTAGTACTCTGCCATTTCTTTCCTCTTCTTCCACAGCTCTCCACAAACCCGCTTTAATTTCTTTTTTAATTTTAATTTTTAATTTTAATTTCTGATGCTTCATCACTCTCTGTCACATTTCTCTTTCTCCTTCTGAAACATTTGTTCAATTCTCTATAGTCCCCACTTTATTTCCTTGCCTCCCTGGCTCCATCTCTTTCTTTTTGTCCTTTTTTCCATTCTCCTCCATCACCTTTTCACAACCACTTTTTTAGACTTACTTATATCATTTCTTCCTTATTTAAGTTTTAACATTCCACTCATCCTTCACTCTATTTTTTTTACTCCTGGAAGCCTTCTGTTGGAGACAGCAGTCAGCATGTGTTGAACATTTCTGAACATCGGCTTGAACCGCACAGCTTGTTGCACTCTGTTCCCAGATGAAATCACACGATCGATAGAGAAACTAGTCTGCTGCTTTGTTACAAGAGCAGGGTGTTTTAATTAAAGGATATAACCCATGGCTAACAGTGAAAGTAATGAAAATAGATG
The DNA here is from genome assembly GCA_900490495.1 of Danionella dracula. Lineage (NCBI taxonomy): Eukaryota > Metazoa > Chordata > Actinopteri > Cypriniformes > Danionidae > Danionella > Danionella dracula. The sequence continues at coordinate 5,072,030 of UELW01000039.1, read as the reverse complement.
TCACTATTTTCCATTATGCTCAAGTTAAACTCAATAAAAATCAAGCCGCGTAAATGTTACCGTTTTGCCATTTATCTAGAAAAATGATTCATTGCTGTTACGCTAAAACATATTTTTAATTTTATTTGTAAAGCATGCAATTTGTACCATTTTATTAACGCTTATTGGCTATCAATTACTATAAATACTCTGGATTTTTATAGACTAGAGTCTATTATAAATGTTTTCAAAAGGGACATCAGGTGCAAATCCACACAAGCCGATATGATCCTTAAAGTAAATTTATGGAATGTCTGTTTTTCTTTTCAACACCCTTACATTCTTTTGTCAAAATTGATGGTCAAAAAAGATGGTCATGCTTGAATGAAGGTACTGGTATTGAGGGGAATTGAGTTGTATAGTCAGGGAATTTCAAAACCAATTATCAGTGAACATAAAATATACTTGTTATTATTAACTAAAGGTAAAAAAAAATTTAATCTCTGCATACATTGTTTTAGCATGATTTTAACACACTGTAATAAACCACATTTTTGTGCAAACTGTAAAAGTGAGATTTTTATACTCTTTAAACTCTTACTATGAGACGCACTGGTTAAATACAAAATATATTTTTCTGCTATTGAGTTAGATTTTTATTATTACTATGTTTTTGCATAGTGTATTGAAAATGTGTAAGCCATTTATATATGTTTCAGCATATTTTTATAAAATGTGGACATCATTTTATATATTAATATTAACATGTGTTCCCAGCCATGTTTGTAATCCAGCATTCTATAAAATGTATTGGTATTTAAAGAATGCCAGAAATCGAACATCAAATTCAAGTATTGTATACTTTGCTAGATTGTCTGTTATCAATGTATGTAATGATCATATGTAATGATAATTTTTTGCTGACATTGCTGTTCCGGTGGTCTTTGGGTCATTGTTTAGTGATGGTGAAATCTCATTTCCGATTTTCTTGTTTTCCAGTAAGTACATCCAATGGTTTATTTTGTAGATTTCTTCTTTAAGTTTCAAATGTGTTTTAATTAATTAAGGCAGTGTTCCCTAAATCCGGTCCCGGAGGCCCGTAGTCCTGAAGATTTTAGTTGCAACCCTGCTCTAGTATGCATACTATCCTAGCTTCAAACATTTACAGAGGACCTTGATTAGTTAAACAGGAGTGTTTCATGATGGTTGAACCAAAAATGTAAAGCAATCCATGACCGGATTTGGAAAACCCTGAATTAAGGTTTTCATCTTATGGCCTTTAAACACTTTGCATAAATGGTTTATGTGGTTTAGGTGTTTATGTTTACTTATAACTTATGCAATTATTTATTAATAATTTTAATAAACAATTTTTTATCATTTTTATCATAAATTTTTTTTTTTTTTACCTGTCCTGTCCTACTTCAAAGCAGCCCTATGAGAAGGGAGGTGCTTCATATGAGTTGGTCAGTTTTGCTCTTTCCAGGGAAATTAAGATATTATACAGTGAGTATTCCTCTGGATAGAAGCTCTTAATTCTTTTTATTGATTATTTATTTATTTCGTATTCATCACAATACTTACATTAATAAATCATATAAACATACATCAGGACAGGATGGTGTTAATAAAAAAGGGGAAAAACGAGAGAAGTAATTGAGGGGGAAAGAGAGGTAGAGAAGTTTTGGAGGAGGAAAGAGAAGGTGAGAGGTAATTGTGTGGGAAGGAGTCAGAATTGAGTTGAAAAATAAAAATAAAATAAATAAGATTAGATACTTACCTTAGCACATCCAAGCAGTTGGCATCTATCTACACATATGTATACAAATATAAATATACATACAAATTAATAATTATATATATATATATATATATATATATATATATATATCTATATATATATATATATATATATATATATATATATATATATATATATATATATATACACACACATATACATACACATATGCACATATTCACACAAATACACTTAAGTAATTGAGTGTTTGAGTGGTACAGGACAGGAGACCTAAACCTCAAGCATCTAGCAGCGACCAAACATCCCAGGTGTCGTATCTAACCTTCTATGTGAAATGTGGGATCTGCCTCAGGCCGGCCCCATATATGGTCAGGAACTACCCAGATATCCATTACATTTTTTTCATTGTTAATATTTTATATTCATATTGCACATTTTTACAAATATTTTTATTGCAAAAAATGTTGTGTTAAATATTACATTGTATGTATTTATTTTGTTGGTTAAATGTTATTTCAGGCGTCACGGTGGGGCAGTGGGTAGCACAGTCGTCTCACAGCAAGAAGGTCGCTGGTTCTAGGCTCGCCATTTCTGTGTGGAGTTTGCATGTTCTCCCCGTGATCGCGTGGGTTTTCACCAGGTGCTCTGGTTTCCCCACAAGTCCAAAGACATGTGGTATAAGTGAATTGAGTAAGAACGATTGCCCATAGTGTTAAAGAGTGAATGTGTGTGTGAATGTTTCCCAGCGATGGGTTGCGGTTGGAAGGGCATCCGCCACGTAAAACACATGCCAGAGAGTTGGCAGTTCATTCCGCTGTGGCGACCCCGAAAGGGAAGAAAGCCGACATGAAGATGAATGAATGTTATTTCAAAATGCTAATCAATAATAATAATAATTTCCATTCGATGTTTTTATTCTTTATTTTTATGTTACTTTGTCAAACCAATTGTTTGTATCAACAGCTCATCAAATCATTTCAATAAGAAAAATATAATTGCCATTAGAGAGACAAAACAGAGATTTGTTTTAATTTGCATATAGATTTGACTGATTTGAATTTGACCCTGTTTTGGATTAACTATGAATTCAACCTGAAATGAAGGATTTTTTTTTCATAGAAATTGATAGATATAGAGCCACCTATAAGAAATCGGATAAAATGCACTTTCATTAACAAGTGTGTCTTTAATTAATTAATGGTGTGTCAGTGGAGCATCTCACTGCTATGTGGCATCTTCAGAAAAAATTAAGCCTGCAAATTTAATTTTCAAAATAACAAAACAAACACACAGATTCCTCAGGGCTCAATAATCAAAATTAATTATTCAGTTCCATCATTCTCCATAAAAGCTGGCACCCCCTCCACCACACAGGTTTGTAGGGGACTAGGAAACTCACCACTGGCTGTCGTCTGAGAGAAAAGAAATGTATCAAATCCAAACAGTGTTTGAAGGAACATAAATCAAACAGGCTGTGCAATAAGCTGGAACCGTCTCAGCTCAGGAGTCATTGCTAGCTGTCAGTTATGTCCAATAGAAGCAAGATTCTCGGTGACATGTGGGGTTTATGCGGAGGTGGCTGGTGAGTCTTCAATGAAAGCTTTTGGCTGTTTCAAAGGTGATTGACCAGGCGTCATTGTTCTGCCTTTGACACATTCACATTACCTGTGGCTACTCGCTGCTGCCTTGCTTTTACTAGCTGTCTCTCGTTCGACACGGTCACTGACTCAAATGACTTAGTATCCAAACGACTCACACTGGAGTGTCTGATTGCATATTCGTTGAAAAAGCTGAGAGATCCTAGACAGACTCTGTGGCATATCCAGACAGGAGAATCTGATTAAGTTGTCAGGGCTTCTAGGGACACTACACAAACTAACAAACAAACACATAAGGAGGTCCACACATACGCTTGTATAAGACTGCTGAACACTTCATGACCTGCGTTCAAGACAGTGTCAAGATTTGCCTTAAAATTCAATTTTGAGATCATATATACAGCTGTATTTCTTTTGGAGATAGCATTGCATAGAACAGATGAACTTGACGTTGTTAAAGATAAAAATATATATTTTTAAAAACATTCATTTAATGTATAGTGGTGTGACACCTGTTTTCAGTATGGTGGCCCAGTAGTGCACAACACAAACAAACAACAGTACGAATAAAAATTCACAACATAAAAAAACAGCACACACACAGCACAAAAACACTGTAGCACAAACAAAAACATAATGGTCACTTTTGTAACCCCCTTCCCCTAATACCAGAGGAGGGAACATCAATTCTGGAGGATCAATTCTGCTGAAGGGAGATGCGTGGAGGATGTGCTCGCCACCTCGAAGGCTGGACTTAGAACTTCTGGCAATTAATACATGTACAGTTTCATTGAGAAACCTACGAAATAGGCGTCTTGAACCAACGGCCAAGGTTGTTAGAGGGAAGATTGCATAGATGGAACCAGCTAGAAAAATAATTTACTATAGTTAGCCTTTCGTGGAACTATTAGGCCGTTCATAAAAGATGCAACCGGTAGCCCCTCATAGAGGGACACATGTGGACAGCACGTAGGGTTAATCCATCTGTTTGGGCGAGAGGAGCCAAGAAGCTGGAAAACACTCCGATATCTCCAGTGGCAAAATAGCGCATGTATTACTAGGAATGGCAGAAGCCAAGCTGGGCATCCCTTCGTACATCTCAGACAGTGCTACCACCACCTAGCACGTCTGAAGATATTGATTCAACATTTAAGTTATAGTACCTGGGGAAGGTGTTGGGTGTTGACCAACCAGCAGCTTTGCAGATCTCTGCCAGCGGAGTACCTCTTTACCATGAGAGGGCTCTCAACTGCAGTGGGCAAGGGATATTGGATGCTGTGTACGTGACAGAAATGGCCACCACTAGCCGGTCGGTCAACCTCTGTTTGGAGACAGCCTTCCCTATCGTCCGCTGTCCTCCAGAGCATTCAATGAGCTAATCAGAACTTCTAAAGTTCTGGGTACTTTCTACCAAGATCCTCAGTATTCGGACTGGGCAATTGGGACCAGGGGTTGGTGCTGCCTCCTCTCTGGGCAGAGCTTGACGTTTTGAAGAAGATGCTGGAGACCTTGGGCACATATGGCTTGAGAATAACATCAGTATCACCAGCCTTGAACAGGTTTCATTGACAGAGAGTGCCTGCAGATCTCACCCTCTTAATCTAAGCTATCAGGAGCAACTAAATTGACAATTAACACAAATTAATTGACAGAATTTTAAGCTCTACTGGTTCAAGCGGCTTGAGTGGAGGACCTTGAAATTCTCTCAGGACAATGAAAAGGTCCCCAGAGGGAACTAAGGATGGCCTAGAGCACGTGTCAAACTCAAGGCCCGCGGGCCAGATGTGGCCCGCCATGTAATCTAATGTGGCCCGCGAGAGCTTAAAAGTTTTGACTGCCTAAAAATAAAAATAAAAATTAATTTAAAAAAAACTAATTTCCCACAATGCCTTTGGCCTATGGTCGCTGCAACGGTGTTTCCGCATCCATACTAATGAGTGAAACTGCAGAGCTGCCAACTCTCATACATTGAACGTAAGACTCACGCATTTGAGTGATCTCTCACGCCACACCTCTGATTTCTCACGTTAAAATAAATTTCAAGATTTGAAATGGCCACAGCTAATAGTTTAACTGTGATCTGTTTCTTGAGCCTGATGATAAAAAATGATGATTGATATGCTATGTCTTCAGTCTGTGAGTTTTTTTTTTTTTTTCGCTTAATAAATTACACCAATGAGTTCAGATAAATGCTATCTGCTGGCTTGCTGCCGTACTGCGAGATGGTGCCTCAGCCACAGCGTTGCCGGTACCGAACCCTTCTGGCCCCTCGAGGAATCTGACCATTAACTCGTATCGTCCCAGCATGTCGCCTTCAACCCGAAAGTGAAAAAATTAGAAGATGTAAACCTTCAGGGTGGATGGAGACAGTCCTTAATCCAAATCCTCTTGGAGGAAGGTTAGCACGAGTTCAATGAGGCAGTTGCTCGGGTGTACTTGGCGAGAGTGACACCGGTCGACGAACCGACCACTGGCCCTAGTAGAGGGAGCTCAGGCAAGACATATTGTTTGAACCACAGAGTGTGGCATTAACCGGGGGTCCTCCGTGCCTTGATATGCCAGACATGGAGATTCCAGTGGTCTGGGTGCAGGTGCTTGTGCCCACATCCCTGGGTCAGAAGGTCCGACTGGAGGTGAATTGGCCAGGGAGGGACTGTCACGAGGTTGGTTGGGCCAATAAGGTGCCATCACAGGGACCTCTGCCTCGTCCTCCCTGATCTTTGGGGTGCAAGGAGGCTCACTGGGAGAAACATATATAAGCGTTTCTTCCTGGGCCAGTGTAACCCTTACCATTTATTTGGGTATATTGAAAAATAGTGCATGGCTCCTTTAAGAGTTTTTCTAGAACAGGGGTGTTCAACGTCGGTCATGGAGAGCCGGAGCCCTGCACATCTTTGGTTCAACCATCATGAAACACACCTGTGGCACTAATTATGGTCCTCTGATTGGCTGAAGTAGAGTAGTATGCATACTACAGCAGTGTTGCAACTAAAATGTACAGGGCTCCGGCTCTCCAGGACCGACGTTGGACACTTCTGTTCTAGAAGGTACGAGCTAGCGCATAAGCTCCGTTCCTGGGAGAGCAAATTTCAGAGAGAAATGGAGAGAAACTTCGAGAGCATCAGATAAAAGATTTGATTTATTTGAAAGGAATTCAAAATAGTTTGTTGCAATAAAAATTTTTTGTTCTTGACACTTTTTTGTGAAGAATTACTGCTGTGTTACCTGATGTTAAATTATGTTGTATTTTGATGCTATTAATGTCAGAGTAAATTGGATTTGACTGAAAATTGTTTATGTTAAAGAAGAGTTATTATGTTTTAATTTCGTTGAAGCCTTAAATCTACCCATTTGTAGATTTAATGGGTTAAATACTTAATTATTTATGTAACCGTAATGTAAGTTGTTTTTACAAATTTTCTTATCCTTTGAGGAAACTGTGTTAATTTTATATTATTGGAGACACTGGATGTGATTTAAGAAGACAGCTTTGTGGGGTTACATTGTTAAAGCATTGTAACAGGTTATATGATGCAATAGTATAACAGTACATGCAAGTGTAGAATGTGATTGTAGAAATGATCATAGACAGTGTGTTTATGTTTAACATGTTCTAATTATTGTTAAACCTGTTTATAAAGGCAGGTTGGGTTTTTTCCCCGTTGTTGACATTTTTGGAATGAAATCTTGGAATTGGATTTGTTCAGTCTTCCAATGGCGAGCCAACCCCTACTTCAAGAAAGAACCTGAAGGGAACTAAACCTAAACGCAATCTTCCTGGACACTGGTAGGATTGAACATTTAAATTTCTTGGAAGACTGAACCGTCTTGTTTCCACATTTCCACAGTTCAACCAAGGACTACTGTGTAAAAAGTGGACTTAAATTTGAGTTGAAAAAGTATGTATTACCTTAAGGAAGTTATTTTGTAAGTTTATAGGAAACTTGTATCACCAGATCTCTTTAAATCCACACAAGGAATATTAATCCAACGTTTTGTGGTTTGTTTCTCACCAGTCGCTCTCAATGAAAGATCATGAAGAGTGTCACGCTTACAACCGCTTTTTTTCATGGTTAACTCAAGGGGCCTTTACCATGAAGAAGCCAGATTAACTTATCGGTGCCAATTCTGGGCTTTTGGTATTATGACAAGATGTAGGATTTAATCAATATTCATAACCCTGGATAATTACGCCACATGGCTAACCTGCTTTGAGGCAGGTTATGTTCTGGATTAGAGATCGTCCGTTAGATTCGTTCAATCAGCAGTTATAAAATTAACTTTAAGTGACATAACACACCAACATCTGTAACATGATATATCATGAATCATTTCGCGCTGGGGTTACAACTTGCAAAAAGGAAAAAGGTAAAACATTCACCTTTTAAAATGAAACATACATTTTGTATGTAGACAAATATGTATTTACTTTGTTTTGTAATACGGTGGTACCTCGAGATACGAATGCTTCATGTTACGGAAAATTCAACATACGAAAGACCACGCAAAGAATATTTTCTTTCATGATACGAAAAAAATGTCACGATATGGCAAACGCAAAGAAGAAATACGTATTCAACATTTGAAATTCGGCGTAAGATAGCACTAGGCATCACATGACTGCACCACCAATTGTTCTGCTCTCCTATTGATCAGTTCTAGCTCTGATGCTGTTCACTAGTGTGTTAGCGTCCAGCTCTTCTATTGATCGTTTGACACCTCAATACATCTTCCCAGAAGAGCTCTCCTCTTCATGCATGCTTTTGGTTTCATGTTGGTGTCCTTCATTTGTGAATATGTTTGTGTTGCTTTTTTGGCAAAGCATAACTTTTTGGTCATGGCCCTTCTCCACTAAGATCCATTCTCTTCCCCTACCATCTCCTCCGACACTTCCCCTCATAGCCTTACTCTAAATTATCTTTCATTTATTTTATTTTGTTTTCAATGTTTTATTACTATTTATTAGATTTATAATGTGCACTTTTGAGTGTTGAAGAATCCAAGTTTATTTATCTCTGGTTTTCTATGTTATTTTCAAACTTTTGTGTTGTTTCTGTGTGACTTGCAATTAATTAGTCATGTTGTATGTAAATCTTGCTTTGGCATACAAAAAATTCAGCATACGAAGGCCACTCAGAAATGAATAATTTTGTATCTTGAGGGATCACGGTACAACCAAACCACATTAACATTACATAAAAAAAAGTATAGGAAAAAATATGCTACCGTTATCATACGCATATCACACGTGACACAAATTTTTACATTAATACAGAATGTTCTTCTTTAACTTTCACTTTAGCTTACACATTACACACTCATCAAATTTTCTAACTAGAATCCCTTGCTTCTCCACAGATAAAAAAATGATCTCGCTCTATCCATGTCCATTGGGATTGGTTATTTGGTGCCTACGTCAGTCTTTTATGTGCACACGCCTGTGAACTAATCGTAGCTTCAGGATCAAAGCCTGACTTAATAAAGAAAGTTAATGAGCTGCTTCATGGTATAACCTAAGCACAATTGAAACGATTAGGTTTTGTCAAGTCGAAGCCATTCCGGTAATACTTATTTTGTTCAATCACATTCATGGTAGAGGCCCAAGGTATATTAGCTAATAATAAAATAATGAGACCTCTGTAATCTCTTTGGGGTTTTTTTTGTGCTCCAGTGTTTTTAGTTTGTGTTATGTTTTTTTGTGCAGTGTTTTTGTGTGTATGTTGTGCAGTACTGTGTAAAGATGTTGCAGCTGATTAAATTAATTAAAATATACATCAAAGGTAACACATCCAAAAAGCACTTGATTTAACAAGTTGGATTACTTCAGGGAAAGAAGTGTGCCATAATGCAATGCGGGACGTGACATCCCATAAGGAACTCTCGTTTATCAGAAATAGTAGTAAAGGGATCACTTTTGTCTGCTACAGAGGGGCAGTTTATTTGAAATTGGGATGTGTGTCAGAGCTTTTCAGAAAACTTAAAATAATAAACCACAAAGCCAAAAAAAGAGTCATGTACTCTCTTGTGTACAAACGCACTTCTTCTTCTTTTGCTTCAAAACAGTTGCTTTGAAGTCCAATGTGATTGCAGACCAGCAAGGAGGGAGGGAAACCACAATTGGGCCTGGATAAAGGAAGCCACGTTTTGTATGAGTGCACTCTAAAGAAAACTCAAAGTACAAAATGATGTGATACTGTTTGGTGTTTGTCTGCTACAACTAATCAGAGGTTGACTCAATATTAGGCAAAGGCAGATGACTGTCTTTGATGCCCATCTTTATAGGGCCCCCATCATGCTCCAAGATACACCATTATTATAAAAAATAGCATGTATTAAGGTCTCTATTATCTGTCAAAATGACAATTATTTAATGTAATGTAAGATTCAAGGTAATTCTTTAATGCCATTTAATGTTCAACAAGTACAGGTAAATTTACTTAGAAATATCGATGGTTTGTTTTCTGAAATATACTGCAGCCTTTAAAAGTCTTAAAAACGGTCTGCCACTGACAGTCTTCACATATGGTAAAAAGCAAAAATAATAAATAAAGCAGGCCTAGTGAAAGATGGCTGGTTGTTCTCTTTCATAGATCTCCTGGGCAGTTTATGACAGTTCTTTCTTTGGGCCCAGATGGTGCTTCTCCAGTTTCTTCTGTTCTCTGGGTTCAAACTGCAGTCTTTCTTCTGTTAGTATGCTGCATGACATGAGTACAGCCTTTTTTTTTTTTTACAGCCTTCATTTATTTTAACAATTGTTTTCTTGAAACCAACCACATTACTTGCCTCGAATCTAACTAATAAATATGTATTTCCATTAGGCAGCGATGGGATTTGATGAACGAGAAAATCTGAAATGAACTCAACAGAGCATGTAGCATTCATGCTGACTACACACAACTGCTAAAGTGATTTTGCTGATGAGTTCACATCACACCGTTTTTTTCTTATTCATTTTAATGTTGATCTATTTTTATGAATTTGAATCTAATAAACAGGAGATCACATTGCGATATGAATGTAAGCATAAGTGAATAATTTAATTTGGTCATATGATTGTTCAAACACATACAATAATAAATAAACTAAAGCATATGGGAAATAAGTACTGAATAGAATATGTGCGGTGAGAAAGTGACTTCGACACCTTTTGAGTAACTGGAATTTTCTTCTAAACTTTACCTTCATTTGTCCCCTTAATTTATATCAGGTCAAAACCTTTTTATCTATATTAAGTAAAAATGCATGTTCATCAATTCAGACTTTTTTTCCACCTGTGTGTTTTTAAAGTAAAAATAAATTAATAAATTAGAAAACTTTTTTTTATTATTATATTTTGCAAAAAGCTAAAAAAAGTATTTGCCGTTATATCACTGACGTTTTATATATTGGCACTACAGTCAAAGTCCCCTTTCAAAACTTTTCGCTGTGTGTGTACGTGCGCGTGTGTGTGTGTGTTTTTCACTCTGACTTCTACGGGTTTTTCCCACATAATTAGAAATAAAAGTCTTGGTTACTTTATTTCACCACAAAATTGGTATTTTTTTTATATTAAGTTAGAGGTTACAGATCAGTTTAAATCAACACTTTCCTTGAAACTAAAGTTTCATCTTGTTAAAAAAAAAAACAAATCTGGGTCCCTTTAAATGTGGTCAGAAACATGTATTATATTCATAAAGCAAGGCCAAAGCGTATTTTGCTTTATCTGTTTTTTTAGGTAATGTACCAGATTTTCTCTGTCTTAAAAGATGTGTCTCTTAGATAATTCACAGACCAAAAATAAAGCTAGGTTTATGAAAATTTGGCTTTGTTTACGTCAAAGATTGTATTTTCCATCATTAAATCGTGTCATGAGAGAAACTCAAAGGGTTTATTTTTAAGCACGTTCAAACCCATTTTTTTCCTACAGTCTATTGCTTACTAGAACTTTTGTTTTCTCAGTATTATTATACTTATCCTCAAGTATTTTCAGTAGGTATAAACACATAACATCGGTAAAAGTTGATGTTCTCGTGTGGATAATGATGAATGAAGCTCACTCTTTTTTTGTTTTAGCATTCCATAAACTGCCGGAATAGCAGGCTAATTGTTTTATTAGGCATATAATCTTGGAATCTAAAATGAACAGCTTGTGACAATGACTTTCCTCCCGGCAAACAACTCAAATCTGTTCAGCATTCTACAATGAGTAGCTTTTGCCAGCATATCTTTCTGAAAAATTACTTCTCAACTTCCATTTCTAATTCAAACTTTTTGAAGATTGAGTGAGAGAGAGAGAGCAAACAGAGAGAGAGAGAGAGAGAGAGAAAGAAAGAAAGAAAGAAAGAAAGAAAGAAAGAAAGAAAGAAAGAAAAGCAAGAGAATAACAGATAAAATGAAAGAGTGAGAGAGGGGCAAACAAAGAAAGAAAGAAAGAAAGAAAGAAAAGGCAAGAGAAAAACAGTGAAAAGAGTAAGAGAGAGGCCCTGTCCACACTTACATGGGTATTTTGTAACCATGCTTTCTACAAGGTGCGTCCACACATAACATTTTCATTGTAACTGTGTTAATTTGAAAACGCCGGCCAAAGTGATTCTATTGGAAACGCTACTGAAACATTTCAATGTGGACAGGATAATCACGCAAATTCTAGTTCAGGCGGAGTTTGAAGGAGTTATAGGCGCTCTTCATCTGATGCAGCAGCATTTTCTCAGCGCTCCATATGGTTAATGGAGACAAAAAGCAGATCTTCTGAGATGTACAAGCAGCAGTGTGTGTGTTATTGCTACAGACTGGCGAGAGAATTTTCGTTTATAAAAGATGTTATTCTTATCTTTGTGTAAGCGGTGTTTTCCAGCCATTAAAAGGAAGAGCCGAAGTCTCAGCACAGAGCCGCAAAAAGCATCTAATTGGTTGATTTAACTTCAATGGGTGAAGAGTCTACTGCCCTCTGCTGGGTAGACAAACTCTCTACAATGTTTTAGAGCTTTTTAGAGTTTTCATGTGGACAATGTTTTTTTCTACCCGTGCTCGTAAGGACTCGATTTGTTTTAGCAAACGAGGTAAGAAAAAAATAATCGGGTACGTGTATACAGGGCGAGAGAGAGAGAGAGAAAGAGAGAGAGGGAGGGGCGGTAATGAGTAATAAAAAGCAAGAGAAAAACAGATAGAGAAAGTGAAAGAGAGAGAGAAAGAAAAAAAACAAGAGAAAAACTGGTAGACTGAAAGTCAAAGAGAGAGAGTGAGACAGAAAGATAGAGAGTGACAAAATGCAAGAGAAAAACAGATAGAGAAAGTGAAAGAGAGAGGGGGCAAACAGAGTGAGAAGAAAAAATAAGAGAAAAACAGATAATGTGAGAGAGAGAGAAAACAAGAGAAAAAAGATAGAGTAAGTGAGAGAGGCAAATAGAGGGAGAGAGAAGTTGGTACAAACACTTAAAGACAAACAGTGTCGACAGATTCATTCTAATAATGTTTGCCATGTATTTTACTGTGAAAGTGTCAGGGCCCCTTCAAACTTTTTTTTATTATAATTTAGATATATGTGTGAATACGTAAATGTATAAAAAAATTCTCTAGCATATTTAGATTCCATTTACAGGGAGTGCAGAATTATTAGGCAAGTTGTATTTCCGAGGATTAATTTTATTATGGAACAACAACCATGTTTTCCCAGCGATGGGTTGTGGCTGGAAGGGCATCCGCCGCATAAAACATATGCCAGAGAGTTGGCGGTTCATTCCTCTGTGGTGACCCCGAAAGGGAAGAAAGCCGACATGAAGATGAATGAACAACCATGTTCTCAATGAATGAGTGAGATGGAGCATTGTCCTGTATGAAAATCATGTTTTTTTGAAGGATGCAGACTTCTTCCTGTACCACTGCTTGAAGAAGGTGTCTTCCAGAAACCGGCAGTAGGAATGGGAAGTTGAGCTTGACTCCATCCTCAACCCGAAATGGCCCCACAAGCTCATCTTTGATGATACCAGCCCAAATCAGTACTCCACCTCCACCTTGCTGGCGTCTGAGTCGGACTGGAGCTCTCTGCCCTTTACCGATCCAGCCACAAGCCCATCCATCTGGCCCATCAAGACTCACTTTCATTTCATCAGTCCATAAAACCTTAGAAAAATCTGTCTTCAGATATTTCTTGGCCCAGTCTTGACGTTTCAGCTTGTGTGTCTTGTTCAGTGGTGGTCGTTTTTCAGTCTTTTTTACCTTGGCCATGTCTCTGAGTATTGCATACCTTGTGCTTTTGGGCACTCCAGTGATGTTGCAGCTCTGAAATATGGCAAGACTGGTGGCAAGTGGCATCTTGGCAGCTGCACGCTTGACAATTCTCAGTTTATGGGCAGTGATTTTGCGCCTTGGTTTTTCCACACGCTTCTTGCGACCCTGTTGACTATTTTGAATGAAACGCTTGATTGTTCGATGATCACGCTTCAGAAGCTTGGCAATTTTAAGAGTGCTGCATCCCTCTGCAAGATATCTCACTATTTTTGACTTTTTGGAACCTGTCAAGTCCTTCTTTTGACCCATTTTGTCAAAGGAAATTAAGTTGCCTAATAATTATGCACACCTGATATAGGGTGTTGATGTCATTAGACCACACCCCTTCTCATTACAGAGATTCACATCACCTAATATGCTTAATTGGTAGTAGGCTTTCGAGCCTATACAGCTTGGAGTAAGACAACATGCATAATGAGGATGATGTGGTCAAAATACTCATTTGTCTAATAATTCTGCACACAGTGTAGTTGCAATTACTGTTAATATCTCTTTCATATTTTGCAAGACAAGGACTGTATGACCTTCATTTGCTCTTTTATAGTGTTCAAGGATGTACAGTACATAACACATCTCTTCAGTAGGTTTTAAATCTGAAGAACAGAATGATGCAAATCCTTTATTCACGTCATTGATGGCTGTTTTGAAACGGAAGACAATTAATTTACTTGAATCACTAAGAATCCATTTAGTCTTAATCTGCAACTAATTCCTTTCTAAACATCAAGATCAAGTGCAGACTGTTTTCAATCTACCTTCTTTTAAGCAGTTGTTCTTAATCTTGGACTCCTTTTTTCCCTACTTGAGCAAAGTCTCAGTCAGATATCTATAGTGAGTAATGAAGTAATTTAAGCCCTAAAGCACTGGCAGCTTCCTTTAATTCAACCTCTTTCAAGAGATGCAATTTAGCACATCTCTGCCGATTGTCCTTAGCACAGCAGCAAGGGCCTTTTACAGAGTGTCTGCTGAATGTTGCTGTCACCCTGATTTGTGCTTCTGTTTTCCACTTGGAATTACACCGGTAGAATTAGTGCAGGTTTGGCAGTTCCCCATCTGCAAACTGTCTATAAACAGAAGCTAGCAACAAACAACAAGAGCTTGGCTATAGAATTTTTATTTTTGTTCATAAGCAATATAACGAGAGGAGCTCTGCACACATAACTGCTGATTTCTCATGAGCCAGATTTAGAGTTGGAGCATTTGAATAGAGAGTTGTCATTAGAGAAAGCGAGAGGCGAGACTACTGGTATATTTAAGAATAGCATAACAACGTCTCAATGTAAAAACTAACCAAAAGCATTATCTTTAAGTAAACAACTTGATTGAGCTTATTTTATTGTTTAAACAAACACACACTTGCGTTAATCTTTGAGTTTAATTACAGTTAATAACATGTTTCATGAGTTCACGCTTGCTTACAATTGTTTACTGTTGCAAGCGTGATTGGCAAGCAATTGAGAAGCGTACTAGGTGAGCAGCTGTCCGAATGAGGAGTCTGGAACTAGGAAACAAGGAGGGATTGCTTGCAAAATGTTGATGCAGTTACCTGAGTTAGACTTTAACTGTGTAAAAAATTGCATATTGTCTCTCCCCTAGTGTAAGTTGCTTTGGACAAAACCTAAATGCGTCAATGTAAATGTAAATGTCTTCTTAGGTTGTGTGTTATATACTAGAATATTATAGGTGGGGACATATGAGAAGATGGTCATCTATCAGCCAAGCTCCTTCCAAACTTTTGTTAATTGAATGATTAACCTTATTAAAATGCTACGTGTTCGTTTGTAGGTAAAACTAACGAAGTCTGTTCGCTTTAAAATTAATCAAAACCTTAAAACTCAATTTATCGTTAATGTCTGCAACTGTAATGAAGAAAGATGTTTTATCCCAAAACCATCTGGTTTTAACCCAGAAAAATCACAATTTAAATTATATTTACACAATGATTACAGCACAAGTTTTGGTACGCTCTGCTAATATACAGTAACATCGCTACTGATTTGAAGAAACTAAACATCCGAGATGAGTATCTAAAGGTAGGTCAGAGTTCATATAAACACATCATCTCTGATAACAATATTTAAACTATTGAAAGGTCTCATGATTATATTTAGAGCACCCTGAAAGCAGAGCTAATGCAAAAATGTAAAACAAATGTTTACATATGCCTAGTTTACAGAGAAAGAGGGTTAGAGAGGGAGAGAGAGAAAGAGGAGGGGGAGAGTGAGAACGAGGAGAGAGAGAAAGAGGAGGAAGGGAGAGAGAGGAGGAAAAGAAGAGAGAAGAGGAAGGGAGAGAGAGAATAAAAAAGCAGATATTTTGCAATCAATTTTGATACTTTTGAAATTTTAGAAACATTCCTAATGTTCAGGCTGCATACTACTGCTAAAGTGAATAAAAATTTTTATTATCAATAATATCTCCTCTTATTTGAACTGTACTTAACTGTAGCTGAACCAGAAGGCCTTTAAACTGTGACTATACTGGAGTCGTGTATTTTAATGTTGCTCGTTATGGTGGTACCTGGAGTGCCAAATTTTTTTCCTGAAGTGGCACTTGGTGAGAAAAGCTGGAGAACCACTGTTCTAGGAAGAGTGATAAAAAAAGTATTTATTGATTGAATTATTTAATAAGAGTTGAGTCAACTAGTTTTTTTGCAGTCTGTGAGCCTTTCATTCCTTTTTAAGGGTATAAAAGAATCTTCTCAACACACATTTGAATAAAAATCGCCTGTGCTTTTCTTCTGTCATCATCTAGTACTTTTTTATTTTCAACTGCTGTCTGTGCTGCAGGACTAACAGACTTCCTGCTTGTAGAGGCACAACCTTGTGGGAAGCCCATCTGCTCACAGCTGCTGAAAAAGCACCTGAGAGGAGCCATCTTTTGCTTCAGCTTGAGAAAAACAACTTCCCATGACAACAAGACCGTCTATCCAAAATTTAGCAGAAAATTAAAGTAAAATACAGACCTTTTACATTACCACAAACAGTCCCTTTACCGCCCATACAGTATATACAGATTAGTGTTGATGGAGACAAAGTTAATGGAGAGCTAGGGGGAATAAAAGAACACAATCAGAGCAATAAATTATTAATTAAGGTTTATTGTTCTTTTACATGGGTTTGGTAATGAAAGCTTGGCTAATTTATTTGGTGTATTATCTTTTTATTTGCTTGGTTGGACCCACTGTGTATACACTTTGATTTTGAACATTTATTGTGCACCACTCTCACGCATCAGGGTAGATGAAATGTATTATTTGATTGTTTAGTCAAATTATTACAAATATACAGTCCAGTGCTTGAGGGAACAAGTACGGTAGTGCTAGTGCTGGATAGCAGGGTTGGTTTGGGTCATGGTCTGCTGAAAGCATTAGCAGAATAAAAACCGCTGAAGAGAAGGATGGATGAGTTAATGACAGAACAACAGCACAAATTACATCTGGCAACACTGACAACTCCTTAAATGGTTCCAGTAGAGGCCAAAGCATTACAATTTATTTCCCCGCCTCCGGATCCATTAGCTCCCTGCTTATAAACCACAATAGTCAAGCCACAAAAGGGTTGATGCTTTTAATTAGCGCAAACATTACAACCGAAATGATAAAAAATATTTAAAAACAGAAACAGAACAATTAGAAATGGGTAATATGAACAAATGCTCCGAAAATTGATTGTTTTATGAATTAGTTTTATATGCAATAATGCTAATATTTTAACTGTTCTGCTGATTTCCCCTGCTATGAACTGAAGAAATGTTGTTTATTGTTCATTTCATTGGGATCTCTAACATGCGCCTTTAATTCATGTCCTCTTCTTCTGATCTTTGCAAGGATCTCCAGCTCACTGGAAAATAGTATTGCGTACATATTATTAATAATCAATATAATATTATATATAATTTATCTACTGAAAGAAAACAAAACTCATTTAAGATCATTTTATTAAAATAACAAGTGCATGCAATTACAACAAAGGTCACGCATACAATTAATAGTAATAACTTACATTTTCCATAAGTAAAGTATTATTATATCAGTATCAACTTTTAATACTAGTGTATTATTAGATAAGGTATTATATCTTATTTGAAATGATAGTGAAAGTTCTCCAGATATGGAATGGCCCATATCTGGAATTTGTGCTCTGCATTATTATCCCAGCGTACACACACAGCAGTGAACAAACACATCGTGAACACACACCCGGAGCAGTGGGCAGCCATGGCTGCGGCAGCTGGGGAGCCATGGGGAAACTGGTGCCTTGCTCAAGGGCACCACAGCTTGGTTGTTGAAGATGGAAGAGCAAGTGTTTCATCACCAGACCACATATATATATTAATTAAACTATATTTTATTTTTTTATGTTATACCATTTAGCTCCAATTTTGCTCCGTTAATTCTTCCTGTGGAGAATGAACTACTAACTTCATCACAATCCTCCTACCAAACAAGTAATCTTAAATAGCCTTACTTAATAGATCACTTCTATATGACGTTTTTTTGGTTCAAAACTAGTTAAATTTACATACTGTTCACGTTTACTTCCCAGGGAGTTAATGAGAAAATTACAGATTAAATGTGAAGCAAATACATCTATAGAACAACAAAGAAAAAATGTGAAGTGTATTATTGTGAATAAACATTCCTCTGCTTGGTATTTGTTTTTATAGTTTTTGTTGACATGCACATTGTCATGATCTGTCAAGTATCTATTTTGTATATCCTTGTCTTTAGATGACAGATGATCGACAGTCCTTCCCTCATTTTTGGTTTTACCTTGTTTTCAGTAATCACTCTTAGTCCATTCTGTTTTCTGTGGCCATCACCAGCCACATGGCTTAGGTCAGTGACCGACAGTGCCCATCTTTGATTTGTTCTGTCTGTGTTTGAAGCACATGGTATTGTTGTTTTTCTACCCTTCCCCGCCCTTTTCGTTTGCTAGTTAGAACTTTCAGTTAGTACGCCTGGGTTTCCCTCGTTATGTTACTTAGCCTTAAAAATTTTCCCTTGACTTTTTATCCTTTGCGGGCATATAGTACTAATCATTCTGTGGCGAGCATGTTCAATGTAAAACCAAGTCAAGAACATTTGGTTCTTGATTCTGAATTGAAGTAATCTATGATTGTCTTTGCTTTTATTTTCTAGTAATTTAGTTTGAGTTTTCTAATCTTTGTTTCCCCCCATGTGGCGTTTTACTTTGTTTGCCCTAGTTATCCTGGGCTTGTTATTTTTCTTTAATAAATTATAATTTTTAAAACTGTCATGCAATTGGGGTCTGCATTTTTCTCTTGGCCTCAGCGGCCTGACTCACTAAAAACTTTTCTCATACTCAATCAATTTAACTGCAGTGAGATCTGTTAGCAATAATATATATATTTATACATTATATATAAATATATAAACAATATACAATAGAGCCAAAAGTCAGATTCATTCTTTTCAAGAACGACTCATCAATACCCCTGAGCGCGAACCATTGGCAAGGAGCATCACTGCATCCATTTTTAGCACCACCTTGCGAAATGCACCCCTCAGAGAAGCTATCCGAAGATTTGTGCGATACTCAGTTCGGATGGATAGTAGCGGCCTTAAGTGTGTGAGAACAGCAACATGTATGAGACTCTAATTATATGATTTAATAGAGACATTTACAAAAAAAATACTAAATAGAAAGAGGGGTAAAATTCGGTCATTTCCCTGCCAAAATGGGATGCTTGACGGGTATGCCTTTAATGTATTTTTTTTTGTTGTAATATTGTAATATTAAGATTATATTTTTATTAATCAATAAAAATGGGAAATGCTGATATCTTTCCTCATAGTGGTAATGAGTTTTAATGTAGCTGCAGATGAATTTGTCTATTATTTTAGTATAATATTATTGACAATTATATAGAGCTGGAAACCTGTCTTTGATCACACAACAAGCATTAATAGATTTTACAAAAGCAAGACCAACAGAGAGAATGGCTTTGTAAAAGATTAAAGTATGTCATAAACTGGCTCTGTGCTTCATCAATGACATGATTCATTTTGATAATAAAACAAAAGAAAAAAGAAGAGTAAAAAAGAGTAGAGGAATCTTCAGATCGATTGCCTGAATTGAACAGTACTAATAATTCCACCCCACATTAGATCATTGAAAGCAATTTATATGCTGTTTAAGTAAAAAAATTTGTTTGTTTTACATGCGAACAATATAAAACATAACCAAGTCAAGTGCAGAAAAACTATCTTCTTCATGATTTTTATAAATCTTTAATGCTTGATGTCGTTTAACATGAACATTTTAGATGCCGCATGTGGCAGTTGAAGTTAGCGTTTTTGTTAAACTGCCTTTATTTTACTTATTTTAAGTTTATTTTTACTTTATTTGTGTTGATTCATTTATCACATACATTTTTTATCCACACGTGTATTAATCAATACCTTGATGTTAATTTGTACAATAAAGTAATGAATTAATATACACTTTCAGAGCTGTGCATCAGGCTTTGCAATGGGTCAGCGTGGGGTTTTGCCATTGGTTTCATCATTGGCTTCACCATAGTCGTCAAGGTTATCGGTGTCATCACCTGAAAGCACCCATAAACACTGCTGCACTTTCTTGTTGATATCTTGTCACTGCGTTGTGCACTCACCTGGATTACATCAATGCCTGCTTAACGATGTAAAGGAAAAGTTATTTTATCTTGACACCATGTCTAGCATGACTACAGCTTACGCAGCAGTATAGCTTCAGTCCCTGCAACTAAGCTTTCCTTGTCACTCCAGAAAGCTTAGTGGAGCGGGGTTCAAGGATGCCCTGAGTTCCAGGACCAACACCCCAAGCAAAAGCTAAACCAATTAGTTTGCAAAAAGTCACACATTCTTGTTTCAGAATTAAAAGGTTCAATCAAATCCTACCATGTCCTATAAGCACACACCCCTTTCCCCAAACTGCCACCAAACCTAATTACCACTTTCACAAAATAGACTGCTTTTTATTTTGAGGTGCTTAATTTTTTTTTTACTTTTAGCTTCTTAAGTCACAGATAATAATTGTTGTTTTTAAATACGTATGAAGAAAGTTCTAAAGCAGAATGGCAGCGGTCACCCTAAGATGTAAATAAATTTGAGAGTTGTGAAAATTGATATAATATCATTAGTCATATCTTTGTTGTTATAAATTGTTGTTGTATAACTCATTCATTTACTTTATTCACTTAGTCCTGGTTAGGGTTGTGTGGTTCAGCTGGTACCTATCCACTTTGCAGGGAACATGCTGGAAAGCCAAGTAGTCATTGAAAAACTCCACCTAGTAATACTCAAGTGCCCTTGAAAAAAATACATCAGTTAAGAAAGCAAATAATACAAGTAAAAAAAAGATTTTAATCTAGGTTAAATAATGAATTTTTATCAATCGTTTAATATCTTATATATTTTTTCATCTTTACACTGAAGTACTGAACAGAGAAATCTGAGGTTACCCATTACTTATAACTTCATGGGTAATATAGATCAGTTTTGTGGCACAGTTTGAGGCTCTCGGCAGGTCCTTTCTTTCCCAAACTCTGTCTGGCTATTAAATGACCTGCCTCTTGCTGCCCACAGTGAGACGGGGGTAGGCAGCACCAATGCAAAGACATTAAAGCCAGCGTGTGTCCTCATAAAACATATGGATTTTTGTGATAGCCGCATCGATGGCATTACACAATTGGGACACCTTGATTTATTCTGTATCTGTATTCACTGAAGCCATTTCCTTTGAAAACCACCAAAACAGACTATGACAGAAATAACAAAGAGACTGCAGATCCTTGACACTCTTATCTGGGGAAACCATGTAAATGGTAAAGTTGGCACATAGGATTGCTTTTTCATGGAATGAATAGAGAGTTGAAAGGAACATGCCTACCTGACAATCTTACAAGCATCTTCATGTGTTCCCACTTTTCTACACATCAAGTATTTTATCAAGAACAAAGGTGAATCAGTAAACGGCTCTACAGGTCAGGAATACATGTAGACAACATCAATCAGTGTCTTATTGTCATGCAGATGTATAGTGTGCAATAATCTCTTTTTTCAACTATCTCTTCGACATAATGATATGGTATAAGCTTTAACTCTCTTCCTATTAGGACCAATAGGAACTCATTTGTAGCATTACAATATATTACAAAAATTATATTGATGTGAAATCATTTTGAACTAAGTCAGATAAAATGCACTCTGAAATCCTGCAAAGATGGACTGCTATTCTTATTTTGGTGGCTAATTATTTTACAGAATATACACACAAATTTGGGGAAGCTTCTAAATCAATGTTTAATTAACATTTTGTCACTGAGTTTTGCACAAAACAAATGACAACTGCCTCTAAACCATTTTAGATCATTGGAAAATCTTAAACAAATATTTAAAAAAATCAACTAATCTCTCTTCTGCATGTTTAAAAGCAAATAAAGGTTTTACTACGTATAGCTTGATACATGCAGACGTATAACATTTGACCAAATTTATTAACGTTAACACAAAGAAAACTAAATAACATTTTGTCACTAAGTTTTACACAAAACAAATGACAACTGCCCCATAAACCATTTTAGATAATTGAAAATCTTAAACAAATATTTCAAAAATCAACTAATCTCTCTTCTGCATGTTTAAAAGCAAATAAAGGTTTTACTACTTATAGCTTGATAAATGCAGATGCATAACATTTGACAACATTTATTAACATTAACACAAAGAAACCTAAATGTTTGTTAAGTATTAGTTATCCAGTATATGGAGACAAATAAAAACCACAAAACAGAGATGCATCCAGATGGGAGCAACCATCAAAGAAACATGAACTTCAGAGATCAGGTCCAGATTGGAACTCCAAAGAGGTTTGTGAGACTGGATTGAGAATGCTAAGGTGAACAGTGGACCTGACGCTGCAGCCAGAGATGAGTCCTACATAGTGTTGAGAGGAGCTGTGTGCTGTGCTAGAATTCTCTTTGGTGATTCGCTGTGTGATAATTCATCTGATGAGGTGATCATCTTATCATCTCCTGGGCCAAGAGTGCTTAATTGAGTTGGTGCTTCAGTGTCCTCAGGGAGTTTGTTGGAACATTTCTGGAAAAGGTCTTGTGAATCCCTGACAAGAAGGAGGTGAAAACGGAACGTTTTATTGTGGATGAGGTAATGGGGTTCCCAGGTGAAAGGGATAAGATTACAATGAGATGAAAAAGAGATAATGAGAGAAAACCGATGAGCTGAGGTTTCTTTGACACCTGGTGCATTTTGCAGTAAATTAATTATAAAGAGTTCTCCGTGAATATGTTGTGTTTATTTTGGGGATACTTCAAGTGTTTTTTTTATTGTTTCATATAGATTAACCTCTAGATAAGGATATTAAACAGCTAATATGTGGAGAGTACTGAATACTGGTAAGACGTATGCACTTGTGACATGCTTTAGGTCTGACTACAAGTAAACATCTGATGATTTTTTTTACCTAAATACGTATAAAAAACAGCAGCAATCTCACGAATTCAGATCTTCTTATTTTGAACACCCTTATTTAAAAAAATGGTTTGGATTTAAATCAATGAATAGTTTGTTTTGTAAAGTATTTATGTTATATTTACTACAATAAAACTACAATAATTCTGAATTAAAGTAGAATACTAATAACTCAAAACATTGGTGTCAGAACAAAAATGAATAGCATCTATTATATGTTAGTATAAGTTTATGTTGTTATAAAATTGAACAATTGAAGTTATTATTAGCTTGATCTTTGAAAAACGATCCAGTACCTATAATTGAAATTTGTGAAGCTAGAAACTGAAATCCAAAGGTTGCTATCTAATTACATTTACTTTGCTACATGTACTTTAGTAGATTTTATAGTTGATTTTGTTATTCTTTCTGGAGCACATTTGAAAGGTGTATTTTTTCATTTACTCAATTATATTTTTGGTAAAAACATTTCCTTCATTTGACTGTACTTTGATGTTACAGTGGCGGACAGTGTGAGTTTGTCAGCTACACAAATCCTGCTGAAATGTACCGTGCCTTTGGTTGAAAGATGAAGGATGTTGGGAAAGACATTAGCGAGTTAGTGGTGGCACATCATCAATGTGATGTAATGCATGCTTTGGGCAAATGAATATCAGGTTGATCAAGAATTTTATCTCCATTCCAAAATAACATGTAGCTGTACAGAGTTAAAAAAGTGTTTTTGGAGTCGTTTCAATATTTACAATAGGTCTAAACTACAAAAAATGCACCTGTTTGTCACAAAATAGTAATGCATCCGGAGGCTGTTTTGATTACAGAATCCAATTACACATTTTTGTGTCTTGTTTGTAAACTTTTTTCCATTTTTATCCATGTTCCCCTCTGTTTAGGTAAAAGCTGTTTTTCCACAAAGTTTTAAGTCTCGCCTATTTTCAAATTTACTGCTTCTTCAGCTTAGAATCAGATGGTAGGGAGTACAGTTGTTTAATTGCAGAGCCTGGGATTTTCAGGTCTAGCATGTCTTTATGGCATATAGGTTTGATTTTAGAGTTGTGTTTAGGTATCATTATTTGTTTTTTTATGTTTATGAATAACTATCTTGCACTTTTTGGTTTCTTGGTTCTTCAGCTCTAGAGCCTCAAATATAACAATCGAACTAAAAATACAATGATTTTTGTTTATACAATAGTTTTTGCTGTAACCCAGAAGTGCAACAATTTCTTTGGATCACCTAGTATTTCAGGTGTCTGCACTTACTGTAGATTCCGTGTCTGCAAAAAAAATTCCCATTTACCCCATCCTCCCACAGCTATGCATTGTTCAAGAGCATTCAGAGAACTCTCCTGATAGTCAGAATTTGGCAAAGCAAGTTTAAAGCTTTTTTTGTTGCATTTATAGTTTTATAAATACAATCAACTATTTTAGAAATCAATGGCTATGTATGGTGTAGTAGTCTCTTAAATGTATGATCTACAATGTCACACAGAACTTGAGTCTACCAACAAAACCCAAAGACCACTAAATGTGAAGTATGCTCAGCCACTGAGAACACTGGTTTTCTTTTACCCCTGAAAGAGGAGAAATGAGAGACTCAACTACATTCCTCAAAATAAATATGGATGAATGATTATGACTACAACTTGATGAGGAAAAAACACAAAGTTGGTAGAAATCTCAGAAAAGTTGAGTTCGCAAAATAGTGCTCCTTTAATTTGTTTTATTAGGTTTAAACTATCTTTCTGCAATCATTGGAACTTGTTTTTTTAAACACCTTGCTTTCAGACTGTTGGTAAGCATGAAACAACAGCTAGAAATGATTTGGTACGTTCCTTCTCAGGTATATTGAGTGAGAGAGATAACAACGCTGTCTCCTCTGATTGCGCCTTTGTTTTGTTTCTAAGTGTTTGCGTGGGGTTGAGCATGTCAAGCGAGCAAACGCGAGGGAACCATATTGTTTGGCTGTTTCTACAAATAGCCATCTCTACAAAACCACTCATAGATGTCAGTCTGCGTTTGCACCCCTGCATCGTGCAGCGTCTGGTTTATCTGTCAGTAGCAGAATGCACCTGAGGAACAGTGAGGTGTCATTGTAGCTGTCACCGTTGGGAGCAGTGAAGCTTTCCCCACCATCCTCTTCTGGCTTTAATTGCTGTCACAAGAGTGAGGGAGGGAGGGAGGGCTTGCGTCCCCTGACAGCCTAATTAGTCTTCTGTAGTGCGGCTCTAGGCAGTAAACAGAGGAAGAATCTGATGTGAGGTGCTTTAGGCAGTGATTGAAGAGAGGGACAGGCTCCCGGTGTGTTAAGGATCATCAGACCTCTAACACCGTTATTAATAGCTGCATCCATCCTGCTGCTTTGATTTCATTAACACTGTGTCACCTCAAGGCCTCAGACAGGCCCACCAGCACTCGCTTTATTCATGCACACATACACACGCCCCCGTCCGTCCTCTGACCTCCCTATCCTGTACAAGCATTCATTATGCAGAGGACTCATTAAGCAATTATTAAATACATGATCTTGCATATGTGAATGTAGCTGATTATTTACTAGATTCAAGTGCGACTTCAATTTGCAACGAAAGCAGATTGCTGCTGTTTATTGTATATTTCAAAAAGCATATTGAGGTGGCATATGGACGACTGTTTGATTATGAACTGAAATTACTTCAGACACCCTCTCGTTATTCATTAATCAACTTGGCAGCTTGTTCAGAAGTTGATGAGAATTCGACATTCAATGTGAATGATAAAATATGTTTTGTTATTCATATTGGATCTTTAAATTCTTGTACTTATAGGAGGACATGAAAGTGTTTGATATTTGAAAGCTTTCTAATTATCTTCATGTAATTTTGTTGGTCTCTGAAAAACTATGTGAACATAAGTAGCATTAATGTTGAAATCATTGGCTTTATAAACTATGGAGTTTATAAATAGGTCTCCATAGGCTTCTGCAGAGAACGAATGAAGCTTAGAGCTGGTTACGGTCAACTGTTTCCTTTTTGGGTGTGTTCCCTACTAAAGATTTTTTGCAGAAATTTTGCAGAAGGGTATGTTTGCAAAAATGATGAGCCATCATGTTATAATTTTGATATAACTTAATAAAGCAGTAATTAAAAATTCACCCTTCTCATTTAAACTAGCAAATGAACAGTCTCGCACTGCAAAGTAAAATTTGTTCAGTTTATTTAAAAATTGTAGTATATCGCTGTATTTTCCGAAAGTATTTTCTCCTTATCTCTGGTGGATAAGGAGATCAACTTTAATCCGAAGGTCGTCAGTTCCTTGAGCAAAGCATTAGTTTCCCCGACTGCTCCGCAGGTGGCTTATCCATGGCTACCGCTACTCCGGGTGTGTGTTCACGGTGTGTTTGTTCACTGCTGTGTGTGTACACTGGGATGGGTTAAATGCAGAGCACAAATTCTGGGTATGGGTCACTTCTTATCTGGCCAACTGGTCCCTTTCACTTCACTTCACTTTCACTTAAAAGAATATCTAAGTAAGTTAATAATTGGGTTATAGAATAGTTGGTTAATTGAATAAATTATGTTTGAGTAAATGTGTATAAGTTTTAGATGTAAATTTATGATAATACAAAAAAAAAATAATAACACCAAAAAAATGTTACATTAAATTATAGTAAGCTTACTACAAGTCTTTTAAATCATGGCCACCTAAAAGTTTCAACGTAATTGGTTTTCCAGGTTTTTCAACAGCAAACAAAATCACAAAAAAAGTTTTAAATCACTGCTGACTGAAAATCAACACCAATCTAAAACCTTTTATAGAGTTACTCAGACATTGCAAAAAATAAACAAAATGCTTCTAAAAAAGGGTTTTAACGGGGTGGAGACCTTGACTAGTGTCAATAACTGTCACTTAAAACAAATATTGCTTAAACAACATTTTTTTTTAAGAAAAGTTTTCAAATAGAAATAAACTCAATTCAACCACTCTCACTGGTGCACATTCAAGGAGATGCAGGAATACAATACAAAATACTTGTTTAGAAAGACTAGGTGACAGACAATGTCCCAAACACTACATCAAATATTTTTAGGTAAGCTTGACAAACTAGTAAATTTGAAGTAAATGTAATATTTTTTTCAGTAAAGTCTACTATTTGATTTTAGTACTAAATCAGTAGAACCACAGTATCCAGAAAAAGGTTTTTATGTGTTGACCCAATTGTGTAACTGATAGCTAGTGTTACATGTTTGTAAACTTAATCAACTCCTGCTTTTTCTCCAAGAACAGATGTATCATCTATTTCACTGTGTGCACGGCTGCTCATTTACTGCACTTATCCATTACTAAAAAAAAACTATCATACTGTATGAAGGAGAAAGTGAAACAAATTCCACCAGATTAAAAGAGAAACAGAAAATGTATTTTACTAAATTATCAGAGCCAATCCAAAATGTGGACAAAACACAACCTTACAGCCTCAAATTTAAAAAGAAGGGCAGGTATGTCTTATGAGCAGAATGGGGATTGCTGATCAAATCCTCTTCATATTTTTTAAAATACCATTGATTCCTCGCTCATATTGATAAGTAAAAGTATTCATTCAACAGCACTGAAAATATTTTTAAAAAGGGAATCACCATTTTAATAAAGTGCATGCTTTACCTTCTCCGCTGACCAAATGAAAAAGATAACAATAGCCGGCAGATGTTTGGTATTTAATGGAACCTGTTCAGTAAGCCGATTGCCACAGAATGCAGCACAAGCTTTAAAATACAAACAAATTCCTGCATGTAAATCATAAAAAATAGTCTGCTTTCTTGAAATTACAGGGTATTTGTCCTGTATTAGAACATATTGTTTTACATTGTAGGTGGCGGTAAAGCAGCGAAGGAAACCAGCTGAAGAAAAACAAGTGTGCAGGAAAATATGAGTCCATAATCCTGATAATTGAACTTGTAAAATAAATTAGGAGAAAGACCGGAATGGGTTTTATTGGCCTAAATTTACATCATTTTCTGCAGTAAAGGATTAATTACTTAAATGGGTGTCTTGCCTGCAAAATATACTTGAATGAATTGGCATTTAAGAGGAACTGAGGTGCATGTGGTGCAAGTAAACATGGCAATCTGGTGTTTGGATTAGACCAATCTGTTTGTCTTAATATCATTTGTGAACCAACATGACTGTACAATGAGGAATTGTATTGCCCTAAATCTTTCAAAGACACCAAGCTCACTTACCAGCTATAGATTTGTTTAATGAAGCCTGTGACACACTGTAACTATGACTTAAATTAGGTTAATTATCAAATAACATAAGTTCGGGAGGAAATTGGCTGACAATTGACCGTCTAATAATAGGGTCTCTGCTACCTATTACCTACCCAGTATATAAGATGTGTCTAAGGCACAACATCAACGCTTGTGCAAGCTGTCCTTCCTTGCATTTGGCACTTTGTGGCTTACTGGTCCCAGACTCGGACAGCTCACCTAGCACGCTTCCCCATTTGTTCACCACTCATGGATCCACTCACCACTAGACAATTATCAGCAAGAGTGAACTTGTGTATAATACAATTTTATTGCCAAGAGTCCTTTTTTATTTAAATAGTCAATAAACTGAATCTGAGATAAATATTATAAAAATACATCGTGTAAAAACGGTTCAGGAGTTAAAGGGGTCATACCCCATTGAGCCTTTTGTGGCTTTTATAGTGATTTATAAGAGTAGATTGAATAAAAAACGAACCATGAACATTCCTGAACAAAAAACAAGTTTGTTTCTTTTAAAAGTGGGTTTTATTTGCACCATTGACTACTTCATATGGTTCCCATTTTTAACGTCATGATCGAACATAAAAGGGCCATTTTCACTCCCCCGCTAGTGATGCGCTATCCACAAATCAAATATCTGAAATCCAAAGTCATCTCGTGAAATCTGGAGAACAATCCCACAAGAAGAGTGTAGGACAGAGCAAGCAGCACAAAACTTTAGTTTTTTTTATTATTTAATAAAACTTTTTTATTTAAGATGGCAACATGAAATAAAGGAATGTGCAGAATTCCAGGGTGTACAGAAACCAAACATTTATATGACTTTGGCTGGTACTGTTGTGCAATAGACAATATAATGGTGTTTGGAGAGAACACTATCAATTGCTGCTAGCTCTGTGTTGAATTTGCTTGTAATTAATCACTCTAATTTCTCTCACATCTATGTTGACCGTCAGACAGTAACTTTGTATACACGTCATTGAATATACAAATCACTAACCAATAAGTGATTAACTGGGAAGTGGTCACAAAGTTTTCCAAATGAAATCGCATAAACCTGGGCTACAAAATGAAGAGATTGAATGAGATTTTAATAAAAATAGTGACTTAATAAGGAATCACAAATCCCATACGATTAGATAAATGTTAGCAAAATGTTATTAAAAACAGCACGTCACTGAACCTTTAATGTGAGCTTTCATTCATTCTAAATCTAACAGCAAATGTAGTTCCAGTTTTGACATTTCAAAGGCAATATTATTGTTCTGAGAAGCATAGAGTTCCTATTCTAAACAGTTCCTCTGTGTTTTCCAGGAACAGTATCTTCTGGATCGCAAACCACATGATTTGCAGCGCCGATGACAGCAACAGGACGTGAAGCCAGCTTGTGTGTATGTTTGTGAGCTTGACTATAAACACAGTGTGGGTAGGTCATGGGAGAGACCACATAGCACATTGGAGTTGAGATTGTAAAGAGTGGATTAAAGAAGAAATCTGCATTTGTATGTTTCACTTACATTTTTAGGATACCATTGTTTGCAAGTAATGAAGGATAAATGTGTTCGGTATCATTTTAGTGTTTTCCCCTAGAGGACGTTTGCTCTTAAAATAAAGCTGCACAGCATTACGATTATTGTGTGTGAAATAATGGAAGAGTGGTGTGTGAGCATGTGAAAGCAACAACATTCATGAGATGTGAGAACCGTGAATAATATAATATAATATAATATAATATAATATAATATAATATAATATAATATAATATAATATAATATAATATAACATAACATAATATAATATAACATAACATAACATAACATAACATAATATAATATAATATAATATAATATAATATAATATAATATAATAAGATATGGTCTTTATACTCTAAAATAGCATTTTTTTTATCAAAGCAGAGACAATTGTTTGTTTAATTGTAAACTGTTTTAAAAAATCATTGTTTGTATTTAATAAATACAACTTAATACACTTTTAAAAGTACACTTGAAACCCCAATGTTTTACAGACATTATTTGAATATGTGTGAATACTGTGTTTGCACTTTACAGAAATCCACTGTGTCGTCAATTTAATTTAATGTCGTGAAGCTGTTTTTGGACATGAAATGAACTATTCGTCTTGTAATGGACTCAAAGTTCAAACAGTTTAAGAACTGGGTGGGGCTTAAGAGAAACTTTTATAAGGAACGATCAAAACAATACTGCCTGTTCTGATTGGTCCAGCCAATCGTCACTCGAAAGATAGAGGCGTGGTCTGAAAGCGATCGTTGACAATGTAATAGAGTTTTAGCGCAGTCTTGCTTTTTCATAGGCGTGTGTCAGCTGTGTGTGCCAAGAGAGCCCCACGCTCACCAAAGCGATTAATGTAGACAGCGTACCAAGCGGAAACACTAACTAAGCAGCCTACCCTTCCGACTCGCCTGCGTTTTGATACGGACAAGCTTCGCGGCTGCAAAGGACCCCCTGGTCCAGCACAAAGGAGCATTTAAAGGGAAGAAAGGTAACGTCAATGAGCTGGCTTTTCTCCTTTGTTAGAAGTTTTCATCATCCATTTGAGATGTTTTTGATTCTGCTCATCATCACTTAGCAAAGTTTGTGCATGCTATTTAAGTATTTGTGATATTTCTGCACCGTTTGAGGGGGAAAGCAGATATCGTTTCAGGTCGGCAGCATATATATTGCATCCCGTGCAGACAAACAACCTTTATTGCTGGAGTAGAGACCCTTTTACAGTCTCTATCCCTGTAGTCTGTTCGCACAATTTTGTGTTGTATTAATATCACCACAACACACTGCGTGCTGTTGTTGACACACATGAAATGCGAGTTATTCCCTTTTACAGTTAAAACTGTACTGGTTAGACTAGTCGCACGAATCACGTACAGCTGTGGCTTTTCTAACACGGAACCCTGTCAGCTGGACGGGCGAGGAGAAGGAGGAGGAGGAAAGACAGCTAGAGACGGGTCCTGCTCCGGGGCTTGGACAGGGACAGGCGGGTGCTGGGTTGCTGATGGCTGCTGCTCCAACAGCCAGGAGTTTGGCTTTGGGCGCAGAGCTGAGAGTGCAGTTTTCATTCAGCGTGTTGCGCATCTTTACCAGCTGCGTGTGTGGCGCCAAATTAATTACACAGACGAACAATGGGCTACCTGTAGTGAGAAACCGGCCTAAAGTGCTGTTCTGAACAATTAAAGGCGATATAATGGGTTTTGAAACATGTCCTCAGCATCTTTCTGTAGCGAAAGCCATAACAACTCCTTTTAAACAGCGTAACGCTTTCATAACCACATAACACAGCGTCCATTTTCGGATTGGTGAATATTCAGAAGACATGAAGGCAGAACTGAACAGAAACAACATTTAGAGAACAAAGACAAGCAAGCCTTCGGAACAAAGAGTTTCCCGTGTCTAACTCTAGAGGGCTTATTATAGCTGTAAAGTAAGTTCAGGATGAAGGCTATTGTCTCAATTTTTCTGTCAGTTTTGACAGCTAAGATAGCTACTAAAGGCTTAGGTTTCCTTTATATGGATGTTGACTTAGGATTTGTTACATCCTGTCACTGTAAATTCACCTGAGACAATTTCTTGTCAAGCATATTGACTGGGATGCATTTGACCCCACAGTCAATAATACAAGGACATACTATGGGGATCAGTTAAAGCTGTTCAAGAGGATTTGATGTGTTGGTGATCATTTTGACATCGCTAAATGAAAGTAGAATAGTATGTTAGTGTGTTCATTTAGAGAGTTGTGAACTCTGTTTTTTATTTATTTATTTATTTTTTTTACTTTGTGTATGCACATGCATAGGGATCCAAATTATATCAAATTTGTTATACCAGAATTTTTTGTGATTTTGACCCATCTATAATGGATTGAGAACATTGGTACAATCCCATTGGAACATGGATTGAGTCGTGTAGGATGAGGTTCTGAATCACCTCCCAGCCCATTGTTTTTTTGATCAGTCAAGCTTAGTACAATCAAATATCTACAGAACCCTGTCAGAACCAGCTATTGTTGATGCAAGTGTGAATTCTGTGAAACTGTTTTGAAACAACCTTAGATAATGCATTGGCTTTGTGGGAAATTTAGTTTATGAATAACTGACATATCAGTATCAAAAAAAACAATACTCAAAATCAGCCTCTGACAAATTCTGCTTGCTTTGTAAAGAAATCCAAGTACTCTACTGGTGGCTGCGATCGGACTCCTCATGGTCAGACAAATTCATTCATCTTCATGTTGGCTTTCTTCCCTTTCGGGGTCGCCACAGCGGAATGAACCGCCAACTCTCTGGCATGTGTTTTACGCAGCGGATGCCCTTCCAGCCGCAACCCATCGCTGGGAAACACACACATTCACTCTTTAACTATGGGCAATTGTTCTTACTCAATTCATTTATATCGCATGTCTTGTGGGGAAACCGGAGCACCTGGGGAAAACCCACGCGATCACGGGGAGAACACGCAAACTCCACACAGAAATGCCACCTGCCCCAGCCGAGCCTAGAACCAGCGACCTTCTTGCTGTGAGACGACCGTGCCACCCACTGTGCCACCGTGACGCTTGGTCAGACAAATGACATATGAAATTTAACAGCAAATTTGGGCGCATTTTAACGGCTGAAAAAGGATGCAGCAATATGTCACTCAAGTAATCTACCGTTGAAAGCTTTTTATTTCCATGTTTTGTTTTTATTAACTTTTGTGTTTTCAGTTTCTCCAAAAAACACCTTTAAGAAATGAGAACAGAACCTGTTTCATACATGACTTACCTGCTGTTGTGATAATAAACCCATACAATTTAATTAACATGGTATAATGCACTATATGTATTTGTCACAGTGGATATTTAGAAGGTGATACCCTATGAATTGATGTCCACCAGCTTTTCCTCCTTTAGTAATCTGGATGCTGGATTTATTGAGTTTTGTGGGTCATTGAAGTGTTTTTGAATTATGAATGGGTCACTGAGTTACCAATTTTCAGTTAACAATTTTATGTGTTGTTTTATCTAACTGAAAACATTTTGTAATTGCTCTTTAATTTTTTTATTTTGCTCTGTAATTGAAGTTTAAGTGCTCTTAGAAAAATTCCGAGGTGAAGATTTAATTCATAATCATGCTTTCCATAAAGTGTAATAAGGTTATGAATTCTTGTTGAAATGCTTCCAGCTTTACTTTACCTTTTGGCTTTAGTTCGCTGATTTTATGGCTGTTTTTATATCAGAGGTTTGTTTGAATATTTTGTCCTGATTTTAAGTATTATTTGAGATCAAGACACTGTACTTATTTTACTGAAAAAAATGTGTTTGTTTATTTAAAAAACAAAATATGGCCTGTTTTCTTCCACTGAACATTTGCCTTCTGGCAACATTAGATGCAAATCTTTCCAATTCAAAATTTGTTATTTTCTTTCACCAAATTTGCTATTTTGTAAGAAGTTGAAGGCCTTGAATGCAACTGTAGGCAAATTGTTTATGTATGTGTTTTTTTATGGGAAGAGCACAATAAATATGAAATTACTGAATTACAGCTCAATCCCATGAATGGCACTTTAAGATAACAATCTTCATTTTTTTCTTTCCTGAGTAACCATAGACACGTACTTAAATAGTTCTTAGTCTACAAAAAAGCATAAAAAACAATTGATGCTCAAATGGTGCACATTTTTTAATCGTTTCACTTCTGGTTTGATTTAAGTAAATCATTACTGACTCTAGGTATGGATTTGATGGATCTAGCCTGAGTGTAATTTTATTTAATTGCTGTAGTTGTAGCACAAATTATGTCACGTTAGCCATGCAGCGTTGATGGGTTTGGGCTCCTAATGGGTCTTAGTGTAATGATGAGAGCAAAATTTGCATTGTGCTACTGTTAGATCCTAACCATCATCCACAGCTTTCTTCTCATTTCATCAGATAAACTTTTGAGGTTTGTTATATCTGTTTACTTCGTGGTCTTATTTATGATGGATTAAACCTCTATAAAGAAGTAAATTCATTCTCTGCATTTGAATTAAACAATCAGTATGTACCTGCTTTGGACCGGCTGTGAGACACAATGGATCACTTTCAATTAGTTACTCCAGGGAGTTCACTCCAGACTATAATGGCCCCTCATATTTCATGTGGATTGTTGTAACCCATAGCAACAGGGTACCCGATAGCAGGAAACTTCACCTGGAGAGGAGGTTTATAGGGCTGTTGGGGTGCAGTGGAATGAGAGCTGTTGTTCATGTCTGGCTGCCTCAGTCCAGCGAAGGGTCTCATACCCCTGGGGAGTGAATTATTACCTGTCAGACCTAGGGCCTAGGCATCATCCATTACTCAGCCCTCTACAGGGCAGTCAACCCCAGCGTGGCAGCAGGATCAGTGGGCCTAGGCCTTCAAACCTGGCCAGTTCTCTCTGGGTGTCATGCTCCGGTTTTAATTATCTGAAAATAATAAATCTAACTAGGATATTAGCTAAGAGGTCATGGTGTCTGGTAACCAACTTTGATAAATATATTTGGTTAATATTGTTATTGGGAAAATAATAATATAGCCATACAATCAAACTTAAAAGTCCCATGTCATGACAACATGATTTTACTGACAGTCCTGGCATCTTGAAGTGTTGTTCCCTCACCATAAACATGCTTCAAGTAGTTTTCAGATTAGTCCATGCATGTTTGAGTAATTCTTTATTAATTTTTTTCTGAGATGAAAACCTTGTTTTTCTTATCCCTGCCTTTTTACCTTATCCCCACCTAAGCCACACCCACTTGTCAATCATATCTATCGCTAGTACAGCCCCTCCCTTTGATGAACAGGAAACATGGTTTGACCCGTAAGTGTGACAGCAGCAGACCCGCTCTGGATAAACAATAAACTCTGGATATCCAGAGCCTAACGTTTTGTTTGGATTACTGAAGATTGAGTTTATTTGTCAGAAATGGTCCAATTTTGTGTCTGCCCATCAGAGAAAACTTGGAAAGTAACGTTTGCCTGTGACCAGCACTTTACATTTGCTTGGTTCATCAACAAAGAACAGTTTGATAAAGGATTTATGATGAGGCTGGCTCTGTCACCGGCTGCTTTGAAGGTCCACAAAGTAAGTTTTATTTACTTGTGCTAGGCTTAAATACATTAGTGAAATACACCATTTTAACTTTATAAACATCAAGCTGGGTGCCCACTACATGACTTTTATAACCCTATCTGGATTCAGCACAGACAAGAGACTCTGAATTTCATCTTCCCTAAAATCCTAAACATGCCACACTACAACAATCAATATTGTGCAAAACTGACACATCAAAAAGTAAAGATCACGACCAGATTTTGCGTTGGCATTTTACACAAGTACACCTATAACAAAATAAATAATTCATAAAACAGTATGCCTACATTAGAAATCATACAGTGTAGAGTAAGCTCATCTGTTTTAACTGTAAAAACGCAGCTTAGGAGCCTGTTCCCTCCAGTTTCTGTTTCACTTCATGTCAGACTCAGGTTCACATGTTTAAGGTGCTGTTACATCACGCATAGCCGCTGCCTATCAATTATAATGTTTTATAACAATAACACTTGTTTTAAGCATCACTAGTTGTGTCTGGTTTTGCTCAAATCGGACGCAGTTGAGCATGCTGGTCACTAGGGGCGTGCTGAAAACTCATCTGTGGGAGGGACCGGTGTAAACATTGCGTTTTTGCTGTGTCAAAAATGTAAGTTCATTCAAAGATGTTTTTTTTACAAAAAAAAAAGAAATAGTGCATTATAAACTTTATTAACAGTGCAGTGCTAGTATATAGAGGGCTCAAAAATTGAATCTAAGTGCTATAACAAGGGCATAACTTAGGACCTTTTAAAGTATGCCTGCAGAAAATCAAAGTAGTCAACACTTTCTTACTGTAGTCTTACAGACATGACAGTGTAAAAATATTAAACAATTTGGTATATATTTTAAATATAAAAAAACACAACTTGGCAAATTCAAAAATGCAAGTACAGTGTAAAGTAATGTTTTAATGAGTGGTACAATGATCACATATTTTTTTTATATAAAACTTGATAACATGCAATATATGAGTTTTACCATAATTAAATACATCTTTTTCACATTGGGTGCTGCAAAAGAGTGATGATACACAATTGGTAACAATTTATCTTAAGTAGTACCCACAACCTTAGGTGATCACTAATCAGGATGATGGTAATGTTTAGTTAGATATTAGAAAGGTATTGTAAGTAAATTTAATCTTTACATCTAGTTTCTAATTAAGAAGAAAAGTTTAATTGTTTTTTGAAAGCTAGTATAGCATAAAAGTTCACATCATCTTACCTCTAGAGGGGAACCTTGTGGAACTTTTTTTGAGATATCACATAGTATAATGAGACTACACTAATAAACATGCGAACAAGATTGAATTGTCTTCTTGTATAATCACTCAACCTTCTCCACCATTAAAATATTTGACTACATGGATAAACTGGGTGGAAAAGAAGGCTTCACACTTCTTCACACTTTCTGGGGATCTGTGTTTTTACAATGCTTTGCTTGGAGGTGCATATAAAATGTGGACTGTTTGACATATGCTGATTGATATTTGGTTCTATTCACTTGCTACATTGTTCACTACCCCACATCACTACCCCACATTTTTTTCACCTGGCCTGAAAGGAATAGTTAATGTTTTATTCTCAAACTGCATAAAACAAACAAAAAAGGCCAGAGATTTTTTTTGTAGCCTAAAATGTTTAGCTTTTTTCATGTTTGTATGCATGTTCACATGGGTGGCCTTTTCGAAGTCAGGAGGAGGCATGACAATCGAAGCCTGTCACTACAACAATCGACAGAGAGCAGGAGAGGAAGGGTGTGTGGGACATCAATTTGGACATGTTACAGATCTCTATCCTCAGCATCCCTCTACCTATGGACACACTGCATGTAGCTTTGGGAGACATTTTTCTGAAACTTTAACCTCTTGTCAGACAAAACACTCAGAAACACTGCAGCTACATTTGGAGCAAGAGAGAGAACTGGCCTCTACTGTACACCATGCTGAGATGGAGAGTGTCCAAGCATTACACAAATACAGAGATATGTTTGCAAATGATGAGATTACACAGAAAAATGAAAGCTTTATTTGAGGCAGAGAGATTGTGTATGCATAATTAGTGGCACTTAAGACAAAAAACAAAAGGAAGCCCCGTGTAAACAACACATTTGTGCACATTTTGTTCTTTCGATGACTGTTTTAATTTTCGTAGTAAAACCTGTCATTTACACAGAGAAAATAATTAAACGAAGCGGTCCATATTATAGAAAATGCCATAAAAACCACACTTGTACCTCATATTAAATAAATATAAAAGTATTGTTCCATTTAATGGCTAAAATAGCAGCAGCAGTGCAGGTTAAACACACATTTATCTGTAGCTAAGAGAATTCAACCTTGGAATAGTAATTAATATCATTGCATTCTTATCAGAAGAAAACAAATGCGTTATTTTGTACTTGTTCTCAAATAAACATTCCCATTCATGAGAAAAGTTGCTACTACACAACCTGTCATCTTGAAGAATGTAAAGCTCGCTGAGTAATGAGAGCTAAATGGAGACCGGCTGATAACTATGTGAAGGCGCTGAAGTGTGTCATTGTTTTTAACGTTATTTTTTGTGGCGAGTCTTCTTTCCACCTGATTATGGATTCATCATTACTCCCTTTGCCTCATTTGAATATTCTAGTATATCTTGGCCTCCAGACTCCACACAGGCACCTTTTTGTACTTGTCACATTGGTATGCTAGAATTCAAAGCTGTGCTCACATCCATGGGCTACTATATTCAGAGCAGATTTTCTCACCAACCACCCCATAACATTTTCAACAGCAGCTCTCCCTTTTAATTACTGTTCTCCATACGTACTGTTTATTGATTACTTACTCCAGGGCGTTGGGCTTGAGGTTATAGCACTTGCGCTTTAAATGTTCTTTTAATCACTTTATAATAGAACCAGTATTTCTACTGCATTGATTAGCTGCTTGTTTTGAAAGTGTTGTCAGCCTTCAAGTTTTTAATCTGGGCATGAACTCTCCATGCTCTTTTATAAAATGTTTATTTCCCAGAACGCTTCAGAAAGAACAAAGTGATAAATTTTTGTGTTAAAGATAGAGCATTGTTCATACATAGGTAATCCAATAGAGGGTTTTATGAAGCCCTTTATGCTTCTTTCATAGCCCTCTAATGAATTTATAATATTAAGTCTGATCTAAGGAGTGAGTAGGTTTCTCCTGGGGGTGTGCAAAACTATACGTTTTAATCAACTAGCCAGTGGGCTGAATGATCTTGAAAGAGTTGGTAATTAAACTGCTATCGGCTTCACCTGATTGAGGATTGAATGGATTACTTGAGGCGTGTTTGTGTAAGATAGGCTAAGAAATCAGGAAATATTAGAGACAATTTAACCATGCCCTCTTCTGTATTTATAGGATGTTATGGATAAATCAAAAACATTTTATGTAAAAATGTATTTGTCATACCAAGGATGCACTGGTACGTCAAAACTTAAAGCCTAAAATTAAATGAAATTGGAAAAATCAGAGTAACGCCAAGCTTACTTTCAACTTCTGTTGAATTGCTATGCATATAAGGTTGGTAGAGTTATGCATCATAATGTTTATGTGCATTGTTTCTGCATAGTTTGCCTCTGCACGAAGTGACTTCTGAATATAACATCAAAAAACAAAATAAACCTTACGAAAATGAATAATATCAAAAAGAAGGATGTGTCCATATATATTAGCATTAGCAATCAGCTGATCTGGGATAGGTACTCGTTGTAGGTGCAAGCCAAGCAGTAAACAGCTTTATAAACTCTGGACGTTTTATTTTGCCAACAAGATTGTCCTGAAAGTCGACGCCTTGCCGACAAAACACTGCCTTACCAATGGCCAGTGCAACTCTGAAGGGTTAATGCTTTTTAGACTGGATGCAGCCATCAGACCAACTTATATAGTCATGAGTTCTAAAAGTTCATCAAATCATTCTTTAAAGGAGACGCATCTTCAAATATTGTGTTTTTTTACTATTGATAACACCTTGAGCAATGGTCAGCTATGCTACACACTAAATACAATTTACTTGTACACATGCTGCTTTAACATGTTTTTTTGTTGTATTTGGAAGTATGGATAAAGAAAGCATTTCTTTGGAAACCAAAAAATTTAGTTGTGACAGCAGCAACATTGGTGTACTGCTCTCCTCTCATCATAGAGCAGTTAAGCTCTACATTTGGTCTCTTTAATGCTTAACTCTTAACTCAGTTTCCCATAACCTCTTTTTTTTTTAACTGATGCTGATGCAGATTTTGGCATTTTTAGCTATTTTGTTTTTGGACTGGGAGAAATGTATACAGAAATCTGCTGTATTGTAAGTAGCTACAGTAAAACAACAAAATTGCACTACTAATTAGTGCTGAACAGTTTTAAAAAAATTGGTAAACTTTTTTATAATGTGCATGAAGATCAATTCACAAATTTCAATTTGTTTTTGTGAGCAAGCCAGTTAAAAAAAAATCTACATTTGAAACCTGTCTAGTCTCTGAGTTTGACCAGGAAACCACTATATTTTACCCCTTTTTGCATCTTCAAACCAAATTGTCATAAGCCTCGCAAGAACTGCCTGACTCAGATTGGTAACTTAGATTTGATTTTTTTTTTGTTTTGAAAAGGATGTTTATGATGATGAGAGATTGCTAGAGAGAATAGGATGTCCTTAGACAACAGCACCATTTGTGTTTTACTCTCATGTAAAATCCATCATTCTGGGCCAAATCAGTCACTGAATGCTAGATTGCCACATGACTCAAAATGACAAATTACAAGAAAATGTAAATGTTTCACTCAAAGATAAACAATGTGTTTTTACACTGAAAATTTGTCAAATAAATACATTTGCTATTTCATTTTGGCTCTATTATAAGATTTTGATACATTAATGTCCACAGAATTCCAGTGTCAAATAGACCTATTAGAGTGCGTTTCTAATTTTAGTTTGTAAGTGGTTGATGGTTATTTACATTTTTATAAACCTTTAAGGCATACTGGATCTTGGTTGGGCTGGTGAAATGGTTGACGTTGGAAAATGTCCCTTATTATAACCTAAACTTTAAAAACGTAAAGATTTGTTAGTTTGTGTTCGTGTATGTGATTTTTATGGTTTGCTAGAAAGAGAATCTGAAATATGTTCATCAGAGTTAGTGCTGGCGACTTGACTGCATGTTTTTCAAATGAAAATTTTTTATGGCTCTAAAGAGTGAAACGGAGCAGGAAATTACAGCCTAAAGATAAGGAGGCTCTTCCTCTCACAGAGTCTATGGAATCCCAAGGTAGCGCAACAGTACCTGTTTCAAAGCATGTCAAACATTGTTGAATAAATGTATAATTTTTATGCATTTAAAATCACAAAAATATTTGTACATATTTTAAAAATAATAATACGACTCAAGATTCAATACTTTGCTTGGTTGTTGACTATTGTTATATAATTTATATATGTAGTATATGCATAAATATATGTGAAAATAATACATTGTATTTTGTAATATTGGGCATTGTTATACTATCCACATGTCTAATGAGCTCAGGGAATGCCATAATTTGAGTTTTACTGGGTTTAAAATGTTTAGTTTTCTACATTTGAGCACCAGGAAGCTCCTAATGATGATGATTTGGGGGAAGATACAATTTTATCTTGTTGAAAGAAAATAGAAATGCAGCACCAAGTAGCATCTGATATCTTAAGTTTAGATGATAATGTCGACCTGTAAACAGAATCTTTAAACAGATGTACCAACATGGTGTTCACAAACAATTCTAAAAATGTTCTTCAGCCCTTTCTCCATTGTTGTGTGCAATTGTACTGACTAGTATATTTCTATGTGAGATCCTGTCCCTGTGGAACTGTAGTCTAATCCTGGACAAACTTTATCTCCAGGGTCACAAAGGCCCATGGGAGTTTACTAAGCTAGTCAACGTGTGTTTTGTTTACCCGAAGAAAGCCAGTTCTGGTCATTATTTTTATGGACAGAATCTAGACAGGGATAGCAGAGACCACAAGGGACACCATAATTTCAGCTCTGTTGGAAGTTTTGTTGACTTTAAACCAGGACTAGAGCGGGTATGAGTGTGAAGTATGGCGTTGTAGGATTGGAGTTTTAGTCCAGAAATCTTCATGTTTGATTGACCACTTGTTGACTAGGTGATAAACATTAAACCTGTTCAGCCTGACTTCTCGTGAGGTCACATGTACCCCTATATCTCTCGGTGTAAGTTCATGTCCTTCCAATGTGCACATGAATTTTTAACCACCCCCCTCCCACACACATAAAAACATCTACATTTCCTGATTCGTTCGGGCTGAAATTAAAGTTATTTTAACTAAAAATTATATTTAAAGTTATATTGCTATTCTGTTATTACAGCATATAATTTGACTAAGCCAATTGCACTAACTTTGATGTCAAACTTTTGTTGAGGTGACTTAAAAAAGTCCTGTGAATGAAAAAAGACAACTGGGTGTTATTGTATAGGTGAAGATGTTGGTTGAAAACCAAAAGGTTAGTGTTTTTGTTAAAAACACAAGATTGGCTTTAGCACAACAAAATTGATTAGATAACATATTCCAGAAAAAAGATTACATAGTGCAAAAAATGCGTTGTTTGTAAGAGTACTTTGATGTGAAGTTTTTCCTGCTCACAAAACCGCTTGTATCTCTTTTTTTGCACTGTAATCAATTTGGATCCAATTTCCACTCTGCTTATCTACAACTGCTTTCTTCCTCTGATGTTATTTTGTGAACTTATTTCGATTTGTGTTGTCATTAATTTTAGTATACCACACTCATTCTAAAACCATTTAAACCAATCTTGCCTGTACATCAACATGCCATGTCATTTGTATGGGATTCATTCACCAGCGTGTTTTGGTGTGAACCCTGTCATGTTGATTTACTGTGACCACTAGTGGCATTCATGAACCCCACTAATTTCCACACCCCCTATAAATAGAAAGTCTAGCATGACCTTGTAGGTATGGCGACAGCATTTTGGCTCAGTTCTAAGAAAGGGGGCCAATCTCAAGGTTTACAGCTCAGTTTCTCCTTTGTATGTCTGAGACAATTTTTGTGAGATTTTGCAGATAACCTGGGTTTAGTTTGGAGACTGTCGAGTTTCTGATTAGAAACAGATGGCCCTCTTACCGTATGTTTCTGCAATCACTCTTTTGGAGACAGGGGTTATTTTTAGGCCTGGCTCTGGTCATGGGGGCTTGAATTGAAAGACGGAGAAAGGGGTATACAATAACTATTTGGCCATATCCCAGAGCACTCGCTAACTCACCTCGCAACACTGCCATCCCACCTCCCCCAGCTCCATGCATTCCTCAAGCATTTCCCTCCATCACCATATGATGACTCAACTCTGTGGAAAAGGAAATGCATGTGTGCATTTAGAACACAGCCTTTTTTGGGTCTTTTATGCTTTCAAGCTATTGGTGATCTAGCAGGTACCAAGCGTACAATATCTCTCTTCCACAGATACACACAAACACACATTCCCAGTGTTGGGCTTGGAGGCTGCTTCATTTGATCTCGCTTTATTGCTTTCTCACATTATCTGTGTATTGGCTTGCAGCTCGTCCCTGAGGAGCAATCTCTGATGCATGAAAAACAACTCACCATAAACACATTTCAACCACAGAGACTGCATGATATTACTCCTAATGTATCTCTCACTACAGGGATATATAGTCGGATCCTCTCTTCTCCTCTGCCTCTGCCTTTCTTCAGTCCCTCATGTCATCTTATAGTGATCACAGAGGATATTACTGGGGGGTGTTCGAGAGTCTATGAAATAATCAAGTTTGCCCTCATCCCACCCACACCTCCCTGTAGATATCCCCCCTAAAATAACTCATCTTTATACACTAACCATAAGTGGACTTCTTCCCCAGGGTGTGTTGGTTAGAATAGATGAGCTTGAATATAGGGTGAAATAGGCTTAAGAATGTATTTATTTTGCTTTTGCTGCATATCTCTGAGAAAATATTCCATTTTACTCATAGTAGTGACTGCATGATGTGCACAATTATGGGGACTATGATGATGTTTAAGTTCATGGATGCTGTGCAGTATTTGGAGACTTTATTGACGAGACATTGACTGAATGAGATGTAGTTTAATTAGTAATATTTGGTGATTGTTAGGGTGCTGGGCCCTCTTGTTTTCCTAAGGATTCTATATTTCTTCTAAATAAACATGCATTTTAGGGCCTTATCATAATACAAACATATGAATATTTGCACATAACTAAGAGTTTGGGGTTATTAGAATGGGGCTGAAGATGAAGCCCCGAGAGTGCGCAGAAGGACACTTTTAAGAGGGACACCATAACTTTTTATGCATTACAAGTTTATATAAACCTGTTTTATAATAATACCACTCATCTTGGCATGTTTTTCCAATTTTTTCCACTGTGTTCTCCATAAGGAACTCTTATGTTTTTCTTTTATTAACCAGTTGAATAAAGTCCTAAATGTGAGCTGTGTCGAGTCAAAGTGATTAAAAGGAAAAGGATGACTTGACATCCTGTTGATCACTGATCGGTCAATTGCAGACAAGTCTCGCAGATATAATTGGTTTACCAAAAATAAAAGTTTGTCTCAGTACAGTATA
Source organism: Danionella dracula (assembly GCA_900490495.1). Classification (NCBI taxonomy): domain Eukaryota; kingdom Metazoa; phylum Chordata; class Actinopteri; order Cypriniformes; family Danionidae; genus Danionella; species Danionella dracula. The sequence continues at coordinate 5,027,951 of UELW01000039.1, read as the reverse complement.
TCCTGCACTCACAAAGTTTGAGCATCAAAGAATTTGCAAAAAGTGTGTATGCTTCTTCCGCTTCCACTTCATCTATATTTCTTAATATACATTCTTTTACATGTTAATTTGTTATGTTTTTCACAATCCTTTCACTTGTATATAGTAGAGTATATATTTGCAATGATATTAATTGTACACATAATTTAGAAGAAAACATTTCTTCAGCACATCAATGCAGCATGGTGAGACAGAGGTTTTTTTCACTGCTTTAAATTAGCTAGAATGCTGACACAGAGTTTGCTTGTTTCTTCCCACGATCTGTTTCTCTCAGTCAAAAACTAAATTAAGTGAGCTCTTGAATGCGAGAGGGAATGGTATTACAAAGGTTATAAAATGAACAAAATACTAATTAGCATAAGGTTTTGAATCTGAATTAAAGTACACTATAATGGCTTCTTTTGTTTTAGTTTTGTTAAATCGGTTGATTCTGTATGTGAAAATGGATAGTGTATACATTTTTTTTGAATGTTCATCACATATTGTGAACAAGTATTGTACATAGGCAGAGTTGATTTACTGGTGAATGTAGTGAACATTCATCAAAACTCCAGAAAGAAAGGATTCAGCCTCATTGAACAAAACTGTGGTTTCAGTTCAGATATTTTGGGTCTTTCCCAATTACCATGTCAATACATGGATAGACAGGAAGCACTAATCTCATTTCCTGTGACAATCGACAGCTTATTATCACTCAGAATGCACCATCAGTTAAACTAACATGCTGAACCGCTCGATAAATCTCTCTCACATCATGCACCAGCAGCAGATGGGAGAGGGACAATGGCTCTTTTTAACAATATTATGTTTCTAGAGATTCATTTCCACAGCTATTATTCGGTTTTAATAGTTTCCTGCTGGGTTTCGTTTCAAAAGGAGCCAGAGATTGTATGTTAGTAAGATTTTAGCATATCAATCAATCACCATCAAAAGTTCTGTGCATTGCAATGACTATGATTTGAGCATGAGAGAATTATAGCATTGGTGCAGAAACAGCATAATAAGAAATACATTTGATGGCAGTGATTCAAATGAAAAAAAAAATGCATGAGATTTAGTGTGTCTGATATCGGTGTATATGGAAATATGTTACTTGTGTTGAAAGTTTTTGTAACAGTATTTAAATTTTGATCAAAATTTGGTGAATTTAATTTTATATTTTAAATGCAAACAGTTTTTTGTTCAATTGGTTTTAAACACAATTTATGTTGTGACATCTGTTATTAAAGTTGTCCATGTGACATGTAACATGTGCATTTAATTTATAACTGAGTGTTAGTTTGATAAAAAGATAGAAAACAGAAAGCTGATTGTTTTAAGGGTTTGCTTCTGCACAAAAAATAATCTATTAGAGACAATAATATTCAATAATGTTTTGGAAGAACCCCAATTTTGTCAGTCTATATAATGAGTAAGAAATATTGAGATTAATTTGAATCCAGGTTGCTCAGCCCTAAAACAATTGAAATGATTCAAATAAAATGTAACCAGTAACCTCTTTTACATGTCCAACTAAGTAAAAGGGCAAAGGTTAAGCTGAAGATGTGTGCTGTGCATACCAAAGTCATTGATTTTCACTCCAGAGGCAAACTGAAGGTTAAAGATGACCAGGGTCAAACTATTTGCACCCTAGGAGGAAAAGAAAAGGAGTGAGAGATAATGTTAAACTATTATGACCTACATTTCCTTTAAATGGAAAGTGAATGTACTTCTGCCAAGATGTTCTTTTCAAAAGGTGATGAAAGGGCTTGAAAGAGGTTCTAAAAGAATGACACAGAGATATATTGGTGAATGCAGAAAAAGTCTGAATACTTTTCTCAATGTTAATTATTAAACCTGAAAATATCATAAATAATAAACTGTAAAAATATGCTCTTGTTGTTGTACTATTCATTGTGCAATAGAAACATGAACATGGTGAAGCTTTTTACCCATAAGCAAGTTATGAATTATGAGTTGACTACGGAAATTAATGCAAAATATTTTTTTTTGTTTACAACAATAGCTAATATTTTAATGATGTTGTATAAGCTACCATTCAAAAGGTTGAAAACAACAAACATCTGCTCTATTAACCTGCCAAAAATGTATCAAGATCAAAACATGAACATTGAATATTTTCAAAGTGGAAAAAAGCAACAACAGAGAATATACCATATGGTGTACGCATTTGTGGTGTACATTTCATCGCTAACACAGAAAGTGGATCCTCCAGACAAAAAAAGAGATTTCTGATACTCAAAACTAAATTGCCTCAACATGCATAGAAGTTACAGAAAAATCATCATTCTCCTCTGAAAGAGAAGATCTGGGATGTTTGTGCAATTTATATAGTCTCCCCCGCATCAAACATTGAGCCCAACAAAATCCTAGAAAAAAACCCTGTTTTATTATTTATGAGAAGATTTAGTTTGAATGTGGAAATTGCATGAAAAATAGCTTTCGGTTAGGTTCATTTTAAATTTGTCAGCTGTAAGGAGTTGCTTACTTTTTACTTACATTTTACTTTCTCTTTCTCTTACCAGTACAGGCATGAATAATCAACGTTTATGATTACTCTTTTTCTTTAAAATTTCCTTTATGTTATCTTTCTATTCCTTTTAGGTTTTGTTCATATTATTTAATTAGACATTTGACAATTTAGTATATAGCCATAGTTTTGTAATGTGTTTGTAATTTCCAGTCAAAGAATAATGGAAAAAAATTGTTGTGGTTTAAATTCTTAACAAAAAAAAGCATGGATCCAAAAATTTGAATGGTCCTTAAAATATATACACACAAGTATTCTTTCTCTGCATTATAGAGGTGTGTTGTTTATTTAAAGGATGTCCGTGCTTTATTTATTTTAAGAAGGATTCCCTTATGATCTAGTCTCCTCTCCCTGGAAGCATCCGGCCTCAAGCTTGCTGACTTAATCAAACTTCAACAGCTCAGCAGATCAGACATCCCTGTCAGGAGCTTTGGGTAAAACTCAAGCTCATGCATATTTCCCTGCGGTTGGACGGGTTAAGTTTGTGTCTTTAAATAAATGCTAAGGAGTTGCCAAAATTAGTACGTGAAGAGAAATCGAAAGCTGAGAGTGGTGTATTATTTAAGACTGGTTTAAAAAAAGAAAGTGAAGTTTAGTACAGAGTTGTAAAACTTTTGATGTAAGACCAAGCCAGGACAGAGTAATAAAATCTCTCTTCTCTGTCCACATGAGCACAGAGATGCTGGAACGCTGCCTACAGCTCAATAAGATTAGTTTTATACTAAGTGTTTCCAGCCTGTTCCTTTTCCCCATAACATTCTTATAAATTCAGACTTAGGTGAGATTCTTTCTTGATGAGTGCATGCCCATTTTAAAATAAGACTGTTCAACAATTCAAAGCAGCTTGGAGTGAAATTGGTTATTCTAGGTTTTTTTGCATGGTATTCTGATGATTATGAATTTCACTAGTGTGCAAAAAAAGATGGTCTGAAGCCTGTTATATTGTGTTCTTTCTGTTGTTGTTTGTAAGATCATTCGTTCCTTGTTGCAGCCGAACTGACTGTTCTGACACTTAACCTTTTCATTTCTCCTTCATATTTTTATTTTTATTTGTGTTTTTGTGCCATATTCTCCAGAGATGCACAGTAGTAAAACTCATATTTATGCAAAGTTTTACAATGACAATTTTATTTAGTTAGTGGCTATGTACTTGCTGAACTCTTAAAAACTATCCCATCACCTCTAAACGCTGCAATATATTTTTCTTGTACTTTTCTTCACATCCATGACATAAGTTGTTTCAAATGTATGTTAATGATAATGTGAACTTTCAACTTTTCAAAGTTTTAGTGAAAGATGTTTGCAGAAGGAACAGAGCAGTTTAGCTGTTAACTCTTCTCCCTACACCCTCAGTGTGAACTCTGAGGAGCAAAGGTTGACCAGGAGGCCAGAGTTCTTATCAGAGTTTGTGCTTTAAAAGCTTTTGAGGAATGTTGGCAGAGTGCCATTTATACTCTACTGCAGACCATGTGTTTACAACTTAGGAGGGTGTTCTCCGGGGAACATTCGGGGGTATCTAAGATCAGGTTTCCAGGTACTTTGGTCTCGCCAAACATTGAGATTTTATTGATTATTCGTGTTGTTGCAGTTGAAGATCAGATGGTTAAAACAAACATGAAAACTTTAGCATTAAAGTAGTCATACACATTATAATGCAACCATTTGGAATAAATCCTAAATAAAGTCAAGTGAAAAGATGTTTGAAATTAATGATGGCAGACATATAAGAGTAAATGAAAACAATTACTTTTATGCTTTCAAGGCAAATATATATTTAAGTTGATCACGAAGCCCAAGAATTCCCCTCCTTGAAGGCTACGCATTCACATAATACCATGCTGACCTTTCACTATCTTTCTTGGCTTGCACTTCATGTTAAACACAGAATGATGAAGTTAAACTTTGGAGACAAAGTGTATTAATAATCTTTAGCTGACATTTTATCCAAAGCGACTAATATTAAAGGAAGATTAAGTACGCATAGGAGAGAATTGTTTTAGTTGTTTTTAGAAAGTTGTTAATGTTGCTGTGAATTTTATGCTGAATTTTATGAATTTTAAGTTCTGGTGGAGACATTCAGCCTTTTTGAAACAGAACCATAAGATGCTGTTCTTTCCCTGAACGCAAACTTCTGGTGGGAATATAGGTAGGGTTGGGGGATAAGGCCTTAAAAAATCCCATATTTTGTCACAAACAAATAAGATTTACTTATTTAAATAGATTTACCTTCCCTACTTAAATCAATTTCCAAATGGCAAATGTTCAAAACAATTGACTTTGTTTTTGGATTTGATATGAATAAAGGTGAAAATGCAAGTCAGAGACAAGAAAACATAAAGATATTGGTATTTTGTTGTTGAAAAGCAAAACTTTGGATTAGAAATCTTTTACAAAACATTGATTCCAGATACTACTTAAGTAATGCTTTTGTAAAAGCTTGTTTGGGTTAAATTAATCACTTATGTTCTCTTCAGTATTACAGGGGGCTCCTTAGATCTGCTGGTACTTTTGTAGAATTGATTCAGATTAAATGGCTGCTTTACACCAGTTACCCTGAAGGGGAGTTCCAAGTTAAAGTTTTTTTTTAAATATTAAACACGGCTGTGATTAGATCCATTTTTCTTTCTCTGGTCATTCAACAATCTGATTAAAAACTCTATTTTGTGCACAATCCTTTTTATTTCAGTTTAGATAAAGACAAGGCACAGGTAAAGAACATGCTGCAAAAGTGAGAGGCACTGCAAAGATTATGAGATACAGGCAGATTGACTGAGAGAATACATTAATGCAGCTTAGACAGGCAATGAGACGGAGATTTGTGAAGATTCGTATGCTGCAAGTGAGGAGCTGTTCTAGGCTGGACTTTCATTCCCATACAGCAGATTGGAAGAGCAGATTGCGCTCTGAGATGCCCTGAGATTTGGGCAGCTTCCTATAGGGGATTTGTAGAGATTTGTAAAGAAAGCTGCCCATAATGAATGTTAAGTGAAAAACACTTTTCTCATCTTTTAAACAAAGACATTGTTTTTGTCTGAGTACTTCTTTCGGCTTTGAAACCTTTTTGTAACTTTAATATCTGTCGAGTAGAACTCACAAACCGATATTTTGTCAATGAATGAAATGGAGCCATTTTTACTGTATAGTATGTGTCAAGCTGAATCCCTGATCACACCAATTAAGGCTTGAATTAAAAGCTCTGTTGAAGCCCGGTTGGAACAAAAGTGTGCAAGGTGTTGGCCATTCAGGGTTTTGGTTTGTCCAATCAAAGCACACAAAAATCATCTGTATGTGAGCTTTCATTGATGGCCAGATCTACAAACATTGAAATTTACATGGATATTTTTTTCCATACAGTGTATGAACATACCATGCAGAGAAACCTTTTAGCTATAAGTTAGTGTGTATTTTTTGTTTTACATGTATTGAAAACTTTGTCTAAACTGACTGGTTTCAATAAATAAAAATTAAAGTATTGTACAATTGGGTGTATCTTGATTTTGCTGCTGTAGTTTTACATATTGTCTGGAAAAAGCAAAGTGTGAGGTGATTGGCTGCTGGCCTGCATGTTTCTCGCATACAAGCTCTTATAGGCTTATTTAGACTTTATTGGGAGTTCTTCAAACAAATATCCTAAATGTGTGGTATAGTATTGAAATGCTAATTGTCAATTGATTTCCTGTATTCTACACCACAAAACAAGCTCAAACTTAAAATAAAAATACTTTATGCGACTGAATGGGATGCTTGACGAAATGTTAACAATTGTTGGTGAAAAAAAATCTCCTGAATTTAAATTTTTTGTTTCCACCATTGAGAAGCTCCTGTTATTTTTTTTCCAGGTGGTTTCTCAAGCTGTCTAGACCTTTATCTGCCTTCATTTTGATCCACATGCTGCTCTCTTATTGGATCGTTGTTTGAGGTAAGAAACAATGGGAAGATTTGCTAAACTGTTGGCTCTCTTTTCTCCTCATACCCTGCTGTTTTATTAAATTTGCTCAAGTTGGGCTTCTCTGAAGAACAGTGACTTGATTTGACAGTGACAATAGATTCATCTCCAGGAGAGTTATTTTTGGTGGCGAGGTGGGAGGAAACCGTCTGTTGGTTAGTTAAAAAATAAAAAAAGCAAAAGAGAGCATCTTAATCTGTGAGACAATCGGTTTTCTCATGGTTAGCAGGTGACGTGATTGAAAGTATTGAAGTTGAAGCAGCTAACAGTATTTTGATGAGTTTTCCTAACACAACACCAGAGACCTGACATAAAGTGAGCTAAAACATGCTGCATGTTTCATAGCGCACATGTGCAAAGTCCCTCTACTCATGCTGCTGCCTACCAAGATATCCATTTGAGATGAACACATCTGAAAGCACTGGTCTGGATGCAGGGCCAGGGTGACAGGATTTGTCAGCTGACTGCAGGGAGCAGATGGCTGGCCAGATGCAGGGTTACGTTTGACCTTGGCCCCAAAGGAGGGCTAAACATCATAGACGCCCTCTGGTGATTCCACCTTTCGGCCGCTCCATGGATCCAGTGCTTTGCTCTGACTGTTTATGGTTGTTTTATTTAAATGAGCCATATGGAGCTATGATGTGCTCCATCGTTTAGCTGCTATCGCTGTTCCTAGTGTAGTTTATCACCTGATGTGTTTTCCAACAAAGACAAGTTCATGTCCCCAAACTGTCCAAGACAGACTAGATAAGGCATTAGATATGACTAATCACATTCAGTTCTGGATAAAAGAATGTGGATGAATAGCAATTGGTATAGGAGATGCTAGCTTGATAGCAAAAGTTTTAGTTTATAAGTGATGTAAACATTTAGATGTATGGATTCAGGGTTTTCCCAAATGTTATGTTGTTTACATTGTCAATATCAGTCAAGGTTATCATAGTATCCTTTGTGAAAAGAGCATCTAGGTAAAAGCTTTGTAGGCTTCATGTGTCAATGGAACGTTTGTACAAAACACATGCTTAGATCAGCTTTCATGTTTATGGTCACTTTTAATACCTTTAAAATTGATGTGGATCCATGCTTTTCTCCAAACACAGAAAAGGTGTACATGTCAATATAGTCTGTCACCTATGTCTGCTATAGCCGCCTAGTCAGTTATTGCTGCTTAAAGTCCCTGTTTTCTCTGTGTATGAGTAGGGGCCATGTCTTCCTTACTTAATCCCTTCCTTACTAAAAAATGTTGCTTTCTTCAACTCTAAACTTTTAAACCTCGCCCCTACCATCGAGCCATCAGTATAAACTTTATTTGTCAATGTGCTGGTCTGTGAACTGTTGGTTAACCCCATGGGATCAGGAAAAAAACTGTCCCATTCAAAACTCCACTGCAAATCTTTGAAAAAGAGAATGTGTCTGCTATGACTGTCATGGTGAAATGTCAAAAGTAGCAACAGAAAACTTAAAGGTGGCATTTGTTATTTTTCAAAAATTCTTTAGTAGAAATTGATTGGACTGACTGGTACAAAAAAACTTGTAGCCAATAAGCAGGAGCTATTGAAGTTTCAACAAGGTGCTAATGGTCCTTGAGCGTTTTGGTTTGCGGGATTTCAAACAGCAACATCGGATACAAGAGATCATAAATTAGTTTTTATGTCATCAGGGATTAAAAGATGTGCTTTGATTGTAATTTAGTGTTTTAGTTCATCATGATGTTTCTTCTAACATTGATCATGGCTTTAAATATATGTAAATACTGGAAATAGCAATGTTCTTTGTAAGTGTTTTCATAATAAAAATGCATTTGGGTACAATTTTGTAGTGTTAAAATAATTATTAAAGCTTTTTGATATACAATGTGTTTGACTTGTTCAGTAACAGAGCACATTTACTAATCAACTGGAGCTTTTTCAAATATTGACGAACACCTTAGAGACATCTTAGGGACACCTTAGGGACGTCCTTGTTTTGAGGATTTCAAATGTTAACATTTGATACACAAAACCAAAATTTGTACCTTGTGTAATCGAATTTAAATCACATTACTTACATTTTATTGACAGTAGCAAATGTTTTAGACTTTTCATTTTGAAAAGTCCAATTCATATACAACTATTTTTCAAAAAGTGACAATCTGATGGTGACTCTTCAATCTTGGCCAGAAAACTGCATTTTCACAGAGAAAAAAATCTAATAAAAAAACAGAAGGTAAACAGTTAGTTTCTAAAAAAGTTTGTTTCATACTCCACAGTAGTGCTTTCATACTTCTGAGCCGGTACATTTGGTCCAGGCCAAGGAGATGATTCATTCTAGTAATTGACTGCTGTGTTGACACTTTACTGATTGTTGTGGTCAGGCTAAGTTGAAGCAAACCAAAATTAATTCATGTGATATCACATCCCCTTATTGGCAGATAATAATCCCCCACATATATCACATCCCCTTTATCTGGTGATCAATAAACATTTCCTTGGCTGTTTTTGATTGGGTATTAGTAACCTATGAAAAGAGCCCAGCTATGAATGACAGTGGCAGAAAGTTACAAACAAAAAAACTCAACATTGTGACTTTGCCTAAACATCTCGAGAACTTTATAGAAATCGTTCTTTGCTTTAGTCATGTTTCTACTCAAAAAATATGAAATAAAAAGATGATCTGGAATTCACTTGCTGGCTAAAAAGGCTACTTTTATAGTATGTCTCTGAATGCCTTTTTAGTTTGCGTTTGGTGTACACTATACCACTTGACCAAATAAACCACATCAAAATGGAAATTAAACTCTTATCATTAAGACTAACTAAACCTCTGGTCTCTATCTCTAATAACTTTCATGCAGCTCTCCAATAAAACTACTTGACTCTCCTCAAATCTTAATTTCAGCAAATACCATTACTCTTTTAGGAGGTTAATTCAACCACAGGTCAGCTGACATGGAGGGTGCCAGGAGAGAGTTTGGTGCACCATTAGCTTTTCACTGATTTATACATTCTCTCTCATGGTTTATCACTCTCATTAATGTCAGCACCTGCTATAGCAGGGCTCTATCTGTCTGCCCGCAGGCCCTGCAGCTGTGCACCAAGCTCAGGCAAGCTGCCCATCAAACTGCCCCCTCAACCCATCTATCCACCAATCGACACTTGGCATGCGAGGGTGTAAAATATAGCAGCAATCCAAATAGATTTTTATTGTTGATGTGTTTTAATGATAATCTTTGTACAGTGCTTTTGCATGGACATGTTTTCCCTGAAAATGTGTAATTCCATCTGAAAATTAAAAAAGCATAGAATTGTCATCAAAATAAGAACTTTCCGATGAAGGTTCTCTTTCATCAGGGAAGGACTGAAAAGAAGTGTTCACAATTTGCGTTATGGAAGAGAATGAGGTCATAATGAATTACATCAAAGCTTACTCAAGTTATTTTAGAAAGTATGGAATAATCCCACAACCTTGGTTTCTTTTCTGGATTGATTTGTCAAAATGCATGTTTTTAGACTAGAGGGCATTTCTTTTGTAACCTGTTATTTTCAGGCTTCAGTTACAGCATTTATTTTACTTTATGCATCACCACTCTTAACTTATTATATGAAATATATTGAAATGCATTTTTAAAACATCTATCCATTAACACCTAAGCTTCAGAAAGTTTCAGAAATCCATATAGTCATCCATCTTCTTGTCGGTTTAGTCCATTTTCAGCGGAATGAACTCATCTAGCAGATGTTTTATGCAATTGATGCCCTTCCAGCTGCAAACTACCACTGGGAAACATCCATCCACCCACAAGCATTCAGACTCATACACTATGGACAATTGTGTTTACCCAATTAACCTGTACTGCATGTATTTGGAGTTGTGGGGGAAACCAGAGCACCCGGAGTAAACCCACGCGATCAATGGGAGAACAAGCAAACTCCACACAAAAATCACACCTGTCCCAGCCGTGGCTCGAATCAGTGACCTTCTTGCTGTGAGACGACTGTGCTACCCACTGCACCACTATGACACCCTAGTTGATTCACTTTATTCAAATAGTATGTTTCACTTAAAGATTGCATCAGACAAAGGGGAAAGTTTTACAAGTCTATCATGAAGTTTGCGTTACTCAAAGTCATTGTAAATAGTCCACACTGGTACAGTATTAATAAAAAATGTTGTATGGCCCTTTAACTGAGACTCTCCTTGCTGCAGCCCAGTGATGAGCTCGATGGGTCTAGGTTGAATCTAAAAAATATACACGTCTCTCTGACTGCAGCCTGTGTTCAAAATAAAAAATACAACAAAAGCAGGAGCTGCTGTTTGTGACAAAAATTCTTTACTAAGCCCACTTCTCAAGTAGCAGCGGGAATATTCAGAGAATATGAAGAAAATACACATGTTCTTAGTGTTCCTAAACAAAGACACATTTGTTTGGAACACTGAAGATGAGCGTGTCTGAACAAATATGCACTGGACATGTGGACCCATTGTTTGGACAGTTAAAAACAAACATAAATATGTTTCTATTCAATTAGTTTTTATTAAAACAATAAAATGATAATAATAATAATGCCTTCAATTTTTATAGCACTTTTCCAGTTACTCAGACACACACCACCAGTCAAACACACTCATACAGAGCATATAATCCACTATATAAAGATGAAAACTGTATTCCCCCCTATAATACAATTACGAAAATGTATAAACGGCTTTTCGTTAAAGAAACTAAAGACTTTTATTAGGTTCAGTGTTGGTTTAGAGATTTAGGGTTTACATAATTGTGGAGCAATATTGACGCAGAAAATCATTGCAAATTACATTTGCTTATTTATTTGTATATTGTTTAGGAAAAGTTTCGTGTCGTATTAGATGACTTTTATAGTTGGTAAAAGATGCCAGTCTGGTATTAAAGAATTACCATACTTGGTTTTATAGGGGTTGAAATTAGTTGATATTAACCAGTTCTAAGCTTTAGCCTGAAAAGGAGAAAAATACTTCTTAAAAAGCCATAAGCAGAGGATTCTATTTAGAATCTTGTTAAATTTTGCTTGTTTAGTAGTTAGTGAGCAAGATGTCTATACTAAAGCTCTGCATTGGGTGACTTTGGTTTGATGTCCAACTCATCATTTCCTGATCCCAATTCCTTCTCCCTCTTAACATCTCTGTTTTATACTAATAAAGGTCCTTGAAAAAAGAAAGAATCTTATCATTCTGCCCAAATGTTTGCGTGTTAAAAGTAAAGTAGCAGTACGAGAAAGAAAAATGAAGGATCAAGAACCGAGCCACCATACTTGTCCCCCACAACTTACCCCTCCTTTTTTTCTTGAACACAAATTGGTTTCTTTGGACCCGGCACAGCATTACATTTTGTTTGTGCATGTTTTTTGGCTTCTTTTAGTTTAGCCTTTTAATCCATCAGTGGTAGTGTTGAGGGAAATAGCTTGCACACTCTGAGCCAAAAAGCAGCTCCTGGCTCATCTGTGTCCTTTAATCCCAAGAACACCCTTGGTGGTGAGATTGCAGGCCTCTTGGAGTCTGTCCTTCTGGAAACTTCAAAGCCGGGCATTGGCGATTTGAAAGACAGGGAGGCTGCAGTCTGCAGGGAGCAATCGTGCAGGTCAGCCCAAATCTTTAGCTGAGTCGAACGGGTTCAGGACAGGTGGATCAGAGGCCCGGCTGAGGGATGCTGTTAGGCAGATGGAGAGGGATTAACTCCCTCCACCACCACGAGCCGTCGTCTTAATTATGAATATACCTTCTAGATATATATGCCAGCACCTTACCACCTGCTTGCATCTCTGAAATTTTTAAATAACTGATTTAGAGATATTTTTTTTTTTACAGTATCTGCAAAACAATTTTTTTTGTGTTGATTACACATCTGTATTAATCACTAATTCATTTGCATGTGTGAATCAGAGTAGACCCATGAGATTAATATCAGAGTTTGAAGAATGAAGCCCTTCAACATCTGCAATGTAAAAAAAATATGTGCTTTCCTTAGTTGTTCGGTGGAAACAATATTGCAACGAACGTTTTTTTTATATGAAAATTTATACTACAAGTTCAGGGGTACCAAATTTTAATAACAGACTTAGATGTTGATATTTTTAGAGAATTGTATGATAAATTTAATATTTTTTTGTAGCGATGTTTACATAGCCATGAGCTGGTTTACCATTGTTAAACCTTCTGCCTAAAGCTTTTATCCTCAGCAACTGCTTTGAGAAATCCCAAACGCTAGCAATGAGCAATGCTGCATTCTGGATAATGAAGCAAATGAGGTTAATTCAGCCTCTTTTATGCAAAGGTCCTTGAATGTGACATCTTTATGTTGCATAGAAATGTAAATGAAGAGGAAAACCTTGGTTCATGATGTCTCTAAGGTGTTCTCAGAGAAAACGGCAGATCTGGGGTCGGTTTTCATTTTGCATTTCATAAACTCGAATAAATCAAAGCAGACCTGGATTACAATAATAAAATGCATTGCAATGTTTGAATTGTTAGCAAATAGCTAGTTTTCTCCTTTTTCTGTGTTTGTTCAGAATGTCCTGTATTTGATGCTACTGGACATGCAGGATGTTCTGTTTTACAGGCTTAGTTCTGCCAATGAGCATCAAGCCTGAGGATTTGTTTTGTTTGTTTCAACAAAGAATGAAAACGGAAAACCTCATCATATTCCAAAAAAACTGTCAGTTTAATGCAGCTGGTTAAAAATACACTTTAATGAATGAGAGAACCACTTTATTGTGATTTACCAGAGATTGAGAGAGTGAGAAGATAACTTGTAATTTGTTAGACCTCTAGATTCAAATTAATAGATTCATAGTTTTGGAAACATAATTTTTTTGTGTGAATATATATGTTTATGCAACAAGCTTAGTTGTGTTTTCCCACAAATGTCAAACTATTATATTCGGAGGTGGATAATGCGCTGGTGATCCATTTCCCATGACTGATGCAGCGCAAATAGGTTTTTCTCATGACGCACAATCCACAAGGCACACTCAAGGATATTCACCCCCTTGTTAACCAATCAAGAGTTTGTTCAGGAAGGTATGTGACAAATCTAGTTTACTGGCAAAGCAACACAGAAAAGCAGCACACAGATGGTTCAGCAAATGGAAAGACTCCTATTGTTTTATGGAAACCTGGAACTGTATAATACAAGAATATAAAATGATTGCATTGAAGAATATAGGATATAAATCTGTGACTATTGTCATCAGATGAGTGAATACATAGGCACAGGGAAACTTAAGAGTGAAACTTAAATCCCTGGTTGGTGGTTTGTTGAAGAAAAATTATTTAATAGTACAAAAATTAAATCTGGTGGTGAGACTGTTGCTGGGGAAATTAGTGGCTGTGGTCTACAGGGGAGGTTTCCAAATACAGGGGTAGTTGGGGATCTCATGATCCTGAAATGCAGAGTGCTTGGCGGTTGGGATTTGGTATTTCATCTACAGTGCTGTACCTAGACTGGGTGATGGTGTGACAGAAGAACTCTCTTAGCTGGCTTTCCAACTGCTCATGAATGGTTACGTCAAAAATAAATTTAGAGCTCCACATTGACAGGGAGCTGGTTAGAATTGAGCTGCAGGTGCTGCCGATTGTGTTCTCCCACTGCACTGATTGCCTGAGCAGTGTTATGCCTCAGTTACACTAGCTATTGAGAGCTCTGAACGCCACTTATGGCTGTGCGACAGCGTAGATCCCATTCAGCAAGTAGCAAGTTTTTTTTAATTATCAAGTTCCAAATGTAAGCGGTCCAAATATGAGCAGGTTTGACTAATGTATTTTACATCAACACTGAAACCCTAAAACTAAATCTAGCTTTCAAACAAGATTTAAGTGATCCAAAAGCTCACCGCGTAGGGGTAACTTCTTATTTTGTACCATTGTATGCAATCCCATTCAAGTCAAAGAAAAGATTTTAACAGTCTGACTGAGACTTCACTTGGGTGATGCTGACTGATTGGATGGCTCACTTGCCAACTGTTTTTTTTCATATTGAATTTGATCTATTCTCAACTCTTATAAACCCTTATTACGCTCACATTAAGTAAATGCAAGCAAACCTATTTTTTTTTTTTAATGGAAAATGGATTTTTTAAATGGAAGCTCTAGTGGTGAGCTTTTACATGTATGGCAAAAAGTTATATTAGGCACTAGTTTGAAGGATGCTGTGGATGTTTTAATTCCTTTTATGTGATGCAATGTTTGATTCGAGTAACCAGAAACATCTGACTGCCAAGTCTTCAAGCCCCTGAACTAAAGAGCACACCAAGAGAGATCTCCGTGACAATCAAAGTGACTTGTTTGGATCCATTCCTTCAGTTTTAATTCCTTCCTCACTCATGCTCTCCTTCATTTGCTCTCAAGTCGTTTGTCTCATTACTCTAATTGAACAAAGCACTTCACTCTCGTTGTGGGGGAGGCCGGGGTATTTAAAGGGCTGATTGGAATAAGGAGATGACTGTGATGAAGGACCCATTTATGCGAGATGAGAAGAAAGGTGGTCTAGCCTATTTTATGTACCCAAAAGCCTGCCAATTAACTTAAGTGGCCTCCCAGAGTGTTGGACAAATCCAATACTTTTCTGAGAGAGTGACAAAAGCGTTTGCTTACAACAAAAAGCTAGCAAAGTTTGTTAAGGTTTCGTTGTGTAATTGCATGTCTGCTTTCAAAATGGCATGTTAGGTTTCAGGCGCCCACAGATGGAAGCATTTCAGGTTAAGCTGTTTTAACATGACAGCTGTATTTTTTTTTACCTGTGGTGTTGAATTGTACTTTTTCTCTGCCAAGAAACATTTCTTTTGTTCAGCGTCGTTTATTATCACTTTGGCAGGATTGTTTCACTTTACGCTACTTCTTACAAATAGCTGCCGCCTATTTCGATCCCATTTGTGTGAAATGCGTGGTTTGAGCAGAGTCCAGAAAATGGTTCCCAATGCAGAAATAGACAGATCTTGTGTATTGGTCAAGGTTTAAAGTTTTTTTTTGTGGGAGAATAATACTTTGCTTAACAAGTTGTTGCAACAAAAAGTTGTTGGCGTAACATGGAAAAACCGGTGTGATCAGGCATATTGACAGCACAAGTTGCTGTTTTAAGTGAGTAAATTATCTCACAAGCATAGTTGGATCCATTTTCTTTCCTTTGTTATGTCTCACCAAGCAAATGTTTTTTTTTTAAGGTCTGTTGAAAATGAAAGAGCTGAAAATAGACCTGATCTGAACTTTGTCATTATTGAGTAGCTTGACAAGTTGAACATGAAACAATCCATTTTTCCTGGAGACTAGTGTAGTGAAATTAAGATACATAATCTGTATTTATCTTTTAAATTCAGTACTAGAGCTTGCTAGTATCTGCAGATAGGGAAATGAAGTTAAAGGGACCAGTTGACCAGATATGGAGTGACCCAAACAAAGAATTTGTGCTCTGCATTTAACCTATCCCAGTGTACACAAACAGCAGTGAACACCGTGAACACACCCCCTGAGCAGTGGGCAGCCATGGCTGTTGGAGTCAGTTAACTGATGCCTTGCTCAAGGGCTGTAGTTGTTAAAGGTGTTAGAGCAAGTGTTTCATCACTCATCACCTTCAACTTCTGGAGATCCAACCAGCAATCCTCTGATCACAAGTCGATATTCTTATCCATCCGACAACAACTCCACCAATTCAAACTGATCCTATATCAATGGGTTTTTCTCCCTCTCTTACCTTTAAATTTATGGAATATGTTCACCTGATTTGGTCATAAATATTAAAAATGATGTATTGTCAGTCTCATAGGTTGGAAGTTTTATTCAATATTTTGAATGTGTATAAAACTGAACTATGAAAAAATTAAAAATTTCACTTGAAATAATTCAAGTTGCCTGATTGCTCCTAAATAGACAGGAAAATAGTGTATGTCTCTGTCAGGGTTTTTGTCCATTATCTTGCGTCTCTGTTCCCTTGTGCCGGTTCCGGGTTCTCCCTTCACCTCGTTGATTGTTGCGTCAATGTTCGTCCCGTGTCTAATTTGTCGTTAGTCCCTTCAGCTGTCTTCCCGCACGTCGTCACTGATTAGTCTCTCTTTTTATACCCCTGTGTTTGTGTTGATCGTCACGATCGTCACGGGTGCATTAATTGTATTAGTGTGCGTTAGCGATGTGCTACATTGTGAAGTCTGGCAGGTTATTTTGTAGTTGCTTATTTTCCACTCTTGAAAGTTATTTATGTTATTGTTCATGTTTTGCCCCCTCGCGGTCTTTTGTTTTAGTCATCTCTTTTCTCCTTGCTTTATTCTTTAATAAAAGAGTGTCTCAGGTCAAGCTGTCTCTGCGATTGAGATTTTTCCTTCCACGCACACCCCCGATCGTGACAGAATGCACCCGTCCCCACAGATCTCAGCGAGTCATCCTCAAGTGGTCAGACGTCGAACTGCAGTTCAGTCACTTTCTGTTGAACATTGAGAGGGAAAGCCAGAGGTTATCCCTCGATCCTTTATAACAGACATATGGAGGAATTCATGATGGAAAGGTGTAATTAGAGTTGATGTGTTCGATGGCTTGTGTTTTTATTGTTTAGCAGTGATTAATTAGGAGATACATGCCAAAGCAACCTTCACTGGCCAGTCCTTCACTCATTCTCCATGAGAAAAAGCGATCATGTGAGTGTAAACAAACACAGACACTACCTGTTATATGTTAGATCTTATGATTTATTGCTGGGCTGCTTGCTCTATCTGCTGTAGAGGAATACCAGCATTACTCCTGCTTGTATGAGCCTCTTCATTGCGCCTCTTGTGCAGAAACAGAGAGTAAATCCTGGTTTGTTCAGCACTTCACATCAACTTGTGTGACTTTAGTGGTCGTTTTTATGGTAGTCAGTGAAAGAAGTGTCACAGAAAAATGGTTGTTCCAAGTCCCCTTGTTTTTTTTGTCTCGTCTTTGTAGCTTCAGAAAATACATTTTTATCTTGTCTTACTGTCTCAGCCATGACCGTGATTCAACCTTTTTGTTTCTTTCCTTCATTTGGTTTACTACCTGAAGCAGAAAGTTACATAGTGTCAGGCCAGGCAGCAAGTGTGTAGTTTGCATGCTTATAGAGATGCAGTTGTTGATCAGCAAATTTAGCAATTGTTGGCCTGAAGAACAGTTGTACTACCAAACTGACATTCAACCTTTAACCTACAAATATCCAAAAATTGAATCTATATAAAAATGCAAGCCCTTGTGCCTTTTTTTGCCTAAAGCAATTCCTTTAATTTGATTGATTTTTCAAATGCAATTTAATAGGGGATTAGGGCACTTTAACTGCAGATCTGCTTTACAGGCACCACTTCCACCTATCATTTTCAGACCGGCAATTGCCCGAAGGTACACAGATATATTGGAATTATCTTCTGCGGTGAGTTACAGGATTAAACCATCTTTCAAACTCAGTTTTTCTGTGCATTCATTGTCATCAATTTAAAAGCCTAATGAATGTATTGCATATGGATAGAGCCTGAAGAAATTGTTCTAAATCTTTCCATTGGTGCACGAAAGGTCACCTTGAGGAAATTAAATTAGAAATCCTTTTTCTTACCCTTCTCTGCCCACTGAATGATGCTGACCTGCATTGGAGAGCTGTTATTAGTGCGTTTTTAATCAGCATGGATATTTATTTATTACCCTCGGCCTGGAGCTAATTTACTTCATCTCAGTCGCTCCCCTGTTTCAGGTCATTTACATACAGCCCTCCCCTCCAGGCCTGCTGGGACAGGATTACAGTATTAATTGCTTTTCGCTATGATGGAGAACAAAGCAGCCTTTCTCTTCCTCTTCGTCAAATTCCTACTGACTTCCGCTTAGAAGTTTGCAGGAAATTAACCACTTGGGGAAAGGACTTTGACCCAAGTATGTTTCTGAAATGTGTACAAAAAGCCCTTACTCTTGTTTATTTGCAATTATCTCTGAATCCTGATTCTCAAGGACATGGTGAAATGCTACAATGGCTTCGAAAGTCATCACACGCAGCCAATGTTCACAGGTGAATTGATTTTTTTGTATGATCACTACAAGGAGTGGGATTGAGTGCCTTTTTGCAATCATGGGTCACATGCCAAGTGACCTGAGCTTGCAACTTTGATGAATGACCTCACAATGAGACCTGTCTTGGGCAGGTAATATCACTACATTTCACACCACAAAGACTACTACATGTTCAATAATATTGACTGTGTGTGCCTGTGCATGTTGATGCTGTAGAATATCTGTTCTTTCATCATTGATAAATGTACTATTTTAATTCTTTGTGTTTCTGGGATTGAATATCGATTTCTTCGATAACATGAAAAGAGGAAAGGTTAAGGAGAAGACTGAGACAGATTTGGAAGAATAGAGATGTTTATCTTTTAGCTGCTAAAGGTTTCCTTTTGGGTCACTTTGATCTGCTTTTTTTGTTGGGAACATCTAAATAACTGAGACCCTTCTCTACTGAGGTCAGATGTAAATAGGTGTCTTTGTAATTTCTTGGTTTTCTGTTGCCAAGTCCTGCCTCAGGAAAATAGATCAGCCAATTGGAGAATTCCATGGTATTCGGATGTTTGGGTTTGCTTTGATCTACGAATATTGGAGTTGAGCGAGTCCTTGCTGAGCAAATTTGACTACAGATAAAATGATTTAGGGTTATGTGATTTGTTTTATCATGCTAGCTTGAGAAAGCAAACATGCTATTCTAGCTTTTAAACACATTGTTATTCTTCTTGTCCAAATTGCTGATACCATCTCCTGCTAGACACATGAAACTACTGACTGTTTTGATCAAACTCATCTGACTCTATTTGCTTATCTCAGCAAAATTGTATCACTAAATGATTTTGGGAAATCACTGGGAAGGCTGGGAAATTTTTCCTTTGACTTAACATGGGGCCAAACATTGTCAAATTGCATCTCAAACTGAGCATCTCGTAGAAACTTTGAACTCTTAACACTTAAATATCCTGCCAATCTGAGCAATAACATGTTTAGCAAGGTGAAAAAGTATTGGACCTAGAGCTCTAGAGAGGATCAAAGGTCACCATTAACTTAACAATGTCAATGATAAAAAATGGAAACTGATCCTACAATATACAAAACAAGTTAGAGATACAGGGGTTGGGTTATGTTGATCATGATGACAAGATAGATTTTTAATTGCCACCAAACCCTCCATAGCTACCAGAATATTTACCCTAGCAACTATTTTCAAAGATCTTGTAGGAAAAATATTTAAGACATGGGGTTTGGTTTATTTAACTCATATTTACAAGGGGAACATTATATTATGTCTCTGATCCCTCCGTAGCAACCATACTGTAGGGTATCATCACCCAGGGTAGCAATCATCCTCTCAGAACCTCTATTTATTGCTTATCCCATGAATAAAACTTTATAAACCTGTAAAAGTTTTAAAGATTCTATCAAGCCAACATAACGTTTTATGTCCAAATTTAAAAATTCCAAATTTTAAATCCCTTTTTACGGTAATTTGTAAAGCATTATCTTTAAATACATAAATGCCTTTAAATACATAAAACCGTTTGGCTTATTCTACTTCAAATGATAGCCTCAGGACAGACAGTCAGGTTCACTAGTAAATGTGTCTTTGTTAGCTTTGTTGGCTGCCAAGGTGTCATCTGAATCTTGATGATTTTGACAAAAGGATCTCAAATTGAAAACTCAAAACTGTAGACCACCATCGTTGTTTCCATGGAGATGGGAGTTTCTTGCCGTGGAGACTGGAGATCACCAGTCGCATGGTTCCCTAATTGCCCTGTCAGACACTGGTTACAGAGGTTTGACTGTGGAGTTTGGCACTTAATGCCTGGAGTAGAGCTCACCACTTCCGCTGAGAGTTTATTTTGAGTTTGGATTGAGGTGGAGATGTGCGAATATCTCTGTTACTTCTGTGTTTAAATGTTTTGATCGTGAAAGTGGTTTTAAAAGGATTTTTAAGGTCTTGTTCTTGGACAATCGTCAATGCTTGATTTTTTTTATTCTAAATTTTATTATACAGTAATTTGACATGCAATATGTTTAAGTGGTATCCTGTAAGAGTATCTCCACTGTTTTAAAAGGAAACTGTTCTTGATGAAAATTCGTCAATGCTCTTTGTACATGTTTTTTCTTTGAGTCATAATGTAGTTTCAAATTGTTTTATTTATTTAGATTTTTTTTCTCTTATCTTAATTTTACTGTTATTTAGAGTTTTAGTTGAACTTTTAGAATTTGGCAAATATTTATTGTCAATAGGTTTTGCTAACCTAAATAAATGTGATTTATAAATAAAACTTTGTTATAATCCATTTTAGGATTTATTATAGTTAAGAGTAAATAACTGATCCACAGAAAATGTTGTTCAAAATATGTCTAATTAATGATATATATATATGCATTTAAAATGAATACACATCATGTGTCATCAATATTTAAAGAAGTTCCAAAGTGAATTAGACTGCATTTAAAGTTTCCTATTATTCTCTCCTCTTCGCAGAGAGAAAAAAACAAGTATTTATAGTACTACTCCATTTTGAAATATTCAGAAACTTTAGCACATGCTACTGGTCTGTGTTTCAGAGGAATACAGTGGTCTGCTCTTTTTTTATGAAGATGTAAAGCGTTGACCAGACACATGGCAGAGATGTTGATGTAAAACACTTCTGCTGTAAAGTAATGGGGAGAAAATGCCTGTGGCACGATTGTACAATGCTGGAGAGAGCGAGCGAGAGCACAGTGGGTGTACTCACCTGCCCTTAGGCGTCTGCTCTGGGCAACTGTGCGCTTTTTCCTTCAAGGCCATTTGTGCTTCCCCTCTTCTCTTCTTTTCTCTCTGTGTCTGCTGCTCATCTGCCCTTGACTCCTAGGAGCCCTAGCAGACAGACACAACATGCTAATCAATTACTTCCATTTAGTGGTGAGGGATGATGTTCACGCCATGATGTCTATAATAAGAAAATAGAAGTGAAGGGCAGTGACAGAGAGATCAGCACATATCAACAGTGTAGCTTAAACTGTAAAGGTTTCATATAAATAAATAAACAGAGCTTAAATTGCTCCCTAAAACATATTGTCACACCTGTTTTCTCTTTCGTCGTTTTCCCTTGCTCTCAGCTGCTCCTCGTTTTCTTAATTAGCTTGACTATTTATTTTCCTCCTCCTTTCCCTTACCTTTACTGGTGTATTAGTTAATGTTGCTGCTTAAGTTTTCAGTCGACCTGCTGTCTCAGTTATCTTCTCCTTTTCATTATTCCAGTTTAAGTTATTTCCAGACGGTGCTTCTGTAGTTTTTAGTTAATAAACTTTTTGTACTGACTGCATTTGGGTCCTCCTCCATTATTTGCCTGACACATATTCATATCATTTGTTTAATTGATGTATTGTGCTAAAGTAAACATCCGATAGCAGTCTCCATTATGATGAACTTTACATGGCTCTATTTCAACGGTTGTTTAATGACTAGGTTTATGGGGTTTTAAAAAGGATTTAAGGGATCTCGACTGTCGAGTTTATGATTTTTCAGACAGCAGTTTGACCTGTAGGCTTTCATTCTCCTCAAATACATTCTTCCTCTGAAAACCTCCAAGAAGCTGGAAATGCTAGAGGAGGTCAGAGTCATGTTGCGTTCCTTCTGTGTGGAGCGCGAAAGTGACTCAGGGGGGCTTTTGATATCGAAGTCCATCTTTTTGCCAGCTTCAATAAATATGTGGGTCACCACTCTGTTTGAAATGCGAAATATTCATCATCTTGTGTTCTAAACTCCACTATTGTGTGTTTGGACTACAATACTATAATTTTCACCTGTACAAAATGGACATAGAATAATATTGACAGATCATTCAATATTCTCTTATTCTCCTACGTTGGATAATATTGTCCAAAAAGGGTATTAATTAGATACAGAGGGCAAGGCAAGCCAATTTTATTTCCTACACAGAGTAATTCACATTGTAAACAAAGAATAAGAATAAAGTACATTTAATAAAATCAAGCATAAAAAAGTCATGTAAAATCATAGGGATTAAAAACAGAAAATTTAAAACATAGATTAAAACATAGATCAAGATAGTGAATTGCAGAGATAAAATAGAAGGGAATGAATTGGGTGGAAATAAAGGTTTATTGTCACTAACGGTTGAAGGTCACTGAAGACTTCAAGGTAACAAAATAGAGATTTTTTTATGTTGTTCCTTGTTAAACTAATACATTAGCGGCTTACTTATTTACTTGCTTATTACAGATAATACTTCTATAATTATTTACTTGCCTTCCTGCACTGCTACAGTGACTGCATCTCTTAAATTAACAAAGAGTACTAACGTGACTATTTCATCAACTCTCTAAATGCAGTGCGTAACTTCTTAACAGATGCTCTGCCATCTTGTTTCTGAATTCCAATCGCTCTTTTGTTTTCATGACTGAAGTTGCTTTACTTGTCACTTGTTGTTGCTCCCTTGAGCTGAAAACAGAACAAAAAGTTTACACATTGAGAGGAACCCTTCTTCTTTTCAGGTGAGCTCCAAGAAATTATGAATTTAAAAGGCTTGATTGAAGAAATGTTAAGGCAATGTAAATGCATTTGATAGAGTTCTACTGTCCCCTAATAAACATTGTATTATTTGTTTTTCTAACGCAGACATCTCTAATAGGTGACCCTAGGTCCAGATTCGCTAATATGTGACCCAAAAACTGTCTCATTAGCACTTGGAGATGCAGCTATAGCTTAAGCTTTGACTCAAAATCTAAGGCCCTGTCCACACCTACCCAGTTATTTTTTTCTATTTTTTACCGGGTAAAACGATCTAAAACATTGCAGTTAGTTTGTCTCTAGCAGACTCTTCACCCATTGAGGTTAAATCAACCAATCAGAAGCTTCTTTTGGCTCCGCTCTGAGACTCTTCAATTGCCCGATTGATTGTGTGTTAAAAAAAATCTCACGTTACTTCCCTTCAATTTTTAACCACAGGTGGTAAATTTGAGAGTCACGACTCAGCAGGTAAGAGAAAGTTGTAATGGTTTGAGCCCCAGAGTCATCCAAATTTAACACTTTGATAATAAATCTCACAGCGCCGACAGAAAAGTGAGATCTCTTTAAGAGTTAGTATACTTGCTGAACTATTTAAAGTTTGAGATTTCAAAGTAATTAATAAACATATATGATGGTAAAATCTAGTAAAAACAGTTGGAGAGACCAACAAGAGAGAGAGAGCATTATCGTTCTAGGTTAACCATTGTATACTTCCATGTGTGTATGAGAATGGCCCTGACTCCATTCAAGTGCAAGTTAAATGTTTTGGCAGGGGAAGCTAGGGCTCAATTCTCTCACTGAGCAATGAAGTAAGCAGTTAAGAATATGAGCCTTTAAAACTGTTGTTGAAAATAAATTTTTATATGTTCATATTTTTAGTTGTCAAATTGATTGACACTTTTGAGAAGCAAAATAGGAAGTTTTTTTACACCTTGAATTTTCTTTTTTTAGCACCCTTTTTAACATTGTTATTCCTGTTTATTTTCAAAATCAGTCCTGCTTTTATTTAATATATTAGATACAGTAAATATATGCTCAGTTCCATAACAATACATTTGTTTAAAGGTTTTTTTAATTCTATGGATTTAATGTGATATTGATTACGCACAAGCTGATGCAGTATATAATTAGACAATAAGACCTCTGGTTCCCTCAAAAAAAATTTAAGTAGACTAGTTTAGTTGAAGATTACTATTGTTGGTCTCATCACATGGGCATTATTTCTTCATTCTTTCCATAATTCTTTCCATCATAACTTTGAGCATGTGGCAGAGACTTCAAAATTAGATGCTTTTAAACTTTCTTTTTCAAAGATGAGAAGAGTTCATTTCCAAATCCGAGTCTGCTATCTTGGATATCTTTTTATTTGTCAAGTAAATGACTGCGAATATCATTGTTCTTCTGCCACCAGTAAATTGTCCGCGGTTTGGGTTATTTAAACACATGCATTTCAATAACCCTTAGAGAGCCTCAGATCTTGGGAAAAATGTTGAGGGCAAACACAAGCTAGCGTGTGATTGTGTGTTTTCTTTTTGTCCCTGGAGTTTTCTGAAAAATCACAGTGATGACGGCATATGCTTGATACGGCTATTTTTGGCACTAATGTTTTTACTGTCTGAGGCCTGACAGGGAAAATATTTTACCAAGGCACAGCACAAATCTGGCACCTCAGATGGCTATTGTCACCTTTGAAAGCTCTCATGTTAATCTCGTTTAGTCTAGACCTGGGAGATAAGCGCACAAATGGACAGAGTTTGTTGGCATGCATGGTAAATGAATGTTTGACGGTGATGTTTTTTCTGGTAGGGTTTTGCTACCAAAGATGACCAATACAAAAAAAACGAAAGCTTTAAAAGACAAATGCCTATTAAGTTAATTTCACGAAAGCACTTTTAAAGTAAATTGATTTATAGTTTATCATAGTTTGTATTTGTATGGCATCTTGATATCGCTTAGACATTATTTTATTTGAGAAAAAGTTCATAATCTGGAATAGCACATTTCTAAATAAATATTTTTTTAGAGAGTCGGCTTTAAAGGAATACAAAGAAAACTTAGACACATAACTCAATTCTAAATGTTATTTAGTAGTCAAAAAGCAGTCATGCATTGATGTTTAAGATCCCGCTTTAAACAACAGTTTACCTGCTCCTCATTCAGAAAACAGTCTGCACTGAAATGTTTATGCCCATGGAAAAGCTTGGGGGGACTTAGGAAACCATTACCAGTGTCCATGAAACCTTTTAAGAATCATCATGGACACACTTCTAGACAGGTGTTGCTTTTAAATTTAATTTTCTCCAACTCCACTGACTAAATTGTCATTTATTCATGTGGTTTATGCATAATATCAAAATATAACGTTTCTGCATTAGCAGGCAATGCATGGAAAAAACATCCTAAGCACAGCTTCTGCTAGATTTGCTATTGACCGAGAGCTCTGACGCTCATGTTTAAGCTGTGGCTAATGGAAATCTACCTGACATTAAGAGCCATTTACACTGCCACTGTGCCCTAATTCAGATTTTTTTTTATCTTATCGGCACAGAATTTAAGCGTTCTATAATGGTGGGAACAGGTAAAAATACATAGTTTTTGATGTTTCATGAATAAATGCAGGTGTCACCTTCATGTGTCACATGTAAACAGCCAATTCTCATTTTTAAAGCCATTGCAAATGTTGCTTTATTAAAATATTGGGATTACATTGTATGAGAAGTGTGTCTGGGAGCACCGTAACATAAGATGACAGCAATAAAAATTGTAGAGTACAATGGCTAAAGTTATATGCGGCTGAAGATTTTTGGGATAAGTCAGTTTAAAATCAAACTAAAGGCTCATACAGAAATAAATGTCATTGTAAAGAGACTTCGATTGCCTTGAAAGAGCAAGGCGTGAAACGTTCTTAGATCCCAACTAAACAAATGTTACGTTACTTAAATCTGAATACAATGAGCTGGTAGCTAACATTAAGGCTTTTTAAATTGTTTATTTTAAATATTGATAAAGAACTTACTTAAAGGATGATCATTTTTAGATGCTAAAACACTATGTAAACACACAAAAAGGAAATGGGTCCCAGTTGAAAGAAAGTGTGAACAGAAAGTAAAATGATAGTATAAAGCAGTGCTTCTCAATTATTTTCTGTTATGACCCCCTAGGAAGAAGAAAACATCTCACACTCCCCCATACATCCCCCAAACCCTGACACCCCCCCCCCTCCTTCCCCAAGCGACTATAAATAGTATTATTTGTCTATACAATTGTTATAAGTACACTTCTAGCTAACACTGTTTCCTTGTTAACTTATAAATATTTTAATTATTGTTAAATGGTTTTTCATGATGTCACTTGAGGGTCTGCTACACTTCGTGTCTACACTTTATACTCATACTCTGTACTGTGTGCAAAGCGTGCATGCTCAGTGCAAACAAAACCCCTACACCACAGAGCGAATACTCCCTGCGCACACTCTGCCAATGAGAGCACCACTGCCCACTAATGTATGTTATTCTAGAATAGTAAAAAAATCATAATAGAAAAAAAGCTTGTTCCCCAAGGTCAAACACGCCCCCCTTGATGGAGCCTTGCACCCCCCTGGGGCCCACTATTTGAGAAGCACTGGTATAAATGCAACTAATCAAATATTAGGATCATGAAAATGTGGCCTAACATGTTTGTGAATGGTAACATTTACAATGCGAAGACGGGATCTTGAATCAGTGCAGAAAAAGTGTAGCTGGTGCTTCAGTGTGAATAGTGCGGTGTAAGGGTGGTAATTCACCAGGAATCATCATCATTAGTAAGTTCAAATTTTGTTGCTTTACACATATTTGCAGGCATTTTTTAGGATCTCATGCAAAAAAAAATTGTTTACTAATTTGCCTAGCATGCAAAACAGGTTTTCTATTCATTATTTTGAGAGTTATTAAATGTATTGCAAATGTTTTTTTTTTTTACTTAAATACACACATTGTGTTCACAAACATTTAATCATCAATATTGGTCCTAAAATCAAGATGTGTTTTGTCACAAAATAGCTCAAATTTTGATCTTAATCTTAACAGAACCAAGTGCATAAACACGATGGTGTTCATACCGCGCTCAACCAGTTGTGTACAACGTTAATCAAAGTGATATTTTCCACCCCATACAAAAGTCGATTTTGCATCATAAGGACATTAAGGTGTTGTAAAGGAAGTAATTTTGGTGAAGCAAATACTTAATTATGCTTCCTGTTAAATATTAGCCAGTTAGGTGTTTCCAAATCTGATCATCTTATGTGGGAACTGTTTAAGTTTAAATATCTGAAACCTGCCCAAATTAAACACTCTATGGGCGACTGACTAATTAACATGCAAGGTTGTTAAGAAGGTAAATAGTTTCAAACTTCTTGTGTGTCTAAATTTGTAATTTAAGCTAATACAGCTTCTGCTTTATTAGTCAAGTCATTCCGAATCCAAGCGGGTGACTGTGCCCTTTTATCCCTGTTTAACATCTACTGTGTCTTCTTCAACTGAATACAAGTGATCAAAAACTCTTGTTCTGGCACCACCACCCACACAGTCTCCCCTAAAAGTCAGCCCTCTTTACCACCACATAAATAACTAATGGATGATCAATGAGGAGGGACATCAGTGAAAGGCTGAATAGAGCACTCTTAAAGTTTGTGCTTTGTAATTATCTCCATATATCTGTTGCACACTCCCTCTCTCACTTTCTTTTCTTTCTTTGGTGTTAATTGAATGTTTCTTAATGCAAACTGCTCATCTTTAATGAATACGATATGCTGGGCCTTCTGTTCCTGATCCCAGATCAGAGGTACTTGAGAAATCTTTTCTTGCTGTGCATGTATCAGATGTTTAGGCCTTTAGCTTTCAACTGGTGTGTTACCAGGTTTGCTGGAGGGTGTTTTATTATATCCCCTTGCTCTTCACCTTGGCACCTGTCTCCTCCATTCTTGGGTAATTTACTTTTCAACCTTCTTTGGAGTGATTGGGGTCCAATTACTATTTTCACTCTGTATTGATATTTAAATCAGCTCTGTCAGCTGAGAGAAAAGCAAGTCACTTGCCGTGCCCTCAATCATTCCATGTGTGCCATGTAACAGATTACGCTGGCTCAAAGTTGAGACACACCAGGCTAGCAAGGCTTTTACTGACGAGGACAAAGACATGCTAATGGCATCCTCACTTATTCACAGTAAATACTAATTATCTACCATCAACTGATCTGCTCAAACAGCTGTGAAGATGTTTTGCTGAGGTATTTCATTTTTTCCTTTTCATCACCACACTTTTACTCTGAAGAAGGCAGATGAGCTGAAGAAGCACTAAGCACACACATTAAGGTCCGTGGGATGTTTCAACAGATGCCTGAAGGATTTCTAAAGTGTTCTGTAGCTACTTGTGTGATGGGTTTTTGGAGCGAGTAGCCCCCTGAGAACATGCAGATGTGAAATCAAAATCTGGCATTGGTTTGTGTGGAGAAGAGGTTTTAGGGTGCTTCTTCACAGAAATTTTGCATATTGATAGATGAGTCGTGTTTTATTGTCTTTCATGCCAATTTCATGAAAAGTAATTTATGCTTCTATAAGGAATTTATGAAAAGTTTGTAACAGTCTGTTTGTTTTGAACAATAAGCAGTCTGTCTGTCTGGAGTCTGGATCGTCCTCTCTAAAATGTTGGCATAGGCTTAGAGGAAGAGTTTCAGCGTACCTTAGAGGAAGTTAATTCAAAAATTCACAAAGCAGTTCCATTTTTTTTGTGGTTAATCCTAGCTATAGCCAGTCTAATTGATTATTCATTGGGCTGGCCCTGTAAACAGTTTTCAAGTTTTAGCGATTGGTGCATCCCATCCATTGCGCTTCTATCTGCCATCGCTCTGTTTTGCTTGCTCCTCACTTAATTTGTGTCATCAGTAGAGACCACTATTCCATGGGCTTTTGTGGTTTGCTGTACTAATATCAAAGGATACATCAGGAGCCCATTTTCAGAAGCTGAGATTGCTCTTGTGGATTTTTATAGAACGTTTAACAGGTTACTCCTTAGACAGAGTAGCCAAATTAGTGGCGAGGGATCTGATGACATATGATGAATTTATCAAGAAGTGTCAGAACAGTTTAATTTTGGAGGGGATTTGCCACTATGCCATTTTCTTGTTAAACTCTAATTCTTGTTCTGGAAAAGTTGGATTTTATTTCGAGGTTTCATTTAATAATAATTAATTAATAATTAATTCCTTTTAATAAAAAAATAATAGTTTCCTTGATAAACTAAACAACATTAGTTTTCTGTCTTCACTTAAATTTGGTCAGTGATGATTAACAATTGGTATGACATTTAAAAAAAGTTCCTAACTTCCTAAATTTGTGAAATGTCAAAATAATGATGAACATGAAATTAATAAAGCAATAAATTGGGTCACAAAGTGGTCAGAAAGTGGAAGTGTTCATAGTTCAGTATTGGATTGGAGTGAAAACCAAAGGACTGTCATGTTTTGGAAGAGGGAGGCCAATCTTATTAAAAGCATAGTTGAGGTAGAAATTTCATAGGTCTTTATTTACAAGTGTCTGATTTTTTAATCTATTGTTTGAATACTTCCAGCCCTGCTATAAATACATCATTAAATGTAAAAAGACAGTTATTAAATGAGTTTTCATGTTTTTTTGCAGATGGGTCTTTTTGTCAAATAAGGAGGTCCTGGTGGGGCAGACAAGATGTCGAGGAGAGTCTCCAATTTATAGTGTCATTTGGTTGAAGTAAAGAATCACCTGTGTTGAAAGGTTTGTTTTGCTGTTTTTGTTATCAATTGAATCAGTTTTTTTATATTACATGTTGGCCATTAACTGAAAGTAGTTATTGTATTTATTGGAGCTTTTGTTCTAACTAAAGCACATGGTGTGCTTGGATAATCAATGTGCTGTGGGTAGCCATAGTATAGAGCAAGCAATCTAGCGATCTGTTCAGATTACTCTTCTCAGGCCTCACCATGTGATCTCAGAGGATCTCAGTTCAAGATGATCAAATGCTTTGTGTGAGCTGTTGCTGTGTAACCATGTCTTGCATGAAGTTAATCTCAAAGGACCAGCAGAATGTTGTTTTTGTTCTGCATTCCTAAATGTCTTTGAGATTTCTGTCACGCACCCTGGAGTTTGACCTTTTTTCTGTCACTATTTCACAGCTGCAGCATAAATCTTGAAACCGATTGTTGGATCTTAACTAAAGATATATGTTTTTTTGTTTTTACATTTTTAATTAGCTGGTAAACTTATGTACGAAATGCTTTTTTTAGTGTGTTAAATAGTTCATCAGTTTTATTTGAATTGACAGAACCACATATTTGTGTTAATTTTCTGTACATCTGTTCATAGACTGATAAAATCTGGCTGAGTTTGTCTGCTGATGTCTTAGATTAAAGGTTTGATTGGACCCTAACAGAGTCTACAGTAATAAAGATGTGTGAATTGTGTCTTGCACATCATGCAGACAATCTCTGGCAACTTGACTGATTTTTGGACAGGGTTGGTAGAAAATTGGATTGTTTTATTTGTAGAAAAACATAATTGGTCAGCAGCTGGCCATTGGTGTTCATATTTTATTTAAAAATGTTAAACTTTGCATTACATTGAAATGCAATATAGGGGTTAAACAATCTTCAATGCTGTGATTAGTCTATTTGACTAATATTGTTGCTTTAACACATCTTGTGGAAGTGTAATCTAAATTTTATTACTGATGTTCAGAATCATAAAAGTTTTGACACAAATTAATTTAATTAGATTAACAATTAAGCATATTTTAACTAATGTTGAGGTTTTTATCCATAATAAAAAGCAGTTATGTTTTAATTAAATAATATCAAATATTGTTTCAACAATTTTTGTTGGCCAAAGTTGGCTGAATTGGTTTTAAACATCTCATTTAAAAAAACAAAGTAAAAAGAACTATTCTCGCCATGAAAATTGAAATCAAAGTTGGCTTGGGGTTGAAAAATAGAGAAAGAACAAAAAAGTTTAATCTGTGAGATTAAATAATTTAATTTGTATTAAATAAGTAACTTTTACTCTTTATTTTTACCTTTAACTTCTTTGGACTATCCGCATTACCCTGAGGGTGTTTTTTTGTAAGAGCTGTATTGTGCACAGCTGCAGGCTTTTCTTTGAATGAGGTGAAAAATTTAATTGCTGTGACCAATCTGTCCTACCTATGCAGAGCCACACCCAAAAACACCTCTTCCCTGTCTTCTTTCTACTGCAACCCATTCGACTGCAGAATTACTGCAGATAGAATTCAAATGGTTGAAGGAATGTTCAATTATTGTAAAACTTTTAGCAAATATAAAGTAACCTCATGTTGGGAGTTGAATTGCTTAGAATCAAGTCAATGGAGCAGCTGTATCCGTGGTAACCACTAAAGGTAGAGCATGTTATGTGTGTGTTCTGCGTTAATGATATTGCATTTATCTGTGTCGCTGCCCTTTTGCGAAGAATGATAACGAGCTATTTGAAAGGCCAGAGAGCTCCTACGCCCCCCTCTTCTTCAATCGAATACTACTGCAAAATCGGCACATCCTCCATCTGCCAGGCAGTCTGGGAACTAGTTTTACCAGCTTATAAGAGGTACTATCAGCTCGTTGATTCATTTATTTTATCTGTATGAGATATATGATGTTCTAAAATTGTTCCACAGTACATCTGTCTTTAAATTTGTTATTTGCGTTAGGGTTTTAATTCCAGTTTGTTGTCAGTGTCGAGGCTAGTAAAATGTAACTGTTACAATTAATTTGATTTATAATGTAACTTAATTAACTGTAATTCTAAATGTTAGTTTTCGTTATTGTCTGCATGTCAGCATTAACATCAACTGTTTGCTCATAGGAACCTGTAATGGACCAAATATGTTGTTATATTAACCAGAATGTAGATGGCAGCTAGGGTCAAGGTGTAACATGAATAGGTGGAATAGCAGATGAAAAACGTAAAGCAACTAGAAACAATCCTTACATTTTCCAAAGCAAATGTGCTTTATTCACAATAACACAGACAAATTCAAATAGTGCAAACATTTTGTAACACAAAGTAGCATAAAATTCAGGGACAGAGACTAAGGGGCACCGTAGCTTTAGTCCTAAACAAAAACAGGACAGATAACACCCTCCCCAAAATTCTAAACTAACTAATATAAAGCTGATAGAGAAGCACTAAACTACACTAACTGTATAATTAGTACAATATGCAAACCTGGTGCACATCACTAAACTAGTGTGTATAGCCGAAAACAATGCTTCGTGAAAAATGTACATCACGTGATCTACTATGCTGTATCTGAGAGCCTGGAGATCAGAAACGTCAGGGAACAGCCGTTTTTTTTTTAATGCTACAGATCACCTCGCATCCCAACTTATTTGTTCATGTTTTCAGCCACGGTATGCATTTGAGATGTGTTACATGACTAATTCCTTGCTAAAACAGTCCAAATGTAGTAACAAAGAGATAGTTGTTTCCAAATTGATTATACTTCTACAGTACACAACAAAAGAACAAGAGTGCATATTTTATCACACAGTCTGTTTTGATTCCTTTTAGGGTCCACAATCTATCAAAAATATTCTTCATTTAAATGTTATTTTCACAAAAATAGAGGGCATCACAAATAAAAAAAATCATAATCTTATTTTTTTTTATCATAATTAAAACACCAAACAACATGCAAAGTCCTTCCCTATCTTTTTAAAAATGTAGATAATAAAGTACATAAAAATAGTTACTGTTTTTCATATTGTTGAGTTTTGTTTAACATACGAGGAAATGAAAAAGATAAAAATAAAGCCTTTCAAGGAGAAACTAAAGTTAATATAAAAAGCTCTAGTGCAAGCTAGGGCAAGATAGGGGTTTGATTAAAAGCACTTTAACAATAGCCCTTTAACAGCTTTTTCGAGGCATATCCAACTGAAGCTTCTTTCGAGAACGCAGCTGTGGACAAATTTTCTTTTTATTTTCTTTACTGAAACTTTGGTTTCTTCTGAAAATTAAATTTTAAAGTGTCGCTAGCACTTCCTGAGATTTCCTGCAACTGGAGTCCAATCGAGCTAGCATTAGAGACCGCGCATTGCTATCGTTTGTGTATGCCAATGTGCGTGCGATGAACACATTTTCTTTTTTACATTGAAATAAGCAGATATCACGAAACAAAAAAATACCCTTATTTTTCTGGAATTAAAAATATATTCACTAAAGCAGAAGTTTAAACACATAGACTTACCATTCTGAAATATTTTGGTCCTGGATTGTGTCGTGTATTAGTGTCACCATGGGTTCTTACTCACCACTCTTTTTTTAAGTATATAATTCTGAAAGTAGCACTGTACATTTTGAGTGATTTCTGCACCTAAAGAACAATTTTAGGGTTCATCAACCTGTAATCAGTCTCTGATAAAACTAAACTAATGATTTAAAGTTTGTGGAACTCAATCCAGGTTTTTTTTTTTT
The DNA here is from genome assembly GCA_900490495.1 of Danionella dracula. Taxonomy (NCBI): domain Eukaryota; kingdom Metazoa; phylum Chordata; class Actinopteri; order Cypriniformes; family Danionidae; genus Danionella; species Danionella dracula. The sequence continues at coordinate 4,994,437 of UELW01000039.1, read as the reverse complement.
CAATTTTCATATAAAAGTTAGCTGCAGACATTAGTAGTAAAAGAAAAATCATTTTCATGCTACATTGTTACTTTCTTTTTGAGTTGGACAAATCCATTGGGTTTCTGCTCAATTGCACAGATTGTAATCTTATTCTGGCAGAAAAACCTGCTGGAAATGAAGCCATAGATCACACGGAAGGAAGCAGACTGGCTGATAGAGAGAGAGAGCGAGTGAGAGATGTGGAATAGAGAGATTGTGAGGAAATAATTGCGTGGAAGTGAGCAGGGGCAGGGGGAAATAAATAAAAGCCTGTCTTTATCACCTGACCAAGCCCACATCTCTCTCTTTTGTTACTTTATTGGCGGAGCAGACATTCAAAGCAAAAGGATGTTCTCTCTTCTCCGTCTCCTCACATTAACATTCTGATTCTGCAGTATTTGCAGTATGAAGTCTCTCCTGCAACCCCATTCAGTCTCACAGAGGCAGCTCTGTCTTTGACTCCCTCTCTCTTTCATTCTCACCCGTTTTCCCTCTCCATCTTGGTGCTTTTGGCAGTGTTCGGAGAGGAAGCCGAGAAGAAAAAGGGGAATGAGGAGATGGGGCTATCTCTGTTATGGAGAGCTCTTTAGTGTCTTTGTGCTCTGCATGTGTCCGGCCATACCCTCACATGTACCCCCTTGTGTTTGGATACACATAAAACTGCCCGTTCAGCCCTGGCAGGCGTTGCCATGGAGACAGAGCAGTGATAGACCTGGAGAAAAGCTGCAGGTAACTGAGAGAGAAACAGAAGGAGAGACAGACTTGAAACAGAGAGGGGGGTTCTCAGTAGGGAACAGACTTATTTGAAAAGACAGGTGCCAAGAGCACATCCAGTCTGTAGATACTGTGATGACCTCACGAAGAAATCAATCCTCTTGTACCTGTGGTATTATCGCCTTTTTAGAAGTGTGTTTTTTATTGTGAAAAAAGTTTCATGTAGCACCATCTGTTAGCAGTTAATGACCAGCAGCACAGAGACATATGTAGCAACCATATAAATGGTTTTATAAAGTTACAGGTGTTTGATCTTCTTTTTGATCAAATGTTAACAAGGCTTTTGTCTTTTAACACTTATGTGTTGTATAATTGTGATTTGAGCTGTTTATTATTTGTCATGTAGCTGCCATTTTGTGTTGGATTGACATGCTGACATGGTGTCACTATAATTGTATTTGCAGAATATGAACTATTATGAAGGTATGCACCAATACCACATTTCTTTAATGTGAGTACAAGTACATTCATCTGAGTATCTGCCGATACCAAGTACTAGAACGAGAATAATAATACCAGTACATTTTCGATTTTTATTATTTTCTGGCATTTTAATAGCGTTACTTTTTTTTACTGAAGCAGACACATTTTCACTTCTCTTTATAACGAACTACCTTGACAAATGATTCACTTAAAGAAAACACAACTATTTCACCTACAAAGATTGTGAAACATTTCAATTATGTTATTCAGTCTATTTATTAAATGTAATCATCTTAATACCAGTCTTGAAAATCTACTTAAAAGCTCTGAATATGTTTATTTGTAAGCCGCTAGTCCATGATGTGATCTCGTTCTTCAATTCACAATGAAATGGGTAGAGCCTCATTTGTGTAAGCAAAGTTGGCTGTTGGCAAACTCTTTGTACTCGATTTTGTGCTGATTCTTGTCATATCTTTTTCGTCAGCTTTGCCTTTGACACCAGCTTTGATGTTAAGAAAATTATCCAGACCGCGACCATTTTTGCACTTGTTAAGCGCAACTGACATCCCACTGTTATTACGTGGAGTCTACACACTGGAATAGAAACACTTTTTTTTATATAAGTATGTGTACTCAAGTACAGAATCGGGCAGATACCTTGGTAACGGTGTCGATGCATCGATGAAACGTTTGCAGGACAGCCCCTGGAAAAAACGAAAAACAATAGTTAGAAAAATGTAACAGATATCAAACAGGTGATCAGCATCAGCTGCAGTATGAGTGGTAAATGATGGGGATAGGTTAGATATTGAACCACATAGTTTTTTTTTTTACAGTTTCTATGTTTGCTAGTAAACAACCTTCTATCAAACAAAAGTTAACAGCTGTAGTGATGTCCTTCCAAACGATGCATCAAATTGCACATAGCAAAAAATCTCATCCATTACGATTACAGAGTACTGTTCTTCAGAGCAGGCATAGAGCTTGTTTTTAAAACCTTAATGTGACAGCTTCTGAGATTTGAACATAGTAATCCTTGACACTGAAAGGACTAGAGTGAGTCAAACTTCATATTATGCTTGCCACTGAAGTCTGATTACTCTACTGGGAGCCCAGTTGTTGATTTTGAACTTATCGGCCTGTTTTTTAAGTGACAAAACCCTAAACCTTGTTGATAGCACAATATTGAGCACCAGTGTTAATTTTTTTTCAAAGCTTAAACTGTACAAAAATTTTATTATTCAGTTTTTATTATTTCACAACCATTTTCTTGTTGGTGTGAGTCAGCTGTGCAACTGTGTTTTTCCATCGGCAGGAATCTATTTCACACTGTGGCATGTGCAGGGTTAATGGGCCTTTGTTTGACCCAGACAAACCACTGGCTGATGCTAATCTAAGCTAATGAGGAGATTCACTCTAGAATTCTCAGAATTAATGTCAGCATGAAACGCTAATTGTGATTATCTCCGCTTCCCTATTATGCCAGGGTTTATCTGAATGTACTAGCTTTTGAAAGAGGAAACAGGTATATTGGGACATGATTGTGTCCATTGAGAACTGATAGGATTGTTGACTAATTACTGTGATGTCCAAATGAATAAAAGATTATGATTTTGCTATCATTCAGATACATGGATACCTAATTGTATATTGGTAACTACACCATTATAAATATCGAATGGAGGGAAGCATTTATATATTTCTGTAAAAGATTCCCTTTCTCTTTTGGTAGCGTAACGCTGACACTAAGCACCATTATGTTCCATGAACAGCACCTCGTGTGTTGTCTTATGTTTGAGTTCACTGGTTTTCCTCTCAACCCCTCCTGGCCTGTCTAATTTAGTTGATCGGGGTGCACTGAACTAAAATTTTTTTTAAAGTAATAATGAAAAATCTTGGCTGAAATAGTTAATATACATAGAATACCAAATAATTACCGAATAGTTATCAAATATAGATGTTGATTGTGTTTTTTATTCTTTATAAGTAGTTTTTTAATTGCATAAATAGCTAAAAATATATTTGACGTGTGTTTCAAATAAACACAATATTAATTTGAACAGTAGATGGGCTAATAAAACAAACAACAGAAATCATTGACCAGTCTTGAGATCTTTATTAGTCCACATTGCTAACGATAGCTTCCTGTTTTGTGTGTTTTTGTTGTTTGTTGAGCACATGTTTTGTCCTGTTTTAATTTTCCCTGTACTCTCTAATCATTGAGACGGAATCTGCCTTTCACCGTATCCACTATGTATTCTGATAATCTCTTTAGTTTTGTTTGATTAGTCCCCATTTATATCAACCTTTGTCTTGTTTATTGTGTAACTCTAACCCATCAATGAATGTAGACAGTCTTTTTAGTCTGTGTCTTTCTCTGGAATTTCTTTTGTTTTAAAGTAAAGATATTTTTTATACTTATACTTAATACTTAAATATACTTAAATATATCAGTCTGTGTGGTTTTCATAATGTGACACTTATATGACTAACATATCCTCCTGAAAACCAAGGAGAATACACATCTTCCAATTTATCACTATTTTGCCTCAGCATGAAAACAAAGTTCCCCTTGTACCACACAAACACGAGATATAATTGTAGAGGCCTGGATGTTCCATCACATCAGGACTAAAAGGATGATTCAAAAGACTACAACCCATCAATGAATGTAGACAGTCTTTTTAGTCTGTGTCTTTCTCTGGAATTTCTTTTGTTTTAAAGTAAAGATATTTTTTGGTTACGATAAGCCTAAGCTTACCTGGCTTAATTCAAAATTAGTATCAAGCAAAAACAAACTATAGTTTTCTTTCATTGTTTGGTCGTGCTGACCCTAGATATTCATTCTCTGGATGTTTTGAACACAGCTCAATAATATTTGGCTGACCTCAATTGACAGTTGATTCACTTGAGTTGTAGAATAAAAAAAAAATAATAATAATTAATTAAGTTTGGGGTCTCATTCCAGTTATTCCTCCACTATTTGTTTAAATAGTGTGTGTTATTCCCCAGGTACTCAGGGAAGGATTGATTGAGATTGTTTTTGATTAGTTAATCAAAAAAGTATATGGTAAAATAACGTTACACTCTTTACTTTTTTACTTTTTACCAAAAATGGGAGTGCAAATGTATTTTAACAGAACAGAACAAAAAACATTTCGACCGCACAAGCTTTGAGCTTTGCCACTGTGACGGATAACTATCAGAAACTGGGACAGTTCTCAGAGGGATAGAAGGGGCCGAGAACTGGTGATGAGGACCCCTCACCTCACACATGCACTAACCATTCCTTGAGTTGTCCTTCAATTGGAGCACATGATGTCGCATTGTAACCTGTTAGGTGGAAAAAACATAGTTTTCAGTCTTTCTTGCGTGCAATTTTGCTTCAATAAGATGTACATTGTATTGCCTCCAACAAGCACTTTGATGATTTGTTCAACACTCAGAATGACAAACTTGAACCAGGCATAGTGCAGAGGTGGTGACACATGAGGAAACCATCAGCGGATGGGTAGGAGTATTCATAAGATGCATCCATCCATTACTCCCTTCCTCCACCTGTTCTCGTTGGGAAGCGCTAAGGTTAATTAGCACATTTGATGAAATAGACGGCTCCACAGTTTGGCCTCATTTCGAGTCTCTTTTTTTTCTTCTTTACAATCTTTCAGCTCAGTCCAATTCTCTTGATGTTTTAGCCATTTTTCCTGACAAACTTGTCCCAAATGTTTCAAGCTGTGATTAGCCACTGGTAGATTGGAATCTTGATGCATAGAGTAATCGCCAAATTATATTTAAAACCAAACACCTTTAAGGTTGATGCTATCCATGTAAGAGCTGCTTCTTAAAAGATCCCTGGAGCTGCTATTTAGTTTAGCAGCAATCCATTAGCAAGCCTGACTATGTGCTGATATTTGTTTACTGTGATTTAAATAAAGATAACTGAAAAAACAAGCTTTCTGGGAGCAGTGCTGTCTGAGAATCCTGCTAGACGTTCTCTAAGCTGCCACAGAAACAAGCTTTGACATGACAAAGACTTGCTGTTTTTCAAGTGAAGGCTAGCAACATTTGGCGCTAGTGTTTGTTGCTTTTTCTGGAATGTAGCAGTCTAGATGATAAGAGTTTTCAGATCTATAAAGTCTGTCAATCAGTCATTAATTAAGGTAAATGTCAGTGAGGTGTGTAAAATGTGTTTGCACGTTTTTCCGAGGGTGTGTTAATTTTATGGCTAATGTCGAGCTTGTCTTTGAATGTTCTCTATTGATCCACATGAAAGCCTTTTTTTAAGAGCAGTAACCAATTTATTTTAATGCTGTTAATTGTTCTGTGCTTTGCATTTGTTTTGGTCAAGCAGCTGGCTCTAATTTCCAGTCGGTTACTTCTATTTCAAAGAAAATGAACATTTTCATATTTTTTCTTGAATCTAAGCTTGTGGATTACTTTGTGGATCATCAGAATTACTAGTAAAGGTATGTTGGTAATGACAGATTTCACATTGGTTTATGTAAATTTTTAAATTGGGAACCAGATTTTTTTGTTTGGTTAATTTTACCAAATGCTCAGCCTTGTACACACTACAATATCGGTAAGAAAAGTGAATGAATGTGCACAAAAATAAGTGTGCTACTTTAATGGGAAACTGGCCTATTAGCTATTACCCACAAGTTTGTTTTCTTGGACTTTTAGAGTTTTACTCCTGAAAGTGACAGCCTGTCTTCTCACAAATCAGTTGACAAAAAGTAAACAAACATGTCTAACATATGCCAGAGACAAAATACTTAATACTTAAATATACTTAAATATATCAGTCTGTGTGGTTTTCATAATGTTACAATTATATGACTAACATATCCTCCTGAAAACCAAGGAGAATACATATCTTCCAATTTATCACTATTTTGCCTCAGCATGAAAACAAAGTTCCCCTTGTACCACACAAACACGAGATATAATTGTAGAGGCCTGGATGTTCCATATTGATCACATCAGGACTAAAAGGATGATTCAAAAGACTACAAAAGGAGGATATAGTAGTCCTACAAATGTACAATTGTTTCCAATTTGTAGTAATCCTACAATTTTCCAATTTTCTATTCTGCAAAGTTCGAATGGCTTTGTTTTTTACCAGTTTAAAAAGCTGTCAAGCATTTGATGGAGCAGGCAGCAGATCTAATGTGACATTGTTGATGTCTCCTTTAACCTGTTCCCTGTTCACTCGTAGCTTCACCAACAAAATACTTTTCACAGGTGCACACAATGTTCCTGCCTAGATTTTTACACGTCCTTCTTAACAATTCTGCTGTTATTGTTAGAGATGTTCTTTCCTTCTCCCTATAAACCCACTATTCGAAGGGACTGTTTATTATAACTCTAAATGCTGTCTACTTCAATGTGGACTCTTCTTCCTTCCTGCCTCCAAAGCAGTTTATGAAGGCCAGAAAGTAATTGCAAGGTTAAACACCTCTTGCACATCGCCTTGCTGACACGGATGGAAGAGAGAGCGTGAATTTTCTGTGGAAGGCAAGAGATGAGCCTTGGAGTGAGAAAGGATGGATGGTGAGCAGAGAGATGGGAATGATAAATCGTGTGCTTTGGGAGAGCCTCTTCTTTATGTAAAAGAGCTCCTTTCAGACCTGACACAGTCATAAATCAGACATGGGCTTTTCTCTCTAATTTCATTGAGTTGCTCACAAAACACATTTTCGTCACTTCCAGCCTGTGTTTTGGAGGGTTAGTAATATTTGCCTGATGGATTTGTTTATCTTGTAATTCTTTCTCTTGTAGTGAATTTCACTTTTTCAGTCTCTCATCACTGAGGCGTTGAAACTTTAAATCTTAATCTTGATTCAAACTCAATTAAAACTTTCCCATGGTTTCCTGGGTTTTAAACATGTCTCCAACTTGAAAAGTATGAACATTGTATTGGACCCGAAAATCAACATGTAGCCAATGGAGCTAAAAAATAAATCTGTGTAATATGAGATATCTTTTTTTGACCAAGATAAAAACCCTAGCTGCTGCCTTTTGTACAGACTGTAATCTGAGCAACAGTGATGTATTAATGCCAATATAAAGAGCATTGGAATAATCAATGTTGAGCTGATTAGAGCGTGGATGACACATTCTAATGCCACTTGTCTAGAAAAGGCTTCACCTTTCTCAGCATGCAGCATATAAGAGGCATATAAAACCGGGCCTAAAATGGAGCTTTGTGGAACACCACAGTCAAATAGAATAGCTGGTGAAGCAGCACAGTTAAATCTACTAATAAAATTAACGTTAATTTAAATGTAATGATTAGTAATGGTATAATGGCTTTTACTATGTAATGTAAAAGTGAGGTGATGAAATGGGTTAATGAGTGTGACCTTTGAGTGACACCAGTCTCAAATCTCCAGACACAGATGCTGTTAAAATATGTGTCAGGACATTGTAATAAAGCTGCTTGGTTAACGAATAGTCTGGTTCTGCCATTATTATTTTCATATAAATACTGTGTCTTGTGACAGTTTGTGTTAATTTAGGTATTAAGGTAAATTTTTTTATTATTGTTTCAAACAATTGTTCTAAAATGTATTAATTAAATTATTGGGTCATGAAAGAGTTGTAGTGGGCCATTCCTTGCTAATATAGATTTTATAAAAAAGTTATATTATATAATAATATATAGTTATAATAATATAGTTTTATTGGTACATCTAATTAAAGGATAACACAAGACATATGTCTAAACCACAGCTGCCTTCTGATAAAGGGCCCTTGAACCAGTGACTGTTAAGTTCCACCTCCAGAGTGTCAAAATTCAGACAGATCACTGATCCAGAGAAGAGTTTTGCTATCAAAGACAGAGAAAGTATGCACAACGAATCATCCCCCAAGCTGTGGGACCTATCCTCACTCCCTCATGCAGGTTCATTTAAAGCTTTCCCCTTCTATTTCTTTGAATGCTGTCCTCTCAAATCGAGCAGCTTTTTGTGTGCAGTAACAATAATTTTTGTGCGTTAAAGTTTCATTTAGGTTCTTGGAAAAATTAGTCATATTCACTCACCATTCAATGTGTGCTAGACTGTTTTGATCTGTAATTCAAATCCATGATTAACCCTGTTTGACATAATGTCATAGCTCTCCACAAACAAACTGTCTGCTGTGCATTTCAGGTGTTTGTGTAGGTGTGGTGAACCTTCACCAACTCGGCTCTCAAAGCAGGTTTGGGTACATTTTGAAGAAGGTGTGTGCGTTTACTTGCGTGCGAGTTGTGTTTGTCTTTTTGTGACTGGAGATTGAGTAAGGGATGGTTTGTTTTCCTTCAAATGGGAGATGTGTGTGTACCTTTGTGTGTGCAACCTCTCTCGCCTCCAGCTGTTTTGGTAGATAAGCTGCTGTTGACGAGCTTCTGGTTTGTGCATTGATGGAAGTGAGCCTCTACTATCAGACGCACACCCACTGTATCATCCTTCAGTAAACTGTATCATGGCAGACTGTCCATTCACAGGCTCCAAAACGGTCCACACAGCACAACGCGTGTGATTTGACCACATACACTGGTTGCTATGGAAACCTAATTGGTCCCAGCACAACAGGGACAAAAAAGTTAACTACTTTTCAAAGATTTCCTACTGTAATTAAAAAGTAAGCAACCAATTACATGGATGATGATGATGATGATGATGAGTCACGTACGCATATATCTGTGGCCCTGAACAGTTGTATTAATGATGTCCAGACTTTCCTCATTCCTTTATTGGCTATTTCATTTATGCAGCATGTAAGGAGTCAGAATGTTATGTTAAAATTCTCCAAACCTAGCCTTCCGTCACAACGTTTTGCAAGTCAGCCTTTAACTATATAATCACTGGCTGAATCTACAGAGCATGTTTCGGTACGATAACACTGACCAAGCATCACTGTCAGCTTTGGCTCCCTGAGTCTATGAAGTATATCCATCACCAAGCAGCAGGGCATGACATGGAAGGAATCCTTCTAGGTTAAGAAATATTCTGACCAAATGTATTAAATTTTTTATGTGTCGTGAAACCATTTTGCACTTCCCATGAGTTGAAGCTTTAACTGCAAATTGGAAAATATGTTGACAATGAGATTTTCTCAGCTTTTATGGCATGTTTCATAACTACTTCATAAATAACGAACAAAACTTTATATTCAGTTTCTTAAGGATACCAAGAATCAATCGGGAAATTGGACTGTGCTGCAAACATTTACCATTTAGATACGAACCAAAAGTTACATCCTAATGAGCTTCAGGTGTTTATAAAAAGTAAACCATTTAAATAGAAAACCTGTGGTTTTAGATTTAATCACAATATTTTTGTGGTAAGGTTTCCCTCTCGATGCTTAATAGGAAGTCACTGAACTGAAGTTCCTTGAACGACCACATGAGGCTGACTCCAGAAGTGAGCAGGTTCTCCTTCACTGTAATGTTAAAACCACCCCTGGCTCCATTAGGTTTTTTGATTTAGATCACTAGTTTCCATAATGTGATTGGGATGAATGATTTGTACATTTTTACAAACATGATGCTGTGCTAAATGACGTAGGTTTTTTTTTTGACATGTCAGTGAAATGGCGTCCTGGGCAGGCTGGTCTTAGCCAAAGAAAGCTTCAAAACACACGTAAGTATAAGAGAAAGTCATGGCCACCCTACAAGGTTCTCTGACAGGACCCGGCTCAACCTCCATTTTAAAAATATCAAATCTATTTATGCACAGTAATCTATTTATCCACATTATGCACAGTAAAGGTTTGCCTGTCACTGTTAATTCATGAGCAAGCTCATCTCACATTTAAACATAAAAAAAGTCAATGGTCACTCCTCCTATTTGTAATTAAAACTACAGAAATGCCTGATACTCTTGATTTTCTGACTTTTCAGGACATTCTGTTCGAGGGCAGGATTTGAAAGGATTAAAATTGTATCAGTCGCTTGTGTGCACTCTAAGCATGTCTTAATATATTAAGCAGATTCACAGGCCTGTGTTTACAAATGTGTTGGAATGAAGAGTGCTTTTCTTCAGATGGAGAAAAACAAAACCTCTCCTCGCTCCTTCCCTCAACCAGACCCTGCAGCCGCACTGACTCCCTCATTCATTCGGTTGATGTTTACACAGCTCAGCTCATAAAAACACCCCTTAAATGCCCTTCTGCCACACTCTGGATGTAATCTGACTCTACCCCTCTGAATAGCAGTTGTTTGCTTGAAGAGGCCAGTCATAACTGACCTAATGAACAGACTGTGGCACATAATGTCCAAGAAGGAGTTTTCAAACGATCTTTTCATTTGAGAGAAAATTGAAATGCATTAGCATTACACAAAAGAAGCTGTATTGCCTCGCCTGCTTCACACGCTTTCTCTCTGTATTGATTTGTTTAAGTGGGTTTTGGGTGACATTTGCTCATTGCCTTCTCATTTTAAAGTTTATTGGATATCTACCACAATGCATGTTTGGCAATCGAAGAAAAGTGGAAAGTCATGAGAAGGTGAGCACGCTCAGCATTTTCAATCCAGCGATTTACGTACTTGCAGCTCCCTGACCCATTTTTCCTCACAATGTTTCGATGCTGCCAAGTGCTCAGCTTAAAGTTGATTCGATTTAGAAATAGAATTTGAGAAGCTGTTGGGTGCATGTGTGCAGACCATTGGATTTCTGGGTAAAAGGTCATTTGGTGGAGGGCAGTGTGCAGATGGAGAATTGGTTAATCCCGCAATATGCTTTTTGAACCTTAACCATACACAGGTTTTTTTCACCTAGTAGCTTTTTTCACTGAAATGGGTCTCGCTGTTAATCTACTCAGCTCTTGTCAAAGAGTGTGTAAAATACCTGAGCTAATGTAAAATTCTGCAGGAGGAAGGTGAAATCCCTCAGTACCTTCTGGTCAATAGTCAGACTGTCTCTAGAGAAAAGAGGCAAATTTAACACACATCTCTTCGAAACCAACTTAATACAGCTGAATCTTCATGTCCTAGAACAGTTGCCCCAAAAGTGGGAAATGTATTGCATAGATTTGGACTGATTTTTTTCCCGAAGCAAAGTTTTTTTGTGTGTGTGTTGAACTTATGGTGATTTTTTTTAGAAGATTGGATTCAATTAGAAAGGCATTCAAATATAAGCATGCCCAAAAAGAAAATTATTAAACAAACTAGTTTAAAATAGAACATATCAGTGTTAACAACACTCTTTTTGCCAATGGTTAATTGGGAACAAATTTTTGACTTAATGTAATTAAATTGGGTTTCAGGTTTACTGATGGCATTTCAAGATGATGTTTAATTAAATACAACTACAACTTCAAATAAGATTACTCTACATCAGGGGTGTCCAACGTCGGTCCTGGAGAGCCACTGTCCTGCCCATTTTAGTTGCAACCCTGCTGTAGTATGCATACTACTCTACTTCAGCCAATCAGAGGACCATAATTAGTGCCACAGGTGTGTTTTATGATGGTTGAACCAAAAATGTGCAGGGCTCCGGCCCTCCAGGACCAACGTTGGACACCCCTGCTCTACATGTTACTTATGTTTTTGACTATTTGCCTTTCATTTGAAATCGAACAGTTGTATACATAGGTTAAATGTGTATAATAAATTGTATTTTCCACAGTTCAAAATGCAAATGTGTATATTATTTTTCACTATTTTGTGCTTGGAGATGGAATTTTCTTGTACAATCCTACAGAGTTCATACAGGCTACGAAAATGAGCAAATTCATAGCAAATCTGCTAGCTCTGTTTAGCATATATACTCTTTTGGCAGAGGGCATTTTTTCACCAACATACGACTAACTGTATAACTGGACATATATAATAACAGCAAAGAATGACGTTGACAATGTGAGCCATTTACTGCACACAAAAGACGGATTTATTTTTGCCGTTTAAGGTTTGAGTAAAAGTCAAGGTTTGTTCCTGTATGCCAGGTATACAAATCATTTGCTTGTAGTTGCTACACACATAGCTAGTGCGAGGTATTCTCTAGCGAATTTAGTTCATGGTCTTGCTCTATAGCTCCTGGTGCTAAATTCTTCTGTACTTCAGTGGTCAGTTTACATGCTTGTGTCCCAATAGCTCACGCAATTGTTTCTCATCCTGTAGCTTAGGCAGATAATTCTCTCTTAGCTCACTTTGTTGCTTCTCCCTTATCTCAAGAACTTACTTCTCATGTGGCTCACATGGTCACATGCCCCTTAGTTCACACACTTGCTACAACCATAGCTCAACAGTTGCTTCCCTCTTTGCTCACAGGTAGGATTCTCCATTAGCTCACACAGATGATTCTCACTTGCATCTTCCTTAGCTCCCATTTCTCCTATCAAGTAGTTTCTTCTCTCTTGGCTTATGTTGATTCTCCTCTAGATGAAGTGGTCACTTCCCCCATAGCTCCTTTGGTCACTTCTCTCACAACTTCCACAATGGGTTCTCTCGTGAGTTAGCTGCCATGGGTACTTCTCCAATATCTGATGCAGTTTCTTCTCCCATATCTCCAGCAACTCGCTACTACCATAGTAGCCACTTTTCTAGTGGAATACCTGCATTTTGAGTATAATAGTTGCCAGGCTCATTTTATTATTTGGGTTTACAGTTTCCACATTTTGCTGGCATCACCAACCACTTTAAAAAATAAATTTATAAAAACCGATACAGTTTAATAACTAAAAAATATTTATTTATACCCTGAACAATCAAATGAAAAACTAAGAAAAAAGACCATTTGTTTTCAAATAATTGTAGTTCTTTTTTTCTATGAAAGTATGTAGCGCTATTGACTCGCCATAGTTCCCTAAAAGAGCACCCTTGTTTTCTTTCACATTCATAAAACATGCTTCAGGTAATTTGATAAGAGTAAATGTTTCATAAGAGTGAATTTAGAGTGAGAGTTTGACCCAGTTTAAAGAAATTCAATCAATTGATGAATATAATTACATTAAATACCACCAGAATGTATGATGATGTTGTTTGCAGAGAGAGAGAAACTCAGTAAAAGATGATGTTAAGCCTTGCATTGAGATGTTTAATCTGTGGATGAGAATGAAAAGGTTTCTTCTTATTTTTTGCAAATCCAGTGAAGATTAACCTGATTTCCCACAAAAAATTCTAGCATTCGCATTGAAATCATCAGATCATATTTTTCAGCCAAGTAGCACACAGTGTTCTCTTGCCTCTTATAGAAAGAGAGCTTGCTGCTTTTTATATTTTGTTTGAATTGGAGAAACATTTGACTAGAAATGTTCATGTCAGATTGCAAGAGTCCAATCCAGTGGCATGTGGCGGATGTTCATGGGATGTGTTCCAGATTCACTGTGTTTGTCCGTATTCACAGACATGTCAACTAATGCCTTGTGGCAAACCAGGGAGTGCTGACAAGTCTGTCCTTGTTTAAGGTTGTCCAGCGATGGACACCTAATCCAGGATTAACTGTGTGTATGTTGTAGATGGAAAAGATACCATGGGAAAGCAACTTTTTTTAGTGAGTGGCTTCAGCGTGTTGCTTTCGCAGAATACGATGTGTAATGCACACAGAACTAAAACATTTTTGTGATTATGTGTAAATCATAACTTCCTGCTGTTAGAAGTTATGTTGGAAATTATTTATTTTATTTAGAGCTTTGATATACATTGTTATTTTGAAGATGAACAAAAATCTAGGTTTAAACATTTTTCTGTTTTCATTTATTTTTCTTCTATGTATGCTGGAAGTGTTTTTAGATTTCACATTCACATGCTTTTTTTTTTTTACTTCTCTGATTTGTAAACACTGTAGAATGTGAAGTCTTTCTTTCACTTGTTTCATACATTTTTATATTTACAAACAAGACAGAATAAAACAACAATTCATGTCGTACTGTTTTTTTTAAGCAATTTCATTCAATTAATTTTATTTATGCTCATGACCATTTCAATATAGTTTCTCTACAGTCATCAAAACTAATGGACTGCTGGTGCATTAACTCAAATCAGCTTTAAGCAGCTACCTTGTTCTAAAACACAGCTTGAGCTTGGTCCACAAAGAATAAGATAAATAACTAAAATTATGATGCATTTCATAACACATATAACTTTTATCTTGTCAAATAGTTACAATTTGCCTCTGTTTCCTTTGATTAATGCCACATAAACTCCCTCTGAGAGTCTTGAGATCCAGAGTTGGATGTTTTGGAACTTTCTTTTGTTAAAAGTAGACGTCTTTTTGACTTCTCAACTTGAGCTCTAACTTTCAAGTCAGGCCTAGAGACTCTGGGTGATTCTGGAATCTGATCTTTTTTTTTATTAATTATGTTATCATCACAGGAATGTTGGATAGAAATGCATTCCGAACATCATTTTGAAAATTTGATTGATTTTTAATACATTCTTTGTTTTTGCTTTCATATTTCCCCTTTAAAACATGTTGGGGACCAATGTGTTTGAAAACTGCTCTACTGTAAATTCTTCTTAACATTATATAACAGTACAGAAAGCCACAGTCAGTTAGTGATATGAATGACTTAAAGCTAAGTATAAAAGATCCATCCGGCTAAAATCCATTCCTGTTATTCTACTCAGGCTTGTGGGTTTTAACTCAGTTTAATTCAACTTTAATTTAGTTTCATTGCCTTAAATCGGACTGAGACACAAGATAATTTGTGTGCATCAGCTATTTTAATTATTTCTATTATTTTTTTCAAATTGAATAAAAAATATTTAGACCAATAACAGTTAATAGTTTTTTAAAGATACCATTGTATCTTTTTGCAGGCGTTTACATCGAAAGAAAGAGTCCTGGCGTTCTAAGTTGTCTGTGTGGATTGAGGATGGTAGAGTGTGTCCTCTGTACTGTTTTCCATAAATTGTCCTCTTTGAAAGCTGCACTGAGCAATTTCTGGGTCTGGTGGACTCATCTCTGACTCCATTAGTGTTTTCTCCCTTTTTATTGTTGGTATTTTCTGGTAGAGGAAGAGTTGTTGTCCAGAAGGAAATTACTGGTTGCCTGAATTAATGATTCAGAGAAGGTGATTTTTCTTTCTGAGAGCTAAGCTTCACCTGAATGAGCAAAAGTGCCCCACCTCTGGTTTATTATTGGCTGTTATGAAAAACATTATATCTTGATCATAATATCATGTATTTATCAGTGTCATTTTCTCTAATTATAGAACTTCAGACAACACTTAAATTGCCACAGTGGCTTATTTATTTTAAAAGGTACTATTAGAAATAGGTGTCGCACTGACAAGTACCATCCTTCACACCATGATTTGTCCTTAATCATTTTCAGCGTTTTGTTTTATTCTTCAGCTTCTCTTTGCTGTCACAGACCTTGTTGCCAGGACAGAGGTGTTTTGTAGTGCCTGAGTAATGCTGTATTTGGTAAAGACATGTGGTGGGTTGCCAGGTTGTCAATTTTTATGCTGCTTGTGGCTTTCCATGTGATTAATCTCTAGAGAAGCCATTACATTGCTCTCTAGGGTAGCTTCAGAGTTGGCCACTGACCCAAGGCAGCTCTGACGGTGGCTTCCATTTCAGATAGAAATTGTTTCATTTTGTTTCTGCTGCATTTGATCTCATTTCAAGTTTTCTGTGGTGAGGTTCTGTGTAATGTCTGTCGGGTCTTTATTGAACATAGTGTTGCAGACTCAGCTTCTAAGAACAAAACGTGGAGAACTTTAGTGAACTATGATTTTGCTAGGTCAATGTATTTTAAAGGGCATGGCTTGTACTTGTATTGTGTGTCTAGTATATGAAGAATTATTTTATATTTCATATCCAGTGTAAAGGTTTGAAGTGTATGTTACTGGGGTTTGGAAAACTTTTAACTTGTAGAGGTCATTTTGTAGAGATCAGCTCGCTTCCCTTTCCAGATCCCTAAACGTCTCTGGTAAAACATTTCTGTAATGAAAGTATAACAGTATAACTATATCAGAGCAATGATTGTTTTAAATGTATTTGTGAATTTTCACATATTTGTGTTCAATTTATTTTTTTATATAGAATGCTAAAATACCATCCCTGCTAGTCAGTGTTCTTGACTCATTTTAGAGACTTTTGTAACAAAGAGAGCTTGATGGATCAATACCAAATTGTTGATATTTATGTTACTGATCCAGTATCAAAATTATCTATCCTCACATAGAAGTGTTTTTTTATCATAAATAAATTTTTCCTTTAGCTTTTATTAGATAGATATGAACATAAAGAGAGAAAGATCTTTATTCTTCGTCCAAGTCATCTCTAGCTCCTCATTCATTTCTCTGCAAAGGGGGTGAAAAGTTTTTTTAAATACTAATTTTAAATAAAAATTATTAACCAATCCCATTCATTTTTGCATAAGCACTATACAGAATTCTGTGGATCTTTCTGCAGTGGTCATTTCCATTCCTATCTTCTCCTAGTCCTGGCTTAAAAGATGGTGTTTCTTCTTCCTCCAGCAACATATATCCCTTCCCTCCCAGGTCTCGTTAGGCGGAGTTCCCTTGAATATTTATTTATATATATATTTTATTCCCTCTATGCTTATTGCCCCCAAAATCCCTTAATGGCCAACTCCTTGATCTTATCAGGATGGGGAAGCATCTCAAAGAATACGATTACTTAGTCCACAATACTTAAAAAGAGAGACATGCAAATAGCTTAAAACAAACACAATAAAAAATCCAATACAATTTAACTACTAGTAAAACACACACAGAAAATAACTTTACAGAATAAATAAATTAACTGTGTTATAGAAATTACCTTAACAGCTGACAGAGATTTTCATAGAATCATAGATTTATCATTCATTCTGCATCTGATGCTGATCACCTGTTTGTTGTCTGTTACAATTTTCTAACCATTGTTTTTGCAGGTACTGTCAGGCTTACTTTTCATAGATGGATCTTAAGTTTGTATATTCTTTATGCTGGCGAGGCGACTAGCACCTGCCTCAGTCAGCGAGGCTCCCAGGGACCTCACAGAGGGAACTCCTATTTAGCCTAACTGACCCACATTAGGACTTTGTGAAGCTGCTTTGAAAGCAAGTGCTAAAAAAAACCCTACATTAAAACTTGATTGATAGAATGAGTGAGAGATATCATAATGAAAAATTGCAATAAGCAGAGTCCAGATTTATTTTCCTCCACTGACCAGCAATGAGTCCTCAGGTGACATTTGTTTATAACATTTTTAAAATGATAAAAAGGAAGCTACAAAAATATTTATTCCGCATCAACATCACAATCTATCATTTGTTCAGGTGGTTGTATTTAATTCAGTATGATAGTCATTCTTTTCACCAATATAGTCTGTGGTGAATTAGGGAACTTACCTCTCTTCTGCCAACCACCTTGAGTCTAGTGTCAATTCAGTTTTATGTGATTCTGCCAGTTCAACTTTTGTGAGTGTATCTGTTCCCATATCTCTCCAGTGAGGAATATGATTTCTGGAGGAACAGTTATTTTTAGTTTTCCGTATATTTAGCAAAAACTCAATGTGTATTTGAGTCCTCTCTTGTGATCAACCCCCCCATGTCTCTCATGAGGTACACTGACTCTGTTGGTTTTTGTGAGGGGTGTGTATATATACACTGTACACTACAAGGAAGCTAGGAAGGTAAAAACTTTCAGTGTACTCTTGCAATTTCTATCAAAAATATTTACAGCAGGCATTTGGAAATCGAGTCAGGGATGAATAAATGTATGCGAATAAAGTAAGTTTGATTGAACAAACTTCATTCTTGATTGTAAATTATTTGGTTATTAGATGAGCTTGCTTTTTGTCTGGTCAATGCAAATTGTATCATGCTGTTGATGTACTGTCACGATCTGCATAATAAAAAAATGTTATTCCAAGTCAAATTACTTCCAGGATCTTTTATCCTTGAAATGATTGTGCGTTAGACGTCCTGCTGCTGGGGACACCTAGATATAAGGTGAGACTGGTTGTCTAAAGCTCTGTGAAAAGGCCACTTGTCACCTGACAAGCTGCTACAACAGCTAGACTCCTGTGGACAGTGGAAAAAAGGCCATGCCAGGGTCACATTGAGCTCAAGAGAAAAGACAATAATGGAAAGATGAAAGAACGCTTAATAATCAAAAGAAAGTATGGTGCGACTTTAGAAAAACTTGCAAATAGTAAAAACATTAATTTTAGAAAATTACACAAAGCCCAAACACAACAGTTATTTCAAGAAATTTCCAAAATGTAGCAAACCCACTCCATATCTGCTTAACTTTTCATAACACATTCAAATATTAAAGATGGGTAAAGTAAACAACCAAAAAAGTGCCTGACATTTTTGCATATAAGAGAAAAAGCAACAATGAAACATCTCAAAAAGTTTTAGAACTGAAAATGATTTGGTTTTTGAATAAAGCTAATTTTCTTACAGCCAGCATTTAAGAGTTTAGAGCTTTTGAGACAAGGTCTAGTATTGAGCTTTGTAAAACCTCCAAATAGTGACTACTGACAGCTCTGTAATGCTGGTTGACTTAACAACTAACATTAGCAAGCCTGCAGTGGGTTTGAGCAATGAGGACAAACTCGAATTGTAAAACAGAGTTTACAATTTTACACAGGAAAAAAACAATGTCATCCTCTGGACTCGTTAACATTGAGAATCATCAATAACAGCATACTCAGAAACTTAATACACTTAAATTATTCAGGCAGGACTACAGAGTTAACTTTATATTAACTTAACTCACTTACCCCATGGGAGCCTTTTTGTACTTGAGCTGAACTCTGCAAACTTGTTCAAAAAAGGTCAGTGGAGAAATTTCATCAGTAGTCTTCCAAAACATCACAAATGTTAAAGAAACAGCTTGGATTCAAGGCTGGTTAGCATCTTTCCCCAGTGGCTTGCTGACGCAGTGAACTAGAGTTATGCTTCCTGCTTTTGATGGTCACTTTGAATCTGTTTAAGCTTGTGGCTTTTTTAGACCTAAGCAAGTGTCCTCCTGGGCATCGGAGGCATGTGTGGATCATTGTCTTGAAGTGGCGAGAGAAGGAAAAAAGCGAGGTCAAGTTAAAGCACACCTACGGTGCTCGTAATATGTTTGCTGCCACGAGACTAACATTACTTCTTTGTGAGCACTTGTCCTGCTCGGTGTGCGTAAGTGCATGTGTCCACTGTCAAGGCATGCTGCATAAAATAAAAATACGTTCAGAGTAGTGAAAAACATTAATAAATAGTTGAAGAAGAAATAAATATGTTATTGAGCAATGTAATGTAAATAAAATACATTTTCTCCTGCTCAGTGGTGTTGCCAGCCTCATACCACTTGCAAAATTATGATGTGAACAGAGTACACATGACAAAACCTGTGCTACAAGTGAAACAAAAATTTCAATGAACAATCGTATTTTTATTTTAGTTATTTAATTTGTCTTTGTCTTCCATAAAAATAATTAAAAAAGTTGTATATATATATATATATATATATATATATATATATATATATATATATATATATATATATATATATATATATATATATATATATATATATATATATATATATATATATATATATAATCACCAGAGCTTGTCTTGTCTGTGCAAGAGACAAAATCCATAAATATTTGGGTGATTAATTGCTGAAGAATTGTCTGCCTTCAACTTATCGATCTTTTAATGATGAATGTGACACTGAGATAATAACGAATGTGATTAGGTTAAGATACCTTCTTTTGGAAACGACATTTTGAGCATTTGAATGATTCTTAAGAATGCTGCCTTCCTGGGTAGCAGGGTTTTGCAGTAGAGCAGGGAAAGACACAGTGGTCCATTTGTGTTTTTGACCCTTCTATCCGTTCCCACGGTTTAGTGGGAAGAAGAGCTGACCCGGTGTGGTTCTTAGCTCTTTACTTCATCCTTTTCACATTTTCTTTTTTGAAGAGGTTTGAAAAGCACCTTCTTGAATTTAAACTGCCCTTTTTTAAACAGAGTTACTTGTTTATATGGTATGAATATTGTTTTAAATATGCTTTTTTTCCCTCAGTTGACTGAGTTGGAGCTACCATTCGCATCATAAGTTACCATTATGTCCAGTACAAAACTATAAGAGAAATATAAATGTTAAGTTTAATTACCTAAACAGCCTCGTTAAAGGAACTTTGTAATTTGAGTATAGTGATTAAATCAGAAGAGCTACTATAACATGTGTCAAGCTTTACTACAGGAAATGTTACCCCTTTTTAGAAGATATTGGATCTGTCCTGTGTGAATCTGTGTTGTGCATTTTTTCATTCTCAGTCTTGTGGTGTTTGTTTCAGAATCTACTAAGATCAACAGGGTGAAGTAGCTCACTTTACATATGTTCATTGATACAACATTTAAATCTCATCCCAGCTCTCTGTTTTCTGTGATAAATTATAGATGAGTAGTCAGTGAATGTTGCTGGAAGCCAGACCAGATCATAGTTCCAGCTCAGAAAGCAAGAGCAAAAACTTCACAGATTGAAATGTTTAGATTTTGAGAATGTTTCAATGAGAAATTCAATAAATAATTAGATAGGTCATTTTAATATCTTCTTTGCTCAGCTGATATGGTTATGATCTCTCTTTAATCAGATGCAGTTTTAATGCCCAATGTCTTATTTATTGTTAGTAAAAACACTATGTAAATAAGGAAACACAAATGGAATGGTCTGATACCGACTGTCTGGACAGGCATTAGTCACAATGATTGGTACACAGATTGCTAAAGCTCGGACGTTCGGCGGGGTAAATTTTTCAACATGTTGTGTTAGGATCACTGCTTGAATACTCAATCATGGCCAATGTTCTCTGAAGCTCTAGGTAGCTGCTTGCTGTAATTGAAAGCATTTGCTGGTGAAATGCTCCAGGAATCAAGTACATCACCATGTGCTCCTTGGTCCCTCACTCTGTTTCATTTGCTCACTGACAGACAGCGATTAATCTGATTAGTGATCTATCAAGTGAAATGCTGTCTCCCGGCTCTAATGGTCAATGCCAGAGCCTGGTCTGAATTATTAACGGATCCATTTCTGGAGACCAGAGACAATTCATCTCAACACACAGATGATATATGAAAGAAATGACAAAAGGGCAGTGAAAAAAACCTAAGTAGGACACGTGGTTAATGGATTTTGTGTATCTTAAAAAAGTTTTACTTTTTTTTTTTTTAAGATTTTGAATCTCTTAAAATAGGATTCAAAGATAGTCTGACAATATGATGTTCACTAACCCCTAGTCTACTGATATTACTGTTTTAATATATATAGGTTTTGTTTTATAACTCATATAGTACTTTTACATAATGTTAGTAAATTGTTAATAGCTATACATAAGCACAGCTTTTTGTTAGTGAACTCATGAAATTCATATATTATATCAATATATATTAAGAATATCAATGGAAATAAAAACTACTTTTACACAACAATAAACAGTTTTAGTAACATAGAAAAGATTATATTTTTTCACTAAACAAATGGATAATCAAAAGCATAAACTATTATACAGTTTTTTGAATTTGTAGTTTTTTAAAGAAATGGTTCGTTCAAATGTATTTTTAAGATAGTAATTTTATAGCAAAATCCATTTTGTGGTCTGTATCACTTTCACACTCAAAGATTTCTGAGTAATTGCAATTTGCTTGTAGAAATCTATCATCCGGTTTTTGTTTGAAGTTCACAATTCCCTCCAGTGAAAAAAAACAATTAATGAAGCGTTTTCTAACATCACGTAAATGAAGGGTTGTGTAAGCAGGGTTAGTCCCTTGTGAACTATTGAAATCCTTGATTTCAGCTCAACGCTTTAATCCCAAACGTTGAGTAGATTTGAAAACTTAACCTACATGTCCTTCTAAGCGATTTTGAGAAGTTTAAAGTCAAGATGGTCTATAAGCTAGATCTAATATATTTGTTTTATACTATTCACCAGCAGATAACTCATTCCATAATAAAAATTGCTAATCCTGAAGGTCCTCCACCCTAAATCTAACCAATAACTATAAACCAGAACAGATCCTCTGCAATAATCATAATCTTAAGCTTAAGCTTACTCCTTAAGCTTCCGCTTTGTAATCACATGTGGCATAAAAGGATTCGATTTTGATCTAAAATTGTGACCAGCAGCAATAAGAGCATCTCCATATGTGAGAAGAAGTCTACTTCCTGGACACTGAGGACATTGTAGAATAGAAACGGCTGACACTCAGCTGGGATACATTTATTACAAGAAAACAAAGTCATTTCAGAATTTGATAATCTAGTCGTGAATAGATTTAGCTCCTGTCTGAATATATATCATCTGTCCAAAATAAAGCAAGGTCCTGGTTCATGCAATAGCAGAAATGTTATATATAAGTATGCATACATAAATCATATTTGCTTTGTTCTAAAGTACAATCCATATATGGTCCTCTGTTGTTCTTTTATTCATAACATGCCATTCCAGATTCCAGATTTGACTTCTGTCCTTCAACTTTTATACAGACCAGATTTCTGTTTACTTGGCAGCGTATATTTCCTCTTTTTTAGTCTGCAATTTCTCAGAGTATGACTTTGAGTTGCTCAAGATGAGTATGTGTTATATAGTCTGAATTTAATAGATTTAGTATTTACTATTTAGAAAAACTCAAATGTAGTTGTATTTGTTTTTAAAATGTATTTTTAGTTCTACATCTAATTGTATTAGTATGAATTTAATATATACTTTTATTCAACTTGCATTTGGAACAAGCAGTTTAACACAAAAGAACAATTAGTCCCAGTTACGACTCAAAGAAGTTTTTTAATGTATACAGTTACTCATGAAGATTTTTTAGTTTTTTAGGATTATGAAGATTATTTCCACCATATTATGTATAATGAATGAATGAATAGTGAATGAACATTTTTTTAATGGTGTCAGTTTGATGGTGTTCAGTAAAATACATTTTTTTACCATGCAATTTTACATTTAATTTCTGTCATAGTTTGAATGTCACCTTTCAACTGCATTGAAAGCAACCATTCCATTTTTTTTCTGGCAATAGTAAACCCAGAAGACTGATAGAAAGCAAACATTGCAAAATATCAAGACACAGCCACTACTTATCCTGGATGTGAGGTGTGAAGGCCAAATAAAAATAAAAATGTAACACAACATACAATAGGCAACTAGTTATGCCTTATTCTTAAACTAGAATACAAACGTTTGTTGTGGTTTTACACCTTGATAAAGAAAGTAGTGCACCAGGTTTGATTTCCAGTTCTTTTTTCTTATTCCATTTGTTGAAATATCTGTTTTAAAGTAAAAAAAAAAAACATTTTTTGGTCTACATATATAGTCATTATTATTTGTTAACCTAATACTTTAGAAGTTTAATCAAGTTTTTCCCTCTCATTCAGTTATTGGCACAGCCAGATCACAGTTGGTTTCGATGTTCATAATCAGATCCTGTCAATTAAAACTATTACTCATTTAAGTAAGTATGTTTGCTTTTGATAGCATGAAAGTATGTTTTTCTTTTAAGAGTACGCTGATGCTTCCATTTTAGAAATGTTTCAATTGTACAAAGATCTTTAAAAAAACATTGAATGAAAGGAATTTTATGTTGATTCTCTTGATATGGTGATTGCAGATAACTGTGTTATCAGACCCCAAGTTAGTCAGTGTAAGAGAATGTTGTGAACACAATGTGTACACGAGCTATGATTAAATGTGTAATTCAGCTGAGAGAAATACACAAGCACCACTCTGCTGTATTCTTTATCCTTGGGTTCTTATTTCAAAACTGAAATCTACTCTAACCACAGTTTGTATCGATTTTATTGCTGTGTAACTTCATGCTTGAAGAGTTACATTAGCTTCATTTCAGATGAACTCTGTTTGAAGGATTTGCTCATTCAAAGCACCAATGGCAACCACTGGACCGAATAAGAATATGGTTTCAGCCTTCTAAGTGTACATTAACACAGGACATTGAAATAGAGAGCGTAAGTTCAGACCTCCCAGAGGCTGAAATGGATCACTGTTGAAGAGATTAAAAGCCATAAATAAGTCCAACAGATTGCTCAATACAGTGCTAAAATAACAGTTAATGTTATTTTTATTGGTTTTAATGTAAATGACCTGTTTATGCAGCCTTATTTACATCACTCCACACACAGAAACTAACTGTAATGTTTAGCAATCTGACATGACACACAGTTAATTACATGATTACTTCTTTAGTTTTCTATTTGCATTATTATGAACCTTTCTTGTTGTCACTAATTCTAAAAATAACATTTATATTAATAAAAAAATATTAAGTGCTCCTGAAGTCCTCAAAGTCCATGAATACACAAAGATTTACTTTTACTTTGAAATGTGCTTCTATTACCAAAATGAAATACTATTCCTGTTTTTCTCGTCATGCTATTTAATGTTTGATTAAAACATTAAGTACTTTTAGATTAAATGATAGATCCTTTTAGCCAGATATTGAAAGAAAATCACATTTGTAGAAGCTTAAATGTAATAATGAAATGTATCATATTTTATACATTCTACATATATACATTTGTATAAAAATATGAAAAAAATAATATGACTTTGTGTCATCAGCCAATGGCTGACCCTCTAGAACAGTGACTCCCTTTTTCCAGCCTCATACCCTTCTGGTGGCAGTTTTGGTCTGGTGGATAAAGAGATCGACTTGTGATCAGAAGGTTGCCAGTTCGATCTTCAGTTCCGCCGAGTTGAAGGTGGTGTGAGTGAAACAGTTGCTCTCCCATCTTCAACAACCACAGCTGTGGTGCCCTTGAGCAAGGCAGCAGTTTCCTGACTGCTCCCCGGGCACCACAGCCATGGCTGCCCACTGCTCCGGGTGTGTGTTCATGGTGTGTTTGTTCACTGCTGTGTGTGTGCACTGGGATGGGTTAAATGCAGAGCACAGATTCCGTGTATTGGTCATTCCATATCTTACCATCTGGTCACTTTCACTTCACTTCACTATTACTTCACTCAACACATGGCAACCTCATCCGTGAATCCCCTGCTACCAAAAACTCTTACTTATCATTTCTAAGCAGATTGAATAACATGCAGAAAAAAAACCTTCGTAGTCTATTGCTTCTCATGACACAAACTAATGTTTTGAATCATTGGTGGCTATTCTAACAACAGACTTAGTTTCTTTAACACTAGTGAAGAGTGTGAAAATAATTGGAAACATGGCCTTAAGCAAACGTTTATTATCAAACCTCACTAAAATATGTTTGTGAGTATAATTGTCCTTAAAGAAGGCAACCACAATTGCCTTACAATCTCTAAAATGGATTGACAACATATATCAAAACTATTGTCACATCATATCAAACGTACTGCTGTTACATTTTCTGTTTAAGTTTAATACATAAAGATAAAAAGTTTTAAAAACAACATGCCTATGGTATAAAAGGGCTATGCAAAAAATGAACATTGTATACTGATGTGTATATATATATATTTATTTATTTTTTTTTTTTTTTATTCAAGAAGGGATGCTAACCAGAATTATAAATTATCAGTCAAAATAACAGATTTTGGTCAGTTAACTGCTTTTTTAATGTTTATTCTAATAAATATTTGAAGAAAATACTCCCACATACTCCCTAAGAACTTTATTCTACATTTAGGGGTACACACATGCCAGTTTGGGAACCTTTCATTAAATAACACTTCAAATGTTTATAGCAGTGACTGTAGTGTCTGTGAGTGATGCAGAGTGGGGAGCAGAGCAGGTTGACATTGCATAGAACTAGGAACAGTTTTTTTCTAAAGTCTGAGAATTGTGGTTTTCATTCCCTGCATGGGTGAACCTCTCCTACTTTTTCTTGCTGTGCACAAATAATGTAACCAACAGAAAAACAGAGAGCAAAATTATTGTCTATAATTCTCTTAAGAACTTTAGAGCTAAAGCGATGAAACGAGTCTGAGGACATTTACAATGTGGCTGATGTGTGATTGAAAACATGACTCTGGTCTCTCTCTAAAAAAATAACAATTTAACATGGTTCAAATCAATGAAATTTACAGCAGACACTTTAAAATGTGAAAAAACTAATAATGTATGAAGGGCTATGTTGTTGATCAATGCAGTTTAAATTGGTGGTTGTTACCACATACATAGTATTTCTCTCTTTAAAACATTTCTGTGTTGCACAGCGTTTATGTTTTCTGAAAATGTTTATCTCTTGCTATTCAACAAGCAACTAGTACCCCCAGCATCAACTAGGGTGGATACATCTTGAGTGACATGTCTAAAACAAGCCCAGTCATGAATTGTACTGAGCATCAGGAGAACAGCAAAAGCAAAGGAGAACAGGATCTAAGCCATATGAAGTTGTACAGATACAGAATTTGAAAAAAGATGGATTTAAAAATGTACTTTAGCTATGGAACTAAAAGTGTGTATTATTTGATTATAATCCTACCCCTTTTTTTATTTTTTATTTTACAAAAACACCATACCCTGGTATTTCTAAATCTAAATCAGTATACTCCATGACAGCCTGTTATAATGCTGTGATATAATGTAGGCTAGACATGTGTGTCAGTTGCTATGGTTTGTTTTTTTGACTCTGTCCTCTGTAACATAATATAAATGGTTGCATTCAGACACCAGGTTCAGACTCATGAGCAATGATAGCCCCTCCACACCCCCCCACCCCACCCTCACTTACCCATACACCCCCTGGCTTTGGGAGAGTGATGGAAAGTGGCGGGTGAAAGGGCTAAATGCCTGAGCCACATGCGATAACTCACTAGGAGTTTGCAAGGCTAACTGCGGTCAGAATGTGATAGCCTTGCACGAATGTGTTCTGGGAAATCCAGCCAGTCGCCCCTCAACCTCAGCAGGGGTTGTAAAAGATGCAGGAGGATGGAATTCCATTGGCGTTTAATTAAATCCAGGATTCGGAGGCTTGTATGCTATCAGTTTGTATGCTGCATGGCTGTAAATAACCCTCCAGCTCATTAATGAGATTTAATATTCCGCTATCAAATGATGCACATGAGGTTAATGGACGTTCGTGTAGATACTTGCTTTCTTGTGTATTAAAAGCAAATTGCTGCTATGATATTTCTGCCATTTTTTGACAGAAGTGGGTTAATTAATGGAAAACTGCTGTAGCTTTCATTTTTTGCTCACTCGGATGAGAGTTCAGCTCCCAGCAGAAACATCTGGTCCTGTTTAAAGTTCTGCCGGCTGCATGTGTGTGTGTTTGCGAGAGACTGTTTATAAAGCGTGAGTGCAAGAGGGATATTTTCCTGAACGTGCCCTAGCTCTGAATCTTCCTCTTTCACAGGTCATTGCTTGGTTGACGTTTCCTGCCAACCCGTCACCTACAAACCCGCAGTTATTAGTCTACAAATCTCTGACGCAGCCAGCTCCAAATGTATTTATGCCCTTTTTTCTCCCTCTTTCTCACAGGGCCTAGACTGAACAAATCTTTGGTCGTCTTTACCTTGTGGACACCTGTGAGCTCTGAAGCGTTTCCATCTCTTCTTGTCTCCTAAAAGAATAACCGTGAGTTTTGAAATGGTCTTTCGCTGTTTACAGTGTTTTAGGTTTTCCACCTGTCTGCACGACAAATCCATATTTCCCCTCTGTCATGGTAGACAAAATCAATTGTAGACATGTAGCATCAGTTGAGACCAGCAGAACTAACAAAAACACACATTGAGCTTTTTACTGTATATTACCAGTTAGTACTGGATATTATTTTTCTGAAAAGTATTTTTACAAATCTTTTGTTGGGTGTGCATTAACAGAGTCAATAATAGTATCAAGTACAAAATTCAACATAAAAAGAAAAATCTCAACTTGTCTTTTCTATTAAAGTTTATACCGCAGCAGTAGTTTAGGTGTTGTCGAGAGGTTTAAATACAGAAATGCTTTTCAAAACAGACTATTGTTATTTGAAGAGGATGGATGAAGAAACAGCAATAATTCAGCTCTGAACCAAAACTTCACAATTTTGGTAGCAAAAGGGTTGTGGTAAACAAGACATTGTATCAGTATTTTACAACGCGTGATGATCAAAAAATCTTAGTTTTATGCCACATGTGCTGAGGTATGGATCCTGTTGCTAATGAACCATCAATGCATTTTGCGGTTGCATTGTGATGTTAAAGATCTCAATAACCTTTGAGACAGAATTGCTCTGGAGAAGTCTATTGGAGATTTTATAGATCCACCCATAATTTAAGTGAATTACATAACCATGCTATTAAGTCATCCAATCACCAAGATACTTATTATTTTTGACAGAAACAAATGTCCTAAATATCAAAAGATTACTGCAATTTATGCAGTGTCTAAAGGGGTAAAAGTATTGTGATTTGAAAGGTTCATACTTTGTTGTATTTTCCTGCTACAGCTTAACACACAAAGTAAAAAAAACAACAGCTTGAATTCTCTCTAAAATGCATTTCGCTTGTTCATGCTTGCTTATAAAGGTGTTTTCATGTCTGTTTTTATTTCACCCAGCCATCTAACCTTCGAACGTGTTCAGAACTCATCAGATCAAAGAATATCATTGCTTTGGAAGTGAACTTTTCCAGTATATAGTGTGCCTTTTCCATGTTTCATCACAGTTGTTTCATGGTGTACACCAAATCTTCTATATGTTCTATATGTTTCACTCTGTTTGTTATATCTGTGGGCTTCAAGTCGATAAATTGTTTGATGAAGATTTTAAATGTTATGCTTTTTGGTTGTGAGTAATTGATTAGGTAATAGGCAGTGTAAAGAAGTAGACAACAAAAAGTCTTAAAAATCTTAAGTGATACATAGATTTCTAAACAAAAATGTAAAAAAAAAATTTTTACAGCAGCATCAGCTTATAAATAGTCATATTTGTCTCAATTCGTCTCTGCATGATCTTTTTGATGGATGACCACAGCTAGTCATCTGCAACTAAAAGACATGTCTCTTTTTCACATGATTCAAAAGTCTCCTCTCAGGTCTTCCATATTATGTATTAAAATATCAAAAATAACTTGTTTGTATTCACCCTTTTTTGGAATCTAAGGAAAATAGCAAAAACTGAATAAAATATTATCCTTCATTTATTAACAATAATCCCAATAAAAGCATGCAGGAAATACATCATTCTTTAAAATCCATATTGAAACATCTATCTGATCTGATTGAAGTTTTAACCATGATTTTCAACGTTATTGGCAACAATGTGACGCTGGTACAATGAAACTGCTTGAAATAAGATCCTGGTATGGCATCCATCCC
Source organism: Danionella dracula (assembly GCA_900490495.1). Taxonomy (NCBI): domain Eukaryota; kingdom Metazoa; phylum Chordata; class Actinopteri; order Cypriniformes; family Danionidae; genus Danionella; species Danionella dracula. Next base: position 4,965,032 of record UELW01000039.1, on the reverse strand, counting down.
TCTGAGAATTGAATGATGGATTTTTTTGGCCTGCGAGATGAAACAACCTTTGTGTTGTGGTCAAACTCTTGGCTCTGACTAAAGCTGATATGGCCTCACATCATTTAGGCTCGCCATTGTTCACTCATTCTCTCTTTCTCTTCCCTGCTGTTGCACTCTGAGCAGAAACTACTGTGTAAGCACTCTCGTTCGAGATTTCTCTCCATCCATTCACTTTTGTCCTAGAATCCACATTTTCATCCAAAGGTCATTGATGGCCAAAGAGAAATTCTCACAGTTGCATTCAGTCAAACTGCTGAGCACAGGTTATCCTTTAGGTTTTTAGAATGATCTGGTATACCGGAGACTTGAGATCTGTAGGGCCAGAAGAGCTCAATTGAAAGATTGAAACCATCTTTGCTAGACTCTGGGTGAGAGTGTACTATTGAAGTTTTTAAATCTGTGACTTTATTTCTACCAAAATTCTAAGTTAGTTACCTAAAAACACTTAACATGAGAGTATGTGCAACGGTTTTAAATCTGTCTAAAAAAACTCTGATGCATTAACTGTCACCATGTTGCGCTCTCTTTTGACTCACCAGAAGCTCTTATGCACAAAAAAGGCAAGGTCATCTGACACTAAAATAACTTTCATGCATCTCTTGATCACTTATTTGTAGAATTCTGTATCTTGAACATGTGTCCAAATTAGTTATCATCATCATGCAGTACTCAAAAGAGAATTCCAAATTATGGGACTATTTTCCCCTAAAACATTTGCATTTGTGGGTTTAAAAATATTGTGTAAAATTAAGTTTTGAAAACAAAATAAATTCAAAGACATTTGAATAAAAAATTCCAAAGCATTATTTATGCACATGAAATCATTAAACTGACACACAACTTCACTGTTTCTGTGCACTTGCATTATTTGACCCTCCACTCTAAATTTATCATTCCATGCTTGTGTTCTATTTCTTCTAGTTTCATGCAAAAAACCTGTCAATCAGAGCTGCTGGACCAATGATGACGTTAGAACCAGCCTTCATTTACACGAAACCTGAACCCATGAATACAAACAATTAAAAGGGAAAATAATCCCATATCATATAATTTATTAGCCCCTGTAAAAAAAATCAGATAAGATGGCCGTTAAGTTTTGTGTTTTTAATAATAAGAAGAAATAATAATGATTTAAATATATTACAATAGCCAGCAGAAAATTTCATATCAAACACATTGTGCAGTTTGTTTTATTAGTTTTCAGTAGTCATGCATTTGTTGCAAATTGTAATTTTTTCCAAAGGTTCAGGTTCAGTCAGCAATAAAGCTTTTATATAATTTGCTAAAATTATCATTTATTATACTTGTATAGGACTTGTCTAAGAACAAATAATTGTATATTTAATAACAAAAATAAAGAAAGAAATTGTGTGTGATTAAATGTTATTATGCATCGTAGTTCACTTTGAGCCCTCAGTTTCAAGGGGGCAGTCATGTTCCTTAGCGATTTTACAGACCATCATACAGTCTTTCAAGCGGTCTTATGCTGCCTCACTGTCGCCCTCCACCACAGGGCAGTGATAAATTGCAGGAACTCAACCAGTGATTAGAACATTTCAGAGCGGTCACCTGGAATGACTTGAAGTTTGAATACAATTATTGGATTGCATAACTGCCAATAACTAAACGAATGTGTTCTTTTTTTAAATAAGAATCTTTTTTTAATATATTTGGTGTGAAAATGATGTATAATAATGAATTAAAGGTTTAGGGCAAATAGTTTGCACCTTGCCAAATCATCTTTAACTAACTGCCAGGTGATGGAGTGAAATAATGAAGATAAGCTATGAAGAGTTAATGTCTTCTACGCTGCTAGAGTAGTTTTGATTCTGCTTTATAGCTTCATAATAATTGTGTGGTGCTTCAGCAATTATAAAATCAAGCTTTTTTTTGTTGCTAATTTTACTCTTGCGATAGCCATGATTGTTAATAATTAAACTCCTAATTGTATGATTACTCATAATAGGATTGAAAAGCTGCTGTGGTTAGTTCTGATAAAAAGCCATCCATTAATAAAACAGTCAATGCACGGTTATTCATACATATATCAATGCCGCCAGCATCTTTATGTCTGAGATACTTAAAAAACAAGTCTGATGAAGTGCTACAGATACTGAAGAAAAATAACCTTTAAAATACAAATGAAAAAGCTGTCCATTAGAGCTTGTTGACACAGACACATGTCATCTTTTGATTTCAATGATTTCAAAGGCCAATGTTAAAAATATATATGAATTAAACAATTTCACTTTGTTACAAATCTTATAAGAGTCCATCATAGCTGCAGGGAGTCAGTGGGAATTTACATGAAGATATAGGGAAGGCCACAAGACGCCACAAGAATAATAGATAAACCTAAAAGAACATGAATCTTACAGCCTCACTGCTAACATTTTATCTCCACAGATCATGAGTTGCTCAGGAGTTGCTGAATGGTAGTTCTAAACTAGTGTAAAACATTCACATATTTTCATTTTGTAGTCAATCAATCAATCAGTCAATGACTACAAAATATAACAAAGGGCCCTAAGGTTGATTAACATAACCGATTAAAAGATTGGATGCATGCTGGTGGTCATCATCTCGCCATTATGTGGCTCACCAGACTTGAAGATTCATTAAAAAGCATTTCACTGGACAAGTCGTGTAAATCTGTGCTCTCAGCTTGTTTTGATTCTGTGTAATAATGTGAGGCTACGGTCTTGAGTGAAGTCAGATTCAATATTGCTTGTTAAGGTAGAGTTTCCAGAAATGTAAAAAGCCAGTTGTCTTATGGATATCAGACATAATATAAAAATAATGAAAAAAAAAACATATTATAATATTTTGATAGAATAAACTAGTTGTTTATCCACTCAAGCATGATTTCACTCCCTTGAAAAAGGCCCTGTCAAGCAACTGTAGTGGCCAGTCAGAAACCTCCTAAATTAATGTAACAGTTTCTGGGTGAGCAAAACACTCGCACTCTAACTGGGTTTTCCGAAAACAACTTCCATTTGCCCAGAACTTTTAGAACTACAATGTTACAATGAAACCACTGTTACATCTATGTGTGGGTGAATGGGAAAACCTCCTTGAAAAATCTCTTCTTCTTTTTTTGACAACACTTGTGACCACATGACTGACCTGCTTAACAGAGCTGAGACTCTGACAGAGTTATATCCTCTAGAGCCACATGCGTCTTCTGTAACAAAACACAAACACACGCGTGCTTGCACCGAACCTTTTAATCCACATGCTGCTCCTCCTTCTGTCTTGTCATGAATCTAGTGATGGGCAACCACCGGATTACACTCAGTCATTTTGTCAGAGTAAATCTTGTCATATAAACCTCATTGTGCAAATCCACACGGACTGAGAGTGAAGTTGTTATGAGAGCTTAGAAAGATCTTGGTGTATAGTTTGAGCTAGCTGTAAGGAGGTTTACTGTTCTTAAATAATTTTTCATAAGTGTTATTTTTCTGATGACCATGTAAAGCTAATTTGATATGTGTTTCCTGTTGTTGCTTTGGGTTGCCAGAGATTGAAAAAAATTTCCTAAATGCTAAAAAAAAGAAATGAAAAAGGATAGTTTGGGTCGCCATAGTCTGAGAAATTTGCATAAAAGCTCACAAACATAAAATTCATAGTTTGTGTCAAAACGTGTATGAATGCTCAAAAGCATAAACATGGTTGTTGGGGTTGCCAGAGAGTGAGAAAATGTTCCTAAATGTTACACAAAAAATAACTTTGAGATAATAGTCATAAACACTCAACTTTGTTAAAGGCATCAATAGGGTTGTTTTAGGAGTTTTTAAATGCTCAAAAAAATTATGTTTATGGTTAGGTTTTCAACCAGTGTATTTGATCAAAGAGTTGTGTAAGTGTTTGTGATGTTATGACATGGGTCCTAAATTTTATTCTTAACAGTTTTAAAAATGTCTTAAAAAGTCTAACATCTGACCCCAAGAGACCTGCAGAAAGCCTGGTTAAATAACTTTTTTTTCTTTTTCTTTTTGCGATTGAAACCTAGGAAGCTAGTACTAAAGTGTGTCCAAATCCAAATTCAGTATTATCAAAATTCAAATGTTTTTAAAGTTGATTGAGGAGTCTTCATCCTTTCCACAAAATAGTAAAACAGCATTGAATATGCTCTGCTTGTATCTCGAAACAAGCTTATGTTGATATACCTAGATATACCAGGAGTGCTTCTATTGTTCCTGAAGCTCCATCTCAAGGAGTGACTCTGCATATCGATTCATCACCCCAAAAGAAAAATGCTCCTGGTGGGAAAAAAAAGACCTACAGAAAAAGCCTTGTTGTGTGTAGCTCTTAACTGTTACAGATACATACTTTCAAGAAGGCCTTAGTTTATTTTGCAACATGACTTCAAGCATGCTCATGAGAATCCTCTCCAAACTCAATCTTATTGAAAGCTCTTTGCGACCTCACATTTCAAAATCATTCTAGACATGTAGCCCCAGATGTGTCTGCTAAAATAATCATGGTGCATATATGCTGGGAGATGCTGCCTGAAAGCTTTCTCATGGCTCATTGTTATTCAGCAACAGAGTTTCATTAAGTGGTATATTGATCCTGTGATGTGACGCATCCATCGGGATTCACCCACTGCTGATCCAAGATCAGATCTGTCAGTCCTAAATGTCTCTCCCATTGCTCCTTTGAGGTATCCGCATATCCCCAATAGTGTCAGATGCAAGACACGTTGTGCAATGATGTGTAACTTCACATATATTTACACAAACACAGAACCAGATTTCTAGTTAATCTCGCTGGGACAATGCTGTTCAAATTCTTGTCACGGAAAGTAGACTGCTGGATTCTGTAATTACAACAGCTACTCTGTTTCACTTTTAATGTTCACAGAACACATCGAGGCATTAGTATTGTCTCTTTCCAAATCTCACCATGAAGGACAAAAAAATGTCAGCTTGTGAGAAAAGAGCGTCACGTCTCACAGCATCAAATTTTTGTTCCTGAAGGGCCTCTAATGGGAGCGCCTACCACTCCAACACAGATGAAACCTGTCTCACGTTCTTCAGGTGGAATGGTGCCTGAAAATCTGAAGAACTCTTCTGATTGGCTGATCTCTTTTCTTTGATCTGTCAAGATCCCTCTTATTCTTCAATGTGCACCCTCTTGAATCTTCACTGTTTTCTTCCTCTGTTTCATCTCTATAATATTAAAAGCTATATCACCGTCTCTGTTTCAATTTCTCAGTTCACTTTCTTTTTCTGCTGTCTTGCCAACTTTTGTACCCACTGTTTAACCCATTACATTGCAGACGTTGCAGATTTCCAAAACAAAATCATTTTATTTAACAGATTTTAGTATAATATTTGTAGTTTGCACCCAGATTTGTCCTTCCTAGTCCCCTGATTTTTTAATACACCACCCAAGCTCTGTATATATCTATATATTTATATATGTATTTCTAACATATAAATAACTCTTTATATGAATCCCTCAATATTACATTTGACCCTGCCAATTCTGTTATTCATGTTTCTGGTATGTAGCTGTGTTTATTTTATGATGAATGGTAGGGATTAAAACATTTGAGTATCCAAATAAATTTGACAATTGTATTAATAAAAAAAAAAGATGAAGAAACAACTCACTTTCCATTCAGCCTCTCAATCATCAACTAAACTCACCCCAGGATTACCTGCTCTCTTCAGCTGCTGTCTTTGTCTTCTAGGATTTTTTTTGTGTCACTGTGAGCGTTGCTCCTGTTGTTTGTCTTCTCTATTGGAACCATACTTTGTAGGTTTACAAAAATACTTGAAAATTACTTGAAAACCCTGACACTCATTGTCTTCTTGTTGCTTTCACGGTCATGTGACAAGTTGTAACTGTAGTATCAGTCACTATCTAACAACACATACACAATACATTTTTGTTAAAGTAACTTAAGATAAATGTGTTTTGACTACACATTGAACTGCTTTTGTTGCAATAATATATAAAAAAACATTTCAACAAATTATGACTATTTTGTGGCAACCATTCATGACACTTGATGACACTTTGACACTTTATTGCTTATGAATAAAACAACAATCGAAGAATTTTACATTTATTCCCTTTCATTTTGGTGATAAAAGAGCAGTTGATTTCAATCAAAGATCACACAACAAGAAGACTCTCATGGACAAGGCAGAAGAGAAGAAGTGAAAGCTGTGACCAAAAAAAACAACAACCTGTTTTATGACACATTTAAAGCATTTAAGTGCTTAATACTGAGGATGATACTGGTTTATTTGGTTTTGAAAAGATAAAAAGATTAATTTCCCAGCTGTGAACTGTGAATAAGATTAGATATTCCCTGAGATAGATTTTCTGGCTTTCTGAGGTGATACCACACGATTCATCTGCTCAACACAGGCTCATGGTGATGATGTGCTATGGGGTTGTAAGAGCTTGTCAGATGCAGATACATTTTCTGTAAGCTAGCATGAGCGTTTTGAACTTAGAAGAAGCTGCAACGTGGAGCCAGTCAGGAGAGATGAATAGAGGATTGACATGGCCTCTCTTTGGGGGAAAAAAGTCTAGATGTGACCAGAGCCTGAAATAGAATATAACTTAGGTTAAGTCTGATGTTTTTTGTTGTGCAGCGCTGTCATAACTAAAAAAAAAAGGCTGTGGCTGAAATGGTGAAAGCCATGGTGATAAGTGAAAGTGGCACGCACCCCCACACACAACATCTGTTCAGAATAAAATGTTTAAATGAAACTCAAAAATCCTGATGGGACCAAAAGAGTGTGGCATGTAGCGGGAATGAGGCTTGTATTGGCCTGCAAAGGGATCTTGTCTGATCTGGCTGGTCTCAGTTGTGGGTTTGAAAAGCTGCCAACAGCAGATAAATGCATTTAGCTTGATATCCCTCCTCTCCTCCTGCACTCCTCGTAGGGATGCCATGAATCTCAACTCCCTCGTGGTCTGCACCGAATGCTTTGGAACCGAAGCAAGATGCGATTTGGATGCCTGCAGAGAGCTTGATGCTAGCTCTGATGCTGCAAATTGAGCTGTGATGCAAGTGTGCACTTGAACATAAAAAACATGCTCTGCAACAGACCTGAATTACATAAGGTGTGTGAAAACTACCACAGAGCGATCCATTATTCATTTACAATCATGTAACGAATCAATCATTTAGTGTTTAAGTGTTTCTCACAGCCCTTCTCAAAACAGAACCATTTGAAGCCTACCGTGTAAAGTGCTAACAAAAGGGCTCAGAAGAGCAACAGAAGCTTGTGATTAATGTGTGTATTAGACACGGAGGAGTGCTTTTTATTCGTGAAGGGTTCTGGCCTTAGTGTGAGACGTTCACACCCTCTCATCTGATAATTGTACGATAGAGATGCAGTGAATCACTCTTGTCTCCTGCCCTCTCCTTATCTGCTCTCTGTCTGTCTTTTTTCAGTCACCAAACACGTGAGAGCAATTGCAAAGCCTTTCAGAACACACTGTCGCAGTGTCTTGTGTCTAATTTAATGCACAGGCCTTTGGCAGCAATTTTTGATGCCCGGTTGATTAAAAGAACACTAACAAGACTCTGCAATAAATGGTGTCAGTAAGGCTTGACATCATTCTTATTGGTGGACTATTTCTTAAACAATCCCACAGGTCACATTATAATATCGTCTGTGTGTGTATTAACAGCACAAAGGAAAAAGGAACAATCCTGTTCATGACCATTGATTGAATTGTGAAAAGGAAGTAGATTTAGCTTAATTTAAATGTTTTATATTGTGGTCCTTTAATTCTGTTCATGTTTGAAAATGCCTTTTTTAGAAATCAGTCTGCGTTTCTTCCCATACAGTTTTTGCTTTTTTTTGGTGCGCTGTACGGATTTCTTTGGAGTCCTTCTAGAACACATCCATCAGCAACAAATTTTTAGGTTATTTTGTTTTTTAGCTTGGTGACAGTTATCATTTCCCACATGTGCTTTGCACTATAAAAAGGCTTGATATTTGCTAACTTTTTGCCAATGTTGTTAGTAACAATTTGTTAAATATATGGCAGATGCTACTCTACACTATAATTATTCTTTTCAATATGAAAACTACATGATTTTTTTAACTATAAGCCACAGCTTTTTTTTCTCATGCTTTGAACCCTACGAATTATATCATTTCATATTCATGCTCAGATGAAGCTGCAAATTTTAGTTCTGAACGGTCATTTAGCACATCCTGCACAGCCCGCTGCATGAACCAAATGCCTCCCTGAATAGATGGGTTTTTAACTTCCTTTTAAAAACGTGTAAGCTGGAAATAGTGCTTAACTCTAATGGAAGTTTGTTCCAAAGCTTAGGACTAGCTACACTCAAAAACTGCTCACCAAACTGGTTGTGATTACTCCAAGGCACAATGAGGTGTAATTGGTTGATATTAGATGGCTTTAAAAACAAAAACATCAACATTGATCTGAAGTTAATAGGAAGCCAGTGCAGCGAAGATAAAAATGGGTGTCATGTGTCTACAGCGGCAAGTGTTCTGGACCATTTTCAGACGATGTAAACTGTACTGCTTTGTTCCCAAAAACAATGCTTTAGCATAATCAAGCCGTTAACTAATACATGCAAATATTGCCTTTTCTAAATCACTTTGACTTAAAAGGGTTTTACTTTGCCAGCAAACAAAGTTGAAAAATACTAGCTCTCACAACGGAAATTATTTGTTACTCCAGCTTTAAGCTCCCAAAACTCCTATTTTATTGTCCCAGTACAGAAAAAAAAATCTAGGTTTAGTTAGTGCCGTTTATATTCAGGGGTTCTCTGAGCGGAGTGCTGGAGTTGGTCGTTCTGTAACAGGAAGGTCGGCGGTTCGATCACTGCTAGGGCCATTCTGCCGTTGTAGGGATGTGTGTGGCTGGTGGGGGCTTCCCTCTCCTTTATTAAACCCAATTCCTATTCATTATATACATAGAGAAATGTCAGAGTTGTTCTATTGTATATAACATAAAAATGGCAAAATGTCCCTCTTGTACACTGCTTTGAGTGCTCTGTTTGTTTGATATTTAATCTCCCTCTTTGCGTTAGGATGGATTTTCTACCTTGTGTTTTTAATGCTCTGTTCGTCTTTTGATGTGGCCAGCACTGTAAAGATCCAAGTGGTTCTCGATGTCTGAATATACTGTTATATTCCGCATAAACTGTATAATTCACTGTAGAGCTTATCCATAAGGCATAGCAAGCCTCTCCAAAGTGCTTGAGTTGTCCTCACTGAAGAGCATATTACCTCCAGCTTGCACATTGTTTACCATCTGAAATACCCATCCATCTCATCTGAGAGTCTGGGAAGCATCTCGGTGTCTCATAACAGTCTGCTCTCGACTCGACCATTGAGGATTGAGAAACATCAACCGAGCCTCTATTTCTAGCCCCAAAACCATGCTAACCCACTCTCAGCCTCCCTCGCTGTCTATTTTCTCCTTCCCATCGATTCGTTGCTCATATTGTTTGTAGCCCCCTCTTTCTTCTTTGTTTCATAATATTCCAATTCCAGACTCGCTGTGATTTCAAAGCAGATTCCAGCTTTAGATCTCTCTGGAAATGAGCTCTCTGTTGCATGTAGCGTTAGAGGCGCTGCATCTGAGACTCCTCTGGGAAAAAATGAATCTTTGGGCCGTAAATGATGATAGTGGTTGTGGGATACGGGCTTGTATCTGTGTCTGACTAATGTGCGTACTGAGTTGCTGTGCTTCTGTGGGAAAGTTCATATTACAGAGACGTGGTGGCAGTGTAAGCTTTTACAAATCAAGATGTTTTTTGTAAGGCTGCTTATGTTTGGAAGGCATTTGTTGCTAATGAAAATGATATAGGTGTTGTTTCGAGTACTGAGATAGCATAGTCTTATGGTCGTAGCATTTCATTTGGTGTTACTTTGTCAATACAGTGACGTTGATTTGGATTTTCTCACTAAATGCAAATAAGCAAGCACACAATGAGGGAACACACAGAATTTGTTGCAAAACCTCTCCTAAATATGATTTTTAAGGTTTTCCTGAAAACAAAATGCATAATTTATAAAGGCAACCTCTTGTTATGGTATTGCAAGCTGATTACTGATAGTTAAATATTCCATAAGGTAAGAATGAATATGAAACTGCAAAGCAAAAGATTAGTATTATTTAAGGAGGACTGAAAAGCTACAATTAGGAAGCTAGGAATAAGCTGGATCCATTATTTATTCAGGGTAGGTCTGTTGTTTTTAATGTAGCTAAACATATCATGTTGACCAGCATAAAGATGTCAACACTACTGCTGACATACATGCAACAAGTTAGCCATAGGGAAAAGTCACAGAAACAATCTTTCATAGTCAATACAGCATGTCACATATCTAGTAAAATAGTTTTTTTTGCCATCATATGGCTATTTTACAAAAATAAACACATTCTCTTTTCCCGGAAATCTGAAGAGACACTCTTCCTCTGGAAATCTGGATAAATTCCACCAGATAGTGACTTAGACATTGTATCACATCAATCAAATATGAATTTGGAGGCCAAGACTACCCAGTTGAAGAACCCTTTCAATTTGGTCTTTTTAAAAACATTTGTAGTTGATAATTTTCTGCACCAAAAAAGTCAGACTGTTGTCGGATCTTTAGGAAAAGGAAGCATATCTTTTTGTTCAATGATTTCTATTTAGTTTCAGTTTTAAATGATAGCTGTTAAAGAAAATGTTTATTACTAAGTGCACTGTAGTTTTAGATAAATTATTAGTTTATTAGTTTAGTAAGTAAATAATTAACAAATCAAAAGAAATCAGATTAAATAGTGATTTCAGAAGACCACAAAATGCTTTTGTGAGCAAAAAGATTATGTGAACACAAATGTGGGAAAAAAGAGTAATGGCTTCTCAATGTCTCTTGCTCAGCTAATGAGAGTCTCAGGTCTGACAAGGCGAGAGAATTACCATACACATAACACCAAAGCCAAAGGGCGTTAAATAGACCCACACATGTCTGCTTCAAGCAAAAATACAAAAACACATTAACATTTGCCATCCCTCTGACTGTAGCTCAGAAGCTTGTAGTAGTACATGAAAGCATAAAAAAAGTCACACAAACCATTCAAATCTGTCAAATATTTCTCGCGTACAAGTGGATAGAGAAACAAGCTATTTTGTTGAAATGAAACCGAGAAAATGTCATATTTCCAAATTGTCCTGTTTATTTTCTCTATATACTGTTTTTTTTAGAGAACAGTAGAGGGCTGGGTTCCATATTTGAAGGGCTTTACCAAGACATTGAGACTGAATGTCAAAGAGACACTAGATATGAAATTGCATTGTAAAAGGAAATGTCATTTTAGTTTGAACCTTAATTAGAGTGGCTTCTGAGTCATATTTGATCTTTTAGTCAGATCTGGCACTGGTTGCAGATTAAGATTAGGATTACATGTTGGATTATACTATTGCAAGGCTGAGGGAATCTGTGTCATCTTTCAGCATGCGATTGGAATGCTGTTTTAGCAAATCAGTAGGCCAATCACACACGCTCACACACCCCTACACTTGACCAGGTGCCATCTCATGCAGTTTCCAATTAATCAGATTAAAGGCAGAGCGAACAGCTGGTTGGCTGTTATGAGAGGGATCAAAGAGGAATCTGAAGCCATTAAAGTTAAAATTGGGTTTGTGAAAGTGCTGCAGTCACTGAATCAAATCACTGTCAATGAAAAATCAAAGAATGATAGAAACATTTTAATTGTATTCTATTTTTTTGTTAAATAATCCAGTCATATCAGCCATTATCCGCATATGGCACTTACATAGCTACACAGTTTAGCTGCAGCCTTTTGAAACGCGCCAGATCAGTCTAATTAGCATTCCTCTGATTTGGGTTGTAGTTGTTCAGGATGTATGCACTGATCAAGTTTTTGACATTTTGATTCTGTGAACAGATCCAAATAATTTATATGCAAGGTGCCAACTATTTCTTTACTTTTATTCACCTGAAATAAATAAATAAATATATAATTTGTATTATTAATTTTAATGTGTTTTTATGTTTGTGTAAAGATTTATTGATGTTCACAATTGTGCTTAATTAAGTGTGGGACAACTTAAGTTTCAGCCGTTCACCCGACCTGAGGAAGACACACTTCTCACTATTGTTGATTCTCTACAAAATTTCAGGATGTTTGCCCAGTTTTGACTCAGGTCTACTGGGTTAATACCTAGCTGCAGTGAAAAACACCTGGGTAGAGGCCATATATATACAATCTCCTTCCAAACTTATGTTAATCTAACAATTAATTTAATTTCAGACTATAGCACAGTTTATAGCAGATATTTAAGTCAGTGTATGACCAGATCAATCAGCAAATGCTTTCAAAGAAAATATTCACTTATCAGCAATTGATTTGAACCATTTAAATTCACATATTGTAATCTCAGACTAAATATTGTACAAATATTCTGGATTTAATGTCGCATTTCATAGATTAGGAAAACCATTTCCGTAAGTTTAAGAATCAGGGATTAGTATAATTCCGGTGGGAAATACTTTTTTTCATCATAAGCTTTGACGTACACATATAAATCCTTCTGATTAAATAACCCATTATTAATAAATCTTGATTACTCAGTTTTGCATTTTATAAATCCAGCATTCACTAATGACTACGCTATCAGAGGCAATCTCTATATGTTTATCGAAGAGATGCTGACTGTGTGTCTATTGAGGGGAAACTGACCTTGAGACCATATGGCTGTCTGTTCCATTCAGCAGAGGTTCCATACACAGCTGTGCAGTCCAGGTCTATGTGTTATCATTCTCTAGTATTAAGCCACAAGTAAATTTGATGGTCTCAGTTATTGATTGAATCACATTAAAAACACTCATCTGAACAGCCATTAAAAATGTTGTACACCAAAATCTAATTACTCCCAGAACTTTAGAAGCACTGAGTATATAATAGGAACTTCTATTAGAAACAAAGATGAGAGGTTTGTCAAGATGATGGCTCATTTTTCTACTCTAAGGGTCAAATAAAAAATTAAAAGCTGATGACAGTGAAATTCTTCCAAACTAGTTTCAAAAAGTCATCTTTATTTTGTTTTGGTTTTTCATTCTGGAATTTGATCTGTAAAAAAGATTAAAGTGCAGTCATAACCAAGAAAACATAACAATGAACAATGAAAATGCTGAAAATATGGTCAGAAGTTTTAGCTTCAATTATTTAGTTTGGTGCAATTTAACGGTTAAAGCAAAGCGGGTCTTCGGGTCATTTTTAATTTGGGAGCATTTTAAAGGTAAAGGTGTGGGTCTGGAAGTTCCTGACATTGATATTTTGAGAATGTTATGTTTAAATTCTAAGCTATTTTATTTTCTAAAACGTAATCTTCCTCACTCTGTAATAAGGGTAACATTTGCTGCTAGAATACTTTTTTGGAATTACTATTCTAGTCTAAGTTCAGGGGCTTAAAGACTCTTAGATTTTTTTTAGGGTAAAGGTAAAAATAAAATATGGCAATAATAGAATAAAATTGTTTGTCCTAAAGCATGGTGAAATTGTTTCAGTTAAATATATAAATTCAGATCATTATAGTTTTGAAAATATATCTCTAAAACAGAATCTACAACTCAAGCTATGAATGTAATTGTCTATATAATTATTTATTCCTTTACTTTTTCATAGTAAAAGAATAACATAATTTGGATAACAAAATGCTTTTTGTCTTCATTAAATTTATTTGTTCTGCTCTGTAAACTTTAAAGTCTGTGACACTTCGTCATATAAAATCAGCCCCAATGGCCACTAGATTCATAATAGTCTAAAAAGTGTTTAGAAAAAAAAAAAAATCGACTTCGTATCAAAATATATTTTATGCTTTGTGATGGTTAATGATTAAATAAGTAAAACAAAGCTCTCAGATCCCAAGGATCAAATAAGCTGCAAGTCACTACACATAGAGTTTGCTTTCAGTTTCCATGCTGCCCACAGCTGAAACCACCAATGGTAGGTGCTAACATGTTATCATTAATTAAAGTGAAAATGATAACAAATCTATCTTTATTCACAAGATTTTATGTCATTTCAACAAATTATGTTTTTGAGTGTGAGTGGAGACTGGGAAGTAGCATGCTTAACTAGTGCACTTGGAAAATGTATATGACAAGCTTTGTGAATGTTGTCCCTGTTGGTTGAGCAAAGGACAGTTTGATGAATCTAATCTTTTAAAGAAGAGACTGGAACACGGACTTTCTCTTCACTTTGCTTAAGTATTTTTCAGCATGAGTGCCATTGTATTGAAAGTGTAAACATCATAATGCGATAGAGAAAATCTATCCCGAAACATTTTTGGGGGAGATTGTTAGAGTTGCTAAGCAGTTCAACATGGCAATAAGAAACAGATCTGTCAAAGAAAACCAACCAACTGGAATTGACACTGTCTCATGAAGAGCCTGTAAGAAACTTGACCTCATCAGGCACAGAGGTGCTGAGGAGATGTTTTAGCTATCCTTAGATGTTTAGATGTTTTTCATATTATTATTATTATTATTATTATGTTTTTACTTTTTAGCGTTACATGTTAAAGCATAAAAAATGTACTTTTACATTTTCATGTGATTATGGTTTCCTGTAAAGCTAGACTAAATACCATCATGTTGACTAATTGATGAGCATTAGCAGCAGATTTAATTGTAAGCTATTTCTAGATTTCTAAAAAATGATCCAAATGATTTATTAAACATTTTAATAAAATATTTTCTTCCACTCAAATGTCTGTCAATTTGCTGTGCTCATTAACATATTTAAGCATTTGTCAATGTGGGAGAAAACAAGAAGGATTTTGTTCTTGTGCATCTCAGTTCAGTTTCACATGTATTGAAATGTGCAAAGAGAATCTGTGTGGGAACCAGTGTAGGCACAGATGTTGGTAATAATTTTCTAGTTTTAAAATGTCGGTACGTCATCTTATCAGAGCAGTTTTTCCAAATTTCAATCTGTTTACTTAACTCGAGAATTCAGCATGACTGTCATGTAAGCCTTGTTGGTGTCATGATGTCTCCTTTTTTAAGATCAGAGTTCCTCTTTCTGTATGGATCAGCCTCTAATTGGAATAGTTTCATGCTGTGCTTGGTTAGAATGAGAGAGATAGTCAGGGAGCTTTCGACAGCCTGCACTACATTGCTTTGATAACGACTTTTCCAGTTCCTCCTCCCAAAATCTACACTTACTCCTGCACACAACCACCCACTGCATAGACTCCTCCGAGACTTGACATGTGCATGTGTAATGACTTGAGCAGTTGCTCCTTGGGATGTGAGCTTTTTTTTTGTTCAAAAGAAGCTGAATTGATGATAAAAATAGACATGCATGTTAAAAGTTTTAGGGGGAAGGCATGCTTTACTCCTTTCTTCTCCAACGTGGCGCAGACTTCACCTTCCAATTATAAAAGCCGTCGGGGGACACCGGCTCCAATTTCTGTCAATACAGGCAGGTAATGTCTCCAAATAACAACCTTAAATATTAATGAGATAGACGACAAGGGGAAGTGGATCAAGAGAGGTGCAAATTTCACATTCATAACTTTGAATATGTAGAAGACGATGAAGCAATTTGAAGGTAAGACTGAAAAATAGTTGGTATTTATTTGAAAAGGATGACGTCATGTTGTCTCTGGGACAGAATAGAAATGGTTTTCTTTGTGTCTGAATGACTGATTTGCAAAATTAATGAGTGCCACAGAGTCTCGCAAAGCTAGTGTCTCTACTGTCTGTCTGGCTTGGGGAAGAAGTTCTTGTATCGATTCTCTTTAAATGTCTGGAGGACAACTGCCTGGAGACACCAATCCAAGAAAGAAGTTTCACAACTGTTTGATGCTTATTAGAATGAATATAGACACAACCTGTCCAACGAAGAGTAATCGCTACAATTGGGTGTCATATTCATCAACAGCTGGCATATGGTGAGATTTGACACAACGCATGCCAACTTTCATGCTAATCAGGATCCACGCTGACAGCCATTCCTCTTGTAACTTGAGCAGGGAATGGGATAAGCAGAAATTGTCATTGGTGCGTGAATGAAGACTGATGGTGGTGCTTTCCCTCTTCGCTCCCTGCAGAGGCAGAAGCCTGCTGGAACTCTTCCTCCCATGGACTGACCTTGTCAGGATGGCGGCGCTCTTGTGGCCAGAGCAGATCTCTTTCTTCCTTGGGGATTAGCTGACTGGCATTGATAGTGAGAAGATCATGACCTCTTACTGACAGGCCAGACGCCCGTGTGAAAGCAGATGCTTCTGACTTGTTGAACATTTATGCACAAAACCACTTAAGTGAGCAGAATGGTGTTGTAATAGTGCTTAAACGAATCTACAGTCAAGTCACTGATGATGGTCAACTATTAGAAACAAAGAAAGGATTTGACTATTGACTGTGTTATGGGAAAAATGTAATCATTATAATTCATATCATTACTATAGTTATCAATGTCTATCAAGTGAATGTGTGTAGGAAATTATGTGTGTTCTTGAGTGGTCGAGCGAGAGGAAAGAGAGACGGAAATGACGTAGCAGGGCTGGCCATCTTTCTCAAAGATAAAGCTTCAGGAAGAAAATCCCTTCAGTCTCTTGATCTTTCGTCTGTCCACTGTCTGCGGATGTGTCACGCCGCTCTTATAAACATACCTTATGTGTGTTTATTTCATTGTTTTGGTTTCTTCTTGGTTGCTGTGTTCTGCACCCTTGTCACTGGGTTCATTTCTGTTTTATGGAATTAGTAATTTCCATCTCAACAGATTTTAACTATTCATTTCGAAGTCCTTCGCTCTCTTTTTTTCTGCCAGGAGGTAGAACTGTCCTGTTTGTATTTTTTGTAACTTGCGCCTTCTTTCTTTTTGTCTTTCTTTTTGTCTTTTTTTCAGATTTCAGATGCTACCTAAGACGTTCTAAACTCCAAGAAATCAGATAAAAAAGTAGTGAGCTGTGAAAGCTTGAGTCATTTCTCCAAAATATAAGTATTCATTTCAGTTGTCTCCTAAACTAAAAAAAAGTAGTGGATGATAGTTTGACTATTTTTTTTTTTATTTTAAGGTTTGAAAACGTACTTGATTAAGTCATTGAAACTGTGACAGCTTTCAATTGAAACTGTGACAGCTTTAAATTAAATCTACTTTCCATAGACATGGGTTGTTTAAACAGCAGATTTTCTTACTCATTGAAATTAAGTGGTATGCAGAAGAATAAAAACGGGTCAGAGATTAAAAAAAAAGTAGAGGATAAAATAAATTATTTAAGAAATAGCTTTCATAGAAGGCTTCTTCTTTTGTGACCCTGCTACCCTCGGGTCATTAACATTTTGGCTGAACACAGAGTCTTTTTTTTATAGTCTTGCTGAACCAAATTACTTCTATGTCACTCTTAATTTGTCCAAACAATAAATTCATGGATCTTTAAAAAAAAAAAGTTATCTTTAACTTACTGACAATAAAAGCAAGGATGATTTTACACAATCACCCCCTTTCATTTCCATTCATTTAAACAAAAACAAAGCAAGTTATTTTCTTTAATATCACTAAGTGTTAATGCTGTGAGTTGATTGAAAGTGCTTTGCGGACTAGCATTGAGATATTTGACCTCAAATCATCATCAGGACATCAAAATAAGTTGTGCTTGTGTAATTATTTTTAAATCAAACAACTTTGCTTGGCATTTATTTGATAAAATTTAAAATGTTGGTATTCTTTTAAGGAAATGGCGTTACAGTTTTATTATTTATTACTAACACGTTGTGTGTTTTTTTTTTAACCAACAAACTGTCCCATTCAGCTTTTCTGGTTGTTGTTAGCACTGTTAACATTCCTACAGCAACCTTGACAGCCACAGCAAGAGAAATGACCAGCAAGGATTTTGTCATTCTATTTTTTTAGATAATCCCGCTTGGGACTCAGAGTGCTCCCTCTCTGTCATCCATTTGTCACCCCTTCCTCCTCCTCCTCCTCCTCGCTCTCTCTCTCTCCATTTCTTAAAACTTGACAATATTTAAGATATAAACATAAAGCCTTGGTATTATAAGACATAAAGATGCTCTCTTAATATTGTGCCGTCAGTTTCCACCCACCCCTCCCCCATTCACCAGCTTTCCAGAGTCAAGTCACCCGTTATAATTGGTAGACACTACTTAAGTCCAATTTTAATTTAGCCCAGCAACAACGGCATAGTCACTCATTCGAAATCTAATTAGAGTCTCATGAATGCGTGTCTCATGTGAGAAGGCAAGCGAAAGGGGCGATAAGGGAGAGGAAGCCGTTTGGGCATGTGTTTAAAGTATAAGCAGAATTCTTCTTTCTTTCTACTTGTGTTATTCCTGACTGAATAAAACCTGATTGATTTGCTTTCAAAAAGAAAAGCAGTTGGAGGTTTTTACTCTATTCAGACACAAGGCTGCTTGCTAGGTGACCCCTGGATCATGTGACGATATCATGGGATTGGTCTGTGATAATGATTGGTTGTTTTGGCATAAACAGGCCACTGCGGCTGTCTCAACCCAACAATGTAGTCTTTGTGGTCAGACGTCAAACACTCTGCGATATAGTTTCCTGCTTGTTTATGTGTTTTCCTACTTGAACTGGGCATACTCTGGGTGTGATTTGTCTACAAGATTTTGGTCAGAAGTAGATTCACATAAAAAAGCTCTACAGTGTACAATGTTTTTGCACAATGTTTTTGAATTCCAACCAATTTCTAGAAGTTGTCATTTTGCTTTTATTACTATAATGTTTGGTGAATTGTGAAAGAATGAAATTCTAGAGAATGCAATTAGTTTGTTGATGTGTAGATTTAAAACCAAAAGTTTGCATTTTAAAGGTTATGCATTTGCAAGTCTGAACAAAATGTTGTGTAACCAGCAAATTATTTGTGCTCACTTGATGCACCATAGAAAATGAATTGTTTTTATTTAAACCAGCCTTGCTTGAAATGAAATTATTTTTTTACTTACTTGTATTTCTGTAAACCTGGTTGAAACACATGACATAAATACTTCAAAATAAATAATAAATGGTCTCATGTTCTTTTACGTTTGTAAGGTTTATTTATTTATTTATTTTACAAAAGTTTATCTCATTAAGATATAAAAAAGAGTCTTTAGAAATTGAAAGTGTACAACTTCTCTTCGAGTCAATCTTTGCTCTGCACACCTACCAGCCTGACACCTCATTTGTTAGGTTGACACAAATTTTCGTCTTTTTTTTTTCCTTTCAATTAATATGTTTTTCAAAAAGTGGATTAAACAAATTAAAATTTTAATCAAGGAAACATAGTGCAAAAGATTTTTGAGTTTTCATACCAACTTAAGTTTATAAGCTACATGCAAAAATCGATTTAAAGTTTTGCAAGTTCTAAAATATAGGGAAAAAAGCTACTGTTTGTGGATGTTTGTGGATGGTTTGAATTGAAGATTAGGTTTGGATTTAATCACTTTTTGCACTTGTAAAAGTAGACTAACACTGTATGTCAACCATACAGGTATTACTTATAAATTATTTAATTTTTGTACGTGTAAAACCAAATCTGCTCATTTAAATAAATTAGTCTCTCTTTTAGTATGCAATTGCTGTTAATAAGTCACATTTTCTGCACAAATTTAAATCTCCCCTCTTCCCCTTTTTTCATAAATAAAAATGTACTGTACAGGTTATCAACAGTCTCTGATAAAGGCTCCCCATGCAGAGGTTCCATTTATCTTATTGACCTCATGCCGAGACTTATAAATTTGAAATTAAGTTCTACATTTTATTTTCAACTCAATTTAATTTGATTAAAGCTCGAAGGGAGAATCTGGCCTCTACCACTCTTCACAGCTCCTGGTGGCTCCCTGACAGTGGGGTGTGCTGGGTAATGGGCCATTGAGAGCCCCAACACTAATGTGCTTAATCATGTTTGAAATGAGATAGGAGTCCAGGGACAGCAAACTTTATTATATTGGACCATGTATACAGAGAAGAAACTGTGTGAAAGGGTCCCACTGTGAAACAGAACGAGAGAGAGAGAGCAAGTGAAGTGTGTTCTTGTCATGTGTCACTTGGGACTAAAAGGATGAATCTTATTAAAGAGAGACTAACACTCGTTTGAGTTAAAAAAAAAATTAAGTTCCTTTTTGCCTTCTAGGATGACGTGGGGTTTCCTTAAACAGGTATTAAACCCCTGATGGAATCTAAAATGATGTTCCTCAGGAGATATTATTCATAATGTTTTACTACAAGGCAGCAGATTTAAAACCAAGGCTTGTTAAACCATATATAAATATAGATCTTTTTAAAGTGGTATGACTTTGTAGATAATCTACGATTAAAAACAGCCTTCCCATCAAGGCTACAGTAATGGTCATTCTGAGTGTAGAAGAAAGAGAGGGTTGCACGGAAAACAGAGTGAGCCAAGAACTGGTTGGTAAATCTAAATGAATGTCGGATAATCAATTCAGAGCGAAAGTAATTTATTCCCCTTAAAATTCAGTGAGAGCCCTTTCCCCCCCGCTGTCAAGAAAAATCCTGCCTCATTTACAGAGAACCCACAAGCTCTCAGTGCAATGCCCACATTGGGCCAGATCTAACCCCATAGAGGAAGTAAAGGGATAAGCAGGGGTTTAGTGACATATCGACAGCTGTCTGCTCATCAACGCCTCAAGACCCTTTAAACACCACATGAATGCACTCTGAATAGAATAGCGAGAAAACGGTTTGAAAGCACAAATGCTCAGACTTGCGTGGACAAAAATTACTTGTTACTAGACATGTTTTATTTAGACTTTAGTGATGTATGTGACCTAATTTCCTTTGTTTTATTATTATATATTTTGTTTACACCTCACAGCCTTGTAGCGGCCAAGCAAAATATTTGTAAAATACCATTTGAATGCTTAATTAAACCTTTATTATAAGGTATAACCCTAACCTGTTAAAAAAATTTTAACAAATTGTGAGAGCAACTCTATCCTAGCAACCATACAACTAACTACTAACCCTCAAAATATTTTTCTTAGCAACCCATGAGGAACCTTCCAGTCTTTTAGAAAAAACTATCAAGAAAGTACTTCTTAGGACTTTTTGCGGTTGTCAAATTTTACGTATTGTAACAACTTTAAAAGTTTCTATAAACCATCCAATTTGTCCTCTACAACCTTACAAACTTTTAGCCTCACCAAAGCAACCTTTCAACCTCCTAGCAACAATCTAAAATATCCTTGTGAAAGTAGCAGCCATATAACCACCTCAAAATCCATAGCCATCCCAAATCAAAATGGGAAAAAAAGAAAGAAATAACATCACATATGACAATACTCCCAGAGCAACTATATAGCAACCATCTGGAATACATTTACAACTCCAGCACATCCAGATTCAAGCATTTAAAATGTCTTAGCAAACCTATAGCAAATTTTCAACAATGTGGAATACCCTAGCAACCTCATAACAATTATTTTGAAAAGCCTAAAAAACCTACAGATTCTTAGCAAACTGTCAAAATTCCCTGGTATCCTCACTGCAACCCTAATAACTTCTAAAAATCCTTTGAAATCTAACCTTAATTTATGAAATCTCACTCTTTTTCACTTTTATTACGTTTATCGTTAAGCATAATACAATTGTTTGTAAAGTATTGTTAGGATTCATATTTATTTTACCTTTGCTTTACAGACAGAGAGTTTGTGTGGAAGGGAAGTCATTAAGTACAAATTCATTTAGGTAATTTCATTAATTAGGAAACACGTTTACTGGTTTCCCAGGTCTATCTATTCACATCGGCCTTAAGTGCTGATTGAGATGCCATTTGGAGCAGATATTAATGGTAGTACAGGGAGCAGCTTGAAGGAATGGTCTGTCTACTCTTATCTGTACAACAGCAATGAGGTCTCTAAAAGTTTGTGTCTGTAGAAAGTGCTTTCCCTCAGGCTAATGGGAAAAATATGCATTTATTAGGACAAGTGATCGTCCTAGAATTCATTTACTTAATTCCTCAGAGACTGTGAAATAACTTTGAAGTTTCTAATTTTGTAAGTTCAAGTACACACCTCAACAATAAAGGATTACAAAACTGGGAAACCAATATTTTATTTATATTGGAAAACAACTTACATTTTTATTATTTTCATACTTATGATGTCAATGATTTTTAACATTTGCTTACTTGAAAGTCTAAGAGCGAAACATTGCAGACTCTCACACTACTCCTCATCCTTCCCCCCTTGAAAAGGGCAGTCAAAAAAGCATATGCATAACAGACAAGTTGCTGTTATCAGATGCGTTTTTCTCTCATATTCACTACTGCATAGCTCTGAATTGGCAAACATGTTTTTTGGCTCGTATAATTTAATGTAGGCAGAATTAGTTTAAATCAACTCTATTGTTGTTTACTTCTTATCTCTCTCTCTCTCTCTCTCTGTCTCTTTCTGCAGCTAACACTAAGAAACCTGCTTCTAAGAATAATCTGGAAAACAGGAGATACTTAGTGTCAGCATGTGAAAGTTCTCAAACATTGTATTCCCAATATCAATTCCCTAAAAGTAGTTTTATTGATCCACAAGTAATTGTTAGAACACTGGTGTTTACAATCTTTTAGAGATATGAGGGGGACAGGATTTTTTAAAACCACTTTTTATTGCAATGACCCTAAGTGAACTTATTCCTTGTTTCCCCCATTACTTTGGGTGTGCATTCACAATGTTTTATGTTTTGTTCAACAAGATGGGTTAATGCAGGGTTACTTTTTTTACCTTAACTTTATTCTTGTAAGTCCAGATCCTTTCCAAATCCTGTTCTAATGTCTGAATACTTTTTTATTAAAATACTATTGCCAAAATGGTACAAGAAAATAAAATGAGAGTTTTAGTGTAAGAACATACATAAAATGACTAAAACTTTTAGAAACAAATAGTCTTAAAGCATAATATATTCAATTATAAACAAGCATACAAACCATCATAGTCGCTAGACTGCAGGCCTCAGGAACAATCTTATAATCTAAATTTATGACAGTACTGTTCTATGACCCAAAGAAAAAGCACACATCACTATTTTGTTTTTGAAGCATTTCTTAGTTGTGAGACTATGGAGAAAACAAAGGAGGGTTTGATGGCATGAAAAGCTGGGAACCAAAATACCATGTAGTGTTGTCTCAACCTCTATTAACCAAATGATTTTTAGCATTTCTTAAAATAATGTTTTTTATTTTATTATTATTATTATTATTTTTAATGTTCAATGGTTCATATCGACGATGTCCATTTCCTGGTTTTTAGCCAACACAACGTATCCAGTATGGACTTTTGACTAAACTTTAAGCTTTGCTAAATTTTTGTGCTTTTTATTCTCTACTGGCATGAACGAACCTCAAATCAAGACACTTCAGAAGAGCATTCATTGTACAATTCAGTCTGATTTTCATTTCAACTGTTGCCGATCCATAAGAAGGTGTGGAAGAAATAAACCTAGAGTTAGTAACCACCCACAACTCCCTGGCATCATGTCTTCATTCTCTATATCCTCAGAGACAATTTGTTATTTTGAGAGGGGTTTTCACACAAAACAATTTTTAACAAAGACATACTGTACTTGTTGGCTATTTATCAGTTTTCATATGATCGTTGTTCCATCATCAGTTTCTTGAAAAGCAGTGCAGCTTCTCTCTCTGGCTCTGCAGTCATGAGACATGCTGGTGGGATACCTTGTGCTCCTCTGTGCTTGTTTTTCTCCATATAAAAAGAAGCACATGAGGCTTTCAGCTGCAGAAGGGGGAAGATATGCCTTACCGTTTGTGGTGTTTTGCTCCATTAGGACCACACCCCCCTCTCCCTTGACTCAGTCCCCTAAGTATAGCTAATCCATCAGACATAATGTTCCATAAGAAAACCCTGACAGCATATATCTTTGGCGGCCGTTAATACTGGTCAGGCTTCAAGTGAGATGTAGCAGTAAGGCATCCCAAAATCAATTGTAAATATTTATTTGTTTGATTCCACCACTGGCACTGGTTTGAGAGCTTGCGAAAAATATGGGAAAAAAATGTTTGGAATTTTGCATTTTCATGGGGAGTTGTTGTGTTGTACTTATGATGAGACAATTTACTGTATATATATAACTTGTGACAAAGCAGTAGACAACTAGTTCTATTTGGTGTTGGTGGCTAAATGACAGTGACTATGCAAATATGTGGATTTGGCTGACAAGTAAAATGATTGACAGGTGGAAATTTCTGTGTAACTTATATTTATTCGTGTAATCTTTTTGTTAATGGTAAAACAAAGAAAAAAACATGTTTACACCCCTGGTGAAGTAATGTTTTTTTGTTAGATAGTTATAAAGTTCATGAACACTCTGAGGGGGGTAAATTATTTAAAAAAATGTCTGTTTAGGATAAATAAAATGTTAACATTCAGCCAATCAGACATCGGTGCAACGCCTCTGTCCTGCCTCTCTTGACCCATATTTGGTTACCGGAAAGCAATGCACTTCCACAAAGGCAAGCAATTTTTAGCTTATTTCACTGGTCATACTAAATGTTCTGCATGCTACGCCCATGTTATATGCAGTCTATAATGTCACATAAACAACAATAAAAAAAAATCCTCAAGAGATGTGAAGAATGGCTGAATGACTGAGCTGATGTTTGTTGAAGCCAATGGAAAAAAATGCAAAAAAGTCTCTTTAGTAATGCCAGTAATATTTTCACTATTGTTTTGTCACTATTTCAGCATCGTGTGCTGACGACGTTTGCTTTAAAAACTATTTAATATAGTGGTTGGTGCCATAAACAGGATTTTCAAAATGTATATATTTTTTGTTTAGTTTTTTTCAACCTTAAATGAACACACCCGATTCCAATAATTACAGTCCTCTTGAAGCTACTAGTGTGTCGGTTAAAACAGTGTTAAATCAAAATCCAGAAGGGTCTGCGGCCCTCCAGTGATGCAGATATACAGGTTAACAATCTAATTTTCAAATGTTTACTGTAAACAAAAACTCCTAATACAATGCCTCTTGAGTACACAATGCTGAAGGACTGTTTGTCCTTTTTACGGCTGCTGTATCATGTAGAACAACCTGATGCCAAACTCATTAACGTTCGTATCTTAGTCCATTATGAATCCAATTCAAACACTCAAAACAGTCATTAATAATTCAGCCCAGCTTCAATAGGCTCTTTGGCAGGCGATTTCCTTTTTTTCCCAATTGTGCTGAAAATAAGATTTTGATCCGTCTCTGCTGGCTCTGTGTAAAAGCTGACAGACTGAGACGCCATCCCAGCAACCACTGCGGTTAATTGAGTTAATTCACCTGTGAAAGACTGCACACTTTGAGTCAATGAGCCAGGTGTCCCCCAGGCTGGGTCCTGCTAAAGTGTCCCATTGTGCGCTCACTCACTCGGTCCATCTCTCTATTCTGAGCACTGTTTATTCATAATAAGCTAATAAGTACTACAGCACCACTGATTCAGTTTTACAATAGGACTCTAGCAGTATTCTCGCCCACTGTTGATTTACTGTTTTTTCAGGCAGTAAATCCAAATGAGGACGCTTCGGGAATTAAGCCACATAACCATTACTGTGATGCAGTACTTATGACTCATGCGCTGCATTAGAAGCCGTCTGATGTCACCAGAACCAATTTAAAACACTTTCTGAAGCTTTAAAGCCTCTTTCCTCGTATGTAATAAGTGGTACTCAAAGAGAAGACAGCAGAGTTTCAAGTCATCCAGAATAGGTCTGCATGTGGAGATCTTTTTCACAATTTTGTTCAAAACCGTTTTATTTGTCATTTTCCAAAATGTCTCTTTTTGTTTTTTCAGGTGATCTTCAATTTGCTCTAGGTCATGCTGTGTGGCTGACTTCTATGCTATAGTTGAAATGAGGCTGGTGGTTTTGGGGTTGCGGCCCCTCTTGGCCTTGACCCTTATCCTCACCTTCTCCTGCCGTCTGTCCTGCGGTGCTGCACCCTTTCCTCAGGATCTGGAAGCTATCAGGACTGTTGAAAGTGAAGGTAGGTGCTGAATGAAAGTATATTTTTTTATTATTGAATCATCATTTTGTTTTGTTTTTGCTTTCACCCAAATAGAATTTGCTCATCCCCAGAATGTCCCCATTGATGTTAAGAATGTAGTCTAGTAACACTCTCAGGGCTTTCTGGGATAGTCGCAATGTTGAGTTCTTAAATGTTTCGGAGATATTAATTATTTGACTAATCTGCCCTTACGATATAGAGACATTTTATAAATGTCCAAAATGTTCTTTTTTGTATTATGTTAGTTATGTGTCCACAGAATTACCAAATTAGGAGGTGTTCCTATATGTTTCTTTATATATTAAATATGCAGGGGGATTCAAAAAGAATACCACAACTTTGAGAATAAAGATATCTGCAAAGAAGAAAATGAGAGCTAGGCTCCTTCTGTCATCGATTTAAGGAAGCTCTGAAGTTTAAGTACTTTTCTCATTGATTAATTACCCAAAGCGGCACCATGTTTCTTTTATTATTTACAGATTTTCAAAGTTGTATATTAACCCTGTATAATAATAGTTATATTAAAAATATATATCTATTAACCAAAACTAAAAGAGAATGATCTCTTGTAAAGAGACATTCTCTTCTACGCTGGTCAATTGTTTTTATAAGTCATGGCAAACGGAATCTAAGCTTTACAATCTACGATATAAGCATAGCAGTTTCTTTAATAAACCATACACAGAGTTTAAAAGTGAATTGGATGCCAAGCAGTCAGTATTTGGCAGTCACAAAACATTTCTAATGCCAACACATATATATATATATCAACAGCTATGGTTGCCAAATCCGTCTTCACTCCACCTTCCCAGCTCTAATCTACCACATCCCAGTTTTCCACCCCACGCGACGCTTCAGCTTCCAAACCCACTGAGTCTGAAAGAGCAGCTTCACTCTGAGGTGCTGTGAAGTTGTTACTAACTGGCAAATGAAAAACATCCAGGTTTGGCTGTGTAACAAACAGGAGAATGTAGAGAGACCGACTCCATTGCAAATGAAGTGTGATTGAAGTGTTCATTTAAAAGTGATATTCTGAGGTTTGCTCGTCATTTATAAAAACTCTTTTTTTTTTATAAGGTGATAATACTACAATAATGTTTTATTTTAACCAAGCTAAGTGTTAAAAGTAAAACAATGTGCTAAACAATATAACACAGTGGTAATTTATTCCACAATCTAAGAGCAGTCTAAGGATCTCCCTGTAGTTTGACTCCTTCCTTTGACTTGTTGTTAGGTATTCATGGTAAAAACTGGTCAGCTGACCCAAGAGTCTGTGGCTGCAGAAGCTCAGAAATATAATATTCCATAGCTATTTGGAGACTTGAAGACAACTAAATGTCAAATGAATTCAAGCTAAAACACAGTGCTCAGGTTTTTTTGTTTGTCAGAAGTCATGCGTGATCTGCAGTCAGTCAATGAATATAGCACTAGCTCCAAAATATGACAAGTTGCAAAACAGGTAGTAAAAAGTATGCATTACAACCTTAAGTTGTGCCCTTGAAAAGTATGGTTTCATTTTGACCAGCTGCTTAGATTGAACAATTTTAGTTTCACACAGTTTTTTTTCAGTGTTTATTAAGACTTTAGCTACTGGTTTTATTAGAAACAGTAACGATCGAATCGGTTCCTTAATCAGAGGGTTTCTCCTTAGCTCAGTTACCATCTAGTATACAAGCACAGACCATGTGGTTTTCCATCCATGCACTTACTTTGACAGTTTGCCTAGTATTCTTATCCAATGCTCTGCATCTTTCACTTGCAAAATTAGGCAATTTTTAGAAAGAGTTGAATTAGTGAAATATGTTTATTAACAGATGACAGAAATAACTTGAACGATTTGTTCTCGAAATGCTCCTACTTGTTGGTATTCAGAGGACGTGCTAAAACAGGATTTGATTAAAAGGGAAGTGTACAGACAGATGTTCTCTTCTAAACCTCTGCGGGAACTAGAGTATCAAAGTTTTATTGGTTCATGGTCTGTTATACGCCCAATTCTGGGAAAAATAAATAGTTTTGCACAGTGTATAGGTTTAGTCTATTTAGTGTTTTCACTCAAGCATCTAAAAGCTCTTTGGATCTCTCTGCATCACTTTGTTGTTGTAGACTATCTTTGAGGCTTTTACTCAGATCTTTAGCCAAAGCTTTACACATTTAACTAATTACGAGACACAGAACCACTTGTAGCTCTCTAAAAATGTAATTCATTTTTGTTAAAAATCATTTTGTGATGTTCTGCCATTGCTGTCGAACCAAATTCATGTGGCTCTGTCCAAATCAGGTTAGATGGTTTTGAATTTAGTTTGCATTATTTTGTATTAATTAATTATTAATAATTTTCTATTACATTTTATTATACTTTTTTTCTAGTAGATGGGAAGATGTAATCAAGCATTTCAAAAGAGAAATTTGAGTGTGATAATGACCTTGTTTGTAGAAAAAAAAATTTCATTTTGAATGATTACATTTTTTTGCCTAAAGGTTTCTTCTTTCATTACTTAAAAATTGCTGGTACCAATTACCTTTAAAGATAAACGGTTATTTGTCAAATTAAGTTAGTTGTGAATTCTGTTATTTTATTTTTTTAAGTATTTTATTTAAGTAGAGAAAAATAGCTGCTCAGAAAACAGTTTAATGTTAATGTACAGAATGTTCAGAGAGAGTGTAACACGTATTTAAAATGTTAAGAACCTCTGTTGTAGGAAATCCATCTTTTACTCTCTTAGATGGACACACTTATTGAATGAATAGCTGAATGAATAGTTGAATGAATAGCTGAATGAATAGCAACTGATGACAGACCTACCACAGACGGAGTGAATCAAGAAAGTCACAAATGCAAAGACCATAAAAGGTCGTAATTGCATGGTAGAAAGAAAGACACACCTTGTGATTTTGTTTAATGATGGATGCTGCTGAAAGTTCATGTTTAGGCTGGTAAAAGAGCTCTGGGGGGTTCTGCTGAAAGGAGCACATTCACGCCAGCCTCTGATTCACTGGTTGGCACATCACTAGGTTAATAGAGCCCTCCGAAAAGTGCATCGCATGCGTAATAGGGCCCATTTATCAACCACATCCACCTGTGTGTAAGCGCACGTATGTGTGTGTATGTGGTTTGCTTTGGACCAAATCCTTAACACAATGTAATCTTTAAACCCATTACAGTAGATGACACTGTCGGTCAGTTCAGGTGTCACTTCTCTTCTCAGTGCACAGCCGAGTTCTGTTCGCTATGTGGTCTTTAAAAGGATCAATGACTGAGGAAACTAACAGAGTTGGCAGAGAAATTTGTGTTAGTGTGTTGTGTGCTAGTGAAGACGATGGTTCAAAAGAACATGTTCACTCTGGACTCCAAAGTATGGGTTTGTTCCAGTGCACAGGACTGCTGGGAGCAATGCTGAGTACACGAAGTTCATATAAAATATGCAAATGAGTCAAGACTTGCACCTTGTGGCAAAAAATATTGATAGGAAAGATCTTTCCCCATAGCTTGAGTTTCACTTTGTTGAATATAGCTGTTTGTGTGGGATTGCACAGAATTAAACTGCTTATCTTGATGCTACATTTCCATGTTATGTTACTAGTTCATTTTCCTCTGCATCTTAGGAAGTCCCATCAGCCCCGTGGTCTTGGTTCAGCCCACACATCATTGGGAGAAAAACAGCATAACAACTAGCATAAAAAAGCATGCCAAGCTTCATGGTGATGGGGTGTGTCTCTTGAGCTTTTGCTGCTGTTTTTGTTTTGTATTGTATTGACTATTAAGTAGATTGGAAAAGGATATCATTGATGAATTGTGAGGTTAAAACTAGGGATGCACTGAATATTTGGCTGGTGAATATGGGGAACAAATGACACCCGGCCTTCAGAGAGGGCAACTTTATGTAACTTTATGTATGTCTCCAGCACAATACATTTACATTTTGCATTTACATTTATGCATTTGGCAGAAGCTTTTGTCCAAAGCACCTTACATTAGGGGAGAGACAATATGCAATCTGGTACACCATAAGTCTATCTCAGCTTCTCATAATAGAAATTGTATCAACTGATCAATAAACCAAAGCAGGGAGGAAGTAGAGGAAGAAGATAGACAGAGGAGGAAAAAAGAAAGTTTTTTTTATAGTAGGTGGTCCCTGAAGAGAACAGTTTTCAGTTTCTTTTTGAAAGTTGTTAGTGTTGGAAATGGTGGAACTGTAGTACCTAGACCTGCCGCAAGGGGAGTGGGGTCAGAAGTGCCCAAATTTAGAGCTTAAAAAAAACATGTTTAAACCATTGGTGCTGTAATGTTTTTTTTTTTTTTTTTTTTTTTCGGATCGGCATTTTGGCCTTCATGAACACTCTGAGGGGGTTGAATTATTTTTAAATTACTTTGTTTAAGATTTATTCAATTTAAACATTCAGCCAATAAGATGTCTTCACTACGCCCGTGTCCAGCCTCTCTAGACCAATTTATAGTTACCAGGTAGTGATGCAGTTCCAAGCTGGCGAAGGCTGGCTACACCCAATTTTTACTGCTCTCCCATTCATACGAAACATTGTGCATGCTACGCCCATGTTATATACAGTCTATGAGTGACCCATGACACTGACGCAATGAGTAAACTTGGTTTATCAATGATCTAGCACCTTTTTCAAAATGTCAGCAGTGTGGAGGTATTTTAAAGTCACATGGATGACAAAAGAATGGCAAGTTGCATCCAATGTGGAGCTAAATTATCAAGAGTTGGGTACATCTGCTAAACCCTTTAGCACCACTCTATTAATATGTAATTTAAAAGCTAAACACCTGCAGAGCAAATACAAGATGGAGACCACTACAGAAGCTAAAAGTAAAACTAGCAGCACTACAGCATATGTTCAGATTTCTAAAGCACTTTATTTGTGGCTTGACATAGGCACTGTTGTTAATGTTTTATTTTTAAGCTATTTAGATTAGTATTTTCTGTTGTTTATTTTATTATATAATGTTCAAATTTATGTTTTTATATGAACATTTACTTTAAAATGCATTTGTAGCTATCTATGCAATATTCAAAAACATTGAAAATGGACAACTATTCTGTATTTTGTATTAATCATTGTTCGGTTCCAGATTGTTTACATTTAATAAGTTTTTTGTTAGTGTGTCACTGACATTACTCAAAATCTGCTCACTTCTTTGACAGCTGATGTTTTTTATAACTCTGGGTGCTTGTAGGTTAACATTTAACACCAAAATCAAAATTCTGAGTTGAAAAAACATCTCTGGACAGTGTGTAACATTCTTTTTGTTTTACATTACTATTTTTAATCATTAGACTTTTTATTTTATGGAATTATTTAATTTGAATTAATAAACACAGTTTCCCAGCGATGGGTTGCGGCTGGAAGGGCATCCACTGCGTAAAACATATGCCAGAGAGTTGGCGGTTCATTCCGCTGTGGCGACCCCGAAAGGGAAGAAAGCCGACATGAAGATGAATGAATGAATAATAACCACAGACAAAACCCTTGACAAAAAGAAAGTATCAAAACAAATCAATCGACTAAAAGTTTAAATAATCACATGGTTCACAAAAAAAATTATCTCAGTGTATTTAAAATGTTGTACTTGGGAATTGTATGTTTAGATGCACATAAAATCAAAGTTTACTTGAAAATATTTTATTTTAAAACTAAGGTAACTATTTTGCAGGATTCTTTTAAATATCTTTGTGTAAAATTGAGAGCAAATTTCAAAGGAAAAACAGATTAGGTTTTTCAATGACAATTGTCCCGGGAGTTCAGAACACAGAATCAAAAAAGCTAATTCTTTCTTTTGATTCAGACAGTTGCTGAAAATTTTGGCCTAATACTTTTTCAGAATTAGTGTGTGTTAGTTTTCTGATCTTTGGCAATGGCTAAACTTAGAACTTTAAGTTTTTATTTCTCAGAATAAAATAGGCAACTTTGTAACATTTAGCTTAATACATATAAATAAACACTTCTAACCGTACAATGCTTTTTTTTTCTGTGCAGTAGATGAATAATCGAGCAATTGCTGACATAGTAACGAGCCTGTCACACAAATAATCATATTCATATTCTCCCACAACCGGCACATGCATGATGACTTTTACTCACCTATCAAATTTTGTCCCACTGTGTGCTGAGTACTCCAACATTAGTGCAGGTTTGTCCTTCGGAGGTTACTTTAGTTGGTGGAGAAGTCAAAATTGAATCCCCAGAGACTGGAATAAAAGTGTTCTCTAAATAACACATTCATATTTAGCTTGTTTGTGTGTATTTTTTTATGTATTCGTGCGTGTTTTAAAAGTATCAATCATGAATTAATACTTTTAAAATGTGCACAAGGACATGAACATTACACACACACAGACAAATGACTGGCTTGTAAACTGAGAAACAAAGAAGCTTTTGATTGTTTAACATTATCAAACTTGTAAAAAAAAAAAAAAAATTTAAAAATCTAAAGTTTTACACCTTGTTTTGTTTAAGGCAGCTGTTGAAAAGTAGTTGCGATGTAAGCCTAATATTTTTTTTTAACTTTTTTGTTGTTGTTGCGTCTTCAAAATTGGTTTGTGGCTGTTTATGAATGAATTGCTCAACTAAGTCGACAGGAAAATTCTTCTCTTTTTAATTCCTGTTCATTGTTTAGCTCTAACTTATCCATAAATTATAATGGCTGGTGTTCTGACTATTATTTTCTATTATTAAAATTATTTTCACTCGATCAAAAATAACATTTTTGGCTGTCAAATAAATGAACAATTCACACAGAGAATTCAGTCTGACTCACTACATTTGTTTTTGGATGTTATCTATCTAGATCTCTATAAATGGTTATGTTAAAGCAAGAAAATTATATGTCATATCAGAGAAGAGAAGCTCCACTTTTTTGTTTACTTCCACTTTTAAAAAAATGGAATTCCTTTAGATTTATAAACGTGATGCGACTTTTAAGATGATATGTCTAAGAAATGATGGTGGATGCAAGTGAATATAAAAAGAATCATTGTCCTGCCCACTGGTATTTTGGCAAGTGAGCAGGACATGTCAAGTGCTTCTGCGTTTTGGGTTCATATACCTCTCTCCCCATTCCGCTGACTTTCTTGTAACTGTCCTATTGATAATGTAAAAATTATAATTTTAAAAAATATTATTAGTGTAGCTCTTTGTATCATTTTAGAATGTCAGCATCCATTTTGCTGGTCTACTGAGAAAGTACAAGAAACAGAGAACAAAGTAAAGTCTAAGTTTAAGTACTTTTGTAGTCTAATCTGTTGCTCTATTATGATTCTACTTAAATTATTTAAATTATTTATTTAAATTATTATTATCTACTTAAAATTTTTTAAAAATATTATTAGTGTAGCTCTTTGTATCATTTTAGAATGTCAGCATCCATTTTGCTGGTCTACTGAGAAAGTACAAGAAACAGAGAACAAAGTAAAGTCTAAGTTTAAGTACTTTTGTAGTCTAATCTGTTGCTCTATTATGATTCTACTTCCCAGAAATAACAATCGTGAATTATTTTGAAGTCTGGAGATTAAAGCTGTCAGTTCATGCTGTTATTTTCAGAGAGCCGTATTGGAGTGAAGTTTCTTTCTCATATCACTGCTTCACAGCGTCGAGGTTCAGACACTCTAGGTGATCTTTATTGAATGATTATCCTGCCGAGATCAGATGATGGTGTTTATCCCGTCAGAGTTTTTGAGAAGAAGACAGCAAAGTTTCAGCTCCAGTTTAGTGGTTTGTTTACTATATCTGCTGATCATCAGAGACAGCCCAGGCCCCTGCTGTGGCCACATGTGGACGTCTGAGCTCCGAAAAACTCTGATAATAGACTAATCGCTCAATCACGGCAGGAACTGAAATCATTCTAGATACAGATTTTCTTCCACCTCAAGGTCAGCGTTTTTACCCAGAGTCTGCTGCTTTTGAGCTGTTTATGATTTCTAAACAGGTCTGCAAATGAAAGGTCTGTCAGGTCATCGTGGGCCTCTCAACATGTCTGAAATGTTGTGTGACCCACTTAGGCTCTGAAAAAAGAACACACCAAAGTGAATCATCTTTGACGTTGTGCTAGAAATTAGACTTTTGAAGCTAAATAAGTTTAATTGGCTAATTATATTTTTGAGTGTAAACATGTCTCTCACATCAACATCACTTGCTGAATAAGGAGATATGTAAAAATTAACTACTGCCATTTTTTTCAAAAAATTTTTTATGTAATAACCTTCAAATTTAACTTCATAGCCACAATTTTGTTTAAACAGAATTATCTTTCTTTTTGAGTCAATGGATTGTCTCTAAAAAGTATAATTGTAAATTCGTAATGTATGTTTAGTATAGTATGTAATTTTATATATAAATTGATAAAATATAATTATTTATATACAGTTACATACTAGATAGTATATAGAGTCATCTAATTTATAATATCTATGTTGCTCTGTCTGTTCATTACATGATCAGCTCAAAACAATACAAGAAGTGCGAGCTGCATCCAGGTTTGCTCTCAAATCACTTAGATGTATGCAAATTCTTGCAGCCATGAGGAAAGCTCTCCATAGGTCCTTTATATTTGTCTGTTTCATCACAATCCAAAAACAGGTCATTTAACATACCTCATAGTGACCGATTGAAAGGGGAATCACATATAGTCTTTCTGGTCATGCAAAGCTACTTTAGGCTTGCATTGATCTCCTGTCTTTGTGAAGTCACTTTTTATAATAAACAAGAAAACATCTGGAATCCTTTCCCTCTTGTTTCAAATACTTGAATTGATTGTCATTGGAGGTCCCTTCTGCAAAATTTGGTAGATATTTTGGTCTGTAGTTTAATCTACAACATTACTTCTTACTCAAGATAAGGGTATGACTAGGGCCAGACAGTTTCCACAGAAAATTCAGCAGAATTCTGCAGATTGTAATTTAAGATATGAATTTGTCTCAGAGGCTGAA
Organism: Danionella dracula; assembly: GCA_900490495.1. Lineage (NCBI taxonomy): Eukaryota > Metazoa > Chordata > Actinopteri > Cypriniformes > Danionidae > Danionella > Danionella dracula. Next base: position 4,930,029 of record UELW01000039.1, on the reverse strand, counting down.
ATGAGAAGAATTGTAGTCTTGATGAGTTTTAACACTCACATCATTCCCACTATCAGACTAAAATTTAGCTGCAAAATCACCAATATTTTTCTATAACAATAATCCATTACATTCAATATTTTCTTCAAGACTAATATATGGGATATGAAACAGCTCTTGTCAGTCATTGGCTTACAACTGACAGTCTTGTTCTTGACCCTGCTCCATCGGTCATGCAAATAAATATGTGATAGCGAAACACTACATTATTTACTGTACACATACCTTTTTGTGTTTCTTTTTTTTACCATAAATTAAAGTCATCAATACGTTCTTCACAGTGTGTGATAATATCACATTTTAAGACTATTTGTATTTAAATTCATTAAATGTGGCGACCTACTCTTTTGGAGGATGTTGCATATAACACTGTCCTTAAAAACTGAAATTGACTGAATAAATTGGACACCATGTGAAACAAAAAATATGAATATATTTTTCATCATGTGTTTTAAACTTTTAACCAAACCATACTTGACTAATAAAGGGCATTACATTTTTCTTTGGAAATTTTTCATTATTTGTATGAAGATATACTCAATGTAAAAAAAACAATTTTCTCTCTTTCCTCTGCCGTCAAGACACCTACCTGTACCCCAGTTTCCAGGGGAACATGTCAGACAACGACACTGCCAGACTGGGTTTGGATTTCCAGAGGATGCTGCGGATTAACCACATGGTCTACATCGCTGCCAGGTATAGAATGTCATGTCAGTTCAATCACACTCTTGTGCTGCACACAATAGCACACACATACACACACCTCTATGGACTTAAGACACAGCACTGGGAATTCCAAAGCTCCAGCTACTGATGTGATATGCTTGCAGTGTCACGGCAATAAACCTACTCACTAACGATAAGAAGTTGTGTGATTGTGGCCATCAGTCTCTCGCACTGGATTGCAGGCGGATGCTCTCTGTCTGTCTCATCCACAGTCTTTTACAAACTGTGTGAATTCTGCTCATTTTATTGAAAGAAAAGAATCCCGGCTACTCAAGCACTTGATGAAATGATCAACCTTTCTTTCTGTTTTTGTAGAGATCACGTTTTTGCCATCAACCTCGGTGCTTCACTTGAGCGTATCATTCCTCAACAGGTGAGCTCACCTTTTCAGCTCCAATGTTTTCCTTTCTCTTACATCAGGGCTGTCATGACAGAAAATGCACTGGTATTCATCTCTAGGGATGCATTTTTCGGAAGTGTAATTTCTCAAATGAGAAGTTCTCTTTATGCTGGCTGGAAAGGACACACATTCTAGACATCTTATGACTGTGTCTATTTTCCCGAAGATCTACTTGAAATGTTAGTCAAGGTCTCTTGCACAAATGCAGCAATTATTTTGGTTCTACACCTGTATTTTCCAATTTCATTGTGACTATTGAAAACTGGTTTACTGTACTCTATAATCCATACTAATGTACTGTTGACTATACTTAATACATATTTACAAAAACTTTGTTTTCTATAATATTTTTTCCCATCTGTTTTCCCATTTCAATTATTGCACTTTTTTAGCCATGTCTTAATCAAAACAATGCTCATTTTTGATTGTAATGCATTGTGAGTCTGCTGTAAATCAGTAAAAAAAATATTCATAATTGAATGGTCTTCCAAAAAGACTACATCAATAAAATAATTTTTGTATAATATACCTGTTAAAAAAACCAGCTGAAAACAAAGTTGGTTAAGATTACATATAAAAATAAAGTGTAGCCATTTGAGTTTTGTTGCGTTGACAGAGCTCACACAAATTCATTACCTTGAAAATGTTTTGAACAGTAGGTTTCTTTGTAACTAAACAGTGTAAAAACTAAATAAATATAAAAACATATGAATATATGTATTTTGCTGCAAAAAAACACACAGCTACTGTGATTTAAAAAAAATAATTGTTAACATAATAATTCAAATAATTGTTGAAAAGAAATCATGTCATTCACAAGAGTGTGTTTTTATAACCCTGGTAATACTGTGTCTGTCGGCCAATCAGACACATCCTGAAGTAATTGGTTAGTTTTAGACAAGCCAAAAGCTTTTAATGTCCAAAAATTTAAACTAACCCCGTGTTCCAAAAATAAAATGTTTCAAACTTTGAAAATATCCCTTCTTAAAATAATCATGCTAGTCTGGATAGGGTTTGAAAAATATCTTGATCAGCTTCTCTAAACTGAATGAGATAAAATACATGCTTATTTTCTTTATATTTTTTGCATCCTAAAGTGTTTAATGTATTGTTGCTGTTGTCGAAAACATCTTGTTTGTGAAATTGCTCCAACTTTTTGCTCTGTGTCAGATTTCTCTGACTCTAATATCCTCTCTGCTGAGAGTAAGATGTCACTTCAGCAAATAGCTGTGTTACAGAGACTCTCTCTGTATTTGTGTGTGGGTGTTGATTGCCTGCTGTTCCTGTTGGGTGGGCTGACATGGGGTGGCCCCGTAAATCTCAGTAATACAGATTGACCTAATGACACCAGCAAACACCCTGACACACTCGCACACAAACACAGCTTGTTAACAACTTTTTTTGTCCTTGTTGCTCAGTCCTCCGTCTTCTCCTCCCCCTCCTCCACCTCATCCTCCTCCTTCTCTTTATGGTCACATTGTGTGATGTTTTTTTGAAGTAAATGTGCTTTGCACATTGCATCTGTCATGAATAGCAATGAGCTGATGATTGTGTTTGTTTTTCTGGCAGAAACTAACATGGAAAACAAAAGACGTGGAGAAATGCACAGTCAGGGGTAAAAACAGCGTGAGTACTCTGCTCTTTTACTTTCTTATTATGAGTGTGTTCGAAGTCAGTAACTCTTCCATTTAGTGGTGATAAATAAGGCCAAATATTCATTTCAAGTAAAGGCAAGACTAATTTATTCGGGATTAAAATGACGAACCACATTTCTTTCATCCTTTTAGGACTCTCAGTAAATGGCATGGGAAAAAAATCTAATTTAACCTTTGCTAAAGTTTGCTAATGTTATCGAGGACATTAATTTTGATACCATACCAGATGGTCGCACAGTAAAGAAGTCCCCAGGAACTTTATTATTTTATAAACTTGTAAAAAGTATATAATTGCAATAATTGTATTTGAAGTAATGTAATAATAATACAATTAAGGATTAGTAGTCAATCCAAATGATCTTTGAGGTAACCGAAATTGCAAATATTTGTTCTTTTAAATACCGATTTTAAAAGTCAAAATTATTGAGAATACATTTGTGAGCAAGTGCCAGCATCTTACTTCTCTAGCTCCAAGTCACAGAAGTAAACCCGAATTTTTAACATGTCGTTGGTACAATTGAATAGAGAAAGTGACCTATGTAGAAGATTTAATGTGTTTATTCTAATCACATCAACTTGTATATTACGTGTGCAAATCAACAGTTGAACACATGGCCTATTCAGGCCTTCTTCAGAATAGATTTCATTCCAAAATCCTGTATCCAGGTCAAAGTGCCGTCCAAGTGGCAGGAGTAAAATCACAGGAAATTACCATCAGTACACATTTGGCTTTTTAGTGAGACACTGAGCAGTGTAAGCCCAAGGCTTTGTTCACACTGAGGCCCAAAGTGGCCAAAATCCAATTTTTCATATGTTACTAGTATCTGACATTTTCAGGACGGTCTGAACATCTCAATTCCGATTGGGTTGTTTTTTTGTTTGTTTTTTTCAAATCCGATCCAGGTCTTCCGATCCAGATTTCATATGTGATCCTGAATCCGATACATATCCATGTTTTTACAACGTGACCTCAGGCTGAACAGCCAGGTTGCATTTTTCTTTACTTTTGTCATCAAGCCCAACTTAAACACAGTTTCACTGGAGGATATGTTCTTGTGGTGAACTAGTTTCAGGAAGAGACCATTTTAAAGAGTAAAAAAGTTAATTATATATAAGTAATTGTTATTCAAGCATTTCTAACTCCTCTTCCAGTAGTATATCGTAACATCTGTTCTTTTCCATCTCAATCTTTTTCTTAATAATGTTTAACACTAAAAAAAAAATCTGATATTTACGCCTACAAAGCCTCAAGAGTGCCCAATAGCAGGCGCTTCAGTATTTGCGTCTGTTAAAAGTGCATTCTGGGGGACGTAGTTTCTTCTTCTGCGCATACGTGTCACATTGGAGCCATGCTTCGTTCACGCAGTAGACGGATAGCAGGACGCATATTATTTGTAATGTGACGACCCCACCAAAAAACATCTGAATTTCAAAAACAAAATCGGAGTTGGTCATTACGTAGCCTAAATCACTGCACACAGCATGGAAAATTCCTTTAAAAATGTGATTATTGAAAACCTCAATTATGATTTGTCCATTGTAAATATCAACCATCGTCTCTGCATGGATTCAAAATTGACGTCTTCCCATTGATCTTACATGTAAAAAACTCTCAAAACAGCAAACTTCCAGTTTTGGTGTGAACAGCGCTCGACACATTCAGTTTGTTTTATGTCTGTCTCTTCCTAAAAGTAACACATGTCAAATCTGAGTTAGCAGTTTTTTAGTAATCATGAGATAATAAATATATCACATAGACAAGTTTTAATCATACTATACGTTATGTGCACTAAATTCATAAAAAAAGTTGAGTTTAAATCTACCTGTTGTAAAACATCTGCTGTGTTTGTCCCCTCCGTGTGTTTTTCTTTTTGTTGCCTTTCCACACTTGTTCCATTCTTGTTCATTTCTGAGTCGATGTTGTGGTCTAGCCACACACATTACAATCAAAGTGGCTGGTTTCTGTAAAATAATAGGCAGCCCTTTCCAAGAATGCACCGATTTGTCAAAATCACAGGCTTTATTAAAGCTTTATTAAAAATAAATTGCAATAAAAGACATGCAGAGCTGTGCTTTTAACTTATGTTGAAAGTGCAGTAAGTTAGTTATTTAATGTTGTAAATATTCTGATTGTAGCCAAAGAAGCAATACATTTAGTTTTGAGAGTTGTAGACAAAATTTTTTCCAACATCTTTATTTTTTAGAGCATAATCAACATTCTTTCAGCTGAATAAATACAGGGAGCATATAATAAAAAAGAATTTAATTATACAACATTTTAGCCAGTGAAAATTTCATGCAGCCCTACAATAGTCTCTAAAGAGTTTGAATGTTAGATTACTCATGGATGTCAGTTTTTTTTTTTAAGTACACCATCACTAAAGCTGAAATAAACTGTATCCTACTTTATGAAAAACACAAATTGGCATGTCTGGTGGGACAATTGACTTTGTTTCATCTGTACTGGTGTAGAAATAGGCATAGAAGCATGAACAAACTCCGACTTTATTGATTAAGACTGTCAGAATATGGATTGATCTTATTTTTGTGTGTGGAAGTGAAAGAAAGCAGCCTTTACGCTTGAAGATGGATCTGTGTTTGCTTGAGTGTTTGTTGAGCAGAAGTTATTTATAGTGAGAGTAAAAGATAACGGCTTGTCTTTTGTAGGATGAGTGTTACAACTACATCAAAGTGCTGGTGCCACGTAATGATGAAACTCTCTTTGCTTGTGGAACCAATGCATTCAACCCCACCTGTCGCAACTACAAGGTACTGTATAAATGTTTTTTTTTTTTTACATTATATTCAATTGATCAATTGAAAGATCAATAATATATGAGGTTAATGAGTCAATTCACTTAAATAAATGAGAAAATAAGATGTAACCAAAACGAAAACAGTCAATGTATTCCTAACAAAAACACGAGGTCCAGCAGAAGGTCCAGGGGATCATAACAGAGGCCACCAAATCTGTTGTTTGGTGTATATTATTTGGGCTTCCAACATTCAATGTCTTCAAGGGTATGGGCACATTTAGGGGATGTCTTACATAGTTCCTTCTGTGTCACACCAACACAGTTCATCAACGTTCCATATCCATTAATGGAATGGTTTTGAGTGGGTTGGAGGCTTTTGAGCGTGTCTTATAAGTGCATGCACCACCGGTGTGGTTTTCTCAGCCGGAGCGCATGTAAATCTGAGTAAACTCTGGAGGAGGCCAGCAGGGAGTCAGCTTAACTCGTGGATGAGCTTCTGCTCACAAATGTTATATTTTTAAGGCTCTGTAGATGTTCTGATTTAAGCACTTCATATCCCAGAGGCATCTTTCTTCCTTTTTTCATCTCTTTTCTTTTTTTTTACATAATTCTGTCTATCTCCTCAGAGGAGAAGGTTTTCCTTTGGGGCTCTAGATATGGACTTTGTCATGTTTTATAAATTACGTAATTCAATCAATCAAAATGTTTTTATATAGCGGTTTCAGCACTTACTTTAAATCAGCTTCACAAAGGTCTAGTGTGGATTAGAATTATATAGGAATTCCTATTGGACAATTTTATGGGGTATAAATAGAACTACCATATATATAAACATTTTTTGTATGAGGAAATTTAACTCATTTAACCTGACAAGTAATCTCTGACTTATTATAAAAGCTCAGTTTCAAGTAATTTTGCAGTGAAATAAACCAACCAAGACATCACTCACATAGTCTGCTCCTAATCCACCACCATAGTGCAGCATCCACCTGGATGAATTAACGTTCACCAAAATGCCCTAGATCACGATTCACCCACTTCTTTACATTGCTGCTTAACATTATATTTCTACTAATTCCACAACTATTGCTTCAGCTGCTGAAAAGGTATAGGAAAGAAAAGAACAAAAATTTAGTTGATGGGGTTTAGGGGAGACATTAGTAGCTCTGCTGAACTCCTTTTAGAATGACCTCAGTACAATGTCCTCGCCGAATCATACCCTTACAGCTCTTGCTTCAGCCAGAGCATTGAGGGTTACCTATCAGAACCTCCTCGTAGTCACGTACTACAGACTCCCACAATCGGTTAAAATCACTCCTTAAAACACACATATTTAAGCTGGCATTCAGATCTTAGTTCTTAGTCACAGTATGATGATATTGACTCTGATTTAACTAGATTTGTACCATAACATTTTATTGTTTTATTGCTCAACTATTTACCAAATCAGGTTTTTTTAGTTCTTGGTGTTTTACTGGCCAACTACAAATCACTTAAGTCAACTCTTAATGTTGTAAATGTGCTTCATAAATAAATTTTGATTGATTGATTGATTGTTTTTTGATTCCTACTTTGTTAAATTAACATCTCAGTGATTAAGTTGTTGTCCAATATTAAAATGTTCAATATGACATGGTTTGAGTGGAAGCTGTGACATGTTCATTCACCGAGCATCAGCCAGTGCAGTGCTGGTCCTGCATGGCTTCCCCTTTTTCTTCACTATCACTCTTGACTGCAGGCCAGTGGAAGACCTAAAAGCTTCTGTGGGTGTTAATCCACTGGGGATGACACACAGTCTGACCCTCAATAGCAAAAAAACCCACACTATCCTTTCAGCCAAGCTGCTAAATGTTTAGATGTGTGTGTTAAATCCAGGAGACTCTTGGCCTGCGGGGTGAATATCTTTAGGAACACATATGTTTGGTGCAGATTTCGTTTCCACTGGCTAACACAGGAATTTAGCAGGTTGTTTAAAGTCAGTATAGCTCCTATATCCTATATATATATATATATATATATATATATATATATATATATATATATATATATATATATATATATATATATAGAGAGAGAGAGAGAGAGAGAGAGAGAGAGAGAGAGAGAGAGAGAGAGAGAGAGAGAGAGAGAGAGAGAGAGAGAGAGAGAGAGAGAGAGAGAGAGAGAGAGAGATGGTCTCTGTGAATGTAGATGACTGTTTGGAGGAGCATGTTACTTTGTTAAACCTGTCCTTGCTGGCGTCAATGGTTGTATGAAGCAGTGTTCCCTTGTGAATATCCCTTGTGAATGTTTCTCCCTGTTAGTACCAAAGATAACACTGTTCCAAACATAGCACATCCATAAGATTTGTTAGAAGTGTTCATTCTTTTTCTCTTCCTCTCTGGTCAGATGTCCTCCCTGGAGCAGGATGGAGAAGAGGTGGTTGGTCAAGCTCGTTGTCCTTTTGAATCCCGCCAGTCCAATGTAGGACTGTTTGCCGGTGAGATGGCCGAGAACACCATATTTACTCTCATGCAATCTCACTTATGTTCCACTGACATTTTACAAAGCACAGGAAGTAGCAGTAAGATGACAGTGACACACAAAGAATCAAAAGAGACATGAAGGACATGAAACGTGTCTCTTGTATCTCACTGTCACATAGACTCAATGAGGTCAATGAGAGTTTTTTTTTTTACCTATAGCTATTATTCAACTCGCTTTGCAGGTGGTGACTTTTATTCTGCAACGATGACAGATTTTCTAGCAAGTGATGCAGTGATTTACCGGAGTTTAGGAGAAAGTAGTCCTGTCCTGCGCACAGTCAAGTATGACTCAAAATGGCTGCGAGGTGGGTCAAGTTTCTGAAGTTATTTTCTTTGTTGTTTATGTTTTAGTTTCAAATGTGCATTTTTTTTGTTCTTAGAGCCTCATTTCCTTCATGCCATTGAGTATGGGAACTACGTCTACTTCTTTCTCAGTGAGATAGCAGTGGAGTACACCACCCTCGGCAAGGTCAGACATGTCAATTACATGTCAAGTTCTTTTTTTTATCTTGTCAAGGAAAAATATAGAGATTTTTAGGAAAAGGGGAATACAAGACCAGGGCTTTTTTTCAGCAGTATTTTAAAAATAAGTTAAATTCTTATTTATCTAATCATATTCAACCATAGCCATGTGTTTTACATTGGTGTTCTAAAATGTAGTGGTGTGTGCACATTTATTAATTTCTTTATTTATTTAACCGATTTTTTAATTTATTTTATGTATTTTTGCTTGTATTTATTTATTTATATTTTAATTAATTTATTTATTGAGTTGTTTCAAATGTGTTTAAGGTTATTTAAAATCTGATAAATTAAATGAAAAACATTTCAGAATTGAAAGAAAAAAATTATCAAATAAATAAAATAAAAACCAATACTTGTTTTAGAATGTTTTGGATAATTTTATTAAAAATAATTTAGCGAAAAATGCAAAAGGTACCAAGATCTAGGACAAATCTGTCTGCTATCTAAGGAAGAATTTCTAAAGCTGAATGTTATTTTATTATTTTACATTAAGTTCAAGGAGTTCTGATGTTTAGTTTGTAAAGTTAAATTATAGGTTAACCTTTTATTTTCACACTTTGATCTTTCTGTTTCACAAACAATCTGAAAGGAAATTGCAAACTTGATTTAATGTGAATAAGACTAATGAAAATCTACTGGAAATTTCTTCGGATGGCATCATACAATGGTTTGCTGCCTTTTTATTAGATGAAAAATGTCAAACTTAATGGACAATAAGCTTTTATTCGAGTGAAAACCATTAGAAGCCAAAAAAACATGTCTGACATGTGACATGCATTTATATGGACGCTTGGTCAGAAAGGGTTAATAAGCTGGCCATACTCTTACTTACTCTCTTGCTAAAAATGTGCCATTTGTCCTCCAGGTGGTGTTTTCTCGAGTGGCTCGTGTGTGTAAGAATGATAATGGTGGTTCTCCACGGGTTCTAGAGCGTTACTGGACATCATTCCTCAAAGCTCGCCTGAACTGTTCTGTTCCAGGCGATTCTTTCTTCTACTTTGATGTACTTCAGTCATTAACAAACGTCATGCAGATCAATCACAGGCCTGGAGTGCTGGGGGTCTTCACCACTCAAGCCAACAGGTACAGAAACCCACCTTAAAGTCTATCATACACCCTTTCTTCTGTTTATTGAAAGTCAGATTTGCCTATAGCATGAAGCCATGTTTATTATTACATTTTCAGCATCACTGGCTCGGCTGTATGTGCCTTTTACATGGACGACATTGAAAAAGTATTCAATGGCAAGTTTAAGGAGCAGCGAAACAGTGAGTCGGCCTGGACACCTGTACCTGATGAACTGGTGCCCAAACCCCGGTGAGTCAAGATCGATTTTGAGAATAAGAGAATTTAAATGAACAATTATTTTTAAAAATGTGACTAGCGTAATGATTTAATGAAATATCTAGACTAGAGATGAATGGGGTTTTTTGTGCTGTTTTGTTTGGTTTTTGTGCTGTTGCTGAAATTTTTGCTGTGTTCCTCAACTGATGCGGCAGTGGTTATTGGTGTTTCACGAGTTCGCTCTTGCTAATAGTTGTCTAGTATCGCAAGCGTTATTAGACTTGGAGAAGCATACTAGGCGAGCTTTCCGAGTGCTAGTCTGGGACTGTTGAGCAACCTGGGCCCGTGAAATACTCCACACAAACACACACACACACACGCACACAGATAGACACACTTCCAGTCTGTAGGCATAAATACCCAAACTACCACTACACACAAGCTGGTAGATGCACCTAAGACAGGTTCTACTCAACTTTTGTTGATGAGGAGTGGTTTTGTCAAATGAGTAAGAAAGAGAGCATACTGAGGACACAGAGGGAGAGATGCTTTTTTCTCTAGTGAGGGTTTTTTAAGAGAAATGGCTCTGATGATAAGTGAGAGAGACTTTATAACACACTGGATCGTAGTGATTTGACACTGGCGTTGCCCATCATTGTCTCCTATCAAAATGCTTAAACAGAAACAAACTCAAATGAGAACAGGGAAAAAATAGTGATACACGGGGATCATAACAAAGTAGATAGTTTGAAACGTTATAAATGTGTGTTTATTGCAGCTGGATCAAGTTCAGCATTTCTGTCTGTCTATTTTTCCCCAGTCCCGGGTCCTGTGCTGGCGATGGCCCTGCCGAGGGCTACAAGTCCTCCACAAATTTCCCTGATGAAACCCTCACCTTCATTAAGTCGTATCCACTAATGGATGAGGCTGTGCCGTCTGTCAACAACCGACCCTGCTTTACACGAACTACCAGCAGGTACACACCAACACACACTTGTTCCAAGACAAATTGTACACTCGGCCACTCATTATTTCAGCACTCTACCTCAGTTTTAATTTCCCCAGTTGTTTTCTTAACATCTGCATCTCGCTCTCCAGAGGGAAGGCAAGCATTATTAGTGCTTGAGAATAAATGAGTGCTTAGCCTGTGATGGAAAGACAGTTTGTTATTCGTTTTGTTGACTAATTGGCTTCTGTTTCTCGTGTAGGTTCAAGCTGACCCAGATCGCAGTGGACACTGCAGCCGGGCCCTATAAAAATTACACCGTTTTGTTTATGGGGTCGGAAAATGGACGAGTCCTCAAAGTCCTTGCCAGCATGCACCCAAACTCCACTTACAGCACACAGGTTCTGGAGGACATTGATGTTTACAACTCCAACAAGTTAGTACTACTGCATGCACACAAACACAAGCTAATTTTAAGGAAATGGCTCTACGTGAGTCAGAAAATCATTTAACCCAAATCAAACTTGTAAGGATTTATAAGGTGTTTAAACCTTCACTGTGCCATTTTTCAGCTGTTCATTAGTGAATTGATACAAACAATGTTTGTTTACTGTATGTTCATAAATGTCCCTAAAGCAATGTGTATTACTGTATTTACAATAATGTACTCTACCTTTAATTTTTTTGCACACGAGCACAAAGACTTTGTTGAAAGGTTGAACAACATACAATATATAACAGGGAAGTAATAGACTAACTGATACCTAAAGAAAAATAATGTCATTGATTCAGGCTGTATGAAAGCTACTGGCATGTAACAAATTGTGTCAAAAAAGGCTAATGAGAAATCCTATTAGAGTCAAAACCCTGTGTTTAAAAAAACATTGATACTTTTTGTTAGTATTGAGATTGATAACTGATATATGCAAAGAAATTTTACTTTTTGTGCAAAAACATTCTTGAACCATTTTATCAAAATATATCTCAAAATAACTTTTAGCATAAATATTGATTCTGTTTGGTGAAACAGAGAATTTTATGCCCAATCTAAAACACTCAAAATGACCCCAGAGTTGACACCAAAATCTCCCGACAACACATGAGAGTAAATTTTTTTGTCTAAAATGAGAAACTTGGAAGATTTAAATTGTGCTTTTGTGATGGTGAACTGAAGTTGACCAGATGTATAATTTGTATTTTCATCCTCAGAGTAGGTTTTTATCAATTTTACCTGCCTAACAATCAATTGGATACTTTTAGTGACTTTAATATTAACTGTTTTGGACTTAACACCAGACAGCACAGTTTTTTCCTGGACAATGGATTTTGCACCAGAACTTTTTAAATATAAACCATGATTTAAAGAATTAAGCAGCGTTTCTAGAATATAAAGTATACATATTGATATTGTATTACTGGAATTGGTTGCTGTTTGTTTATAAAATATTGCAAATTCTTTTACAATACCAACCACATACATTTGGAAAAAAACATGATGATTGACAACTGGAAGGCACACCTTTTAGATAATAGTTGTTATCAAGCTTCAAGGTTGGCTTTATTTAGATAACACCAGACAGGAAACAGTGGGTGAGGAAGGAGCTCAATGTTTCCTGAGGCACCACAGAGGCAGATGTCAGAACCCTGCCCACAAGGCCATAGCTCTGATGGTGATGAAAAGGACAAGACCAAGTAGGGCGCTGGTGAGAAAACTGATGAAGCAAAGTCATTACCAGCTTAATAATCCTAGTTAAGGTCAAGGGATTCTGCTGGTCCCTAACCAAATCTCCCATCGGAGTGAAAGCTTTGATGTATGCTGGATTCAGTTATTTTTCATATGATAAATGTTATTCATATTCAGTGCTGACAGATTGTCTGATACTGAGAATAGCTAGAGATATTCAAAAGACAAGAAATATGTGTATTTACGATGTGTGTGTGTGTGTGTATATATATAAAAACATATATAACATTAAACATAATTATTTTTTTATGTATAGGTTTTATACATATCTACTCATGTTTAAATCCCCTTTTTTACTGTCAGTCTTTTTACCCAATTGCATTGCAAGGTCTTCTTAGACTCTTTTATTTTAGTTTTATTTGTTTGTTTATTGGATAAATATTTTTATGTTCGCATCGGTTTTATTGTGAGTATTTTAAATACATTTTTTATTTGCATTGATTTTAGCACTTTGTTTTTGTCCCAGCTATGTTAAAGTGCTTTACAAATAAAGATAATGATGGCACTAAAGAACAGTCTTTATTTTATTTGTGGGGTTATTCATCCCTAAAAACCATTCAAACTGAATGTGCGTCCATGAGCAAAGACAATTTCCTCCAGAAGGATCATTACAAATGCTGTTTACTCTTCTGTCATGCACTTCACACTTATTGACTGATCTGAGCCAGATATAAACGCTCGCACGCATAACCCCAGACCCAGCGTGGACATAACCCTTTAAGTCAGTATCTCTCCAGAAGAAAACAGAATGGATGGTAAGTGTGGAGCAGCATCATGTTTGTCTACCTCAGATGCCCCAGTCTCTTGGTCTCCAAAACTGTTCCACACTAAAGTCTGACCACATCTTCAGACAGCATTGCTTAGTTTTCTCCACCGCACCTCACCTCGCTTTAACTCAGAGCTAGACTTTGCTAAGACACTTAACATGATGCAAAGGATTTATTTTGATTAATACAGATGCAGAGAAAGAGGAATTGCATTCAACCTTTATGGTATGACCCTCTTCAATCTGCTCGATGGAGTGATTCATCTGAGTGATACACATATTGGGTTTCTTTCTATATTGGATTTTTTTTTTTTCATCTTCTTTATTTTATTAGGGATTGCTTTTTCTTTCCATTAGAGAGAGAGAGTGGCTTGCCCCCAGACCTCCTCAAAAACTACTTCCATTCTCCTTTTGAACAGAGATTAAAATGTATTAAACTGGTCAAGCTGCTCTCTTCTGCAGCAAACAAATTTTCATTAGATTATGAGGACATGCGTGGTATGCGTGCAGCACAGGTAATAAAGAAGTAACCTTGATATTTCAATAAACATTAAGAATCTTGTTCATTTAAAGTACTAATATTTTCTTAAATGAGTAGTCTAGCTAGAATAGTCACATTTGAAAAGCTAGAAATAATGTTTATGTTTTGCATTTTGGCCTGATGCACTTCCTCTTACCTTTCAAACAAGCTAAAAATCTTAAGTCTGTGGAGGGAGTCCACGCTGCAATGTATTTTTAATGTTATTACAGTACCAGTTCCAGCCACAAACTTACATACTGCACCTTTTAAAATGTGTTTAGTTAAAAGTTCAATATTTAGTTTGTGTGCGTGCGTGTGTGCGTGCGTGTGTGTGCGTGCGTGTGTGTGCGTGCGTGTGTGTGCGTGCGTGTGTGTGTGTGGAGGGGTATTTTCTTCCTTATTAGCTGGAATTAAATAGTTGGCTGCGACTCACTTGACGACAATTTTTATTATACAGCATTATGGGTAGTATAATCCTGCAGGAGTGAAATTATCAATTGCTTCAAAATAAAAGTTTGAAATGACCTGGAACATGATTTATTAGAATCCATTGGCAACATTATCTAGTTCTAAAGTAGTAAACCATCTTTTTCTCTTGTCAGATGCAATGTGCGTGGTGAGGACAGAAGAGTTCTGGCATTGGAGTTGGATAAGGACCATCATGCCCTGTTTGTTGCTTTCTCAAGCTGTGTGATTCGTATTCCGCTCAGTCGCTGTTCTGACTACGGCAGCTGCAAAAAGTGAGTACTGATTTGCCTTAAACAACAAAAAACAATAAGTACTTTAGGTCTATTTTACATTTGCAATGTAAATATGTATCTAGAATCATGTTGTACTTTTCTAAGAAACAAATATTATAATTGAAGACTGTTTCAAAGATATGATGGGGCCAGCACTCTGGCCTCATTTGAAGAAACAGCTGACAACCTTGCACGAATCCCTGAAAAGTAAAATGTGCCAGTTCCTGTTTGATCTATAATAGACAGAGTTCTCCATAACTGTGTCAATGTGTGTTTGCAAATGCATGCAATCTTAAACACATTAAATTTTAAACACCTTTTAGTGGCTGAGAGGGTTTGGAAGGTATGGGAGAACTAAGAGATGAAGTGATGTTTCCTCCATCATGTGCTGTAGTCCCCCATTGTGCATCACCACATGCTTTGACCACTTGCACGCAAATTAGAGCCATCTGATTGGCCATGAGCCATAAAGCTCTAAACAGTTTCTGTCTTCCAAAAAGCTGTAATGTAAGCTTAGTAGACAGAGCCTGATTTAAAAGCCTATCTGTGCTTGTTCTGTTCTTAAACATTCCTGATCTCTGATCCAACCACATCGTAGCTGTTTAGCAATCTATTAGCTCATGTCTGCTCAGTCTCAAGCGAAAGTCACACAAGATTGATTTTTTTCATACAAGTTTCATCCAACTGAAAAATGGGTGTTGGCAAACCAAACAGGCAGTTTTCAACTTTTGTGCAAGCGATCCCACCTTCCACCTCTTTGCAACTCTTCGAGGGGCAGGTTCCAGGGCCAGGTTTCTTCCTCGTCCCAGACCCTTTACATAACCCCTCGCTGATCCTGTTCCCAAGCTTGCTGGGCTCTTCTGAAATTTATGAAATTCACATTAAGGTTCCACAGAGCCTGAGCTTTGTCATTGGTCAAAGTGGTGCAGAGCAAGGGCTTTCAGTCTCTTTATTGGCTTGCTCCTCATTTTAAACACTGTATAATGGAGTCAAACTTTAGCATTAAAGTCAAAAACCTCCGTTTGTTATCTGTGTTTGGTTTTGGCCTTCCATAAGTGAGCATTATCACGCCACATTAAAATATTGATCAGTACAAATATAGTGTATCTGCAGCAGCAACGGATGTGTGTATGGATATATTTATATGATGTGTGATGAGGTAAATACAACCTGTCCTATTGTGTTTTTTAGTTAGCTAGTTGTTAGCATTTTTTTCTCTAATATTAATCAGTGCATGCATAGACAGAACACAACAGAGCTGTAGATGCTTTTTTGACAAATAGGTGCATATGGAACCTTCTCAAAGGGCTGTTTGTAGACTTGACGCACAAGTATAGATTGGCCTTTTCTTAGATTGGTCACCAAGTATGCTTTTTCATCGCTCTCCACCTTGGCTTGTGATGCTATACAATTAGAAGTAAGAGTGAACACTTAAAAGGATGTTAAAACTTAAAGTTGTTTCACTGTGACTGCCATAAAAATGCAATTGATTATTTTGCTAACTGATTCACTTTTAGTGATCAACCTAACTTGTGCTTTATGAAGCAAATATCATTCTTCAGCCATTTACCTTTTTGGCACAAAAGAAGGAAAGCCTCTATTGTCTGTATATAAATTAGTCAAGTTCAAATCCACAAAAACAGCCTTAATTAATTGTGTTTATTATTCTAATAATTAATGTGAAATAAAATTTTTTTTAAGAACATTATTAAAATAAGTTGCTTCTGGATAGAAGACTGTAGCTGTCTTCTAATTTTGTAGCTCTAATTTTCCACATTTAGTATTTATATAAAAGGCTATTCTTGTCTGAAAACCTCTCTTATTATTAAAATCTTTGACATCCAAAACGCTTAATTTTGTTGTGTCCTTCTTTTTTTCAATAAAATATATATGAAATAAAATTAAAAATGAACAAATAAAAAATATATTTTATTATTATTATTATATTAAGAGGACGTTAATGGAATGCTAGAAAAGGCTTCAAATCATTACCACCAGTAGGCACATTATCTGGAAATTAAAAAAACTGCCAAGAACCTAAGACCAAAAAAAGGAATTGATCCTTTTATGAACTTTTTTTGTGCTTTCTTTCAGACTTTCTTTCTGTCTTTCTATTTCTCAGAACAGACTCTAGCTACCCCATATATGTGAACCCCAGCTGGCCTCTGGCAAACACAACACAACCGTCAATCATTTACAACGCACTCAAACACTCTTGAGCATAGACACAAAGACACAATTTTGATTCCACAGCAGTCAGCCGTACAGTATTCATCCTTGCCTGCTTTTCCTTTCTAACTGTCTGGCATAGAGTGTGTCCAGTAGGAGGCATTACTGTTTGTTATGGAGATGTGTCTCAGACTGTCCCTTCCAGCTCGTGAAAGAAAATTGGTGGGGGGTGGGGGGTGGGGGGGTGAATGAGGAAAACTCTCAACCTTTCCAACACATGTGCTACTAGTTAACGTAACTGTATTTGTATGTATGTTTTTAGGAGCTGTCTGTCCTCACGAGACCCCTACTGCATCTGGCTGAGTGCCGGCAACTGTGCCACTGTGGCGCCAGGATTGAAGTGAGTTAAAGCTACAGTACATCACGCTAACCGTCTATTAGTCCTGCCACAGTAAACACTTATACGCTTCGTTAGAGAGAAAGAGCCTGCGCAGCTAATGTGTTCTGGACCTGGGCTTACTGTACAATACACCGTGTGTTTTTATAGCATGCTTCATTGTTAAAGGTCTTTTAGGGCTTGTGTTACTCCAGCCATCCACAAAACATCTGGTAAAAATCTAATGGCCACTTCAAATTTATGACCAGGTGCTCTTATTGAATTTTACCAGACAGTCTGCACTATGACCAGAGTGACTTCATAGATAACATTCAAGCTAGGTTTACTGGGTAATGTCCTGGGAAGCAGATTTTAGTCGATTTTAATCATGCTGGTATTTTTTTTTTTCATGGTTTTGTTGATGTTGTTGTTGTTGTTGTTTTAATAAACAAGTAAATAAAAAGTTTTTTGTTTTATTGCTATGGATATGTATGTTGATAATACACTATTTTACAAATGTTTTGGTTAGTAAATTATATGTTTTGGAGTTTTCTTACCTACTATTTTACAGAGATCCCCTCTTTCCCACTTTTGTTCATGCTTATGTTTTAGTGGACGTTCAGTTTAGTAGAAAAAAACTTTTTTTTACAATCAAGTCAATAAAACCTTTTTTTTCTTTTTTATGCAGTGGATGTTCAGTTATACATTATTTTATAAATGTTTTGTTTGTTAATGATCTGGTCTAAAGGTTTAGGTTTTTATCTACTATTTTACTGAGATCACACTCTTTCCCACTTTTGTTCACGCTCACGTTTTAGTAGATTTTAATCGTGGCTTTTAATTTTTTTAATTTTTAATGCTATTCTTGTAACAGTAGATAGTACAGTATTTTGCAAATATCTTATATATTGTGTTTTTAACATTTATTATACTATTTAAAATTGTTGTTTACTGTTTTAACCGAGATCACCCTCTTTCCCAGTTTTGTTCATGCTTCTGTTGGATCTTGTTACTTAAAGGCTAAAATGGACCTTCAAAAGATTCCCCTGTTATATTTTTGCATAATTCGTCTATTAAAAACAGTCTATTATGTCTATTCGCGATGGTATCACTCAGCCATAAAATGTGTTGTTTATTAATCGGGTGCTTTAGATCTACTGATTTGCAAACAGTCTTCTCAGATAAGTGAATATCAAAGAAAAGCGAGACTGTTTACAAGAAGTAAAGTTATTATCGCACATTGACTTAATTTGGGTAATGTTAAATAATCGCCTTTATGATATACATGCACAGTATGTACTCTAAAGTATAGAATTAACAGGGAACTAAACATGATTTGCATAAAATTCTAACTGAATGAGTTGCAGTCACTGTATAATGTGAAACATCACCCTAGAGTAAAATTGTGTGTAAAACCATGTAAATCTAGTTTTATATTAGTCCCAGCCCGTGCAACTCAGTCTCCACCATGTTTTTGCTTATCAGCAACGTCTGTTTGATGTTATCAGTAATTTGCAGCACTTTTGTTTAATCTTTTATTTCTTTGCAGGAAATGTATCCTTGTGTTTCAACACACTTTTATGATCCTGTTCTGATAACAACATGAGACGTTTTAGCTCTTCTTGCTCCATAAACAGTCTTTACTGTGTTTTCATTCTGAACTCTGCTGCATTAATAGTGTGAAGATCTTTTTTGTAAAACAATGACCTAAAAATCATCATCTGGTAGAACAGTTTTTAGCTTTGTGTTTTAAGTCATATTCTATAAAAAAATCACAGAGCATATTAATTTTATATAAAGCATATGATCTATCATTATATAAAAGTTTGCATCAGAAACGCGAAGCTAATATTGCCTCACTTTCCAGCTTTTTAACTGCCACTTTGTGTTGTAATGAGTGCAGATCCACTGCATGAATGTATTAGTATTAATGGTTTGCTTGCTGCAGTTGTCATCAGTCTTGAAAAGCAGCAGTGGCAATTTTCTTCCCAGCGTGCTCTTAATGTTCTCCTGCTCCTGAGGCACATTCAATAATGTTCTGCTGCAATTTGGCTTTATTAAAAGAACACAGCCTAACACAGACTGCTACTGAGAGGTCTGCTTCTTTTTTACATACAATTGCAGAGTACAAATTAAATAAATGTACTTTTCTAATTTAATGAGGATTGTAAGGGTCTTGGTAATTTGGTCACATAGTTTAATTAAGTTTTCTTGCCTTAAACTCAATTTTTTGTTCTTAATGGACCCTAATCTGGTTGTTGACCTATAAAAACAATGATAGAAACCCAGCTTTATTTCTACTGACCACTGGTGCAAAAGTGTCCTAACTTTGATTTATTTTACTGAAACCCAAAACACTTTAACTGAACATTTTCACTGATCAACCACAATAAAACAACTTAGTAGCAGGATTGTATGTGGCAGTAAACAAATAAATAAACATTTCAGAAAATAATAAACAATTTAAATTTGGTTTTAGTTACAAACAGGACAAAATAGTTTACCTTTAATATTACCTTTCTGGAAAATGTTGAAGCTTTCAGAATATATTGTTAACTTATTAACTTTTATTTACATTTTACAAGTTTAAGATTAGTAATAATCACTAATAACCGAAGAAAGCTTATACCTCGGGCCTGTTTAAAAATTCCATATCTGGAAAACAATGATGAATAGAAATTTGAGTAAAAAAAATTTTGCTGTTTAATTTCTCTTTTATCACTCAAGTCTCATATTTTTAGGTACTACTACTACTACTATGTATCCTACTTTGTACTGTGTTAGTACTAGTGCTGATGCATTACAAGCAACAATACTGGTACTACTACTCTATGATTACCTCTATTACTATATCTTCTTGTGAAATTTTAATGCATCTACTAATATTACTACTGCTTTACGTATTGTTTCAAATGCCAATGTTTTATATTAATACTATTACTACTACTACTACTACTACTACTTATATTGTTAGTACTACTATTACTACTACTACTTCTATTCTTACACTTACTACTACTACAATTAATTATACTTATGCTACTACTGCTATGTTTACTGTTACTACTACTGCTATCTGTACTGTTACTGCTACTACTAATACTGCTGCTGCTATTCTTACTACTAATAGTACTACATCTACTGTTGTTGCTTCTGCTGTGGTTCGTGCTACAACTTTTACTACTACTTCTACTGTTACTACTATAATACTGCTTCTAATACTGCTCTTTCCAGTAGTTCTACTTTAGCACCACTACTATTATATCACTATGAATACTAGTTCTTTAAGTTCTACAACGAATAATGCTCCTCCTATTAATACAACTATTAATACAGATAATACTAATATGCCCATATGTCATATACTACTGCTGCCACATTTACTACTACAACAATAATATTACAGCTACAACTAATATTACTATTGCCACTACTACATGTATAGCTCATTGCATCACATTACATTTCTTACACCTACTAATGCTATTTATTCCACTAGTACTACTGGTGCTGAAACATATATTAATCATACTACTACAGCTTCAAATCATATTACAAGTAAATAATAATGATTACAGCATTACTAATGTTTCAACTAATACTGCTGTCTGTTCCTACCACCAAAACTACTCAAATCTAAGCACATGTATTTTACATTAATTGTTTTTAAACATTCTGTTTTGTCTGTAATTTTGATTCATGAATTGTCATATAAAAACTGAATGTCGGTTTGGAGATTTCAATTAGTATAATGCACAATAACAAGCTAGCCTTGTTTTCCCATTTCACTGGACACCTGTACGATAAACAACTCCGCATGTGGCCTGAATTTGCTTTTTAAAAATGTTCAATGATGTAATGCAGAAGATGTAAGACCTGATGAAGGAAGATCAGGAAGTAAAACAAATAGAAACTTAGTCATCTGTGAACTTTGTGTTGAGACGCTAATCTGCATCTAATGAAAATCTGCCAGACTGAGAGGAGTTAGAGTTGTGGAGAAAAGCAGCCCAGAGATGTATGAGGGTAATACCTTTACTTTCTCTTTTTTTAGAACAGCTTTGCAGCATGTTGTTTTGCTGCGCACTGCAGGCAAGGGAACATGAAGAAAAATATGACTTTATTATCTTGTGGGATATTTTCTCTTTGTGCTCTCTTCCCCCTCTTGGCTTTCTCCCTGGGGCAATCTAATCTCCATTCGATGAGTATGTGTGTTGCCCTATTCAGATTTTAAAAAGAAGCATTTTGATGTTCGGATATTATGCACCTGCAAGATCCCAATTTGCCACTTTATGCGGGAGACTTTTTTCATATCTTGCCCTTCCATTTATCCTTCAAAATGAAATGAAGTCATCATCGTTCCCTCTCTTTCAGCCCTCTTCCCTTTTGCTCTGTCATTCTCTCTGCTCTCAGGGTAATGGAAATAAGGGATTTAAATCATGTTGGGTAGAGAGGGTTGATTGGCTGATGCATTGAATATGTGGGGCAGAGGGAAGAACACTGTTGACTCGTGTGCTGCTGTAATAGGCTGCTGAATTGGGATAAGAACGTATTGCGTTTATTGCGTATATTCTTTAGTTGTTTTATAGTGATTAAAGGCCTTTGCACACTGAGAACAACAGAAATTGATGATTTGGAGAGGCAACTCTATAACAATTAAATTATGACTCAAATATATGACAAGGTTCTTAAAAAAATCTTGGATTAATCAATGATGGAATTTTGTTGCTAAAACGAACGAAAAATAGAATATGCTGGTTATTTACTTGATTGGCAAAAACTGTTTTACAGTTGAGATGTAATAAAGAAAAGATGTATAAAGATTGTATACTATTTGTGAAAATGAAAAGAAAACTGTATGAAAGATGTAAACTATTATTCTATTCTGATTTTATTTTTATTTTATTTATAAACTTTTTTCATTATATTGCCCTGGATTGCTCTATTAACTTTCTCGATATCACACAATGCTGCTCTTGATGCTACTGAGGCATGTTTACTTGCACAGTGCTGCTACTGAATTTAAGATTAGAATTTCTTGTGAACTGACATTTCTGAATTTACATGTTTACAGAGTTGATCTTTGCCCTATAATTAACTGTAGTAATTACACACTAATAATCTTTGCCGTATCTGCAAAGATGTGAATCTCAGCATACATAATGAAGGAGATGAATGAGCTGTTGAGAGCAATTGAAGCACAGTGATTTTTGGAGGCTTGCATTTGTTCCTTAAAGCACAAAAATGCACCTTTTCCCCTTCTACCTCAAACCCAATCTGATCATGTCACCATGGCAACTCTTAAAGGAAGCAACGCCATATCTGAGATGTCATTCAGGTGCTAGGTAGTGACACGCTGGCTTCTCTGATGCCAGAAGCACAGGAACACTGCAGTCACTCACAGCAGCCTGTCGCTGTGGTTACACTGTTCCACTGCATGAGTCAGCAACATCTCTCCTGTAAATATTAGATACAAATTATTTCTAAATCCTATGTTGCTCCTCATTAAAATCTATTCCAGTGAAGCTTATTTAAAAAAACTAAATTTCTTGTTGTTTCCACTTTGTAGACACACTAAGCATACTTCAACCTCCTCAAAATTTAGGGCACAAATTTTCTGTGATTACTTTGATTGCTGTGAAGCTTCCTTGTTTTATCAGTAATAAAGTTTTTGATTAATAAAACTTTTAGTGTCTTATAGGATATGCTTTGATACCGTACTTTATTAGCAACATGTCATTCAAAATAGGACTTTAGCATTGTTTGTAAAACACTTGCAAAACACCATTTTGAGCCTAATGTTAAAATGCACAAGATTCTGGATTTATAAACAACTTAAATTGTTTATAAATTTAAGTGCAGAAAAACATGAGTAAAGAAAAAATGTCCATAATATATGAAGGATTCTAGTTCATTTTAAACACTGATATCAATGGAAATAGTAGTGCAGTGAGAATATGTACATTTAAAAAGTCCTGAAATTAGTTTTATGTTTACATTTTGTGTTGTGGCCTGATATTTAAACAGCCTGTAAGTTCAGGATGGTTGGGGAGTGAATCTATCAATGTAGTTGTTGTTTGGGCACAAACTTACATAATGCACCTTGATCAGCATTGGACTATATTAAAAGATCATGAAGAGGTGTCTTTTATAGTTTATTTATAGTTTTATAAATGTGTAAATAGTTTTTTTTAGTTTTTGTATTTAAAATTCCAGGTTATTGTGGTATTAATCTTGAGCAATTCTTTGTTTACTTTTTTCGATTTAGAATTTTTTTCCATTTGAAATTAACAATAATATAATAAAAGTAAAAGTCATATCATAACATCATCGAACTGCTTCAATGTCACACTAGTGATCACGTAACATGAGCTGTAATTGTGTAGCATCTATAGTAAAATTAATTGACAATACAAGTTATGTTTGATCCGTTTACAAAGCACTCTGATCAATTTGCTATTTCTGTCTGTACTGAAATAAGTTTATTTAAGAAGGTTTAAACAATTCTGCTTGTTATATTTCAGATGTGCATTGTATATTTTTATTAATTTTTATTTCAATAGTTAATAAAAGTTTGATACATTTTGAATAATGCAGTTTCCTCAACAACAATAAAAGCCTGAAAACAATGTAAGGGATGTTATAGAAGAGATGTCCTTGTATGGGAGAGACTGGAGACTCAATCAAACTGTAGCCTGTTATTCACCTTTCCAGTTGCTTTGAGAGACAACAACACACAGTTGACAGCACAGCTAATTGGAGGGATCATTCAAAGAGAGCCTCACAAAAGAATGATTGTCACTTGCTTGTCCTAAACGTCACTCTCTTTCTTCTTCCTCTCTCTCTCTCGCTCTCTTTCTCCTCTCTCTCCTCTCTGTCACAGGTCTGGGTTTGAGCAGCATGTTGAGAGTGGATACCCTCAGTACCCAGACAGCTGTCATGGTGAGTTTCAGACACACCTGAGATGATCAGAAATCAGAATTCATGCACAGCATTGTTTCATTCTTACACCATCCTGCTGAAGCAGCACATTACAGACTTCTAGACCCTTTCTGAGCTTTTCTAGTAGAACATGTCACAGATGCATCCAAGTTTTCCAAAAAAGATAGGGAGATAGTAAAACATGACATATTTTGAGACTTGAGGTTTTTCCTGCACTATCCTAAAGTCAGATGGTGTAAAGGTAGACAGAACCCACGAGGATAGAAAAGATCAACTCAATGTTATCATTATTGAAAGGAATTCAATAACAAAAATCATGCCAAATGATTTTTAAGGAGGTCAAAAATACCCATGCTGGGAAAACAATACCCTGAAAAGAGTACTGTACAACAGCTTCAAAACAGGGAGACCTTCAAGTGAGCTAAATCAGGTGAGAACAAACACAAGGAGATGGGTCGGATGAAAATGGAAACCATAGTAGCAGCAGTGGTCGAGTTAGGATGTTAACCAAGAAACCACAAGACACATCTAATCAGAACAAAGCCTTGTGCTAAAAAAAAACCAAGAGCACATGACCATTGCACATCCAAATCCAAAAAATCAATAAAATTCATCACCAGCCACATGAAATTAAATCCACTACAAGTAGCAAGATGAAAGCGTTGTTGTGAATCCCAGCACTAGAAAGCAAAACATGTAATTTGTAACTGTAATGAAGACCTCATTCTAATCTGATACCAATACAGAAAGGTGAGTGGAGGCATAAAAAACATAGACGCAGGATAAATGTTTTAAGTAATAACATAATCTGAACATTAAAATGAACATAATTCATAAAGATGTGAAAAACAGTGGGTCTCACTCTCACCCCCTTTCCCGCTCTACTAAAGATGAAAATAAAATGCATTAGGACAATATACTTTAAATAATTGGGATCTTGAAAGACACCCCTCTCATACCAATACCAACAGAGAAAGGAAAGAGGGGGCAGAAAGATTGGCAGCCACTTGGAACTACCCTAATTAAGTCAAGCAAGTACAGGGCAGGGTTGGACGAGATGTTGTTGAAAAATTTTAGTAATGTAACTTTTTAAGTCACAATAGTACGATATTAGCAGTAATGTTGATGATATTAAACGTCTTTATTTCTCTTATCCTGTAGATATCCTGGCCACAACTCGCAAGCAGAACCCGTCAGTGGACTCAGCATATGGTCAGTGCACTAATTCATGCTCACAAGATTTCTATTCAGTCACTCAAATTGCTTTAGCAAACGATTACTCTGTTCTTCAGCCATATTCACAGTCATGTTCATATCCATTGACCATTTTCAATCATAAACTTCATGGCCAGCGATTATATTCTGTTAGACCTGGTGTTTCATTCAACAATAGGCCGAGATTGCAATTACTTTTTTCCCTTTGTGTCCCTGGTGTCTTGGTGTGAACATTTTTGTACCAGACAGCTTTTCTTTCACTTACTCATGCATAAATCTTCAATCTGTCCCATCCTGACCTTTGAGCAGATCTAGCAACAACTCTGAGAGGCGTTAGATTCAGATCAATAGAGTCCGGTGCTCAAACGACCTACAGTGAGACACAACGGTATCCCGCAGGGCTGTGGGCCGTACCAAAGAGCTTCAATGAAGAGGAAAGACACAAATTCACCAGGAGACAAATTCATATCATCACAGATCTGATGTGTGACACCATCCCTCTGTGTGTGAGAAAGAAAAGAAAAGAGTGTTTATGCTGTGATAGACAAGGAAAGAGAGTGTGATAAAACAAGGCTTTGTTTTTCTTTTTTAAAAATCTAATACATTTCAGATGGTTTTAAGATTATACTAGCACAGCTGGCCTCTCTGATGAAAGTGTCTGTTAACATCCCTAGGTGATGTTGTCTAGTTTAACTTCGAACGTGTGCCAGTGTGTGCAGTGTGATCCGGGTCAGAGCGTTCAGCTATTGCACCGCACACAATGATCTCTGAGACTCTCTCTCTCTCTCTCTTTCTCTCTCTCTCTCTTCTCTCTTCCTCTCTCTCTCTCTCTCTCTCATCTCTCCCCCCCCCTCTCTCTCTCTCACACAAACACATACACACATATACAAACTCACTGTCCTCTAGGGATTGTGAAGAAATATCCAGTATGTTTCTGTAAATCCTGGCTTAAGCATCTGGATCAGTCACATGGGGGTTTTAGCGGAGATGAGGTTTGGTAAATAATACAGTTTCAAGTCACCTGCTTTGTTCTCTTCTAAGCTCCAGCTAATGATTCAGATCTACTCTTTCCCAAGCTGATTATGTCCCTCTGAAATATTTTTAAGCCAACCTCCAATCTGTCCATCAGCCAATTAGAGAGAGCGAACATTTCTGTAGAGACATACTGCTTCTGTCCTTTAGCTGAAAACTGCGGAATGAAGGGCAGAGATAGATTCAAAGTCAAACTTTATGAATGGACTTGATGGAAGAAAATAGGAATATTGAATCAGTAGATGAAGTGAGGGAAGGTTGGGTGACTTGGAAATAAAATTAATTAAACATGCAGATTAATAAAGCTGAAAAAGAATGGAAGAAAGATAAATTATCAAGAACAGGTAATGGAGAATGAATTGAAGACAGAATAGTGGCTGAAAATCTTATTTAAGGAGGAGGATGTCAACATAGGATAGAGGGGACTGGAAAGAAAAAAATGAGTTTGCTGTTTTGTCACTGATTTGTTAAAAAAAATATCGAGAATGACTTAAGAACTCCTACTATTCATTATTGTAATAAAAAAACATGGTGGTTTTGACATTTTGTTTTGGGTTCAAAAGAAGACACACTTCTTTTATTAGATTTTTAAATATATTTATGGCCATTGTTTCACTCTTGGTTAAAAATTTGGTAGCATTTTTTTCAGAGGACGTTTTTTGAAGACGTTTTTCTTTCCACATTGCAAGAATTTACCTTTTTTTTTTACTCTAAGTGGCATAAAAAAATACACGTCATTTGTTTGAGTTATCTTAAGATTTACTTTTTTTTGCATAATTGAAGTCTTGGCTACTTCAATGAGAGCCATTCACCAACTGCTGAGGTTTCATTTAAGATATTCCCATCCACCTAAACATAGCTGATTGGAGATTGTTGACTCTCTGGTCATGAAACTTTACAAAGTAGAAAGTGGATGATTACACAATTATGGAAATTAATACTCTGGAGACATATACAGAACACAGCCACAGCTTTCATTTATTAAAGAAACCCAATTAAAAGTAATACATACATTATAGCATCCAGATTCCTGTCACACAAAAAGAGAATGTCTTGCACTTGGTCACACATATTAAAGGTTCTTAGTAGGCTGGAGACATTAGTATCTCTAATAATGATAAAAAAACATTTCCTATTACAACACCAAGCCTTCTTAGCTTTCTACGGAAACCTATGGACAATACACATATGGACAATATATGTATGCACAATACAACCCTGTTATCAATGGTCAATAGACAAGACACGGTTTGCTCTTCTTCTACTCCACTTCTTTTCTCATAGCAGTTGGTGTCCTGGTACCTGAGTATCTCAGACATAATGTACCACATAAGCAATTTGTGTTGAGATATTCTCTTGACATTATTAAGATTTACTTGTTGTTTAGGATTGCAATAGCATATTTATCAAAAATATTAAAACGATAAATATTATCATGAAATTAACAGCCACTTGGTTCATTTTTGAAAGACGGCGTTTAGACAAAATCTGAATATTATTAAAAGAAATGGGAGAATGTCTAAAAATGAAAGGATAGTTATTAAATATGGAGGAATTTATTCATGAAAGAATGGAATAATGCTGGAAGGAAAAATTTATAATTTATGACCAAAGCAGGAAGGAAGGAGGGATTAATACTCATGAGGAACAATATCTGGGGAATAAGTTTAAGATGTAGATATGAACAAGTTAATTAAAATGGAAGACGAACGGATGAAGTTAGAAAGAAATTTAAAAAAAAACATTAAATTGTTGATGAGGTGTGGAAAGAGGAAACAGTGGCCTAAAATAAGAGAACGAGGAGGACAGGAGGTTAAGATCACCGGGATGCTTGGTGTTGAAAGAAAGTGATGGAGAGAATGAAGGGGTGTGAAAAGAGACTGGTTGTTGCTGATGGCACCAGGCTGTGGTGTCACTGCCTTAAGGGCAGCTAGAGGACTTCCTGTGCACCATCTATTCAATGAACTTCAGCTTCCCCGCTGCTTCCTTCAGCCACCAGTGCAGCTCTTCCCGCCACAGGAAGTGACACGGCGATGTGGCTTCTCACCTCATGCTGAGACACAACCTCCCGCCGCACATCAGCACACTAATTACAGCTCTACCTGCTTTCAAGAGGAGCTATTTCCTTCGCAGAACTCTAACCATCTTCTCGATCTGTGATAAAGCCATCCCATTGCGAAAGGCCGAAGAGAAGTCCCACAATGCACCACTGTTTTCCGGCAGCTCCTTTCTTCTGCCACCCTTTAAATAGAAAAAACAGGATGTAATAAAAGCATCCTGTGTGCCAGGTTTGAGGGTCCCCTGTGGAGCAGGCACTGAGTGGCACAGATGGCAAGATGACAGGTTTTGTTTAGAGGTGGGCAGGCGGAGGAGGGTCAGCCGGCTGCTGCCGATGAGGAGGAGCAGTGTGTGTTGCTGCGGGAATAAATGAGTCTAGTGATGGAGATCCTCACCACCGCCCAAATCCAAAGGACACGGTGTCTTTCAGAAAGAATGGTTTACAAGGTTGCTCGGCAAATGTATTTGGGATCAGGTCTTTGAGATATAGAGAAATATAAGAAGTGACTTTTTTTAAATGTAGACAGCTGTGAGGTTGAACTCAATTCGAATCAAATGCACTCAATTCCAAGATTCGATTCTGTAAAACTCCAGGGCTTTCAGATGGCTTGTAGGCACAACAGAACAAAGTAAATGCGATATTGATTTTGCTGTATGAAGATGTTTTAGCTTCTTCTTGATTTACGTGACTTGTAATGCGATTTCCTAAGCAATCTCAAATGTAGCTCATGCAGCAACTTCTGAAAACATTTAGCAAGGTACTTAAATCGGTAATTTTTACCTGAAATTAACCTGATGTGAACCAAAAACAAGTGTGTCTTCTGTTCTTTGTTAAGGAGTTCAAATTAGTGACATTTTAATTCATTTTGGAGCATGATTATTCATATTTTATCATTTTTACAAGACCAAAATAAAAAAGTAAGAATATAAATATATATTTCAACTACTTTTTCAGTAATTAAAAAGCGTTATAAATTGTTAGTATGTAGTTTAGAGTTCATGAAGCAACTCTGTTTGTTTTGAACTCCTATTTGTCTTACTTCACGCTAGTATAGTGTTTTAAACTTTTGCATTAATGTACCTATTAAACCAGAGTAAATGCTTCTCTTGGAATTTTTTTTTTATTATTGGAGCCTTGTCATTTCAATTTCTCATAATTTTTATTTATACAGGAACAGATAGATGTATTTTAGCTACTGGTATGTCATTGTTCGTTCTTTTCCCTTCTCAGGGGTTAGTAAGGATTTATTTGTATCATTAATGTAGCTTTTATTGTGACAAGCAACATTCTAAAACCATAATAAGTTTTGTTTTTTACTAATTTATAGTTTGCTTATTTTGCTCTGCGTTTCTGACAAATCCATCTGCTGCATTAGAAACTAGAAGAATAATTGTCTAGTTTTGATCAAGAGGAAGTTCATTCTTGATGAAATGCCAATTTAATTGATATGGAAATTATTCGGTTGGGTTCTTACTTCACAAAGTACCTCTTTCATGGTAATCTCAACTGTTTTACTCACTTTATCAGTTCTCAGTAGATCCAAAACCACATTTATGATCTACATTCAACAAAAAGATACAAGATCAAAGATTGGGTGGTAGTTTTTCTCTCTGATTTAAAACCAAATTCTTGACTTCTGATGCTTGTGGTGGCTTTTTTCTGACTAGTAACTTTGTTGCCCCCTTCCAATACAACCACAGGAAAGACCTCACCCACATCCGCCAGCACAACCAATAAGGTCCCAGCTCTGCCTAAAGTCAAGCCTGTGACTGAGACAGGTACCCACCCTGAGGAGGGGAGGCGGGGAGGGCAGGGGTCTCCTGACTTGGAGCCAGGCAATGTGGAGATGGAGGGTAAGGGGGTGGTGAAAGGCCCTTGGCCCATGTTTCTGTCTTCTAGCTTCTTTTATCCCAAATTAAATCTTTCTAGCGCCTTGTTGGATTCAGCTGCATGAGCCCACAGCAACACAACATACGCACAATCATAAAACGCAGAAGCACAGCCAGCCTCAACTTCTCTGACAGAAAAAGTTAGTTCATACTCATTACGATTGACCTTGCTTTTTGTTCCTTTTAGACCAGTAAAATAATGAAGAGTCCGCAGTTGAATTTGTAGCTGTAATGCCTTTAAGGCAGTTCAGCATCTCCAGAGGCTCTTTGTTGGGTTTTTATTCATGTGTCCCCGGCTGAAGTTTGCGAAAATCCAGTGAAATGATCATAAATTCTGCGGCTGGCACTGTGATCGTCCACTCAGCCTGTAATAAGAAGCACCAGCGGTCGATAAATAAGAAGCGAATACAGAGCCGCAGGCAGACATTGCCTGATAGAAATTTCCAGCATGCAATTTGTTACACCGCTCGGTCAAAAGCAGACACACACTCGTGCAATCAAGCACGCAGCAGACAGGAGAGCTGCTGCACCTCAGTCACAATCAGCCTTACAGTGCATCGCTGTTAAATAATTTTATCAACATACTTCCACAGTAGCCAGCTCCTTCTCAGTTTGCACCTCTAACTAATTGTATAATAGCTGTGTAGGTATTGTCTGATCAATATTGGTAGGATGCACATTTATTATAAACTATATTTACAGAATAGTTTATTCTTACCTCAAAGTTTTATAGATCAATCATGGAACTCAAAACTATTTTACAATTTTGTTTAATTTGGTTCATCATAGTTTTCTTCGCTTCAATGTGTGGCTGAAGCAGCTCAGCCTCTGTTCTTTGATTAAATATGTTCAAGTATGTATTTAGTCAACGAACTGCAACACAATCTTCAATATGTCATCTTTTTCTCAATGCATGAAAACAAATTTAAAATAATACAGTTCTGTAAAATATTTGATCATGAATGATTGACTTCTTCTCGAGGCGTGGCTTAGTTGTTGAACAGTTCCATTCGTGGTTGTTCTAAGACCTGATTAAAGCAGAACTTTTCCATCAGTTAATCAACAACATGTATAACGCTCATTTTGCAGTTTAGGACACTGACTGGAAATATTAATTAGAAAAGCTAATCAAGTAATGTTTTATTTGAATGAAAAATAGACCAAAGACCAAAATGAGCAGAAAACGGAATGGAAAAAAATCAGTTTTGCTTGTTCGCCACTCGTTGTATGAGCTAATTTGGTGATTCGACTACCATTTTGTAATGATTCAGGCTCCAGATGTGTTCAAAACCTGCATCGTTACTAATTATTTTAGTTAGCAGGGTCAGGCCGACCAGTCATTTTCTATTGGTGGCCTTCCCCTCCCTCGCTCTCTTTCACATGTATAAAAGGAAAGTGATAATGATATCTGGGGGAACTAAACCTCTATTTGTTCAGGGATGGCAGCTGCTGAGTCCACGCTGCTCGTTAATGTTATTTTAAACACACCTTCTCGCAGGTCATTCACACACTCCAATAAGTGATATGATGGCAGGAACTCTGGCCCCCAGACAATTTGTGCGCGTGTTAGAGGACGGGCTGCCATGAAGGAGTAGGTGTTTTTTAAAACTCATTAAAACACCGCCGAAGATGAACTGACAATGAACTCCGGCTGAACTCCAGGCTGAAGATGCATTCAGTCCTGCAGAGAGGCTATTAATACAGCAGCAGGAAGAGAAGCACAAAGAGATGGAGTTTAAGGAAGTCAGCAAGGGAGTGAGGCATTCACATGAAAGAAGTAAAAAGATAATGGAAAGAAGGCAGAGTGAGACATCCACTGTTTCGGAAGTTCCATCACACCAAACGAGACTCCAATAAAGAAAACCAAATCTTCCATGGTTGCTTCTTTAATCGACTTTACAAGAGCTCTGCTCCTGAAAGAGCAAAGTGACGGCCTTCTCATTAAAGTCATTTACTTGTAAATGTCACAGTCAGTCTGCTGCCTGCGTGTCCAGCAACGGGTAATAGTGTCCATCACTAAAGGTCACCAAAAAATCTCATTTTCTTTTCTTTAAAAACCTCACAAACTTACACACAGGTACTAGAAATATGTGGGCTCATACAGTGTTCAGATCCATATTATGCGCTTTCTAAAAGCCTTAGCCCCCTCTCTCTATCCTTCCCCATTTCCCTGTTTTCTCTCTTTGTCCATCTGACTGGAGGGAGATGTAGTTTTCAGTTAACCTGCCTGGTTTTTTTGTTTGTTTGTTTTTTGTTCTTCAAACTAACGCTTCACTTTATTTTTGGAACACTCTTCTTTTAGTTGACAGAGACTCTTTCTCCATCACTCTTCATGTTAAAAATTAGTGTTTTACGGTTTTGGGTCAGTGCTTATATCTGGTGATAGCATTTTAGAATAGCTTAAGTCTTTGATTTAGATTAGCATTAACATTTTTGAATCAGAAACTGAAGCCGAATTGTCTAATTGTTTCAATATATTTACTACTTAAAAACATTTAAAGTTACATTGTTTAGGAAAAAAAAGTAGACACAAAAAAGTGGAAAATTTTAGTCAGGTTCAATTATCTATGCTATGCTCCAGAACCACCAATTGCTCCTGGGTTAGATGGAGAATGATCCCGTTCATAAAAATTGGAGTGTTCCTCTCTTGTTTAGCCTCTCTGAGATTAGTTATTTTTTGGAAAGCCTGCGCTCTGTAGTCCAAACTTTCTCAAGTTTTACTAGACTCTCATTTAGAAATAAATCATTAGAGAATGAGACCAGGCTTCAGAGTGAGGCTGTCGCCGGTTTTAGTGTTACCCGCATGCTTGCCCATTGGCTTCTCGGAGGTCAGATTTTGAACTAAACTGGCCGATAGCATCCCTTGAGTTTCTCCACTATGCTTTTGTAATCTGTGCGAACCCCGCTGCATGAATCTACTGCCATCTCTCAATTGAAAGAGCTTCTCAGTGAGTGAATAGAGGCGTCACTCTCTTATGGGATCCCTGCTTTATTCAGCATTGAATGCATGTTGAATCATATTATGCATGTTTCGAAATGTGCTCATCTGTAAACATGTCAACTTCTACAGATTCTAAAGCTGCTTTCAACAGATTCAAATCAACCTGATACTTGAATCTACTATATTTATAGACTGTTCTCAAGGGCGATGCTGAAAGGGGCTCACCGGAGAACTTTCAAAGCAAAGTCGTGTTTGTGGGACTTTTGTTTTGAGCCATCTCTAGATCATATAGTCACAAAAATGATTTCTGCAGCAGCCTCAAGGGAACAGAGAGTGAAAAGCCAAGATTTTATGTCTTGTTTATTGAAGTCTTCTTTTAGTATTACAGCCTTCAATGAAACCATGGAACAAATAGGACTGGTCTTAAATAACATTTTATTTGAAACCCTGCTAAACTGAGGTAGCCAATCTGACTTTCCAAAAACTTTCCTATTTAAGGTAGCCTATTTAATTGGATGTATAATTAGAATTTAATACATTTATTATACTTGATTTTTTTTAAAGAATAAGTCAATCTATTTAGGTAAAAAGTTATATAATATTCATTTTATTGTCTTGAACTATTTTTAATAAAAAAGAAAGTGTAATCCACCTCAATTGTGCACTGCTTCTAATGTTTACAGGAATCCACTTAATTTGGGACAAAAAACCCATTTCTTATTGTAAACCTTATGTAGGTTGAATGTAGCTGCTCTACTCACTGATTCAAAGGAAGGATAATAGAAGATGCTGCCATTTATGACGCAAAACAGATTACAATGAATTAACTTTAAGGTTTTGTTTCAGAAAGACATAAAATCCTTCACCAGAACATTGTCATCGTCACAGTCCCCTACTGGTGGAATAATCATTCTTACCCAGCCAGGAAACCAACAACACTAACAACATTCAAAACTCAACTTTTCTGTGAGCTCTTAAAATATATATATATATAATATATCCTTTACACTTTCTGATAATTTAGCTTAAACAATTTCTACTCAAATGACTCAATTTGCAGGAAACTTTGCTTTTGTAACAAATTGTATGTTGTCTCTCCTTCTTCTAAAATGTATAAGTATTCATTTAAATCTATTTAAATGCGATAATGATTCGCATAGGTGTGTAAAATAACAAAGCCGTTCTTACTGTCTTAATAAAACAAGGGATCTTTTATAATCTGCTTTAATGAACATCAATGTTATATGTGACGTTAAGATTTTCATTTCATTTTTATTATTTAAATATATTTTTAATCATAATTGTGCGTGCATTACAAGTTGAATCCATTAGTTTAAGGATTGTAGATGTAAATAAGGGATTGTCACTAATATTTTTAGTAATGGTCCCAAAATCTAACATTATAAGGAATGTTCAAGGTGCAGTGTGCAATGATTTAAACAATTAACTTTTAGGTAACATACAGTTTGTATGCATGGGTCTTCGTCTGGCTAAAACTATAACCTGAATATTTTATTTTTATCAAGATTTTTTTGTGTGTGTCTGTTTTTTGCTCCCTCAGACGATCACCTCAGACAGCTCACCGAGTGCACTAGCGATGCTGAGCTAATTTTATGTAAACAAACTCAAAAACTTCTTAGATCCCCATTCATAGATCCCCATTAAAAATTCCATATAGAACAAGTTTTTACCGTTGATCATTAACAACACCTGAGCACCAATGACAGTTGATTTTATAATAGCAGCTCAGCATATTCGATCTACCATTTTATAATTTATTTACATATTAACTTTTTCAGATTTTAGTGTCACAATTTGACTCTTATTCTTTTGCTAGTGTTAAATTAAACCTCTTTGAATGCAAATGTTTTTCGAGAAACACCAATACATCTGTAGTGTTTTACTTTGAGATACTAACACATTTCAAATGCTATTCCAAGAGAAATTACTTCATAAAAGCGTCTGCACACTCTATAAAATATCTCATTTAGCAGAGATAAGCGCTGAGTTGCAAATGTAAATCCATTTAGGCTGGGTATTCTCTCCATTTGCTCATTTCCTGCATTCACCAATTCAGATGCGCTCAATTATTTACTTTGGTTTGCAGTTCTCTGGGTACCTGCTGATTTTTTTTATTATTTTTTTTTTTTTTTCAATTATGTGGTGAAGCAGTTTTTAATTTTCCAGGAGATTTATGCACTGTGCAGAGATCAGAATATGTCAGTCACCTTTAGACTGATTTAATTTGCTCTCATTTCCTGGAGTTAGCTTAGGTTGAACAGGCAACAAAAGGGCTTGATTTCTTCCTCTCATTGCCCGCCACTCGGTGAATGCTGCAGTGAATTTATAAAAGCCTTTCAGCAGAGACCTCGCTGACATTCATTACTTTTTCTGAGGATTATTGTCCCAGCCATTTGCTGATATGCAAGTTTGACGCATTTTTAAAAATTGAACTGTTAAATCCATTGTGCTGCATCAGGATTGTTAATGCCGTACTCTACAATGACTTCATTTGATCAAGCAATGCTTGTAGCTTTAGCACAGCCTAAGCATCACTTCTGGATGATTAAAAGAATTGAACTCAGAGAAGATCTAGCTTCTCTATGCTGGAGACCAACAAACACGTCCACTGAAACTGATTGATTAACAATTCCCAAATTGCTACCACAACATACCATGCTAATTCATACTTTTGTAAATATTATATAAAAACATTTACTTTAAATACATTAGTCACTTTTATTATTTCTCAATTAGTTTTCGTTACCTGGAATTTTTATTATATACAAAAAAAAAGTGTGTGTCCATTGTTTTAGATATGCAAGCAATTTTTGCACCTTGCGTACATATGGTTCTGTGGATATTTGGAACTTTTTCCCACATCTAGGGGTGATATTGTTAATTGATAATCTTCAGGCAAGATTTACGTTTAATTTCTAATTTAATATTTAACATTAAATTTAACATTTTACATTGTATTTTTTACTGTAAATGTGATGCTTAACCTACAACTTTTGAGCCTGATACTCCTGTTGTAGAAAAATTGTAAAAGTTTAAGGAATACGACAGACAATCTAATAATACAGATGTCATTACAAACAAAATTACTTGCATTTAATGGTTCCACTCACTTTGGAAGTCGAATAGAGGTATTGGGTACTTTCATTGTTTTAAATGATGACATTTTGCCTTCCCTTACCTGTTTCACGTAAAGATTTTTTGTGCATCTGAAGCGTTTGAACTAAACCTTGGCAAAATCTGTTTTCTTTAAGCAGAGAAGGAGATATCCATATGTAAGCACTGGATTTCAGAGCTAATAAAAACATTTCCCTGTGTTGTTTAATTCATAGGCACTCTTTTAAAGGAATACAAATAATGAGAAAGACATGTATGCACATGTGTGCTTTTGATGGTCATCTTTACATGCGAGTCTAACAAGAGAGATAGTGCTATATAGAGTTATGGATTCCCAGAAATCTGTGATCAATTAGAGTACAAATTTCAATCGTTTGACAGTCCTGATAATTTATGAAGCTTAAACAAACCGTCTTCCCCGATTTTCATTTTAAGTGAACATTTATTCGTTGGTAGCCGTGTATCCAAGCTTATAACTTAGCTGAAAGTCTGCTTTCAATTAAGCACACTTGTTATGTTCTTCACTTTCTCATGAGTAACGCTAACCCCTCTTTCTTCCACTCTTTGAGAAGGAGTTACTGGTTTTTTGACAGAGGCTTACACAATCCCATACATAGCGATCAGAAGAGACCTCAAGTTTTGTCTTTGCCACCAGAATCTAGCAGTCTGTTTTTTCTTTCAATATTTCATTCGCGCTACTGTTCATTCGTTGAGCTTTCTAATATTTTCTCTTGAAACATCAGAGCTTTTTTGGCAAAGGTATCTCCTTCCGTTCTGACTATTCTTTGTTTCTTGGAGTCTATAAGGGAATTTTCAGACCTAAACAACCATTCACACATTCCGAGTACTTCTCATCTCTGCCGTCCTCTCTCCATCCTTAATTTATGGAAAGGTATATTTATACAATCTATTAATTGAAAATCATGTATTACTCTAATATCTTTTTTTTACAATACATTTTGATAAGCTAACGTAAATATTATGTCCCTATTAGAAAAAAGCACTTAATTCTAAATTGTTTGTGGCAAATATTGTCTTTTCTGTTACATGTTAGAACAGATAGTTTCTGTAATTTATTGTCTGTAAAGTACACTCTCAAAACAACACAGAGACATTAAAGGGACATAGTTGTAAGTAAAAATGAGAAAAAGATATGTTTTTTTTCTTTAAAACTATGGTGAGAGAATTGCTAAACCATAGCGAAAGAATGCAAAACTATTGTAAAAGTCTGAAAAACTATTGCAAAGGAATGCAAAACTATTGTGAGGGAACGCAAACCAATTATGAGGCAATGAGAAAGTGCTGCAAGAGAATGCAAAACAATTTTAAAGGAATGCAAAACTATTGCAAGAGAATGTAAATATTATATATTTTCTACCTGTCTTTTCATTCCTATCATGTTCGTTTTGGGGTTCAAAAAAAATTATTAAATATTATTCTTAACAAAAATCGGTACATTAATATTTCAGCTACATTTACGTATACGACTTATTTTTTCATAGCTACAAAGTTGTTCACTTATGGATGTAAACAGATGATGTGCATTAATTCAAATAAGGGATTTTTTTATTCAATAAAAGCTACCTTAGGTAAAAACCTCTGATTATACTGTACAGAAATATAGTTACTCGTGAAAGACCAATACAGACCTGTTCTGACACCAAAGGTGAATTCATGTGAGTCAGCTGTCATATAGCATA
The DNA here is from genome assembly GCA_900490495.1 of Danionella dracula. Lineage (NCBI taxonomy): Eukaryota > Metazoa > Chordata > Actinopteri > Cypriniformes > Danionidae > Danionella > Danionella dracula. The sequence goes on along the minus strand of UELW01000039.1, from coordinate 4,891,948 downwards.
TGCTGGTCCTCACTGCTTCCCCAGGGGCCAAAGACATGTTTAAAGACCAACAGAATGCAAAAAATGAGTCAGAGATAGGAAAAGGTCCCTTTTATTGCTCATACTTGTAGCATACACCGTTTGTTTGAACACAAGCCCACAACTTGTCTTTCTCTGTTGCTCTGTTGTTTTAGTTTATTTCAATGCCATCACAATCTCTGCTGATTTCCTTACTAAAACCAACTTCAACAAGAGTTTAAAAATGAGGTCTGTAATTAAAAAAAATGTTTGAGGCAGTGATGGCCTGAGTCCTTCAAAGACCTAAACAAATCCATTCGCAGAAGCTATCAAGATAGGGATTAGGTGGCGTGTGTTCAAGGTGTGTTTGTTTGATTCAAAATGCCAACATTGGCAGCAGGAAATCAAATACTACGTTTTTAATTAAAAGAAAACATGAAAACACAAACATTACAAAAAATACTACCTTAAAACTCCCATTAAACCCATGAGCTAATATATACCAAAAAGTTTACACTAATTTATTTCCTGTTAGTATCTGATCACCAAAAAAATCAATTAGATGAAAAGATTTTTTATCTGTATAACCAGCTAAAAGTGGGTATACTAAAAAGAGTTATCTTTGGAGCTAAAAGAATCTGACACCAAGACTAATAAGTTAAGAAAATATGTTGATTGTGTTTTCCAAAATTACGTTTCAATTCTTAAACATAGAATAAGTCATCTTAAATTCTGCCTTAAACAAGCTTAATCACCTAAAAGACCAATAATAATAATTCATTACATGTATATAGTGCTATTAAAGACACTCACAGCACTTCAATAGTAAGAAAGAATATTTTTTAGAACATGGAAAGCTTACTGACATGACCTCGTTTGGTTTATATGTTCACCAACCAGAAATCAATTACTGCAAAAGTCAATATTTCATATATTTTTGCTTTTTCATATTCACCATTACATCAATATTAAATAAATAGGTAATGTTAAAGGTTTTTTATTCATTATAAAACAGATTAATGTTTGTTTTTATTGCTTTATTTTGTTTCTAACTGCCTTTTGTTTCTAAACGAGACAATCCAGTTACTGGGGATATATTTTTTATTTTTGTCTAAAAAAATAATTTATCCTAAAAAAATCATGAAATTCTTCTATCTTCAGGTTTTTTGAAAGCTGCTTAGATGATTAGTTAATAAATTTGTTATTTTCAGTATCTATATAAAGTACCAGTTAATGTAAAATAATGGAATAAAAAAACTAGTGGTTTATTGATTTTTTTTATAAAAAGTGACAGAAATCTAGTAAAGGGGTAGAATTTGTGGAAATTGTGCCGCTGCACATGGCACCTGGTGTTACTAATTATCAGAGTATGCACATGTTCTCATAATCACCTCTACTGTGCACTCATTACATCTGTAAGGGGCCCCCTGAATTCAGTTTCTTTTGCATTCCCAGAAAACATCTTCATTCCATTTTCACACTACCTTAATTCCAGATGCAGCTCTGTGTAAAACAACACACATCTGCGGTGAGTCTTGGCTAATGAGAGAAACTTTTTTCTCCCAAAAGACCATTAGCAGTTGTTCTTGAGGCTGAAAAATGATTTGATTTTCAACCAATGAGTATTTACAGATTGATTCAGCATGGCCTGCTCACCCAACGCTTTTCATTGTTTGTCAGCAGTTTATTGCATGAACAGAAGTCTGCTGCTGCCTCTTTCTCTGTTCAAATCTAACCTAACTGGCATCTTGCTGTGTCTTTCCAGTGCACTCATCATGCTTTCTTCCCCTTTCTGCAGGAGTGCGCCGACCCCCTGAGGTTGATAAGTCCAACCACAGTGTTCACTACACATTGTTGATTGCATGCGTCCTGGTGGCGTTTGTCTTGGGAGCTTTCCTCTCTGGATTTCTTGTGTCATGTTACTGCAACCACAATGTTAACAAGACCAAAAGGCTATCAAAAGATCCAGAAGCACCAATTCCGCATGCTCTTTCCCTACGCAGCTTGGCCAAGCTCAATGGCTTGTTGGACAATCCAAACAAGGATGAGAAACTTGAAGTATCCTCTCCCAAACTCTACAACTCCTTCTTTGCTAATGGAAAAGAGCATGCGCATCGTAGGAATGGCAATCATTCTGGTATGTCAGAGCTAATTCGTCCACATCATCATCACTCTGCTGAGCTTTCTGGACTTCCAACCCCGGATTCCACACCAGAGCTACCAATCAAGAGCATGAAGGCCTTCAAGAATCAATGGGAGAAGAATCAAAACTGCAATAATGCCAAAGAACCGAAATCCCATAACATGGCAGGATCTCGACCAAGTAGTGCAATGCAACATCAGATGTTCCCCTTCTCCCAAGGACTGAGTAATGGACAGGTACTAGGTGGTTCAGCACATCTGGATGACCGCAAAGTTCACAACGCTGATCGTGTAGCGAGCCAGCCGTATCACTGCTACCCCCACAAGATTGTGGATGTCACCTCACTCGACGAGCTTCTGAAGCATATTCATGAAATCAACGTGGCCACAGGCAAGAGTCCAAGCGTCCTCACCTCATCCATGTCAGCCAACGCTGGTCAGATGGCATTTGCAAACCGTGTACAGCCGCAGATCCCCGAAACCGAGTCTGCACCTTACTATAGTTCTTCAACACTTCCCCGAGACAGTCTCACCCGCCGCATGGACGTCCCACCAGATATTCCTCCCCATCATCAGTCAACTCTGGAGAGAGTTTCCCGTCACTCCTCACAACGTCACTCTTTGATAACCACTCCCAAAATGTCCAGCGGGGGTGTGGTGCCCCGGCAGCACAGCTTTAACCAACGAAGCCCACATCAGCCCCTCCTGCTCTCCCGAATGAACTCCAATGGAAGCAGTTCAGGTTGCGATGTACGGCATCCACTTATCCCTAATGGATACTTAACTCGCCAACAAAGCTACAGTGAGCAGCCAGACATCCACCGTGGAGCGATTGTCCGTCGGACATCTTCGCTCAAGCCTGATGCCCCACCCAAACCTCTGTTCATCCCTGCCAGCTCACCGGTCAACCAGGCAGGAAAGTTCAACTACTGAAAACCACAGAAGAAAAGTTTGCAGTTTTTGTGAAAGGCAGATTGACCTCCCAGAACTGACTTTGAAGGACTTGCCTTTGTTGAAAAAACTGAACAGAGAATGGCTGCCAGGGACATTTGAACTGTGACCCATTTTTCTCGGTTTTTCAAATGTTTTTGTACCATATTGGTATCGATCCGTTTTTGGCCATTGGGAGGAGAGGTGTGACCGGTCCACATAGATTTTAGGCTACAGCAGTGACCATATGGCTTTCTGACTGTCTCTACCAGGCATGGAGCAGAACTTTCCTCCTGACAAGCATAGACAGCTTGTTTGATATCCAGATTTTTCTTGCATTGGCTGATGTGTTCTCTTGGTGTAGAGTTGATGAAACTGTGTTGATCCCAATTATAAATTGTGTATATATGCATGTGTGTGTGGGTGGGTGTGTGTATATATTAAAGTATAAATGTATGTATGTATACATCTACATGGCCGGTGTATGTATCTAGATTTACCTAAATAGTCATAGGTCCATCAAGAAGTTTTTTCGCCTTTTACTGAAAGCAGTTCAATTGGTCACATAAACTGAAAAGATCTCTTTCAAACCACAAGCAATAATCTTTAACCCATTCAGTTAATGTTAATATATTGCAGCTACAGCTTAACATCTTAAGTCTGAATGCCTCACCCACAGTGAGGTAACCTTAAGTGTTTTGAAGTATATGTATGTATGGGCCCAAGACGAATGTATTCTTTGTACACTGCTGAGCCAGTGTGAGGTGCTTCAGTATTTACTCCCCTTCTCTTGTATTCAGATCAGTTCTAAATGTTAATTGTGGATTGCCATGAGGGCATTCTTGGAACACAGCTGTAAGGAATTCAAGTATTCAAGTTCCCCTCTACTTAGCAGTATGGATATCATGAACATCCCTTTGAACAGACTTGTTCAGCAAAAATATCTCATCATTAGCTGCAGCAGAATGAATGCAATTATGTTCTCCTTTATCCCTTTTTGTAATGAGTATAGATCAGAGAATAGTTGCCCTGGGGATTCACAATATTGTTTTAACATTGACAACAAAAAAAGACAGCTACAAAATATAGGCTTTCGAAAGGCAACCCGTTAACCTCCCTCATTTAGCTAACTGCAATTTGTTGACTGACCAATTGAGATGGTTCCCAAAGGAAGCAAATTCGATTGACATTACTTATTGAAGTGTACAGCTTCACTACATACAAAGCATGTTTAAATTCTGGTACTAACCGGTCATCAAATATGTCTATTAAGAGGTCAAAACTGTTCATAATTATAATTTAGGTTAATTCAAAATTCATAATTATGGTGTGACCATTATTGTGACAATAGAAGCGGCCTTTACTTTGGGTCACTTTTTGCCCAAATTTCACCTTTGAATAGTGATGCACTCCGCTGGGATAAAAACAGCAGGCTACCCCCACTTGTAGCTTAATTAAAAAAAAATTCTGATGTATTCGTAGTTTTATACAGATTCATCAGATTAAACAAATAAATTCAATAAAACTTGAAAATTGTTGGTAAAATCTTATACATACGTTACCTATAGTTGTATTGATGTTTTTTCTTCTATAGCAGTTTTACGATGGTATTTCAAATGTAGTATTTTAAAAGAAATTGTGCCTGACAAGACTTCCAAAAATCCATTATATTTTTTAAAATGTTTTGTTGTTAATCTAGTCACAGCTACCAACCTGAAAGTGGTTTTCTGTCGTTTTTCTGGGCATACATTATTCAAATGAGATACAATGCTGTTAAAGGAGTGCCATCTTTTTTTATAAAAAAAATTAGGGAGAGGGGGTTGTCTGACTCCTCTGAGTACCAAAATAGCATTGTAACCAATCAGCAAGAACTATCAAAATAGGAGCTGTTTGTTTAGTGACATATTCGGCTGCCAACTTCGTCTCACAGGAATTCCAAATGCTTTGCTATTGAAGGGGTTTCTTTCCCTGCTTCCTGGTCTGGCTACCACTGTTTCTGGTTTCTAAAATCATCCACTCACTCTGACTCATGATTGGTCAGAACTTCTCTGAAAATGGTTCAGATGTGCTGACTGGTTGAGAAATTGTTCAACCATGACCTTGTTTGATTCTGGTTGCAAAAGAGTCCACAGCAAAATTATTTTTTATGTATTCCTATATTGTTATTAACAAAAGCATATCAATATGATCACTACAATTCTTTCTGTAAATAGATGAAAAGTAACTAGCCAAATTTGAATTGTTTGTGTACATTGGTGCCTTATTTAATATGATGTGTTAATGGGGGAGGTGGCATCAGAGTGGGATGAGCTACATAGGCAAAAGGCGAGAGGCCATATCTAGCTTTTATTTTTAATATTTGTAATTTTACAAACATTGTTGTCTAAATGTCATAACTGTTGTAGATATATATTTCTAGATACTTTTGATATCCCCAGGCTGCCTGACGCTGTTACATCTGCATCCCTTTTTCTATCTATTCTTTGTTTTTCTCACTTTTACATCGAACAGAATCCATCAGTCCGTCAGCCCTTTGTTTTCTCTTTATTGTCTTGCTTTCATGTTGAACTCTACGCTACTTTAAGAAGCTCCAGTTTTCACTCAACTGACAGGTTTTCTCAGAAGTGAAATTCAGGATTTGTGAACTAGCTTTCCTTCTCATCTAGTGCGTAATAGCTTTTTAGGCTGTTTTAGAGGCATGTGGCATCATGAGGAGAGCATAACAGCTGGCTTCACTTCAAACACATGCAGTACATCTCTTGCTTTTTTCTTTATTCAGAACAGTTGCTCAAAGTCTTTTTTTTTTCCCTTCTTCAAAATTTCTTGGTGCTGGTCTGAAACCGTTTTCATCGTGTTCACTTGAATGAACCTTTCAAATCGACTGCCTGTAACCGTGTGCTCTGTTGCCCCTCACAAAGCCAAATGCAATGTCTCATTTTAATAGACGGCTAAAGCATTATGCATCCCAGGTGGAAAATGGACTGAGGGTTCTAGCCCTGGCCTGTGCTCAGAACTATAGTAGACTGAGTGCAAACAGACTGGAGTAGTTTCTTTGAATTTCTAAGATGGCGAGCTGGAGAGGGAACTGATTGTGTCTGTTTTATCTACTTTGACCTCTGAGGTTTCTGTTATTGCACAGTGTAAATAAAGTTTGGAGTTTCCCAGGATTCACTGCTCTGTTACTACTGGACAAAGCCCCAATGGACTCTATTCCTCTGCGTTTATCAAATACTGTTGAATTTTCCTTCTAAAAGAATAAAAATGAAAGATAAAAACATGAATATTGTTTAATAGTAGTCATTTAATCTGTGCCACTATTAGGAGCAAGTGCAAAAATTTAACCATTAAGTATTTGGATGCGAATCAAACAGGGTTTTTTTTGTTTTGTTTTTTTTTATATATACAAGTTTCAATGACTGTACCATTAATGTTGTAATTTAAATTATCTTAATAATCTTAAAGAGGTTGAACCCATGAATGTGTTGCAGTGTTTATCAAATGAGGTTAATCAATTAAATAACATATTTTCAGGCAGAGCTTGTGTTATAATTGTGTTTAAGTTTTAGCTTGTTACTAATCCAGTATTTAAGCAATCAATAGTTTCTGCAAGCCATCCTACCTTCCATTCCTCACCCACAGAAATTATTACTCAGATCGCTTCCTTACATTGGCAGCTTGCCTCATAAGCTTCTCAGTTGCAGTGAGCACTTCACTTGCGATGCTATACAATTATAGGTGAGAGTGAACGAGTAAATGGAGGTATGCGTAGCCACAGGGGAACACCAAGTAGGCTAAAAATGCCCCTTAGTCCTAAATATCAGAGATTAAATTGCGGAGGCTACATGTAATGTTAATTTTGTTCGTCTCAAAGGATGCTAGGTTTTAACTGAAAAACATCTAAACAATTAAACACAGGTTTAAAAGTAATTGTTTTTTTACTATATTGTACCTAAATGTCTTGGTCATATAATATCGACTGCCATATGAATTGTCAAGATTAATTCGCCATTCCTCCTTCATATTGTTTATATATCTCTGCTTTGGATGTCTGTGTTCTGTACCCTCATAGAGCACAGACACACTAGAGAGATGAATTCTGGGTAAAGAAAAGTAACGTTGTAATCTTGATGTCATGAGCAACCAACTTTTTGTGGAGAAAGTCACTGTCGTTTTTGTTTCTCATGATACAGGACGTACACATCACTTAATTGCTCTCGTGAAAGTCTCAAAAAGTACAATTCTTATATGTTGAAGCATGTTTACACATTGTCTGCATTGCAGCATACAAGTATATCTTTTTCGATATCTGCTGCTCATTTAGTCTATAGCGGATTTGAAAAATTTTCTGCTGTGGGAGTTTAGACTTGCATGACAAATGACACATCCTATTTAAAATTTTGAATCTGAAAACAACTATAATTTTTAATCACCATATATTTACCTACAAGTTTTACTTTAGATTAAGATTTGATCTTAGTTTAACAATCTTGCTGTTATAGGTTGATTAATTATGTGGATAAAAATCATATACGGTTGTCGTGCTGAGCTAAGGTTTAATAAGGATTAGTGGTACAGTATCATTCTTGAAAGAGATTCTTTAAATAAATTGGCATAATGTGGATTTAAGTCTTTATTTAAAGCTTAATTGTATAGTGCCCCACCACAGCGAGTTTTGTTCAGGGGGATAAACAGAGGAAAGTCTACAATGACAAAGGTAAAATATACATTAGACCTCTTCCTGCCTGCTAAGATCTCTAAGTAGATTGTACACAATGTCCAATTGGAGTGTGTGCCTGATGCAAGCTGCACTAAAAGCCCAGCTTCCCAGAAGGAGAAGAGTCCACCACTTGAGGGAGTTCATGGTCAACATGTCACTAACATACTAGGTGCAACACCCTTTAAAGATGTCAAAACTAAAATTTGTACTTTGTATAGAATCATAATATCGAATCAACAGGAAGCCATCAAAGCTCAATTCAAATTTCCATTTTATGTCACTCACTTTGGTCACTTTACATTCTTTACAGCTTGCAATCTAACCACAAGTGGCTTATTGATCCTAAAGTATAACATATTGCAAAAGTCAATGCATCAACTAATTACAGCATGGATCACCCTCTCCAGGGCACATCTATCCAGGAATCGTCTTACTTTGTTTAGCAATCACAACTGGAGGGATGGTCCTTCGACAACACTGTTGAGCAAGTTTCAGCTCACTGTAGAGAACAACCGCAAGTTTTCTATCAACTGGAGATTTGGGAAATGGATTCGCTTAATCCCCCTGGCCATTGGCTAAAACAATGGACTCACACCTGTTGAGGTTGGGGATTTAAGAAATTATTCAGTTTATTGATGAACTCAATTTGGTCTGAAAAAGGCTTTGTTTCAGTGTTTATAAGTTCATTGAAATATAGATAGGTATCAGGAAATATTTGAAAGGCAAATAGAATAGGGCCTAAATTAGAGCCTTGAGGGACTACACAGATCATTGACACAACATGCAAGAGATACACATCCATCCCAATGGACATAATTAAACCTGTTGTAAAAAATAAAAGCAGAACCCTTTAAGAACAACCGCACTCAGTAATCCCACATGCTCCGGACACCTCAATAGCAGTTAATGGCCAGCAATATCAAATGCTGCTGTAAGATCTAAAAGCAATACAACTAAGTCGTGCATCAAGAACCACTACAATTTAAATTCAAGAATGCAGATTCTGTCTTGAACAAAAACCAAACTAAAATGTATAACATATTTTGTTATTTTTCTTTATCTTTGCTGAAAAAGATAGTTTAGCAATATACATGTAGTTTTCTAGGACACTAGGAGGTGTTTTTGAAATATAATAAATCTCTTAAACGCAGCAGAGTGGAAGGAGAGGTAAAGCCAGGAGAGAATTCAAAAACTGATGTGTTTACATCGCATGACTGGTGAGGAGATTGGGATGGAGAGATTGTTCAAAAAAATGGTTCCAGAATTCTCTGAAAACCATTCTGAGCTTGTACGAAGAGGTGAGGGGTGTATACATCAAGCTGCGTAATAGTGCATCTCCTGAAATAAAAATTGTGTCATGTCAGCAACACTTCTGTTGTGATCCAGCCTTTAAAATATGAACAATTGGACTTGGTCTCCCAGACAGATCCCAGACTTAGTTAAAAAGAAAAAGTGAATGTCATAATCAGTGAAATTATATCACCCTACATTTTAAGGACGTCTGAGATTTCCTGGAATGGGATTTCCTTCATCAAATTCCTTTTAACATTTTCTCAAATCTCTGGACATGCAGGGACAGCAAACAATTCCTTAATACAACAACTTACATAAACGTAAACTTGCTGTAAAATTATTCACATCTGTAGTTAATTAAGGAATAGATTTTGATTACTATAGATAAGCTAGCCAAAGTCTTAGCGTTCAAATTTTAAATACTGTTCTACAGTCACTAACTCAAACCCTGACTTCTCTGTTTTTGCTGTGTGTGCATACATGTGTACATACGAGATCTTGTTAGTTAGCTAGTCTTTTTATATGTTTGTCAAGTTATACTTGTATTTCTCACAAATACATATTTTGTCACCAATTGCATCACTTTGCTGTATCAAGATTCTTATCTTGTTACCTAGCTTAGATTCAATTCAATGATTGATTTACATTAATTACCTGTAAAAATTTTATGAAACAGTATCAATGATTTTCTTAAATAACCCCTTTTGATAGCTACTAAAATTCCCTTCAAAATTAATTATAGAAGGTAGAAGAATCAATCCTCCACAATTGTTTCTGCTCATACATGAGGTACCGTAAGATGTTCTGAATGATATGTTTTCCCATGTAAACTGTGCCACACTAACATATATTTGTATTTTATTTGTAGTGCAAATCAACTACAACCCTTAATTTATTTGTAACTGTTTTAACTTTATTAATTTTTAACTGTTTGATTAACCATCTGTAGGACAATCTGTCCAGGAAGGACAGAATGTTAAAACATTAGATCGACAGTTTTTTGGGTTATTGTGCAAAAGCCTGCTCAGCTTGCAGCTGAAGTGCATGCAAACGGATTCATACATTCAGGTCAGGTCCAGCCCTCTCTCTGATCCCTCTACATGCTGAAGCACCACAAACCACACTGCATTTGAATACAATTACCTTCATTCCAACCTAAAACTAAAGAGAACCACATGGTTGCCTTCAGCTCCCTGAGAGACACAGCTGACTGTCCCCTTGTTTCGCAACTGACTCTTCAGATAGCCTAGTGTAACTGTAATGTAAGATTTTCTAGTCAAAACCATGCTTCCCCATTAAGTAGTAATTATTTATTAAAGAGTCTTCTGCTTCATTCTGACTGAAGATTATTCATGTATAAGACAGAAAAAATTGTTTCATGAGTGACTGTGCTGCAAAGAGGAGACAGGATGGCAAATTCTCTACTTGTTGTCATGGAAACGTCCCACCACTGGATGTCCTCTGTCCACGAAGGGATAAACCAAACTGACAGAGAAAATCCTTACAATCAGTAAATGCTTTTCTTTGCCCTCTACAACACCCCTGTGGTTTGTGATGTGATCCTCTGAGAATTTCAAAGTCTCTCTGAAAGCCTGAATGGATCTCAACCAGAACTAAGGGCTTCCCAGGACTGAATGTACAGGAGATGCACATGAAGTCGTGCATTTACTCTTCCAATAACTGTCCTGCATCAATGTTTACGCTTCTGTTTCTGCCCAAGCCTTAGCAGTTACCTGCTGTCTTATACATAATTCCTGAAGATATTTTCAATATCCTAAAGTAGGTCACAGTTTACATGTTCCACACTGCTGTTTATCCATTTCTTTTATGCATTGGAATCTGTTAAATATTGGTAGTTCTGAAAATAAAAAGACTATCTACACTGAATATCACAAAATAAAACATTTGTAAATGGCTGCACAGCGGGTACACAACCAACCTTCATGTTTCATTAGGACTGAAAAATGCCCATTGTTGTTACATGAATTCAAGAAAACGAGGGTTGATTCTTACATCTGAAAAAGGGATACACATAGTTTGGTCAAAAAATATTACTTGATGCAAAACATGGTAAAAGACTACAATGAAAGTATTCATTCATTCATTCATCTTCATGTCGGCTTTATTCCCTTTCGGGGTCGCCACAGCGGAATGAACCACCAACTCACTGGCATATGTTTTACGCAGCGGATGTCCTTCCCTGCCGCAACCCATCGCTGGGAAACATTCACACACACATTCACACTTTAACAATTGTTCTTATTCAATTCACTTATTCCGCATGTCTTTGGACTTGTGGGGAAACCGGAGCACCCGGAGAAAACCCATGCGATCACGGGGAGAACATGCAAACTCCACACAGAAATGCCACCTGCCCCAGCCGAGCCTAGAACCAGCGACCTTCTTACTGTGAGACGACCGTGCTACCCACTGCGCCACCGTGACGCCCACAATGAAAGTATATGATATAAAATAAATTGGTTCAGGAGAGCCAGTCTGCTCTACAAAGCAAAAAGAAAGTAAATGTAGTTTGGTCAGAAATTATAATAAAATGTAACTCAAATGTGTATTATTAACCATTTATCTACAGACAGGATAACTGTCTGATAAGTAGTTTTTCAAATTTTAAAATAAGTGGAAAGCTTTAATAAGTGTGAACAGGTTTGTTATATAGTATGGCTGTTAAGGACAGACTTTTGACACCCCTGAAATAAAGCAACACTCAATTTTTTCCCTGCCCTTTCTAAATTTGCATGGTAATAAACAAGCAGAGTATATATACACAATAGTATATATTTGAATGATTTCAGTGAGCTATTCAGGGGCCAGTTTGTTTAAATCCTTGAAAACAAACAATAAATTCTTTAAATCAATCCTAAAACATACAGCGAGAGGGTGCTAAACATATGATGTTCTCATTTTGGTTCTGCAGCATTCTGAACTGTAAGCGATGAAGCATTCTGGGATTAATTCTAGTGTAGAGTGCATTACAGTAGTACATACTTAAAGTGATAAAAGCATGCATCACTCGCTCAAAAATAAACATAAATATATATTGAAGAAATAAGATATATTAATATAAAATTGATTGAAGATATTGATATAAAAAAATATGATATGATGTCTTTTTTTTAGGGTAAAGTGTAGGGACAAACTAATACCACAAATGGGGCTCAGTAACTGAATAAAAAAAATCAAGTGGTTGATAGGAGGAACTACAGGTAAACTAAAAAAAACACTAAGAAAAAAATAACATTCTAGTTAAATTCGTGTATTGTGTTAAAAACGGTAAATCTAAAAGTAATGTGTTCTTGAATATTTCACTCCTAAACTGACGGCCCCTGAATCATCTATACTTTTCCCTCCTTGCCAGAGTACACTTGGAGTTCGGTCAGTGGAGAACTTGGTGCTATGCCTGGCATGTTCAGCATGCCAGACAGGGTTGTCATACATCCCATTACAGCCAGGACTGGTTTCATCTAGTTTTCTCTGGTGGCCATGAGCATTTACACAGCACTTTTACCCAGAGACCCTGTAACACACCTGCCTGTGCTCATCACACTATATAAATACACACACTATTTCTGTGAACGTCACTAACTAATTATCTTCCCTGTATCTTCCCTGTCTATACTTGCCCCAAACATCTCAAAAAGTGCAGTTTGCATCTGTCAGTCCAAATCCAAGGGTTCCCATCTTAATTAGCCATATAATATTATCACACACACACACACACACATGCACACGCACACGCACACACACACACACACACACACACATATCTACTTAATCAGAGCGAGCATGGCCCTCATCCTAAACAACACAGTGACTCACAGCTCGCCACAGACGTATCCATCACAGCAGTTTAGGATCAACATCAGTTGTCAAAGGGCATCTGGTCAGCCAGCAAATGAGTTTTAATTGTAAAAAAAAAAAAAAAAAAACCTGTACACAGATGAGCAGGGGTCACATGCACCAAGACCATTGTGCCAATAAACAAGCCACTTTACCCTCCTAGACTGAAGAGTAGATCTCTAATAGTCAATTTACAGTGCAATTTCCAATCAATTAAATTAAATAAACATCAATAGATTATGATAAGCTTGAGAGAAAACCTTGACTAAAAAACGTATGAAAATGAAGTATAAAGATCCAACAGAGGAAGATTAAAAAAATACTTCAAACATTCAATTATTGTTTTAGTTTTTAGCATATAAATGGATTGAAAATGAACAATTTAATTGTGGATCACAAATAATAATGAAAAAATGTTTTGAGGAATGTAATACTTTTTTATCATCAGACGGATTTTCATTTCTTTAGGATGCTTTAACAAAAGACACATGTCCATGCAATTTAACCCCTTGAACTCAGTGGGTCTTAATACAAGTTTTGTTAGTTCTGCTAAATCAAAAACCTTCAATTGGCTGTCGACAGAACTAAGTAACATACATAATTTCCTCAGGTCCTTAAACCACAATGAGCCTTATTTCCTAATTGTTAGGTTTCAATTATTACTCCAATTTATTTATTTGATAGAAATGTTTTATCCAAATCAAGGATCACCAAATCTGGTCCTGGAGTTCCAGAGCTATGCACATTTTTGTTTTCAACCCTGCTCTAGCATGCATTCTACTCAAGACAAGCTAAAGCAGGAGAAACACCATGCATTTTTTAGCCCATTTTACCACAATTTTGTAGTCGTGCAACTATTTTGTGCATTGTGTAGAGTTTCTGCTGAATTGTGGGTCGTTGCTCGTGTAGTGAACAAGCAGAAATCTCCTCAGGACCAGCTCCCAACCAACGATTGTTTGGTCACAGGAATGACAGCCGGACAGTATGAGCAGCCGGAGAGCATCCGAGTAACGAATCTTTATAACGAGTTGTGAGGAACAACTTTTCCTAGTGAACTATTCGTTGTCCTCGTCTCGTTCAATCTCATGATTGCTTCTCAATGGAACCAGAGCCAGATATAGAAATGAGCAGCTCATTTGAATTCCTCTTCAACTCTTTCTTATCGTTCGCAATGCATTTCGATGGCTACAGCACCTGGATGTTACAGAAATTTAGTTCATTTGAATATCTCGTACACATGTGATGGGATTTCACGCGGTATTGTGGTGATTTTTCTAGTGTTTTGCTGAAATTAATACTAAATTTTTCTGTTATAATACTAAGCTTTTCTGGTGTGTGTTGATAATCAAAAGACACAGGTAAGTTATTAATGTATTTCGCTCAGTTTTGGAGTCTTTTGTCATAACTATTAGGGATTTATAAGTATTGTCAGATGAATAAAAAGAATTAATCATTTAAAGAGTAGTTCTATTGAGTGAAGAGAGTCAAAAGAACCAAGTCACTAAAATGAACGAAACTTCCCATCACTAGTGAGAACATAATTTGGTTTTCTTTGAACTTTTAACCCCTACGATTTATTTGTGTTGTTAAAGCAGGAGCTGAATCATGAAATAGAAAAATTGCAAAGTGACTGGCCAGCATTATCCCAGTCTTAAAGTGTTTGAATTTGAGATAATGTCCTACACTGACAAACTCAAAAGTGCAATGTGTGTGTTTCATGATAGCTTGTACACAGAATTAATGAATTTGTGAAAAATACATATGTTAATTCATCATTAATGCATCATTGACTAATAATTTAATTATTAATGTATGGGTTAACGAATGACGATTCACATCACCTTATTGTAAAGGTTTACCAAAATATGTGTCTCAAAGAAACCAAAGATCAAAATAATAACGGTCAAAAGAAAGAGACCACGCTCCATCCATTGTTTTCTACTAAACAGGAAACGCTGTCAGGTGTTTATCCACCTGACTACCCATGTGATCCAATTGCAAATAAGTCAAATTCATACCAAAACATAATTAATTATTCTCTGCTCTTACAGCCAGTTTAACCAGAAAAAAACAAATACAATTTGCTTTGTGTCTAAATAAGCAGTGAGTTATGGCCTGCTTCAGGTTTTGCAGCTTCTCTCAAGCTCCTGGCTCCAGATCTGTTAACTCCTGATACCTGTAATCACAGTTAGTCTATCTCCTCGTAGCCATTAAAGCTCAGACGGTAGCAGAGAGAGGAGTCTAAATAAAAAAAGAGGTCTGATGAAACCAGATTGGACAGATTGAATGTTCCTATCAGATGCTTTTAGAGGCAGTCTGCAGTGTGGTGGTCCATGTGGCAAGTTCTGTTTAGGGGCTTCGCAACAGAACCAGGTGTCTGACTGCACATGCTGAAGTAATCCTTAAGCAGCAAGCCACTCTCTAGGCTTCTTGTCTTTGCATGCAATTAGCTTGAAATCCAAATGAGCTAAAAATAAAACAATCTGTGTTAAAATTCTTGAAAATGAATTGCAGCCATCAGTGAAAGATTGGGAGCATCTGGAAAAGAGTTCACTTCCTGCTGTGCATGTGTGTAATGGTGGATGAGCGCCAAACAACACAGTGCAGAGAAGACAGAGAGCACTGAAGAGACTCCCTTTCCGCGTCTGTGGACAGTGGAAGCTGGCTTTGGATTGAGTAAGGAAGAAGCTCCAGACAGACTGACCTCTTGCAAAAAATAGATCTTAATCTTACATTTTAAATAGACTACAAATAACACTCAAACTGGACTAAAATATTTAAGTAGTCCTCACTGTGTCCTGTAGGATGATGATGATATATTTATAAGATGTTGTGGTGTGCATAATTATGAACTGTCAGGTATGAATTTGACATTTTCAGCTACATTTGGCTTCTGAGCAAACAAGTGAATTCTTAGCTGTCTTCTTCAAGCTTAGCTTGGACTTGGACATGAACCTCTTTAGACCTCTTTGGACTTTGATTTGACTTTACATGGACTCAACAAGTTCCTCATGAACCTAATCTAAAGATAAAACGCCATAATAATTAATGGCACAGGGGTCAAACTCAAATCCTAGAGAACCACACCTCTGCATCGTTTTGGGCAAACCTTAACTGAACACACCTGATCCCTCTTGGATTTTAATGACTCTAAGACTAATGTGTCTGAAATAGGGTTGGAGCAAAAACCAGCTAGGAATGCGTCCCCCCTGTAATGAGTTTAACACTTGTGCCTTGCACAAATACAACAACATTGTGCAGCAGCATCCACCAGTATTATACACTCTATTAAAGCAGTACATTCTTGTTTTCATTTTATTTAACATTTGCACCCTCACACAGCCTCCACAAGCTTTTGCTGACGGTGCTTTTGAGTTCTTTCTCAATGGCTCTTTCTGACATTCAATTAGTCAATTTAACTGCTGCTCCTCCCCACAGTTAATGACTCAAAACCACACTTTTCCACAAGAATCATGACTCTCCTCTTTTTTTAATGAAGTCTTCTGTGATGAACTGGAGAATAGAAAAATGGCCAGAGGGCCATGGCACTCAGCACAAGAGAGCAGAGATCTCTTTTCCCCCTCTGTGCTTTTCTTTCTTTCTTTCTTTCTTTCAAAAGATCTCTCTGTGATGAAATGAAGCTAAAATATTTCAAAGTGCTCTCACGCTTTCACTCCTCTATAGAGCTGCGTTTGGGTTCTCTCTGGTAAATACAGCATTTCTTTGATGGTAAGCCAGAGCTGTTTAGGGCGGTTGATTGCAGTGGACATGAGTGTCAGGCATAGGAATGTTTTGAACTGGAAACATCTGGAATAGACGCAATCATTTAGGCTTTCATCACATTTTTGAGCAAACTGGGAAAATCTCCATCAAAGGTCACAGAAAGAATGTCGCATGGACATTTGGTTGTGTTGAAGAAAATGCAATCACAGAAAAGCAGCACTAAAAAAGATGAATGGAGGTTTTCAAATGAAGCACATCATAATGTTAAATGTTCTCTTTATCTGTTTTCATTTTAGTATTCCACATCGAATGGTTCACACCTCATTAATTCTGACTGTATTGTCTGTTGAATAATAATGATCAATCAGATCATTTATCTTTGGAATATATGATAAAATTTCGAGGAGCTACCCATGCTTCCCTCCATTAGCATGCGTATTAGTCTAAATGGGAATGAATCAGTGAATTGTTTTATGGCCATAATATTTCTTCTGAGAGTGTTCGTAGCAGGGTCTCGCTCTGTTCATAGATAGAAACTTGGAGCATTAGAGAGAAAAAATTGTGCTGAACTTATTGAAGAGTTAATGAAATACGGTTATTGATGAATTCTGAAAGTTTGCCGCACAAGATGAAAACTTCTGTTTAATTCAATTATTTGTCATTTGTTTAAATGACTAAAAACTTGATGTACAATAAATCAAATAAGTACATAAAAAATATGATTCAAAATAAATGCCTTTCAAGCAATTCTTAGTTCTAGTAAATTGTTTTTTCTTGTCTTTGCTTTGGTGCTTCTGACACATAAGCAATCAAGAATCAATGTAGCGCCATCTAAAGGACGAGTCAATTGAACAATGTGTTTAAGAAGCAGACCAAAAATGGAGTTATACTGCCAGCCAGTGGTCAGCATTAAGGTGGTCAGCAATACAAGTGTATATTCTTTTCTAGTAGGGACTGGTTGCAATAATTCAAGATATGCTCTCTATATTGTTTGAATTTGAGATAAGTCATATATGTTAATGTGTTATCAAGTAATATATTGATTTTTAATTGCTTTTAAAATGGGAATACCCCACAAAGATTACACTTCCTGGAAATAGCGACTGTTTATAAGTGAATGTATTTAGTGAATTTTCTGAAGATAATGGCATCCAGTGTGGTTTTTCCAAAGGTCTGCTGAAAAAACCAGCCATGTCATCACTGTTGGTGGCTTCCTGTTTACTTAAGAGCAATTTTCTGCTAAAACAGCTAACTGGACTTTATTAATTTACTTGGCTTTATAGTTAAAGATGTATGATTTCATGTATGTCTTTGAAGAATGACCAACAATCACTTCCTTAAATGCTTCAGGCCTTCGGAGGAAGGGACAAAGTGCCTGCACAGGAACACCTCTGTGAATTCACACAAGTCAAGGCTGGCTTTTTGTCATTCAGCCACTGGAACTTCCTCTGGTGATTCCTCTGCTCTGCAAAGTCAAAGAGTGAATGTGTCCAGAATCATGTAGAATCAAAAAGTCAATGAAGTGCCAAGGGCTGCCACATGCTCTCCCCTTAAACATGGCACTGCCACTGGGATAGTGAGCACTCTAATGATGTGTTTTAAATCTTTTCTGAGCTCTCCTGTGGCCCTAATGAAGACACGATGTCCCTTGCTGATTGGAGAGAGTCAGTTCCACTTCGTAATCAGTAAGATCTGAGTCGTCACCTTCAGGAGTGATAATGAAGGAGTCATTATCATCCTCGTCTCCTGATGAGGACATAGCCAGGTTACTTGCTCAAGCCACCTGTGAGACTGGTTTAGAGCTGGCCTATTCCCTCTGACCTGATAGTTCCTGGCTGGATTTGTGGTTTCTGAGATTACTGAGAGACAATGCTCCCCTACTATCCTCAATGAACAATGATTGTTGCTACCCAGGGAATATTTAGAACTTACATCCCATCACTGAAAGCAAAGATAGTGTCACTGAACTCCTGTTTTGACCAACCATCTCTGGTTGCCCTAGACAACTTCAGAAAGATTGGAGGTGTTTACTAAACCTGGCTGTGCCCCCAGAGAGAATCTTTGGCATCGTTTCTGGGGACTTTATTGTAAGTCTCCAAAATGAGGGAAAAGGCATTGCTAGAAGAGTTGAATGCCTTTCAAAATAGGAGATATGACGGATGTTCCTTGATTTTGGTTTCACCACCTGCCTGCTTATGACAGGAGGAGCCACCCTGACCAGGATCCTTGGAATGGAGATCAATTCCCTGTCTTAGGACATGTTATATGAAGTTTGTCCCTGTAGCTGACATGGAAATACATTTTTACAGACCCTACTTTCTTTTGTCCATGTAAATGTGGGTTATATGACTAATACTAGACCTACACACCCTGTCTGAAAACACAATTACCCTCTAGCGTAATTGTCTCCGCAAACCGTCTTCTTGGTTGATCCATTGATCAACCTGAAGGATATGTTCAGTGGTCCCTTTAAAATATTTTAAGAGGTTCTTGGGGCATATGACAGCCTCAGAGTGCAACATATGAGACCATTTCACCACTTGACAGGAGTCGTCTTGATATAAAGTCCCAGTTGTGTAGTAGTGTCCATGGATCCCTCAGCAACTGGATAGGAGGCCATACAGAAACACGAGGTCTTGGGTTCCTGGAACCAGACCAATGAAAGCTAGAGTGAGCAGTGGAATTTGTCACTGGCAGCCATAATTTTCCCAAGGTCACTGAACCAAATAGTATCACTACACAAGAGTCGCCAAGACTGAATTCAATGCATGAGTAGAAGTGCCTGCTACTCCCTGACAGATGTTTAAGCTCCACTAAATTCAGAGATTCAACAGGGGGTCTCGATAGTCCTTGAAGCTCACCAGAGATGTCCCATATGAGTATTAAAGAGGGCCTAGGTGGCTTTCTGGCTTCTCTAAGAAACTTAGCGACCCATCAATCGGCCCTCAATCTGTGTGATAACTTTCAGGGTGAACGGAGACAGTCATCAGCTACATCAGGAACACAAGCTACAAGGGGCAGCTACTCTGGTTTACGAGTGTGACAACGGTCAATGAACTGACCCCAATTGTTGTCATAACATGCCTTATTGACTAATGGGTTTCTGAAAGAATGGTGAAAAAATTCCTGTTAAACACACTCGTGAACAGGCTTGTCAGAAGAGTTGAAGCTGTTATAGCTATAAAGGGTGGCCCGACTTAGTATGACTATGAATTAGAAATTGAATGTCACATTCATTTGCAGGTCAAGGGAGGTGAGGAAATACTTTTGGCAATGTAGTGTACTTTCAATTCTCTCCTTTGTGGACTTGATGGTGTGTTTTGAATAACTGTCTTACTGCAGAACTAAAGTTCATATCATCTTGAGGTTGTAAATAGATGTCTGGACATTCTTTGTTCTTCAAATTTTTTGAAAGGCAGCAGAATCCATGTTTCCATTTATCACTGAAAGTCTTTTAGCACCTGAAGCTGCCCTGGGCCATCATATAATACCACCCCATATTTCACTGTTGCTGTAATGTCCTTTTCTGAAATACCCTGTTACATTTATGACAGACACGTGACACACAACTTGTTGTTACTGAGAGGTCTTTCAAGATAAGCTGTTATTGCACTCTTATCCTTTGTTCACAGAGAGAATGGAATTTGCGTGGTTAGTGAGGGTCTATATGTTAAGGCAATGGATAGCTGTGATTTGGAATCCGTGCGGGAATCAACGAGTACAAGTCTGTGGCCAATCCTGTAACTCTCCATGCTTTCCTAAGTTACAGATAAGAGCCCTCAAAGTGATTTACTGCAGTTGCAAAACTTGATAAATAATTGTATAACCTTTTCTGACCTGATAGATCTCAATTAATATTTTACTAATTTTCTTTTGAATATCTTTGGCATTATGCATGAAGAATCACCTATAGTATTTTTGCTCTTCTTTGATAATACGCTTGCAATTTGCTTTTGGTTCCTGGACAAAAATCATCAGGATAGCTGAGAAGCCAAAACCGAGATCAGCAGAGTCGAGACCAAAACAAGACAGTCGATTTAGTTACAAGACCAACAATACAGAAAATATGCCTTAAGACCAAGATCGGTCTTGAGCACTACAACTGTAGATTGTGAACAGGTGTAGTAGCAATGCCTGAGAAATTGAACTCAAGTGTGATATAGCCCATAGAAGAAGGGTGTTCACTGTTTTCACCCAGAGCTATTCCAGGGTTCATTTATTTTGGGATTTTTGTTTTCTTTAATAATAGACAATAATTTGTTAAAAAATATTAAATGCTTGCATTACTTTCATTAAATTGTATTTTAGAATTCTAATACATGTCATAAACATGCAAAAATAATGAATCAGGTGAATGTCAAGCCCTTTTTTGCATGACTGCAATATTATTTTATTAATTGACATTGAATTAGTTTTATAACTGAATTTAAAAATAGTATTTTTTTTTTCATTTTGTCTATATTTAAAATGTTTTTTTAATCTAACATATATAAATTATATATTTCACATATTTTTCCTCTCAGCCATCATCAGAGAATAAATTAATCAGTCCGCTGATATAGCAGCCCTGCTCAGATCTTCCCAGCTTAACAGCTATGTTACTAGAGCTGCTGGCACAGCCTGGGTTTACACTGACAGTACTAAGCAAGGCTCAATCCATCCACTGTCTGTCTCAGACACATCCAAAGAGATCATTTTGTCTGAATGCATGACATTCCCTATTAAAGCCTATTTGCTGACTATAATTTAGTGGATAGACCATACAGAATTGTGTTAATCCTCTAAAGTCAAAAGGACTGCTATTTTTAGCTGCTGCTATCACAAAGGACTGTATTAAACCCTCAGTCTACCCTGAAACACACGTTTAGTCTTTGCTTTGGCTAGATCGCACTTGTCTCTCACAGCTCGGCTTTACAGAACACTCTTGGAGCGATTGCTATGGCAACTGGTTGCTATGGGTGATGTGACACCACTACATGCTCATCTTGGTGAGAGGAAGAGGGAGTTGGACCACAGAGGAGAGGAATGGAAGCCGAGAGCATTCGCTTATTGTTTTGATTTCAGAGCAAATCGTCGAGCCGGCTGGAAAAAAGTTGTGACAAGCATCTGTCTCTGGGCGGACAGCCATGATGGAAGCTGTCTCTCTCCCTGCTTATTTTGGGTCTCCATCACCCTCCCACTGATGAATCCTCTACAGTAACAACAGGTGAGAAACTAATGCTTTCATTACATTCACAGCTTTGTAAATGTGAACGGACGTCATCTGGCACAGCGTGCAGGACATCTGATTTTACACGGTGTTGGATAGATGTTTACAATTCATTTTACAATAGATACTCACAAATGGAATTGTTATCGTGTATTGCACCTGTGTATTCCAAAGCTCATGAATGGCTGTGATATCAACAGTATAACGGCATGTCGTGTGTGTGTATGTCTGTATTCGTATTGCTCACATTGAGGAATCTTCCCATTTGGAGAATGAAACTGAGCCAGGGAGTGCCAGGGTTGATCGTGCGTGATGCCATCAAAGAACTGAACCATTAAAGGGTCAGCGACAATCATAGAAACTGCCGCTTTCACAGAATCAATTAGGAATCGTGACGTAAAATAGCTCTCAATATCAAAAACACTCTTCATTAAGATCCATGTCCATCATTCGCATATTATTAATCATCGTATTCTTATATCTTACTGTACTTTAGTGTGAGGCCTGTGGTAAATTTCGAACTGATGTTCAACAGTCCTCAAAAGTGTTACACAAAGTGAATATTTGCAATATTGATGGCTCTTCTTCTCTAATTGCAGAATGGCTGTAAAGAGGAACCTGTTGCTGTGTAAAATGGCCGCATGGCCCTAACCCAAGCCGCCAAGCTGGAGAGGATGGCAGAGCACCTCCACAGCAGCACGCTGTCTGCATCTGGGGCCACCCAGCCCATCCCCTATCTCACGCTGGAGCAGAAGGCGGCCTTCGTCTTCGTCTTGCTCCTTTTCATCTTCCTGGGGCTGCTGATAGTGCGTTGCTTCCGTATCCTCCTGGATCCGTACAGCAGCATGCCGAGTTCCACATGGACAGACTATATGGAGAAAGACACATTCGACTACCGCATTGCCTGATTTCAGACTAGGAGACATGGGATGATTACCTCACACATTCCCATACAACCACTTACACACTAAACCACCACACCTTCTGCACCTCAGAGCCGATGGTACCCCTTAAGTTGTGTTGTTCCGTGATGGTGGATTTGTGTACTTGTGGGTCTGGTTTTTTCAATTGAAAACTGCACTCTTTTACGTGTCACGTGTTCTGACAGGGTTCCACTGATGTCAAGTTCAGCATGGCTGAAAAGTCTTAGCGATGAATCTTTTTTGTTTGAGATCTTCCAAATAGCTTTATTACAAACTTACAATATGGTGTCTGCATCAAGACAAAAGATGTGTGACAATTTTTTTTTAAGTAGATGAATCCATTTCTCGATGAGTCATTCCACACGTCTCATAAAAGCACAGTGCATTGGTTCTAGGATGATTGTGTGCTCTGAGTCCTAGTGTTTGGGACTCTTGAGCTTTGCGCCTTAGAAATCTGTGTGTTTACAGAACAGCCAGAGAAACTGGCCTCGCTGTTAATTCAGCTTAATGTCAATCATTGTACTGACCTACCAGCCTCGGTGGGGAACTGAATGTTTTGATTCGACAGGATCCTTTCCCTGCCTCTCTATGGTGTTCTTAATAGGATGAGTCGATTTCCTATGTTGTTCTTCGGTATTTCCTGGTGTTGAAATGGACTGTTCTATAAAACATCCGCTGTTCTAAATGGCCTTTCAGCACAGTGCTTTTTCCTTCTCGAAGTCTGGTTCACCTGTGATTTGCTTGACTTAAATGTTTAGTAGAAACAAAGCAGAAAAAACAGGTGTCTTGCGTGCTGCGGAGGCCAATTTTGCCATTTAGATGCAACTTAGCTATTGCTTTCAGTTATGCAGTGGTGTTGTTTCTCTTTGACACCGACTCTGCTGCTCTCACATTGCACATTGTGTCTTAGCAGAGTGGTGTGAACAGTGTATTTGAGCCTTTTAAATCCAGAGAGATGCTGGTGACTTGATTCAAAGAGAACATGTGCCATGTAGTTTACAAGTGGCTTTTGCATTTTAATGTGCTTTTATATTTGTTTCCAAATAAAAGAAAATCTATGTTTACATCTCAATTTTTTGGCTGTTTTAATTAAGCGTGTAATAGTAAAAAATGAGACAATTCGGTGGGTGCTAAAGTTGATTCAAATATTCTGTAAGGACATGTGACAATCTGTGGAGGCAGCTTTGACACAAATCATTCAGTGTTACCTTACTATGAGTAAACTGTTGCTTGGAAAAGAGTAGGAGTGTACCTCCGAAATTCTGGCAATATTTTTCCTCTCCTAATAATCTCTGTATTCTGATTAGCTAAATTCCTCTGATTGGCTTACCATGTCTCCTATTTACCATTAGTCAGTGTGTGGTGAGTGTTCTGTCATGGAATCTTAACTGTCACATCACACAGGTGGATGCTACACACTGGTGATGGATTCAGAGACAGCCCAATCAAGACGTAAAGCAATTTGAATCTCTAGACAAGCTCTATATAAATGTAATGAATTATTATTAACATCCTGAGGCAGCTTAAACTTTTAAATTTAAGTGTATTGTACAATACCAGTATACTATGATAATACAAGTCAACAAAAACATTAGGGCAGATCTGGCACTGGCATATGATATAATCAAACATGGATCATCATTGAGAGTATAGAACATTGAGAGTATAGAAAACATATGGCATCAAAGACATATCACAGAACTGTAAAAGTGGCTGGGCCGGTTCTGACTCATTTGTGCACATCTGTTCCCATATATATGTGCATATATCCTATTTTCTCAAACCATTATCTCACAAATGCAGTTCCATTTAAAAGTGAGTCTAGAGGGTGCTAATGTGTCAATATATGTTCTTGTTTTAGGGGAAGTCAATTGCAGCTCATTCATTTTTTACAGTCTTTGGATCTAACTTTTGTAAGGTTGTAAAAAGCGGGTTTACAGTCAATACTACCTATAAATTACCTACTTTGGCAATCCTACTTTAACATTACTATATCAATCACTTAAATTATAACATTAACTTGGGTTTACGATCAGTATAAAATCTGCAGTGTTCAATACTAAAACAGTTTATATGTAGTTTTCTGAGAATTATTTTTGAAGCTTTTAAGAAGTATACTGGCCTGTTCACTGACCATCTTTTTTAGGTTCTAATAAAAAAATACGACGCCTTACCCTACATGTATATTGGCATATCAGCTCCATCTGCTGTCTGGATATAGCTGTGTTTTGTTACAAAGATGGCATTTATTTCAACATTGTAAGGTCTTTTTTTTTTGTAGAAATAAAGTCAATTTAACAAATTTGAGAGAAAATCATGTAGACAAATACACAATGAATACACTAGTCAACACCACATTTGTATTTCTGCTAATTTGTTTCTGTTTGCAAGGCAAGTTATCTTTAACAAAGTAGACTGTTTTGTTAGAAAAATAAATACTGGATTTGTTGGGCAACTTGTCTCAAATTTAGCTCCATACAGTCTGTCCTAAAATATGAACCCATTGTACTCTCATGGACTAAAGTCAAGGGTTCCTAAGATCTGCCCAAAGACGTATTTAACACTAGAATCCATATATATATATATATATATATATATATATATATATATATATATATATATATATATATATATATATATATATATATATATATATATATATATATATATATATATATTTCAAGCTATTTTCCTAACCATGTTTTCAGCACTTTTGTGGTTTGTTTAGGCACAAACAGCAGAAGACTAATGATTTTCTTTAATTCTCCCATTAAAGCGTTGCCATAGGTAAGATGGCGGACCCAATGACGCATCGTTGCAACAGACCAAAACAGGCCACGAATATGACGTGCCTTGACGGATATCCACGCCCACTATACCCGGAAGTACCGTGGACACGGGATTTGTTTTGATACAAGTCCAAACGTACTTTAATTTCGATGTATTTTGAGTAAAAAAGTATGAAATCATATCAAAATCTATAGTTTTTCATCCAAGACTTATAATTATTGATTGGTACGTTACCACGACGACGACATCTCAGGAAAAGCGAAATCTAGGGAGAGCAGCTCGTCTCTAAATAGACCCAGGGTAACATGACTTTAAACAAGTGCAGCTGATCTTTTAAACGTTTATAATGGACTGTACAGCTCTTGAGTTAGATGCTGTCAAATTTGCTAAATCCGCTGTGCTGCATGATCAGCAAGGGAAATACAATGAGGCTGTTTTCTTCTACAAGGTAAGCTAATGATTTTAAAAATGTATGGGTATTTTGTTTTTAATTATTGTAACTTAAACGTTTTTGAAACGTTATCTCAATGTTTATTGATATATATAACGCCGATATTACATATTGAATGTTTTTTTCTGTATGTTTATTAGGACTAAACTCATTGTTATTAGGTATTTGATTGTGTTGGTTTTTTATTAGGAGGCAGCCCAAGCTCTCATCTATGCAGGGATGGCTGGATCCAAACTAGAGAACGTTCAAGACAAGGTGAACGAGTACATGGACAGAGTACAGACTCTATTTAGTGCAGGTCAGTTAACTTTACAATCATGATGACTTGTGTAAAGAAGCTGTTGATAGCTGCATAATCAGAATTGCATTTACTATTATTTTATGTTAATTCAGTGGGGCAAAGATTGAGCAAAATGGTTGGGTTGTTTATTACTCTGTTTTGTTAGACATCAATGATCTTGTCTAAATGACCAATGTTTAACGATTTACTCCACATTGTCAAAGTTTGAATCAGTATAAACGTATTTTAAAAGGATTTCAATCATTTGATACTTAAACAAGACATAAAATATCATTGTATTAGCAATATATATATATATATATATATATATATATATATATATATATATATATATATATATATATCAGCAAAAATGGTTGCTAAGATAACCATTCTGGTTGGTATGCTATGAAGGGGTCCATGAAATCTTAGAATGTTCCCCTTCTTAATATTACTCATATAAACTCACCCCCACATCTTAATTCTTTTTTTCTAAGCTGAGTTATAGAACTTTGAAAATGTTTACTAGGATAAGCAGTCTGGTTGCTATGGATGGGTTAGTGACATCCTATAAATACATCTTACAAATACAAATACGAATCTTGCTCTTTTATTTGTTGGCAGGTTAGCCAAAACAACTAGAACAATTGTTTTTCTGTACAAAAGAATCAGAATAAACACCTTTTAGTGATCAATAATCTTCTTTTTTTCCCCCATAAAACTTTAATATCCTTTTAACAAAAAAATCATTTGTGATGTCAAACTACAGGTTTGTTCATTTTTCTACCCAACAATCTTTGAAGTGATGTTTTAGACTACAGGGTCAGAGACAAATAACGTTTGATAATAATGTTTAAACCAAAAAACATATTCTAAGCTTATAAATAATACTACTTTTAGATGTTTCTGTTGGTCATTACTCCTGGTGACAGTGGTTTATATGGTATTTTTGTCAAGATTTAACAAATTAAAGAAACAAATTAAATTGGCAAACAAAGCAGCTGAAAAACTCTTAGATAATCTAAGGTTACTAATAAGATTACAGTAAAATGTTTCATTAAATTAACATCTGAGTTGTTTTAACATGTTTGTAACATTTTATTTTAATACTTAACAAATATATACCAATCTTTATTTGTCACTTACCTTACATCACACCAATGCAACACCAATACCCTTTTATGTGAAAACAAAATTATTTAAGGGGTTTATTCTGTCACTGAACTTTTCATTACAGATTTTTGTCATTATGGTTCATTTAACTTACAGTATGTGATTTTCTGTTCCCAGTTCAAGCACAGAGTAGTGATCCTCTGAAAAGTAAGGATCAGCTGAATTTGGAACGAGCCTTCTTCCTGGTGACACAAGCTTTTGAAGAAGATGAGAAGGAAAATACGGATGAAGCCATCGAGCTCTACACTCAGGCAGTGGAGTTGTGCATCCAGACGGTATGAAGTCACTGTTGGGACACTTTTTTTATTTACAGTATGGTTTGGGAATACCAATTCTCATTTCCTTTACCTATTGTATGGGAAGTGTGTGGATGAACAGAAAATTTTTTATTTTAGAGGTTGTGACAATCCTAAAAAGGCTCCTTAATTTTGACATTACTTATCAAAAATTAAAGGGAATTTATTATAAAAAGTCACTTTTTGGAGTTTGGACATATATCTATCTGTGAAAGGTGTGAACACACTTTTCTGTTTCAAATCTTTATGTAAAATCGGTATGAGTAAAATGACATTAAAATTCCAAATTGTTTTCAGGCGGATCGGTTTATGATATGTGAGTGGTTTGTTATATATAATTCGCCACCCACCAATTTTGATTGACATGCGGTTATGGCCATGATCTTTTAACTTATGGTAACTTATCGATACTTTAATTTACTAAAGACAGGTATGTCACAAATACTGTCACAATGATTTTCATGCAAATTTGTCAGTTTTGTAGTGTCTTCACTTTGATTTCAGTTCTGAAAAGGTTGCAAATTGTCTTGTTTGTCATCTTAAGTAAAGTGAAATCTTCTCTTCCTTTTTGTCCTTTTTAAATGGTCAGTGTTCATAGTCGGAGACATAAAGAAATAACCATTTGTGTAAGTTACACAGATCACACACACTTAAATAAATCCATGTGTTGCAAACCAGAGTTTGGCTTTCACACCAGCTATCAAATGCCGATTGGCTATCCTTTATTTTAAATCCAATCACGTTTTGGTCTTGTTTTCTCTTGTTTTCTTTCTTATTAGTTAAAATATTGTTATATAAATATTCCTAGCATTTTTTTAAGTTGACCAGGCTACAGGTTTAAATGTAAAAACAGCTCAACAAACGTTTTTTTTCCTCACTAGTCTTGACTCCCACATCTGGAAGTAGAGTGAAGGACAGTTTTAGACAAAGGATTTTAAAATGCCTGACTTTTTATAAAACATTTTTTAAATTTCATTTAACTTGTTCAGAAGAGCCATAAATCACAACGTTAAAAACAGGTGACCTTCAAGCTAAAAAGACATCACAAGCCCAATTGTTCAAGAAGTTTTTATTTTGCATACATATGTATACAAATGTAAACTGCAAATCATAATCTTATGATTCTCAGTTATCATGTGACTAAGATTGGATTAATGACTCCTGAAATGTAGGCTCTGCTATGGCGAGAATGTAGAGACCACTAACTTCACTAACTCTCTTTGCAGCAGGTGTTGGTGTCGAGTTGGTTAATTTGGATTCATGTCTCTGTTTTACAGTTATATGGATTGCTCTGGTAATTAGGAACAGAGCAGCCACAGGCTTGTAACATTGAACTCTTTTTCTCACTCACAGTCCAATGAAACGTCAGATCCAGCTCTACAGGGGAAACTGAAGCAGCTTGCTCGACAGGCACTAGACAGGTGCTTCTCTGCTTATTGTAATAATTCATCCTCTATATCTGTCTTTGAATCCTCATCGGGGTCACAAGGGGAAGAGAGGTCAACCCTTTTAGCATTGGTAAAATGTACCCTGACTCATCTTAGCTGTGAAAATAGATGTGTTCGACCACAGTTTTTTTTCTTTTATGATATTAAAACATTTTAAAACATTACCAGCCTTGAAAAAATTGTGAAGTTATTAAAAAAAAGTTAACAGATTCTTGCCACTTTTCATACTGATTTGAGAGTCCTGAATTGATTTTCAAATCTTAACTTCAGAAACAACTTTTTATTCCTTTTGTATGTAATTGTTTTTGCAACCTATGTCGCCCCAAAATCCTGTTTTGATCAATATTTCAGATTGATAACAACACAATTTAATATGAAAGGGAAATGTGTATTAGTAAGACAAAGTTAGACCTTTTTTATGTAGTTGATTACTATCTGGGCGTATAAGTCCATGTGAATGGGTGGGTGGGTCAGTGACCAGTGCCCTTGTTGATGGGCTTTTTTACCTTGGACAGTCTGGGAGGGGCATTGTTTTTAGGAATTTCTCCTACTATATCTTGTTTCCTTATTTCCTAGTGACCCTGTAATGTGTATTCCATGTATCAGTGAATACGACACATAAAGGGTAAATAAATCAGTCTAAATATTTTTTAATCACTTATACAACTTTTCCTTATCAGAGATTGACTATTTCATACAATTATGTTGTTGAAAATCTAATAATAAATGTATTATATTAAGTCATGATAACAAAAGCTCTATGATATACAAATAAATTAACTGTAATGCAAGATTATATCTTCCACTCATTTTGCTCTTCTTTATTACTTCTTCAGGGCAGAGGGACTGAAAGATTCCGTGAGTAAAGGAGCAGGGAGTCAGGACAAGTCTGGGTCTTCCTCAACAAAAGGTTCTGCTCAGGTGAGGCAGTTCTTTCCTCTGGGTCCAGACTTCTCCCTCCAAGACCGAGCTCAGCCGGTCCGAGCGGCGCAAGCTAGCGAGCCACAGGGGCAGCGCTACACCCCAGAGGAGATCCAGGTGCTCAGGTAGTCTCAAAGGAAGCATCATGTAGAAGTCACTGGAATGAAAAGTGCTCTTAATTCAGCTCTTATAAAACTGTTTTCATTCCTATGTGTTCTGTAGGAAGACTTCCAAAATTAACGGGATTGAATACGTTCCATTCATGAGTGTTGATCTGAGGGAGCGTTTCGCTTTTCCTGTTCCACTTTCGTGAGTACATGTTTTTTTGTGTGTGATTTGCACAATTGCGTCTGCTCCACTTACGTTTGAGCCCAGTTTTGTTCATTTTTTAATAAATAAGGGCATTGACTTCCATTGTATTGAATAAACTGTATCCCCTCAAAGGTGTTAAATTGATTAAAAATATAGTTATAATGCCACAACACTAAATGTTTTAAATACATAATGTTCCTTTTAGAACTTTGAAATGGTTAGGAAAACAAATGTACACATTATTTTGTAGTAGTATGTCATTTATACAAATGTAACATTTGAATTCCTTTAAAAAAGTGTTAGTCTCAAGAAACTTTAAAAGCTCTCTCTCTCTCGCTCTCGCTCTCTCTCTCTCCCTCTCTCTCTCACTCTCTCCTTTCATTCTTGCTTTTTCTCTCACTTCTTTCCCTCTCTCTCTGTCTCTCTCTCTCTCTCTCTCTCTCTCTGATGTCTGTCCGTCTGTCCCTCCCTCACAAGAAACCCAAACTGAAATGCCACACCACTAACTTTCCTGGACTATATCAGTCCAAAATTTAATTTAACAAAATAAATCATAGATTCAATTTAGAAGACAATCAACATGGAAGAATGTAAGCAGGCTCGATGTAGCCGAGCAGTTGAGAGTTGAGGAGAATGTAGCTAGATCACAGGCAGTCATCAATGAGCCAAGCTGGAATAGACTAGCCCCACTCGCTGTTGCTTCAGGTACTGGGAATTTCATTCTCCCGTCTTACTGATTGGCTGAGTGTCGTTTCCAAGGCGACGCTAATTGCTCACCAGCCTCATAATTCACTATCAAAACAGTGGTCACATGACTTATTTAGATCAGCTGGATTGTATATTTTTGTGCATTTTTGCAGAGATAAATATGGAAAGCTGGCTCTATCACCGAAGCAGAAAGCCATTTTCTCTCGCTGGGTTCGACCTGATGACATCTGCAATAACCCCACTATGATCTACACCGTCTCCAGCTTCAGCATCAAACAGGTCACAATAAATTCTTCTTCATGCTATATTCGATTGCTCCACTCAAGGCATCCTGTTTTAACTATAATCGATTTGCTCATGCTTTCAGACGGTTGTGTCAGATTGTTCCTTCGTTGCATCATTGGCTATCAGCGCAGCGTATGAGAGGCGCTACAGCAAGAAATTGATCACAAGGTATAGTGTGTGTTTATATATCTTGCAGTTGAATTATTAAATACATTTATTATATTTATTATTATTTATTTATTTTTATTTATGCAAAGTACACAAAATGTTTATATCAAACACCTGATTAAATGAACCTTTATTATGGCACATTTGGAAAAAAAAGTTTTTTGTTTCTTATTAAATTTGGTAATGTTTTAATTAAACCACGATTATGTTTTTTTGTAGCATCATTTATCCACAGAACAGGAAAGGAGAGCCAGAGTATAACCCCTGTGGGAAGTACATGGTGAAGCTCCACATCAATGGTGTTCCGAGAAAGGTGCTCATCCTCTTGATTACTTGCTTTCTAACAGTTGCTGGATTTAGTCACACAATAATGATTTGATTTTCATTTAGGAGCAATTAATTGACTTGTATGACAAAATCGTATGATGTTTTTGGGCCAGATGGGAAAATTTCAAATGATATTACAAAAAAAGGCGTTTTAATCATCCTAATATGTCACATAAATTTGAGTACCATAGGATTTTAGTCTTGATTACTTTAATCTCCTAAAGATGATATGATCGTCAATTTTCAAATGTGATTCAATATTTTCTGATTAATTAGATACAGACTCAATGTCCTTTATTGAGAATCCTTGATTTAATGTCATTAGGCTTGTATCTAATTCTGCATAAAATAAGAATAAAGTTTTGATTGTTTTATCTATGTATTATACTGTATGTAAAATTTTAATTACAACTGACTTAATTAATTTATGTTTGTTAAAATCAATCAATCAATCAAAATGTTTTATGAAGCCCTTTTTAGCAGTTGCTTTCAAAGCAGCTTCACAAATGCCGAATATGGATTAAGTTGGGCTAAATAGGAATTCCTGTTAAATAATTCTATGGGATGGAAATAGAACTACCATATACTGCTACCTTAGTGATCGTAAAGTTCATTTTTATTAATGTGGGGAAAAAAGGGAGAACCCGGAGTTAAAAAAAAATGCTACAAATGTACCTTTGTAACTGTTTCTTTATTTACATAGTAAATCTCTCAACTTTTATTCAGACTGCCACCATGAAGGTGACTGTCTCAGATTTGTAAAAAAAAATAAAATAGTAGACTTGAGATGTGTTGCTAATTATCTGCCGTGAAATTAATTAATGAATCATTATCAAGTAGAGATAAGAGTTCAAAACTCAAATATATGTATGAGTTTTATTGTTTGAAAATACATGGATTTTACACTACTTGAAGATGAAGGAATTTGTGTTTGTCAGGTTATCATCGATGATTTCCTCCCGGTTGATCGTAATGGGGAGCTGCTTTGCTCGTACTCCAGTAACAGAAATGAACTTTGGGTGTCGCTCATCGAAAAGGCTTACATGAAGGTGATGGGAGGATATGATTTCCCTGGATCCAACTCTGTAAGTGGGAGACTGATTGCGGAATCCTTTTTTAAAAACTAATTTCGAACAAACATCAATCATTTTCAGAACAAGATGACTTTGAAATCAACGAATGTTTAACGAAAGGGAACAGATCTTTAAACACTGGTTTAGCAACTTTCATATTAAACACGCACAATCCTTTTTCTTTTTTTTTAAATAATCAGATTTTCTAGAGTACTGTATTACTCTGCATGTATATCCGCTCACTATGATATGAGATTTTGTATGATGTACCCCACTGATCTGAGTTTCAATGCTGCAATGATTTCTGTCTCTAGAACATTGATTTGCATGCTCTCACCGGCTGGATCCCTGAACGCATCGCAATGCACTCCGACAATCAGTCCTTCAACAAAGATGACACTTTCCGCATGCTCTACCAGAGGTAAATCCGCATTCTTTAGAGTGTCCACATTAAATAATGTATTCTGTCTATGCTGTTTAAGTGTGTAAATTCTGTAGAAGGATGGTTCCCAAACTGGAGTATGCATAGCAAAATCCTGAGAGTAAAATTAACTCTCTCCAGAGGAGGATTGAACACACTCTAAATAAAGTATAGCACTCAAACTCTTAACACTTAAATATCTATGAGGTTATTATCTAAACCACAGATTCTTCACTGAAAACGTATGTATATATATATATATATATATATATATATATATATATATATATATATATATATATATATATATATATATATATATATATATTTCACTATTTTTTCTGCATTTATTAGGTTTAAGCTAAGGTAAAATCTACAGAGCCATTAAGGGAGACTAGGTGGACTGGAGAGCCGGACCTTTGTTAAAGGGTACTTGTCTGAAATATTGAATGACGAATGATGTTCCATCTGTTTGGAACCTGATGCTCACATGTCCTGGCTGTACTAAATCTGATGCTATTACTTCGTTGGACTAAAACACTTTTACTGTATAATGTTTTATTTTCTTATTTATTTGTATTTATTTTTTATGCTTACTTTTTCATTTGCAAAAGTCTTTATTAAATTAGTTAAACATGGCAATCAATTCATCCATCCATTCATCCATTTTCATGTCGGCTTTTTCCCTTTCGGGGTCGCCACAGCGGAATGAACCGCCAACTCCTCTGGCACATGTTTTATGCGGTGGATGCCCTTCCAGCCGCAGCAATCAATTCATGTACACAGAATTAGTTTCAAGCTGGTTTAAAGAACGTTATCAATACTTCTCGCTCTTTTCCCAGGTTTCACAGAGGAGATGTTCTCATCACCACGGCAACAGGGGTCATGACTGAAGAGGAGGGAGAGCGGTGGGGTTTAGTGCCTACTCATGCTTACGCTGTCCTGGACATCAGGGAACACAAGGTTCAAGCATGAGCCTGTTCTCATGAAATGTCTTGCTTGGAGATCTAGTTTAATGATCATCATGATGTCTTCCTCATTGTACTCTCAGGGCAAACGCTTCCTTCAGCTGAAGAACCCATGGAGCCATCTCAGGTGGAAAGGCCGCTATTGCGAACGCGATGAAAAGAACTGGACTCCAGATCTTCTTAAATACCTTAATTTTGACCCTAAAACAGCACAGAAGTTTGATAATGGTAAGTAAATAAGTACATTTTATTTGTATAAAAAAACAAGTTGTACCAAAGTGCTTTACATAGTACAAAAGTACAGTAAAAAAGTACATAGTACAATAAAATAAACATTAAAGAGAAAACATCAAGTTAAAAATTTCACTCAAACAACATAAGAAGAATAAAACGGCACAAATTCACACTGCATTCACCAACTCTTAAAATACCAGCACATAAAAATATGTTTTTAATCTATTTTTGATACTATCAATAGAGCGAGGAGGATCTCCCTAGGAAGGCGTTTCATAGTCGAGGCACAGCACCTGAGAACGCTCTGTGACCTTTAGTTTTTAACCACATTCTTAGAACAAGCAACAGCTCAAAATCAGCTGAGTGCAGGACCTTGGTGTATTTTTGACAAATTAGGAGCTGGTTCAAATATTGAGGAGCTAGACCAATCAATTCTTTAAAAACTAATAAAAGAATATTAGACTGAAAGCAGTTTGGCTAGGACTGTGGTGATATGATCTAACTTTTTGGTGCCAGTCAGCAATCTTACGGCTGCATTTTGGACCAGCTAAATCCTCGAGACAGCTGCTTTTGGAAGGCCAGAATAGAGAGCATTACAGTAGTCCAGTCTGCATGAAATAAAAGCATTTTGGTACAGCTGTGCTAAACTAATAGGTTTAAAAAACTAATGTTGCTTTTTTATTTAGCCATGTTGTATTGGTGCGATTTGACTTGGCATGCTTTTGAAAAGGCTTTCCACTGCATTCTGAACCTAGTGGAGAGGTGCCTTTCTGCCAGGTTCTCTTTTTAAACAAAGCCTTTTGTTCAAGTGTTAAGTCATCACAAACACAGCATAAAAAATACCACTCTTTTCACACTACATTATTCTGTACAATCAGCTTTTTGCATTTATATCGCAGACTCTTTATTCAACAAACAAGGATTACTTACAATAAAACTAGCCTTATTTAGTTAAGGGGCGCGTCTTGAATGATGTGTCTGTAACAAGCCCACTCAAAACTGATTCTGAAAGTCTGTGGAAGTACAAATGCAAATCTCGGCAAGCCGAGTGATGCCAAACCAAGCAGTGTCATCCTGTTACTACAATCAGGTCAACATTATATTACAACTGCATTGATTCTCTCTCCATGCTTGCAGGGGTGTTCTGGATTATCTGGGAAGACTTGTGCCAGTATTATGATGTCATCTATTTAAGCTGGAATCCTGCATTGTTTAAAGAATCTTCCTGCATTCACAGGTATAAATCCTCAATTGAGTTATGTAAAGATTCAATACTCCATATTAGAGGCTCTTATGGCTGTTCAAACTCTTCGATCTTGATTTATTTGTTATTTGTTGTTGATCTGTGAATGCACTTTCTTTGAATACGAATGAGAGAAATCATCCTCTAACTTCATCTCTGTCATCGCAGGCATTCTTAACCATAGGGTCATGGCCAATTTTTACACCTCAAGTGACAACTTGTGTAACTAGCTGTCTTTGAAAATTCTGTTTGGTGCCTTTGGCCTTCGAGCGCTGTGTAACTTCATCATTTAGTCATATTCAACAGCAGGCTCAATGTTCTCTAATATTTTCATTTGCATGTTGTTTTAACTTTAATAATGAATGAATAACTATCTATGATGTAACTTAGAAGAAATTTCTTTAGGTTTACTAAACATATATAAACATAGAACATATTAAAATCAAATTAAATCAATATTAGAATCAATTGAAAATAAATTGTTTTTATTTGAATAGATTTATCAAAATGTTACGAAACTCTGTCCTAACTGTTTTTTGCAGCATAACCACGAACTCCGTGTTGAAGCAAAATGAACTCAAACCAGCAGCCGAACAGGAGTGGCATGAGGAAACTGTTAAGAGTCTGCTATTTTTTATTAGCTAATTTTTATTTTAAAATGTAAGGATTAAACACAGAACAAAAACTATTTGCAAAAATGTGATGCAATAGTATAAGAAAACCAGTGCAGAAAGTAAAAAAAAATATTAATAGATATGTGGTGAAGTAAAAGAGAACATTTTAAACTAGTAAGAGTGTTTTTTTTTTTGAAGTAGTCTGTCCAGGACAGGGGCAAGCCACAAAGTTGTGCTTTTCTTCCTCACTACTACAAATATTTTTCTTCTGTCATTGTAGTAAGACATAATTTTACTTACAGGAAAATACAGGATTGTATTTCCCCCTTAACAAATATGCACTCTTCTGCAAACCCTCTAATGTATCCACTATGCCAGATTTTCACTTACATTTGTAATAATCATTTTTGTCATAAAAATGTTCCTTGGCTAACACTGATTCATTTACAACACATGACATCAATTCACAGGAATACAAATTCATCCAAACTTCATGAACTTTGAGCCAGATCCTTTTCGAACCATGGCAACTAAACTGTATTGAATTTAAGTCTAATTGTTAATCCTTTTTTGACTTACAAAAAATGTATCACAAACTGTATATCTAAAGAATGGTTTTATAGATAAAGAAATAGGTAAACAATATTAAAAACATGATCTGAGATTGAATGCACAGTTTTGATGTGGTGTCCTGTAACGTCCCGGAGGTATGTAAATGTGCTTTTTTTACTTATAAATACCTGTTTCTTCCAAAATTTCTTTAATGAACGCACACCAAACTTGGTATATGTTATGAAAACCTTGATCTGAAGTTACTTGCAAAGTTTTACCTTGATGCTATCTAGCTGTCAGACTATTTGAAAAGTTGCTGGGGAGTTTTTTTTTTCTTCTTTTTTTTAAGCAGTTGGCCCAAAAAACATATGTTTTTGTCTCTTATTTTTCAGCGCATTATGTTGATTACATTTTATTTTTTCCTTCTAATATTGCACATGTGGTGGTACTTCCCTCTAAAAAGTTTAAACCTGCATTACTGCTTCGGTTATATTTTTGTTTGTAATTGTATTGGAAAACTAGAGTGAGGTCTGTGAGAAGTCTTCTCAGCCGTATGAATAGTCCTCTGAAGGATACAACTGTATACGTATGCTAGTTCCATGTTTGTCTTGTAAACAAAGAACATTAATACGACATTCTTCCCATCATTCTAGCAATGTTTAGGTCATCTTAAAAAAAAATGTATGTTTTTATGCCTTTACAGTAGCTGGGATTGCAAACAGGGACCGGTGAAGGATGTTTACAGTCTGGCTAATAACCCTCAGTACAAGTTGGAGGTGCAGTGTCCTCAAGGGGGCGCTGCAGTCTGGGTGCTGCTCACCAGACACATTACTGACAAGGTGCTTTTTCCATCACTTTCAGGGTTTCCGAAGGGGTCTTTTTTTTAGGCCTTAAAAAGCCTTCGATTCCCTGTTCTAGGTCTTAAATAACTTTTTACAGGTCAATTTTTCTGATGTCCTTGTAAAGCTCATCTGATCTGTTATTTGTTGTTTCTTTGGGGCTACCAGAGATAGAGAAAATGCTCCTAAATGATAGAAAATTATGTTAAAATTATGTCTAGGTTTGCCAGAGTTTAAGAAAATGCTTGTAAACATACATAAATGCTCAAAACAATTTAAAGAGATTGTTACAGTTGCCAGATATTGACCTAAAAATCATAAATATTTAAAAATCTAAATGTGATGTTGTTGTCAGAGATTAGGAAAATGGGCATAAATACTCAAAAGCAAAAAAGTGATTGTTGGGGTTGCCAGAGTTTGAGAAAATTCTCCTAAATGTTATAAAATGTAAAAATGACTGCTAGGGTTGTAAGAATTTTATAAAAATGCTCATAAACGTTTGACTTTGTAAAAAGCATGCTTAGAGTTGTCAGAGTTGCTCAATAACTTAAATGTGAAGGTAAGGGTTTCAAACATACTCACCTTCTATCATATTGTTTATTATGCAAAAAAGTTTTGTATGTGTTTTTGATGTTATGATTTAGGTGTTAAATTTGATTGTTAACGGTCTTAACAAGTCTTAAATTTGACCTCATAAAACCTGCATAAATCCTGATTTCACAGAGGGGACACAAGGTCAACCCGAGCCTGGGAGTTCTCACTGTTTTCTTCTTCTTTTCTTAGGATGACTTTGCTCAAAACCGAGAGTTTATCACTTTAGTTGTTTACAAGACCAGTGGAAAGAAAGTCTACTATCCAGGTACATTTTGGAAGTCTATTAAGTTAAATTCATAAAAAATAATTTCTCAATCTGAATCTGAAATGTGTTGTGACTATTCTGATGTAACATTTATATAAAGAAGTTACTGTCAAATAGATGAGCAATGCTTCTGTGTTTGGAAGATGTCTGGGCTGCAGTCTGAATGTAGCCTCTGTACTCAGTGACACTGACTTTACAAAAGCGTAGCATATGATCAACCGCAGATATTTTCATGACCATCTGAGCAGCTTAATTACATTTTTATCTGGCCTAGGTCTCTTTTATATGTAGTGCTAAATCTGAAACATAAACTATTTTTTAAACTGAATGCTCTTTGCATCCATCTGGAGTTCACTCCATCAAGCTAAACGTAATTGTGGGTTCTCACAGACAGTCCTTTTACTAGTTTTACTATGGAGACAATTATCTCAAAATGTTTTGAAAGTCTAAATGTGTAAGTGCATAGCACAATTCAAATATGCAAAAAAAAAAAAGAGAAGGAATTCATAAATTCAAAAACCAAGTTTGTAAATTTTCAAGTGACAGCAAAAATATTCCACAGAAATGCCTACCTATTCAAGTGAAAGCGAAAGTTTACCTTTAATTCATCTGCACACGAACACAGAAGAATGTTTACGCATTCATTACGCATTTGCATTAATCACATTTTTGAACTTGCTTTCATCACTTATTTACAAATGAGTCAAATGCATTTAATGACTGGTAAATGTGGATTTGTACCGAAGAGGATTAGGTCCACTGTAAAAGTAAAAATTCAAGTTGACCTTAAAATGCTAACCAGTGGGCGGCACATATGCACACAGTTGTAATTTGTACACAGTTCACCTGATTTGGAAGTAAATACTCTCAAAGTAAAGCTGACACTCTGCAGTTAAAGCACATCTTGTTAGTTTAGTTTGAAATCCATTGTGGTGGTGTATAGCGCCAAAAGTGTTAGAATTGTGTCGACGTCCCGATATTTATGGACCTCACTGTGTAAATGAGTTTTTCTCTAAATGTTTACTCTAGTATTTTGCCTTAGATTTCTTTTACTGTATTTATCAATGAAATCTTATTAATAAATGATGCTTGTGCAAAGTGTACCTATATTTGAGAGAAATGCCTATACAATTATTTAAAAAGGGGAAAACAAACATTGCATTTTTTTTAAATATGACTGTATATGTATGCACTGAGACTGTGCTGTATATTAATGAAAATACATGTATTTGGTTCTGGTTTTCTCTGAAGCTGAACCTCCTCCCTACATCGATGGGATCAGGATCAACAGCCCTCACTACCTAACCAAGATCAAGCTGACCAGTCCTGGAACACACAGCTTTACGCTGGTGGTCTCTCAGTACGAGAAACAGAACACAATCAACTACACATTGAGGGTAAGGCATGCTCAAGTCTCTCGTTTTTTTCTTCAGTTCATTTTAACTATATTAAGTGTGTGTGTACTCCTTTCTAGGTGTACTCGGTATGCAAGTTTAATTTCTCAAAGATCCCCACGCCTTTCACACAAACTAAAAGAGTAAGTTCAAACTTTTTCTAGCATCTTCTGTGAATGGCTATGCTTGATTTCAGAATCGTACTAATGTGCTTATAGATTAACGGGCAGTGGAAGGGAGCCAGTGCAGGAGGCTGTGGGAACTACAAAGAAACCTTCAAGAATAACCCCATCTATCAGTTCAACCTGGAGAAATCCGGTCCTCTGCTCATCGAACTCCGTGGTTCCAGGTCAGCCGTAACTCGTTGTTTCATAAAAATTGTAAAATTTTTAAATCAATTTCACTGTTTATACGCTTTCATATGCAAGGAATATTGTGGAACTATAACCACATACTGGTGATCCTTTATCCCTTCACTTAAATTTTTTGTCTTTGCGAGCAATGTAATATGATTTCAACTGATGGCACGATTGGAATTCTAAACCTTATACATTTTAAACTTTTAGCTCTGATAAACCTCCAAAGAAAGTGGGAAGATACTGCGATTGTAACTTGATGTAAGCAGAACTGTTGTTATGAGATTTTAGGGTAAAAAGAGTTTATAGTGATAATCTACATGTAAAACGTGCGCTAACATTTGTTTTTGCTGTAGTGATGAAGTGGAAGGTGGATGGAATTTTACTTCTTTTAGTATTTTTTTGGAGCTTCTGTTTCTATTGCACTTTTTTTTTTTACTGTTCTTGTCAGTTTTTGCATATGTAAATGATTTTGGCTCTATCGCTGCAGACAGTACAGCGTGGGCTTTGAGGTGGTGACCGTATCAACAACAGATTCTGGGTCATCTGGGTGTCAAAAGAGAGGAAGCGGAGATTACAGGTAAATAAATGTAAAAAAAAAAAAAGCTTCTCTGCACCATTCAGCTTTTAAATCACTTGCTAAGTTCTGTTTATTTCAAGTCTCACTCGGATGGAAATCTCAGCCAATGAGTGTTTTTCCATTAGCACTTAAAACATTAACAGGGAAAAAGTGCTCCTTTTTCGCTGATTATTTCCTTCCACCTTTATTCGGTTGATCAGCTGAGATGACCTCTTTTGTGAACTTCCTGACTTGAGTAAATTATATGTTATTATAGATTTTGGTTCTACGATTATAGTCAGATAAACAATCACAGTTATCACCATTATTCTTAAATTCATTCATTTCAAAACACTATTGGTGAAGAATATCACATGTAAACCTCTTATTTTTTAAAGTTGTATTTATTGCTGCTCAATAAATAACTAATGCTAATAACAGCTTCCAAAATGTAAAATGTTACATTTTAGTATAAAATTGTATGATTTTGTGAATTAAAAACCTCATAATGCAACGGGTCTAGCAGATCCGCCAACCCTGACAAAGTAACAATAATGAGAACGTCACACATGGTTTAAATTCTTAGTGAAGAAATAAGGATAAAGAACAATAAATAAAGAATATTTACTGTTTATAACTGTTGTTTCTCAACTTCTCCAATTGATCGCCACGCTTGTGATACCAGGAAATTATAAACATGAGCGAACTTGTGAACATAGGTACAATAAATTTAATCTAATCTAGCCGAAGTAATCCGCTGTTACCGCTAACATAGTTTACCTGTTCAGGAGATTTACGGTCACTTTTCATTTTCTTCTCTACCATCAGTCGTCTCCATCTTTGGAAAGCATTCCCAATGCACATCTTTGCTGTGTTTGAGTTATAAGGGTGGTGTTTTTGAAAAATGACGAGGTTTGGTGGTTTAGTGCCTCTCTGATGTAGTGCATACTTTTCACCGCATGCATGGTTCAGCACAATCTGGCAACCAGATTTATTTGTTCCTCGAGGGATGAAACAAGTCACATCAACAAACTATA
Source organism: Danionella dracula (assembly GCA_900490495.1). Lineage (NCBI taxonomy): Eukaryota > Metazoa > Chordata > Actinopteri > Cypriniformes > Danionidae > Danionella > Danionella dracula. Next base: position 4,849,851 of record UELW01000039.1, on the reverse strand, counting down.
AACACCAACACTGAGGATGTGTCTCCTCAAAATATATAAATGCAAATTTTCATCGAATACCAATACTTTCAGCTACATCAAGCTATTATGTTCAAGTTCAATTACTGATTTCTCTTGACGTATATTAAATATATTTACTGAATGCTTTTAGTTTAGATCTTACATAATGCATATTTAACATTTATATCTGATGACAGTTCACATGTTTTGTGTAACCAATATTCTGAAAACACTTCTATCGTTCTTACATCACACAACACTGCCTTGTTCTTTTTTTAATATAAAAGACCGTTAGTGTGTGCATAAATTATGCAAACTATTTAATTTTAGGAAAACTTGTAAAAATGAAGTTATTGTTGGTTAAAGAAGTCATATGATTGAGACATGTTTTTGAGAAAACTACATTATCCACAGTCTCGGGTGGATAGCATGACCGTTAACTTTTAATTTTATTTTACCACAATTAAGCAATCCTCTGGAAGAAATGACAAAACCATCTTATATAACAAGTTGCACTCTTTATTCTCAGATGCGGTTTCTGTTGTATGGAGCTGGAGAACTTGGCTGCAGGGATTTACAACGTCACCCCCACCACATTTCTCCCCAAACAGGAAGGCCCGTTCTTCCTGGACATCAGCAGTGGCAGTCCGCTGCGGGTGTCTCAGCTGCAGTGAGGGTTTCACTTCCCTTCTACCAGACTGCAATGCAGAGGAGAGAGCGAAACGGCTTTTATTGGCCCCAATGGCACTGAGATGATTGTTCAATGGAAGAAATAAGCCTGGTACCTGAAAATGTATCACGAGTAGGAATGCTGTGCTGAGAGAAAGTGGATTCAGTCAGGCAGAAAACACACTTGTGATCGTTTAAAGATGGTGGGGGTGTGTAAGCATGTGTGAGAGTTTGTCTAAAGTAGACTGGAAATGACTGTTTGCACTCAGGATGCTGCAATACAAGAGTTAGATGATCATGGAACGATTGATTCTGTATCAAGGGCTTTTCTTCTAGTGAGTGCCAAACACTTTGTTGCAGGGTTTGTTCTTCAATGAGTTCACCTTCATGAATAATGAGCAAGTGTGGAAGTACAGATAACATTTTTTTGGGGGGTCTTTTTAGCTTTTTCCTCAAATGTTTTGCATCAGATATAAAGAATCACTTTTGAGTCTCGTTCTGAAGGTCCTTGTATTTGCATTTCAATTTATGTTTATCTGCCCTAAAGTATTTATTACAGAGAATTAAAAAAAAATGAAGTACTTATCTCTGCATTTTAATACATTGAGTTTGCAGAATTATATTAAATTCCATGTGTTATATATATTAATAATATAATCAAATCTTTTTTTGAAAATCTTCAAGACAATTTCTCCAAAATTCCTATTTGTATGGCTCAAGACTGTGTTAATCATTGCAATTTATGCATATTTCCACTTAATACTACAATATTTACTATTTTAATTAAATACTAAAATGTTATAGAATTTTTTTTTTTCCATTTTAAATGCCTTGTTCATCCGAAGACTCGTTAAATGACACGTCTGTCAATGCATTTAACAAATAAAATCCATACATTATGAAGGTTAAGAAGCTGTTCAAATAAAGCCGGATTTAAAAAAAAAAAAGTTATAATTTTTAGCAACTTTATTTTTTAAGTCCAAAATATTGTCAAACGATTAATGCAAAATGATTTACGGTAAATTGGTCATTTTAATTTCAAGTAAATCAACAGAACAAACAATGGGATCATTTGTATTTTGAGCTAAAATATACCTCTTTTTATTTTAATGACCGAATTGTAATAATAAATTCATTAGAATACAGAAAAACTGGTTCTCTCATCCTGTACTGTAATTAAACCTGAAGATATGGGTGCAGAAAGTACACGTTCAAATAGAGACCTGAATGACTAACATCATTTAATTAACATGAACGAACATGAATTAATAACGCTTTTGTGAAAGTCTGAAACTTGGATCCCCAGCTCCTGCAGGAAGTTGATCAGATGTACACCCTTTCTCACAATTTTTTTTATTTAATTACAATTGCAAATTAATATTGATGTTTTTATCTACTGTAATATTTCACTGACAATTTCTCAATTGGTTCAGGGTAGTTTATTTTATTTTACAAATCCAGTTCCACGAGTTTGTACACTTGAATGTCTAAATAATAGAGCTATTACATGTGTATTTGATTGGAACGATTACGCACGCTTTGTAAACAAAAACACCAACAATTTGAAATGCTTGAAAGGTTTTTTTTGTCTAACAAGCAACTTTCAATTATAATCTATAATCACAAATTATCATCACCCAATTGCTCATCATTGGCTAATGTGCACTTCATTTACAACAGAGACCCAACACATTTAATTTTCCTTCTGTTCTTAGTTAACATGTACAGCTGCTGTCCTCTAAAGACACTGAACACATTTCTATTGCTTTCATTTTACCTCACTGGTTAGGTTACATTGAAAGACAAACAGCAACAACATGCAAACCTTTAGTCACTTGAGGAAGCTTAGTATTTTGGAGAAATGTGAATGTACATCGTCCCAGAAGTGCGCTCAAGTTGATTTGAGTGCCCTTAAGAATGAAGTGCATGTAATAGTCAGGCTGAAAAGAAAATCTGTCACATTGTGAAAGCATTAAAGAATCTTAGAACTGAGGATCTTACAACGGAGACACTTTACAACTGAAAACAGAAGTGCTCACAAACCAGCACAGGTCTCTTAGATTCTCTGGAATATCAGAGAAAGTCAGAACTAAATAGTATTGTGTCCCCTCTCCCCTGTGCATCAAGTCACATAGGCTGCTTTCTTGCTTGAGTCCAAGAGATTTTCCAGCCAGAATGTAGAGCACAACGATGTTAACACAGTGAGAAATGGAATGGGATGACACAGGACTTAACTCAACGTCTTTCCACAGCACAGAATGTTGAACACAGCAGGTGTTACGGTCACACCCCATCGAGTAGGATTGGCGCAGGGGACAGATGTTGAACTAGACTCAGGGGCTCTTGAACTACAGTTTGCCTGGTTTCTTTCCGGCTCAATTTAAGAGAGAGGAGCCGGAAACGACTTTCCAGGCTGAAGCTTGTTTTGGGGCTGCTGCTGCTGTTGAGAACGTTGTCTAGCGTGGACTCTGCACCTTCTGCTCGGTCACCTGAAGAAAAAAGGCAAACTAATAGCAGAAACTGAAAGGGATTTGTTACGAACACTGTTTTTGTGTGTGTATATGGGTGTGTTAATTAGGCTAACAAGGATCACCTGCCACCCACCACTGATTGGTTCAGGATCTGATTGCATCACCTTGAACTAATTAACATAGACTCAGGTGTTCCGGATTTATTTCCAGAAATAAATGCTTACAGGTCTAAGCTCAAATGTATTTGGGGGTTTTCCTTAATTGTACCATTAATTTGGAGGGGGGGTGTTTTGACAGGAGGGTCATTGGTGGGGAAGACATGAGTCTGCAAAATGCAGATTGTAGTAGTTATTTCATTAAAAAATGACTTCAGACAAACATAAATAGTTACTATTTATTTAATAACATTATTAATTAAATATTATTTAATGACTTTTGAAACAAAGTTTTATTAACCAAGATTAAATATTTTCACCATTTGGTCGAGAATACCACAAGTTGAAATTGCCGGTAATCTGGACACTGTGTGTCTTGGTGATTCTTTTTTTTCTTCCACATGGTTGGTCTAAAACAGATCAGTCAAGCGTGTTTAAATTGCGATCTGAAGCGCAATTATGCTTGTGTTCATGCCCCAGATCATGCACTACATAATGGATAGCCATTACCAAGTGTCGAGAATACCACAAGTCTACATTACCTAATAAGACATTTGTTCAGCTTTATCTTGGAACAAAGTGTAGACTATGATGTGATGAAAACAGCAGTTTTCTGTGCATACAAATTAGTTTCAGAAGAGTTCAGAAAAAAATAGGAAAAACTAGTCAAACTCTTAAAATTTCTGCCCACTGGTTAGTTGTGATTTACTTAAATGAACAAAAACAAACATTACTTTGTCATAAACAGTGTTCTCAAAAAAGAAGTGCGACTGTAAGTTCTGCAAAATCTATGGCAGATGGTAATAGTTTTACAGTCGTTTTTTTTACTCAAATAGCACAAACGAGAGCAAGCCTAATTCTCTCTGAACGTGCAGCATTATCGGGGTCTCATAACTCCTCCCAGGAGCACTCACCTCTCTCGAAGTCGCAGTCGGGGGAGGAAGCACCACTGCATTCACTTCGAGGGCCCAGGACAGGAGACAGATGGCTGAAGTCAGACAAAGAGACCATGCTGGGAAGCTCCAGACTGCAGGGGCGAGAGGATGGGGATGGAGAGGTGGATAACGATGAGGATGATGAGGAGAAAGGAGATGGCAACAAGTCCAGAGGGCTGTTCGGCCCAGAGCTGAAGCTACTGTTGGATTGGGTCTCAGAGTCCTCCTCTGACATGGCACTCATGCTGCCAATTTCATCCTCTAAAGACCCAGAAGCTACTGGAAGATGTGAAAATAAATTAGTGAGGAGAGCTTAAAAACAATGCGACTTAAAAACAATAGATTGAACTTACCTGATATCACATCAGACTCCATTTTAAAGCTAGACAGGTCATCAGTGATACCGCCATCGCTGTCTGAGCCCACACCCCTCATACGGGGGCCGATGCATAGTGAACGTCTGCGCTCATGGATCTCATCTGAGATCATCTCCAGGTTCCTCAGAGCGGACTTGTAGTCACTCTTAGCATGAGTTAGCTTGGCCTGCAGCTCATCGACATTCTTTTTTAGTTGCTGAAATGCAAAGAACAGACAACCCTAAGCTGGCTTGCAGCAAACGTTACAAAAAATTACCTAAATAAATAAATACTCAAGTACCTCAAGCTGCAAGTAATATCTCGCCTTCATTTCAAAGTAGGGTCTGAAAATGAAGGAGTGAGGGAAAAGTCGCATTAGAGCTACCGTAAAGGCTTAAAAAGAAGTCAAACATCATCATAACATCCGTTCCTATGCCTCTCGGCTGGAGACAAATGCTGAGTGAAGGGATCAGGGGGCTTGGTTGAATCCCTGTAAGTCACTCTTACTCATCAAAAATCGGCACTCTGACTAATTCTGTATGTAGCCTGTTTGTAATTCTTTGTATATCAGCAAGCCTGCACTCTTCTTGATGCATAAAACTATCCACTAAAAGTGTTCACATTTCCAAAATGAATGGAAATGGTGGCCCCACTGAATGTGATCATGATTGTGACTAGAAATTGGGTAAAAACAAAATACAAAAAAAAGGCAGTTTCTTTAAAGGCTAAACTTAAACCTTTCTAGAGTGGTGTGCATGAACATAATAAACTGTATGTTCAGTTAGCTGATTTCTGTAGTGGATGCCATTTTACTCCCTAAATTAAGGATGCATCAGTTCCGTAAATTACTCAGGACGTACTTAGACTTGCTGATTGTGCGTTTTAGCTTCTTTTCCAGCTGTTTCATGCGACTCATAGCGGCAGTGTAATGAGCAGCAGTCTCTTTATGCAGGAGCTCACTGCGTGTCTTTATCTGCTCAGCCTCCATCACCTATCAAACAGAGATTTAAAAAATTATTTTCCTAAAAAGTTCATTTTACTGCCTCAAACCTCTAAAATCACTGACTCTCTGTGTTGCATGGTTAAGCATCTCCTGCCAGGCCGAATCAAATTGACGCTTATCCTCCTCCAGGATTCTCTGCTCAGCCAGAGCAATGGTCTCTTTGGCAGCCCGCAGTACCTCAGTGGCCCTCTGGAAGTCCTGGGTGGATCTTTGAGCTTCCAGCTGAGTCTAAAGAGACGTTAAAGAATACATTATGATGCATTTGATTGGACAGTGCTGGGAGATTTTACGCAGATCTTGAAACCAAAACCCTTCAACTTTAAACACCTACATTCAAAACAAGGAGTTAAAAGGCAAATTTAAGAATTGTTTCATTATTGCGGTAAATTACAAGATGGAGCTAAAACTGGAATGTCACTTGGACAGTGAAGCAAGTGCAAGATGGAGATATTGCGCATGGAGAAGGTGGAGAAATTCTCTCATGCTTATGACTTCCTGTGTGGTTGCCTATTAAATGCACTCAAAGTCTTTCTCTGGTGGTTTAAAGCCAGATTAATTAAGCTGTACAAATGTAATCCTTTCCTACTCCTTCACTTTTGAACTTAATCTCAGTGTTACTACCACTGACAAAAAAAGCTTGCAGAAACCTCAACAATTAGTTCAATAAAAGCGGATAAGTTTAGCAAACAAGCAGTGACAAGGAGGCACTTATACTTTAAAGTTATTTAAAGACAATTCATTAATCATGAATTTAATCATGATAATTTGCATAAAACGGCAACCATAAAATCTGCATAAAATGTACTGTATTTACATCTAGTGAATGTAAAGTCACAAAAAAAATGTCATCTGTGCAAGGCTATAAAATCTTGTAATTAATTAATGGGAGTTAGTTTTTCAGTGTTCAAAAAGAATGTCTCTCTTTAAAACATGCCAAATATTTCCCCACATCGAACAAAGAAAAAATATTAAGTGAACATTTTCCTAAACTAAAAGCAATTCATTCCTGCATACCAGGGGTCGTAATGTCAACAATAACAGGTAAGTCAAATTGATTAACACAAATCACATTGAGAAATGTGTGCAATTGGAAATCCAAAGCTATGTAGGGGCAGGGCAAGTGTCCAAACAAAGTGTCTTACCAAATAGGATTTGGTCACCCCATTGGCAGATGCTTCGCTCATTTTAGGAAGATTTTAACTACAGTAAACTTAATGAGTTTGTTCTTATTTGAAGATTTGCATTTTCCCCAGTGTGGTTGTCTTCATAATCTGCATTTATTTAATGGCATTTTACTAGGAAACCACAGATAATACATGTCCTGTTTTTAAAGTCTAAGGATAATAAAAGAAGTGTGATCAAAATTATGAGATTTTGTAATTATTAGCATCTCTACTGTAAGAGCTTCATTGTTTTTCATATTCAAAAAAGGTGTGTGGCATCAAATACTGCATAGAAATGGTTAACCGTTCATTTAGAGACTTGCAACTTAATTCATGTATTTATTCTTCCTCTGATCAACTATCCCATGCCTGAAACAGGGGCTATTTTTAGCTAAAGCTTCAAAGTTGATGTGATGTTGCCGCAGTGCCATGAAGAGCTGACTGCGGGGGTTATTAGGACAGGCTGCCATCGATCCAAGGAAGAACGGATGGCAGAAGAGACTGAATTAGAAACAAAGAACCAGATTTACAGATTACAAAAAACCATAAGAAAATAATTGTATTTTTTTTTTTATCGGCAGGTGACAATGTCTTACAAAGAAAATGTTTGCATTTTGCACCTCATCAAGGCATCAATTCAGATCATACCAAAGTGCTTAATTCCAGTTGTTTGCAAAACCCTTCAGTAGGCGCTCTAATATGAGAATTTCATGCTGCATTCTCTTCCATTTTAAAGTGTGATTTTATGGGAATACAAAACAACAGTTTCCAATTTTATTAGTAAAGTACATTTCTTTATGGTCACCTGTTAAATAAACTACTGTCCAAAGGACTCCCAACTGAGATCTTTGAGTAGTCTTGGACCCACCGACAAGCTCTTTTAATGTTATTAACCATTTGACCTACTTCTGATATAAAGGGACATCGCTAATGTTTTCATGCCAAACAATATGCAGAAAAAAATTTAAAATGAACATTATACAGAAAGGGACTTTTTCCTTGCTTTTCTATGCCAATTTATCATTTATGGCCTAGAGGGACTGATGTCCACATAGCACAAGGCATGGTGATAGTCCAATTATGTCTCCGGTCTAGAGGCTAATTTTACTCCCAGATCCCACTCCCCAATACATTCAAAGAATTATTTAGTTCCTTATACACATGTTTATGACCTGGAAAAATGCACACAATTTTCCGCATTTATAAAAGTCCCAGAGATGTTATGCACCCCTCTAAATGCAGTCTACTTAAATAATCAAGTGATGCATATATTTTATCTTCTTAACGTTCATGATTGAACAAAATCTGTGTGTCCTTTAACGTTAAACCAACTAAAAAAGCAAAATCATGACAAATTCAATTAATTGCACATTACACGAATTAGAAATTCATGTAGTAACGTTATGTCCCAGGAAGAAATAAAACTCAATAGAACAGCGGATCAAAAATGCTGGCCATGCAGCAATGGAGTACATTTGCAATAGATATCAGCAAAAAAATTGTTTGCAATTTTTCAGCTTGCAAACAAAAGTATTGTGGTGGAAAGTGAATGAAGACCAAAACATAGACCATTGTTATAAAGACTGTACACCTTTAACAATTTTAGGTTTGTATTCTTGTATAAAACAATTTGAACTGTCAACATGTTGGAATGTGCTCCACATATAAAACTGCTTTGCTTTGGCTTGACTTTGGAGAAAGGATGTAGCTTCTCTCATTGAAATGCACCAACTATTTTGAAATGCGCTTATCATCCGAGGAACTACCAGTCTATGTACAGCTGAAGTTTCAGAATCATGATCAGATGTGACAAATCAGCAGCATGAAGGTCTTTCTCTGTGTTGAACTGTCCTCTGAAGACACTCTGAAGACACTTCAGTGTTTATGGGGAGTTGAATTTTCACAGCAAGCACTAAACTTGTGCTTATTTTCACGCTCTATTTTATAGTTATATAAAGATTAGCCTAACATGAGGCTAGAAAATCATTATGCACACCGTACATTACATTTCAAACTGTTTAGGAAAGGTAACAAAAATAACAGGATGGACTTATATTACAGAGTTAGTACAAATTGTTTTCACTGTTAAATTGAGGGCATTACCTTAAACTTTATCAATGTAAAGATATTGGACATTTAGCTTGTTTTTGACTTTGTAACAGGTTGTTGTAGCTTTTTACATTTTTACAAAATAAAACAAGAATAAGTATATGCTTACTGCACAACAAGGAAAAACTGGAGGAATTTAAAAACATTAAACTACTTTAATATCTAAAAAAAATTCATGTATTATAAAATTTTGATGTTATTTAAGTATAACAGAAAAGAGAATAAATCTTTTCCTTTTGATTTTTTTTATGTTATCACTGCATTGTTAATGAAATGTTTGTTATCAAGCCATTCGAACATGCAGACGGGTACCTGCTCCACCTCCTTGCATATTGAATAGGCTGGCGAGTATCATCAAAAGAAAAAAAAATATGTTAAACAAAACAGGCTTGAAGCTGGCTTTAAGTGTAAATTAAATATCTTATTGCATGAGAAAATTCGCCAGAATATCAATCCTTCAGTCAATTTTAATGAACATAATCCCATTTGACACAAACAGATAATGAAAATCTTCTGCAAGTACTTGGAGTTGAGTTACAGTAGGCACCTCCTTAATCTGTTAGTAATTGGCAGATAGCCTTTGAAACCCATGTTTAATTTTTAGGGGACTTGATAAATGTACTCACAAAAAGCTAAGTCACAGTTAGATTTAGACCAAGACAACGAGGATTGATAAATGGTAACAGTTTGCAATATTAAACACTCACTTTAATATAAGCATCATGACTACCCACCTGTAACTCAAACATTTGTCACGACTCTCCAAGATAATGATTCATCTAGGCTCATACGAGTAGGCATAATTTTAACCCACACTGGAGTGTGTCCTGTATTATTCAGAGAAGAACTTAATGTGAAATACTGATATGAGCACTGATTTAAAAACAATCTTTCCTCTTCAACTAAACTTCTGATTTTGGATGCCTTCTTATAGGAAAGACCTTGACTGGACTGAAGCTTTTTGATCTGTTCCATTTCAAAGGCTGTGATTGACTGAACTTAACTTGACTTTAAAGTGGGTCAACAGTGTACGAGCTGAAACTCGACTGTAAATGGAAGGTTCTATACACTCGAGTGCACAGATGAGGACTCACACACCCTTAGAAGAAAATAAACTCCAAGAAAAACCAAAGCCAACCAAGATAAACATGTTTAAGTTTTAGGAACTATTTTCCTAGAGATGAGAAAACCTTAGAAGGTAAAAACTTGCATCTGCGAACCTGGAGTAAATTTTTTCACACCTTCATTTTCCCATAAAAACGGTTCCCATAAAAACATTGCTGTCCCTGAAGAAAACAACATTGTTAAAGGTCACACCACTCTTTTTCTCTACTAAGGAAATTGCCAATAAAATCCAGTGCTTTTTCAGTGTAATTAAATAGGTCACTTACCAAGCTCACTTCATGTAGTGACAAATACATGACTCCATGCCCCAGTTTTACAGCAGGTCAATGCTCCCCTTGCAACCGATTCAGTTGATTAAACTTCAGTGAGTATTATATAAAGCCAGAAAATGCATTTGATCTGAATGAGTCAAAACAAATAAGACTTATTCTCCCCTACATATTTCACAACCCAGCTGCAGCCCTACCCAAATAGGGAGCATGGATTTGAAACACTGACACGGTCTCTACAGTCTTTTGTGCCATTTAGATTGCAGGATTCAACAAAGAAGGATATTCTTGAACTCACCTGCCGTGCCACCCGTCGGGCCTCCCAATAGGGTTTCGACTCCTCCACTGCTTTCCCAATCTTCTTAACCAGCTCATCTAGTTTTAAGGTTGCTTCCACTAAGACTGAGCGAAAGTTCTGCCTGGCATCCTGGAGCAAAACCAATATCAAAAGGTCAAATGGTAATACAAATGGATACAAAGAGAGTAGACAGATAAATTATTGAGCAGCATGACTTCAATAGACGACACATTTGGATAAAAAGGTTTAATCACTTTAGATGACTGCATTAATAAAATCGTAGATATAAATTTATTACATTTGGAGAAGGGCTACAACAGTTATTCGGGCACAAAAAATGAAGGATTACAAATTTTGCTAATCGATCTTTCGTTTAATAAAAATACCAAAATTATGCTCTATATTAACTTTACGATTAGCAACCCTTTAGCGTTTTAGATCTGCACAGGTCTTTTTATTGTTAACTCATTGGACGTGTTGTACAGTAGAGCAGAATCATGCTTAAAGTTATAATCTACTAAAAAAAACACAACTAATGTACTTTTGAACCTGGCTATTTTAATAAAATATGGAAGATGGAGGCTCCCTTTGAAGATAAATCAAATATGCAATTATATTGTTTATTGAACAGAAATCTGATCACAAAACTTTTTTTTATAAACTCTGACTCTGACAATGCTAAACTTATGTGGCAGTCTTTAAGATCAGCATATAGTGCAAGAACTTACAATATATCTGATATTGAATTCTATACACTTGTCTGTAAAAAGGAAAAGATCACGAGATGAAAAAAACTGAGCTTATCTGATTAATCGATCGATTACTGTTATAGATTAATCAGTTATCAAAATAATCACTAGCTGCAGCCCTAATTTGTAGTGTAATGCATGTCAATGTCATACTTTTCCTCTTCAGAGTTCTTCAAATATACATACTAGTGGTCTGTGTGGCATGATTCTTTAGATATCATATAAATTACATTCATATGACATAGCTATGATGACATCAGAGTAGTAACATGACGTTAGCAGGGATTTTTTTCAATTAAAAGTGAAAACTGCTTCAGATCTACCATACAATGCAACTGAATTTCCAATTTGGCTTTTTAAGTCTTGCTGTTTTTAACAGTTACAGTGCATAGACAATAATGTCACAACATACCGAACATATCATTCCAAATTCAATTAACAGGATAGAGCCAAGAGAGTTGAGTGGTCTTTCCATCATTGCCTCATGTTGACATCACACGTTATTATTGCAGTAAAGGGCAATAATAGGATTTTGTCAGCGTGTCAACCTACACACTATATGAATCACATACTGAAGATGTACACCTTAAAAATTAGTAAATCAGTTTAAATGTAGACTAATTTCTAAGGTGATCTGTGAAGCGCACCAATTTTCCAAAGTACAGCAGAAAATATGCTTCTCGCTTCTGTTGTAAACAAGTTTCATAAACATAATTAAATTTTTATTTTCCATTTAACTTCCAATGCCAAGTAATGAGATTAAACCTTGTTTGTCAGATACTGGTTGATTTTTTGAAAAGGATACAGATACTGTACCAGGAAACCGAAGACATCAAGGCTTAAATCTTAAGTCTACTTTGAAGTCTAGCATTGCCTTTGACGTAAATGCACTCCTAATTTAGTTGACAGCCAAATCACTCAATTACAGTATTCTCAGAAGCAGGAACTGGCTATTCTCTGCAAAAGAAGTATATTTTAAGCACTACTGCAGGTTTGTTTTATGTCTTGTGAGCACTGAATATACTAGTGACTTTCCTTGATGTCAGATTAAAAGAGTATGTCAGCCAAAAACTAAAAGTGGATGACAGTGGATGAAAGCATTTATTGGCAGGATAAATGAGAAGCATTGCTCACGCATACACTTAGGAATATTTACTTATTCTACTATTATCAGAATGCACCTAAAAAAGACCTCAAAAACAGCGTTGATGACTGCTAACACTTTTGTCCATTAGCTAAAATAATTAATTAATGGTTAACTAAAACATATATGAGTTGATGTATGATGTTGATGTATGAACAAGATTGTTCATAACAACATTGAGTTAGCATGAAAACACATTTAAAAATGTATTTTGTGTGTGTGTGTGTGTGTGTGTGTGTGTGTGTGTGTGTGTGTGCGTGTGTGTGTGTTCAAGACATACTTAATTAAGAAGTAGTTACAATGATTATATATTTTAATTAAGCTTAGCTAAAGAACTTATGTGAAAATCTTTAAATCATCAGTGTACTGGTGTACAGGAACTTAAGAACCATGTTTTGGTAACACTTTAGTTTTAGGGTGCATAATTATGCATTAGTTAAGCATGAATGAATGATTAGCTGACTTAAAATCAAGGGTTCCTTAAGTTCAAACTACAATTAAAGATTAGTCAAGTGTCTGATTATACATTAACTTAACTTAGTTATACATACACAGGGTATAGAATATTCTGTAACCGACACACTTGGAGGTAGTAAGACAAACTCGAGATCATCTGTCCTCATCTTACTTAACCTCATTGCAGCAGTTGACATGCAGCACCAGGTGTTTTTAGTTTTAACCATTTATAGAAACTAACCAGTAGTGGAGTAGATTAATTAGTGCAATCAGGTGTGTCCAATCAAGGTGGGAGCAAAAAAAAAAAAACTGCGTAGAGCTGCAGAAAACAACACGTTGCCATTTTCAGCAACGAATAACATGTTTTTGCTGACATGTCTCAATGGAGGAAACAATAGGAGTCCTGTTTAAGGCAAGTAAATAAAGCTCCTGGGCGAAAAAAAAACTGCAAACAGGCGAAGGACTTTCCACTCCCCATTTTGAATCACAATTGGGTCACACCAGCTTATTCAATTATTACATTAGGAAAAGCCAAAACAATGAACTCAGTGGTAGAAGAGCAATTCAGCATGACCAAAGTGACCACATGACTGAGCTTGAACTGCTGAGTGTATGTTTTATCTGAGCATGCCCTTGTTTATGGGATAGAAACCCTTGAACTCTGCAGACAACATGAAAATCACACAAAAGGCATTGGTAACACACAATATTGCTTAATATTGCTTAATATTTGATTGTGTGGTGCAGAGAAAATTTGTTTTTTTTAACAAAAGTTTAAAGATCAAATAGGATTTAGCTTTTTCTTTATCGCTCATTTGTTTCAAGAGATACAACATATGTGTATTTATTGCACTCAAAGAGCGCTTTATCTGTTATGTAATAACATTGATATCACAACTCGTTCAAATCATGGGTGTACTACAGTGCAAAATCCAGACTGGTAATGGAGTAACAAAAACAGTCTATACAATTTCATTTTGTAAACATGTTTCTTTTAAATAATATGCTTTATTACCTCAAGCTCAGTTTCACATCTGTTGATGTCATCTGTGGACTGATTCAGGTTCTCAAGCTCTCCCTATAAAGAGAAAGATTACAATAAGTCAATGTATGTACATCTTCTAATAAGCAAGGTTTAAAAATCCTTTTAGTCCTGGATGACAAATATTTCACAAATATAATCTTTTTTTTTTTGTTCATGTGTAAATTAATCCGTTTTAACAACCAATTAGCTTATTGATATACAAAATAACAAGCTCTCGGAACATGGGAAAATAGGTTATTGCAGCTTCACTATCAATAAGTTAAACCAATAAGCTTAACGTCAAAGATTGATACTGTGTAAGCAAGTTCTCTACTAAATGGCAACTTGCTAAAATTGTGTTTGCTATGAAAATGAATGATTGTATATAAAGGTAAAAGAGCTGAAATTCCATCTAGCCAGCTATAAACAGCAGCGCAAAGGCGGGTATAATCCTTCACCAACTCCATCTTTAGTAAACGCAGGTGGCGCTAATTAAGCCTGATGGTTTAGCAGGATCATGGCCCTACAGTAACTGATTAGGACACCTGTGAAAATCGCGCGGTCAATAACAAAAGCGCTTAGGTCTAACTAACTCATTTTCCCATTGATATCCCAAAATCAATTTATCAATAGCATAAAATGTCGCTTACATGGAAGCAAACACACAACGCCTAAATATTATTAAAATGGCTAAGATGACTGAATTTCAACGGACAGTTCATCGGTTTAATGCAAGCATTGGACACGTCTAAACCTTACCTGAACTCGTGGATCCACCTCCTCTTCTTCCTCGGGAGACTCGAATTCTTCATCAGACCTGTTCTCCTTGTCTATGTCCATTTTAAACGTAGACAATGGGCTTTCTGGCTGGAACATTAAACGACTAAAGGAATTGCATTTGATGTGAAGTGATACGAAGCGCGTGTCCGTCAGAGACTACAAACTAAGGGTTTTATTATTGCGCTCCTTTGCTGAAAGAAACGGAGGACTCCCCAAACACCAGCCAGACGTAACTGTGTTCCGCTCCTGGCGCATGGCTATGGAGCTGAGGAGGTGACGTATAACTCCGCCCCCTTTTCTCCTCAGGTCAACAGCAAAACCTGTTATTAACCAAAATGCGTTTTTATACTGTTCTAGAATTATTTAAACTCCCTCTTCTACTCAGAAATATTTTGTTATTGTTCTATGTTTTGTTTAATCTTCATGTTGAAGGCTACATTTGATGTTGAATGTGTTGTTCCTGGATATTTTTATATACAAAAGTAAACATATTTGGTAAGATACCAAACTTTATAGAATTGTTGGCTGAAGGCAATCATTTAGTGAAATCACTCACAAGAAACGAGTCCCTTTCTAAGGTATTTAATGAAATCACGATCACTTTCCCATTCTTCGTCCTTGCTACTTCTTTATTGTAGGCCACCTTTTGTCTGCTTTTGGATGTTTGTACCTCTATTTCTCTATTGTTTCTCTTTTTGATTAAAGAAATCTTCTCTTTATTTTACAAATGGTGCTGTAAAAGTTATAATACTGTATTCGTATTTTTCCTGTAATATTAATGTAATACGTTACCTTACAATACTACAGTTTGTAAGGTTGTCTGTATTTCCTTAAAGGTACTATTGGTTAAAAAAAAAATGCAGAAATAGACCATAACCTTTTATAATAACCACATTTAATGTAGATCCGTTTAGTATCAGTAATGTTTTACAGTTTAAACCGAATTTCAATGAAAAGGCAAAAGAGATCATTGTCATGGTGGGGTTCAAGAAAATGAGACGCGATACAAATCATTTAGCTTTTATTTCTTAACTAAAATGCTGGAAATTACGCTAGAACTTGAACAAACAACCCAAAAGCACAGCTAAAAACTGGAGCACATTGTGACCCTAAAGAAAGACCTAAGGATTGCCAATATATTTCTGGACAAGGAAAGATGTATACGGCTGAACTTGTATTTTGGAGAAAACCAATAACCAACAACGGGAACCAACAGTAAACAAAGACAGAGAGCTAACAATAAAACATTGGCCAAACTGAAAATGTTTATAGTTCCTTGCGCAATATATCCTTGCAAAAAAATTGACATGGAAGCACACAGTATGACAAATGACTAGGATGCTTAAAGCAAAGATGAAGTCTATGTACCTGGAAAGGGCCAATGGGGATCGTATACCCCTGTATAACTCTAAGTGGATGCTTATTATCTTCCTGAAATCCTCAAGTTTATGGCGAGTGGGCATTTGTCTCTGTTCTCTTGCCAGGATGAGGAATAGCCAAGTATCCATGGACATTTTTCTTAGTTAGTCTGGCAAATGAAATGATTATGGGATCAACCCATAAAAAAAGTTACAACAAGGGACATTCATTGTTGACCAGGCTCTTCACCAGGCACTTCAGTACTTCAAAACCAAGACAAACTGTGAACTGAACAAAGCCCCAAATCTAGGCTCAATTAAGTTCAGTAATATTAATTGTTGATTCTTAACTGTATTGTATGACTGCAGAGGAGGAAGTGCATCAATTTTATTTAAGGGGTGACACGGCACAGTCAAAAATGTTTAATTTGAGCATATCTAAAGCCTTAGGCCCAGCTAGACTGATTTTTACACAATTCCTGTAAGAACAGAGCTAGCCAGGCTAGAAACCTCAGAACTGTACCTCTATGCTGTATAAGCAGAGCAAATGCTCTACCAGCCAGTGGGGCAACTCTGCCTGCATGGACACACTTTCCCAAACTGATTTACTTGAGAGCATAGAAGGCCTCCTACCAGGTCAGAGGTTGAATGCTTCTCACTTGTGAACAGCGGAACCTTGGACAGGATTCTGGCTTAGTGAGAGTCCACGGGTTCTGAATAGTTAAGTATGTGGTGTCAATGGAGAGCACCTGCAAGTCTTTCAAAAGATCGACGCTTAAGATCTACTTATTTAAGCGATTTGGACAAATTTGTCAAACGTAATAATTTTTTTTTTTTAATTTGTTTCAACACAAACCAAAAATAAAACAAAGATCCACAAATGTATTCAAATCAGAGGTGAAATCAAGTCATCTATTACATTTAATATAGACATCAAGCCTGTCTGTAAACTTTTAGTAATGATGCTAATGTTTTTCTCAGAAAGATGTAGGGCTGGACAATAATTCGACAACAGTTATTTCTCAATAAGATCATATGATAGGTTGATAAACTCTGTGAGTAGAATGTTTGTGACTGTACTTCTGTATCCTGTTTGCAGGGCTGTTTACTTCATGTGGACATATGGACTTCAAAGCCATGTGGTATAACACACTCGCTATTCCTGCTCTTAGACTGAAAATGGCTCTCCAAGTTTTCCACAACTTAACCTATGTTCCATCATTCTGTTGTCTTATTGACATGGGGTCATCTGTTTAAGATCAATCAGAATTCCAGTAACTCTGGTTCCTTATCGATTTAATTCATTGACCAAACACCTTCTTTAGCCTATGGAGACACGCACTCACGTGGCTGAGGAAAAACTAGTGAATGGCCCCATTATTTCAATGTACGTACATCTAAAAGGTTTATTTGAAGGCAAAAACATAGATTTTCCAAAAACAAAACTTGAGCTTTTGTACCGTTTCACATCAGGAAGATGCAGAAAACAAAACATCTGAGGAAGAAACAGATCTTTCTTAGAGAGAGTAAAGTTGAGCTGCAATATGAAAATAAGTCGTGGAAGCAATATTGTGGAAGGGTGGGTTTCTTTTTTTAATCAATTCATTAGCCCACTTGTCGCCTACTGTTGTGTGGTTCTTCCATCTACGTCAATTGGGTTAACATTGTATTCAAATTGATCAAAATTGACAAACAGGTTATGGGGTGTGCATGGATTAGGCAGGTATAGATTACTCTATTGAGAATCAGATACACTTACATAAATCGCTGCATCGTCTGATATGGATGTCTTCAACAACTGCTGCAAAGTTGGCATTTATGGCAAGCTAAAGGCAAACAGTCTGGGTGTTTGCATTTAGGTAGAGCTCTAGATTGAGCGGAAACACGTTTCCGCCCTACTAAAACACCACGAAAACAGTTAAACAAATTTCAGAACATTGTTGTTTTATTGTGCACATGTCAGCTTTAGTCAGTGTAGTTTATTGTGGTCATAAAGCCAGTGTTTAATGCATGGTTTTATCTGTCTGGGAGTGGTAATATCCACCATTGTGCTTAGCAGAGGGCTTAAAAGTCCTTTGCTCCAGTCAATTATTTGTTAATTTTATTTTTCTACATAAATCAATTGTACTGATACATTTTCACTATTGACAGTTAAATCCTCCTTGAGTTGATGGAGTGAGTTTACAAGAAAAAAGTGAAATTTTACTAATTATATTTGACAGAACGATATCATTAATTATTAGATAATTCATAATTATTATTTCCTGTGAAACAAGTGATTTATGACAATTAATATGCCTGTTTAAGGTGCCTCATACCCAATCCCAAAGGGTTAAACAAAATTTTTTGAAAAAAATAAAAATAAAAAATTGCTTTTGTATCACTGATACTATCAATATTAATTAAATGCAACCATTTGTATCTGAACAAATGTGCCAACAACCCATTTCAGTACATTTCAGTTGGCCCTCAACCTCTGCAAATAGTTATTCTGTGCTGTATGTATGTATGTATGTGTATATATATATATTATATTATATTATTTTTTCTCCAAGACAAATTCATACAAATAATAGCTTTAAACTTAAAAAAACGAAAATCAATCTTAGAAAAACCCACTTTATTAAGACAGTCTTCAGGTCTCAGAATCAATGTGCCAGATAAAATCGAAAAAAAAGTACAAGCTACAAACTTTCAAGAACAGTGATATCCGAGTCTACACAAACTTTATTTTCTTAAAAATACATTACCATAAAATAAAAAGCATTAAAAGATATATTTATATAGGGAGAGGGATAAGAGTTCAACCCCTCTTTTCCTGTGATAAACACCCTGGAAAGTTTTGGAAAAGGAATTGCGTTTATCCAAATGTATGTTTATGGAGCGGCGGGGTGACATGTTTAATTGAGGGTCTGGTTCACCTGAGGAGGAGGAGGACGACTACTACAGCCTCCACACAGCAGTCACATGGGCGCACAAAGAAAAGAAAGAAAGAGAAGCGCCAGAAGAGAAGGGAAGAGGTAGTCAAAGTGATAGAGGTAGAGCGAGGTGGGGCAGCTAATCGGTCAGCACCTAAGGTAGGAGCAGAAAAGGCAAGCTACACCTAAAATAAGCGGAGTTCCTCCATCACTTCAGTGTGATACCATATACACCTCGGTTGACATCCTCAGAGAGGTTTCATGGGGAAGTTCATGGTTTTAAATAAGTATTCGAAGCAAATGCAGATTAATGCATGAGTGGGTGCAACTCAAAACAGCAGTTTGATGGGATTTTGATGTAAGAGACGGTCTCCACTTGAGAGTCTGGTAGACATGTGATGGTTCTCCACACACTGACATTATGCACAGACTAAAGACAATTGCACCAGTGAGGTAGATTATTAGCAAGATGAGAATGTGAATGCTAAGTGGACACTAAAGGAAGCCACCGGTGACTTAAGCTGAAATGGAGACCACTCAAACACAGCAAGCTGCAGGACTGAAGAGCAAACCCTTTCATGGCAACAATGTGATTTTGATCTCAGAGCATGGATTAGCACAATATACAAATATGATTCCATCAGTCACAAACGCCCGAGGGGACATTCTTCCTCCAACACAAGTGCCTGCAGCCAACACAGAGGAAAGAAGCCAGTGCTGTGACTAGCCAAGAGGGCGAGGAAGCAGTCTTGACTTTGTGCCCTGAGCGTGTGAATGTTTAGGGTTGAGAAGGCCAGTGTGGGGAAGGAGAGGCTTTGGAGATGACCCACCCATCAAAAGGCAAATCTACAGAAGGCGATGACAGCAGGTCTGTGGGTATCCCGGGTTAATCTGGATTTAAGATGACTGTGGATGTGTGTGCTTGTGAGGATGGAGGGATAGTTTAGTTTTCAGCAGCACGAGTAGCGAGGACAGAGGAAGCTGGGCCAGGGGGCATCCCATCAGGCTGTGCACTGGGAGGTGGGGGACCCGGGTCTAAAAAGAACATGAACTTTGTCAAAAGAAGAGCTCAAACAAAACCAATGAAGAGGAATGAGAGAGGCAAGTGTAGGATCAAATACGTACACATGCCATTGGGTGGACCAGGGTGTCGAGGGCCCATCATAGGAGACACACCACCCTGTTGAGGTCCACCTGGAGGAGGTCCAGGCATCATTCGGCCTGGCATTGGCTGTCCAGGTCCAACCATTGGCCCTGTTTAAACAAGCATACACAATCAATGAAAAACAATTTGCAGCTTTATAGTGCTTTCTCATCTTTAGAGGAGCTGTATTGAAGTCAAATTTCAATTCCTAAGTGGTAACACAATTTTTTGGGAACACTGTAAACCGAAATGTTGTAAATAATTAATCAACTTGATTTCTATTAACTTAAAATGTTATAAAAAGCATACATTAATTTACATTGTTGAGTAATATATATATATATATATATATATATATATATATATATATATATATATATATATATATATATACGTACATACATACATACATACATACATACATATATATATATATATATATATATATATATATATAAAATAACAATTGGAAACAGACTTGTCACACGCGTTGGTTTTGCTAACTAAATATTTTGAATGATTACTTTAAGATATTTCCAAAATTTCAAGGATACAGTGCAGATTTATCACTGTTGTCAACAAATGGCATCAAACAAGGACATGGAAAATTCTGAGACCCATTAAATCTAGATTTTTTTTTTTCTAGTTGGCAGCCCTGGCCCTAACTATAAACTAAACTAATACTTATGCTTTAGTACTAAGCAGAGTTGCTGATGATTTGCTATTCTAGATTCAGAAAAGTTACTGTTAGCAGCTTAGCTTATATTATAGCTCTCAACTTAAATTTAAATCACTTATACTTTTAAAACTAATTGAGCTGACAGAACGAGTGGGGTGTGGCCTAGACCAAGAGTGCACATATATTTCCTCCTCAACTTTACTTTTAATGAAAGAAATACATTCACCTGATTCTGAGTAACAATACAGAGAAGCTGAAACATAATCCTGACCTGTCTGAGAGGCAAGGTGAGGACCCATAGGGTGGTGCATGGGAGGAAATCCAGGGCCAGGGTGCCCAGGATGTCCTGGGTGTCCTCCAGGATGCCCGGGGTGCATGCCAGTAGGTGGCCCATGTGGAGGAGGACCATGGAGCCCTCCAGAGTTCTGCTGTGCAGCTGATTGCTGCTCCATCTGCTGCCTGGCTTTCATCTCAGCATACTTCAGCTGCTCCATGTGGAAGGCCTGTCGCTCTGTCAGCAGCTGCTGCCTCTGGAGCTCCAGCTAAAGAGAGCAAAACCTTAAATCAACTCCGCTAATGATGGAAAGAATGTTATGTTTCAATTAACTCCTGAAGATTTACTAATGCAGCATGTAAACACTTGATTTGCTTTCAATCCATTCACTACAATGGAACACAAGCTTATTTCAGAAGCTGTGTGAGCTGGTCTATTTTACCACACATTGAAGAAAAATTGAAGAGTGGATGGAGAAAATGATCAGATCGCAACTAAAGATCCAAGATTTTCAATCTTTTTGATTGAGCTAAATTTGTGATCATTGTATCAAACACAGACAACAATGTCTTTTAAGCACTGCTTTTGAAATTGATTACAGTTTCTTTGTGGAATAGGTCGATAAGACTGATTTCTTTCATATAAATTCATAGGAATTATAATGTTTCTATAATAAAACACCACATTTTAAATGCGTAACAAACATACTCAGTCAAATATTTGGTCAGCTTTCTTTTCAAATCTGCAATATTTAAATGTTTTATTGCAATTTCTTAGATCCCTTGTAAAACCACCAAAATCTATTTCTAATTTGCAGTGACTCTTAATTCAAGCCTCTAAAACTCATTTAAAAGGTCACTTCCAATTATAAAGCCATAGTAAAATTAACTGAAACGGCAAAACTAGGTTCACGCTTACATAACCAATATTTTTCACCTTTTGCTATATTTTCAACTAAACGGCTCATCTTTTTCTTTCCACAACGAAAATGAGCCATATATTCACTTATTTTACAAACCATATTTGTATTTTCAAAACCTTATTAGAACACTGTGTTCTAGTGTTATGGTCAATGAGTAACACATTAAAAGATTAAATTAAAAAGAACATGATGTTAATGTTCTTCACTTCACATTAACCGCTTCACTAGAGTTGAAGGAATAAACTAGTTTAAGTATCGGAGTGAATTACACTTATATTTGATTCAGTGCTGGAGTTTCTTTGCAGCTAAATTTATGTGTAGCTTTAAAGAGGACTTTCATAATCACAAATATTAACATAAAATATCAGTAAACATCTACATAATGGTAGCCCATAATGCACTTAAATTAAATAAAACTTCTTAAATTCCAAAGTCAAAAATAAAGTGTCAATAAAATTTGGATGAGTGTCAGAAAACAGCAAGTTCCCAAACTAGTGCAAATTACTTCCAACTTCCACAAGAACAAGCTACCAGAAATTTTTTTTTTTTAAACCACTTAAGTGATGGGCTGAGGAAACAAGTTCAGAAAACACATGCTGGCTTTGAAATTCTGTCAGCCTAACTAAATTCTTGACATGCACTCAGTGAATTTATGATGACTGGAAGGAAAGGAAGTTCCAGTTTGCTGGGCAATATTGACACATTTTTCAAATACTATTTGCGTCACAAAATAAGTTCTAAGCATCATCTACTGAAGCATTTTCAGGAGCTCTTTGTGTATAAAGGCTGAGCGAAGCAGCTCTAGTTCTCAATAGAATGCAAAAGAATTCAAGAAACTTTACATCCAATTAAAAGCTAGTACAGACAATATAAAAAAATCCTCTAAAGATGAGACAATAAATAAATTACCAAATTATATTCTTCCAATCAGATTGCATGGTAAAACCCTAGAAAACCAAATCCAATCTAACAACTCGTACTACTTACTGCTTCCTTCTCCCGGTCCATGATGGTCTCCAGCTCCTCAAAATGTCTCAGTTTAAGCTCAAGCTTCTTCATCTGAGTCTCCACCAGCAGAGCCACAAGAGACTTGATCTTCCTCTCTTCTACTGCAGCCAGGTGCTGAGAAATTAAAAAAAAAAATCAATTAACATCCATGAGTGTAGACACAAAACAGAAAAAAAGAGAACAAAGTCTCAAGTGGTAAATTCTCTAGGCTAGACTGTACCTTTGCTTTGGTGGCAGCCGAGGCCAGAGCAGCAGCGGCAGCCGTAGCTATGTTGCCCTCTCCAATATCCAGCTCAATCTTCTTCTTAACTTCATCTTGTCCATCTTCATCATCCTTCTCCTCCTCTGTGGTCTCCATGACCTCCTCTTTGTCCTTCTCTGTAAGTAGTTAACATGTTGCTTTTCAGAATCGTTGTAGAGTGATCGTTTCATCAATGGATATTCAAACTAAATTTTGTAGTTAGTTATTTTTCAAACCTGTAGTGAGAGTTTGGCATATATTTTTTATATTTACGTATTGTTGTATTCGTAAAAAAAAACATTTGGATGTTTCAGGTGCAAGTTTCTTGGACATTTCAGAAACCCTTTGTAAGAATAAATCCTCATGACCAGTACAAACACGTTTCCTTCCTATTATTGAGTATGATCAGAACTGAGGAAAAGCCATGATCATTAGATGCTTGACTGCGTTCGTCAGTAACCATACCTGCTGCCTTGGAATCACCTCCTTCGCTTTCTTCATCATCTTGTGGCTCAGATTTCTCTACAGTCTCACTCTTTTCCTTCTCTGCCTCCGCTGGCTTCTCTGCAGATTCGCTAGGTTTCTCTGCTTCATCCTTTGACTCTGCCTACAGATGAAATAGTGAAGAATAAGACCGATTGCCAAACTAAAGGGAAGATTGGAAATGTAAACTTTTAATTATTTTTAGGCAAGCGTCTAGTTTGTGAATTGCCCCTTGCGAAGGTCATTCATAGCAATTCCACATATAGCCATTCATTATCAAGACCATATATACTTCTGTGTTAATTGCACCAATCAACATTCCAACGTGGCAACACAACACAGATAAAAAGAGGTTGTATTATTGGTTTTTAAAAGGCGGACCTTTGATTGGAGGAAAGCGTGGGTTTATGTAAATGCACAGCCTTCACAGTGGGCAATTTGTAAGGTTGACAGTCAACTATACATTGGCCTCGGAACAGACACCTGGAATTTCAAATCTGACCTTATCAGGCTGTTGGGAGTCTGAGTCAGTGTCCATCTTCTCAGTCTCAGCAGGCTCTGCAAAAAAATTATAGCATAACCATGATGGAATCAAATGGTAAATGAGCATTAAATAATACATAAAAGACATTCACAGAAAAAGAGAGCTGGCTCTTACAGCAAAGAACATTTACAAACAAACAAAAGCCAGTTTTTAACTTTATTAATTAACAAACCTGTCGAATTCAGGCAGTGTAGACTGCTGCTTGTTGAGTCACAAAATGTCACTGTTTTGAAATTCTTTACTCGCACAACTAAAATTGTGTAAAATTATGTATATTATTCGCATTCATAAAGACAATCACATTTCAAAATACTCTTTACAAGCACAAATTTCTATAAACTATTTTTTTTTATTAAAAAAAATTACTGCTGTTTCAGTTTTTCCTGTTTCCTGACGTGCTTTAAATGAAGTATGATGCAGTTTGTATGACGATGAGAAAGCACGGAGTGTAAACACGTTACAGCATGCGACACACACACCGTACTCACGGTGGACCACTGGGCTT
The DNA here is from genome assembly GCA_900490495.1 of Danionella dracula. Taxonomy (NCBI): domain Eukaryota; kingdom Metazoa; phylum Chordata; class Actinopteri; order Cypriniformes; family Danionidae; genus Danionella; species Danionella dracula. The sequence goes on along the minus strand of UELW01000039.1, from coordinate 4,825,069 downwards.
CTGTGAGCAATGACAAATTCTGAGGCATCACAGCGCCATTTGTTGAAATTGCATTCGTTCGGTCTAACTTTGTGTAAAACTGAGAAATGCAGAGTCAAGTGTGGATCACTGTCTCGAAATGAAAAAGCGAGGACAAGTTAAAGCACTCTTACATAATAATAAAATATCATATTATATGCTACGAGATTAACGTTACTTTCATGTGAGCACCTGTCCTACACGGCACTCATACCGCAACGTTAGGTTTCCGTTCATGCTAGCGGTTTTAAAAGTATGCTAGCTAAATGTCGCGAGATTGTTGGGTACCTTAACCATCAGTAACGTTACATCCAATGCTCACAAACTAATGGAACAGCTCTGTCTCTTGTCTTTTGGATCAGTCATCAAGCAAGAACTCAGTTTTATTGACCCAGTAAACAATGAAAAGAGAGCATCATTCTTCTAACTTCACATGAGACCATGTGACTCCTTAGCTCCTTGTTAAATTTGAAGCGGTCAGCTGGTTTTTGTCCTCCTCCAGACAATAATGCCACATTACTCCAGTCTTGTCTAAGGTTCACTGACTTAATTAAACATAAAAAGAATGGCTTGTTTACTTCATACACATCTTCCATCTAAAATATAAATTCTTGGTGGTAAGGCCAGATTGTACCTGTTTTTTCAGGTTCCTCTGGAGCCGTGCCAGCAATGCCACTGCTTTCCAACCCAAACGCAGGGTCCACTTTACCAGTACTGCGTGCAGCTTCCTGTACTTTCTTTACATGTGCCTCCACCAACTCAGCTGGAACCTCCTCACGGACACGAGAGAACTCCTCTATCGATCCCAGAAGTCAAACACAGAGTTGAAAAGGAGTTATGCAAGTATAACATAAATATATGTCAAACCTCAAAATACCTAGAGCTGCTTTGGCTGCAGCTGCTGCCACACGCGGGTCGACTACAGAGGCCAAGAATGCCACAGTACTCATAACTGGATTTCCTGACTGGCTGAAGGGGATGGGCTGGTAAGCCAGAGGGCCTAGAGAGGTTTCGGTGCTCTCCAGGTATTGATCCTCTATAGGCAACCGTAGGAAGTGAAGGATGCACTCGTCTTGAGTACGGCTGCCCACATGCTCGGACACCTTGTTCCAGTCATCTTTATACATCTCCAAAGCCTATAATGATACGTTTGAATAATTAACCTAATTTAACGAAAATGGCAAATCCTTAAAATTGTTTGCTCAAGTTTTACCTCCAACAAAAGTAATGTTTCTTGCTCAGTCCAATCTCTACCTCCAGCAGAGCCTTTACCCTGGAAGATAAAAGAAAAGATATTTAAGATCAAGTGAGTTTCTTTTCAAAATTACAAGCTTTCATATTTTCACATTTTTGATCTGATATTTCCCAATTCAAATAATCCATAACCTCCTTTTATTAGCTCTATTTTTTTTACTCAAGTGGTTACTTTCAGCTGATTTATCACTCATTTAAAGACAGCTGTGCGAAAACACTGAAAATCACAAGAAAACTGCCATGTGCTTAAGTTGTCTCTAAGAATTTCAGTTATAAACTGCACACAGTAATTCAGCATGGGGAAAAACTTAAAAATTGGGAGAAAAAAAAAAGAGGGAAAGCGAGAGAAAGAACATTTAATGGACAATCAGAACGCTCATCAACCTCCTTTAACTTTAACATGTGATTCAATTACACATTCCAACAGGTCTAGTCAAATATGAACATTTTAAAACAATACTGGGCTTTGTCATGGTTTGGTTTAATTTTAAAAGTCAGTAAACATTTGTTGATTAAACTTGAATGTAAACTTATGCATCTCAGTTTGTGATTGTTTCTCACTATTAACTTTATGGAGATTGACAAACTAAATTGAGCCAATCATTGCTGATCAACACACAGGATTAAAAGTGCTCAAACATAATCAGATGTACAAGGGTCAATGAAGAATTTCTTTAACTTTTATATTAAGATTGCTCTCAATAAATCACTAATCTCAGGCTGAAGATATCAGGCAGATTGCTAAATGAATATACTTTAACTTAAAAAAATGATTTAAATTTATGAAAATGTATTAACAAGCCATTTAACAAAATCAGCAACCTAACATCAAATTGTGCCATTATCATGAGAAAATAATGACTCACCTTGGCATTTTTCTTAGAGAAAATATCTGCCCGGAGCCCAAAGTTCTGCAGGTCACTTGGCTTGTCTTTACCCTTTTCTGGGAAGTTTAGCATCTGCTGAGCAGGGGGAACCTGTAAGAAGGAGCAGAGACTTTATGTAGTAATACATCTGAAAACATTTTTTTAATCCTCCTGGGGAAAAAAAAGGAAAGAACTCCTATCCCACCTGTGGAGGGCGGTGTTGCAGCGGCACTAAGCCAGAGGGCGTATCAGCCAGAACATTGAAATGTGAGGTTGGGGGAGGGCCCATGGGTAGAGGTCTACTCTCAGAGTCAACCTGGTAGTTCACCAGTCCCCATTGCTCTAAGAAGGCATGAACTCTGGCAAAAAAGAAACAGGGAGTTAATTAAATATATTTTACAAGGCTGAGTGTTAGTGGATGAGAAGGTCATCAGATTTTATGCATATTTAGACCTTTAAAAATAGTAAAAATCAATAAAACGTGCTCATCACAGTTTAAGCAGTCATTTAAAATTCCAGTTTCCTAAACAATCTCTTGATAACTTGAAAAACAACTCTCACCTCATGACTGCACACACATCTCCAGTGAGGTTCCTCCTGCAGGAAGTGGAGGTCAAGTACTCCTGGGGATTCAGTCTGTATGTATCAATCATGAAGTTCCGATACGCCAGGTAACTAAAAAGAGGGAAAGGGACGATAGATTGAATATTAATAATAATTTTTTTTAAATCGAATTCTTTACATTATTAGATTAGAACTCCCTGGTTAATGACGAATGAATGTGTCAACTTACATTTCTGGAGTCTTTGATTTGTTTTTGCCATTGAAGAATTCTGGCAGAGCACGTCTCTCAATTTCATGTATACTAAAGGAGAGATAAACGCAAACATACATTAGAGAGAGAGGGACTTGTTTTCTTTCTACCACTGTACCACTAACTATGCTGAAGTTGGAATATTTAAACTTTGGTGAACATTTGCTGCTGCGTCATCCTATAAGAAGATTACTTGCAACCTAAGTATGCTGTGTCCAGTTGCATCCAAGGTAGATGATATGATCAATAAGGTATAAATGGATCAAAGTCTAACTGCTCTTGTCAAAGGCAAATAAAACAATTCTTATTATTCATTTCAAATGATCTGATATGTTGTTTAAAAATGTAAATGAAGCAGGTGGCTTGTCCAGGAAGAAACATGAAGATCACAAACCAAGACTAGCTATTGGAAGAAGTGTCTGAAGAGTTAAAAGCCTGTTTTTAGTCTTTTTGAGCTGCTTTCTGAACATGATCGATGTCCTTAATTACAAAACATTAGCTGTGGAGTGGGAGCATAAGTTTGCATGCTTCACGCTTGTTTTGATGCAGATACATCTCATCACACCTACAAAAGTGAGCGGCTCTTGTGATTTTGCTTGCTTTATCAATCAAGAGAATAAAGTCTGTGACAGAAGACTGAAAAATAGCGCTGTGCTGTGTTTTGCTCTGTGGAACAATTTAGATTTCCCTACTGACATTATGTCAAACTAAAAATCGATAAGCATAACATGAAGGAGAGTTTGAGACAGTGTTACAACATAAAACATTTGAGAGAAATTTGTAAAATAGGTAAAATATAAACAGTCTCATAAAAGTATGAAAGTTTTTTTTTTACATTGAATTCCCACAATAAAAAAAGGTATGACCCATTCAAACATGTAATTCAGGCACTCAGTGAAAGTTAGAAATAAATAGATCTGGCAACACTTATTAACGAGTCTCCCTGCAGTAAATGCCATGTTACTAGTACCCAGTACAATCAAGTCACTGACATACATAGAGTTAAAATTGCATTTTAAAAAGCTTTCAGAACAGATGATGGAACAATGCTTGAAGTACCTGTTGTAGTCAAACCAGGCAGCATAGCTAGGGATAATGATGTGATGTGTTTGTTCGGTCACATTGTCCTCAGAATCGATAAGACGGTTGATCTCCGTTTTGCCCTGTTCATCATCCTCCTGTCGATCAAATTAATTCCTCAATCAACTCAGCCACTTCTCAGACAGACTCTGAACTGGCTTTCAAAAATTTTTAATGTGTTTGGAAAAGCAAGTGGAAAGCCATAAAGTGGGAAAAAGACATACCTTGCCACCAGAGGCCAAAGAGTCCTCTTCCTGGTCATCTGAGACACCACAAAAAAAGCATTTACAACTGAAGTTTCAACCTGCTTTATCATGGTGACAAAAGCAAAACAAGAAGCAAAAAATAAATAATAAACAAAAAATAAAAAAACACTCACCTAAATCAGTGTGGTTACCTCCCTTCACAGGTGTGTTCTCGTTGTCCTTTTTCTGATTGACTGCAGGAAGAAATGAGAGGATTTAAAGCAGTCTGGTAGATACAGACAAACGCAGTTACGTTGCAACAATCTGGAAAAAAATTTAGTGAAATAGGACAGAGAAAGTAGGACAACTTGGAAATCTATTTTTGTCATGTTAAAAATCCCAAAGAACACAGATGGACTGATAGATATTATTAATCTAATAACAAGAAAACATGTTTGAAAGGGAAATCCCTTTAAAAATCAAGAACAAATTCACAGAAAAACTGTTTTAATGAGACATTTGCAATTAGTAACATTTTATGTCAAGGTATGGACAAGCAAGAGTATATTCAATATTAGAGCCCTTTCTTTATTTTGGCATTATATAAGCTTTCCTAATTACTTAATTCCACTTAAAAGATACTGAATAGTTCATTATTAATTAAACCTGTCCAACGAAGGAGAATTTTCCATAAATTTTTTTTGCCATTCTGGCTGTGTACACAAACCAACCGTTTTTTGGCAATGCAACTTCTTCCATTCCTGGCACAGACGAGGGATCTTCGAGGTCTTTTGTGAGGTCTTCATCTGGCTCATCATCATTTTGATGTCCACGTCGCCTCCACTGTGACCCAGGATTCCTATTGTTTAAATAGAGACAAAACATGGTTGATAAAACAAAAGAATTTCCTGCACTCAAAATCCCTTTTCTCTATAAACTTCGACAAGTTGTGACAAGATATGATATTAGTCTACTACCTATTCATTAATTAATAAGGCTCAATTAATAAATCAGTAAAATGTATGTCCATCATTTCTGATTGGACATCATTTGATATTTTTAAACAATACCAACCTACAAAAGATTATTTTCCACAAAAACAAGACAAAAGCATACAAGCAATATGCTTAAATACCAACACTACATGGTCTGAGTAGTCTAGAAAGGACTGCAGTGACTAAATAATGCTACCGATTTTTGTCCATGCCACATGATATCGCATAATATTCTGAATATTTGAAACTGACTAAATCTACAAGTTTTTGGTACAGCTTCATTTGAGTGCATATGTAAGCAGTGAAAGTAACATGCAAAAAATACTCTCATCAATATGCAGTTTATCACTACTACAATACATGTTCAAAAGTAGAGTGTATTTGAATGCTTAGTTAATAACAAACCATTCCAATTTATTCGATTAGGCAACTAATAACAGAAAATGAACATTCGTTGACTAATTGATAACGGGTGTTATCTTGAGATGCAGCACTACCAATGAGAAATTGTTTACAGTTGCCCCGTCAACCTAATATTATAAACATACCATGAGGGCCGAACTCTTTGATAAAACAAGGCTCCACTGTGAATTATCAACCCTTATCCAACCTATAGTTAAACTAAGAAAAGGTGTGAATTGAGAAAAAAAAACCTGCTAAAAAAGGTATGCTAATCAAACTGGACACCAAGAAACAGAACAAAGTTTGACAGATCCAGTTTATGACCCCTTTAAAAAGTATAGATGTATAAGTTATTGTAATGTCAAAAGGGCAAACTTAGGAGCTTGAAATTTCTTAAAAACATTTTTAAAGGTCATAAAAATTCTATATCTTAAACAGAGCAGTATTTACCCTTTCTTGCCCTTTTTGCGAGACTCAGCAGGGGTGCTGGGTGGGGAAGGAGACCGTCTCCTCTTCTTGCCTCCAACTAGAGACTTTCGGTCCTTGCGATCGGGTGTACGGGAAGACTGATCAGAACCGTGGTGGTGTGACGAATGAAAAAAGAACGAGAATGAGAGAATGGAACGGTCTCACACACAAGGGGGAGGGGGTTACTAATGGGTATTTGGGTGGGTCGGGGGGTGGGTGTGAGGGTGAGGTAGTGAGGAAAAGCTGCAGAAGATGATTGACAGACGCTGATAGAACAAACCCTAACACCATGCAGGGGTACAGCAAGAACACTTGGAAATCAATGACATAATTCATTAGTACTATCTGGGTCTCTTACCACTTCATCCCCTGGGAAGATCCGCTGACGGAAGTTCACAGGTTTCTTGCCCTCATCCACTTCATAATCTTCCTCATTCATCCACTCGTTGAAAGCATCAGTGTCAAGGACCCATTTGGCATGAACCTGTGAGGATCAGACAATGTATTAAGGAAACACTTTTTTGAAGAACCTCAGTTAAAAAAAAATTATTTCCATGAAATTTTAAGCTTTTTTAAGCCATTTTGGAACCTGTTGAGCAGTTTTGTAATCTAGCGATAACAGTTTACATCAGAGGACTCAAACTTGAGTCCTGCAGCAATGCATATTTTGGCTCCAACCTTGACTGAACACACCTGAATCCACTGCTTAAACTCCTCTGACTATGGTTGAAGCTCCTTGTTTGACTCCTTAAACAGGGTTGAAACAAAAACCTGCAGGGTCTGCAGTGCCCCAGAAAATAAGTTTGAGACCCATGGTTAACATAGATCATTAAATTTGATTAGAACAGCAGCAGCAGAGAAGCTAGCAGAATTATCTGAGATTCTATTCTTTTTAAAACTCGATTTCTTGAAGTAGGCAAGCCACAATATCATTGTTCTTGCAGCAGCCATGACAAGAAAGAACAGCTCCTTCTAAGACTGAAATGAGAGCATGATTTTCACAATATTAGTCTGGAACCTATACACCTTCAATTCCTTTTGGTTTTAGCAAACAATATAACTTAAGAGTAAAAATAAAACTTTCATCTTTTGGTTACTGGTCTAATCAGATTCAATTATCTATGCTAAAAGTGCCAACAATGTAACACACATCTCAGATCATTTCTGAAAAGTAATTGGTTTAGTGTTTAAAATGCTGCTTGATGTTAAATGTCTGCTTGTTAATTAGCCAAAATTAAAAGAAAGCTTACCCGCCATGGCTTCTCTGAACTTGGAGGATCTTCAATATCAGCATCAACATCACTTATCGACACCCAGGTATCATAGCTGTAGGGTGATAGAAAAAAAAATATGCACACTTTGTATTGTATTTTTTCATATCCATTGTTTATAACATACTAGTCAACTGAAACACAATCTGATCCCAGATCGACATCACCTTTCATATTGGTCTGAAACCTTCCCTGCAAACTGTGATGTATTGTAATCATTGGCGGAACTACAAACCTGTCAGGGTAATTTCCCCAGTGAACAAGAATCTGCTTGTCTTTGCGCATAACAGGACGCAGCCATTCTTCTGAAAGTCAAATAACAAGGTTCAAAATGGACATGACTGCAGTTGGACAATACAAAAGATCCATTAGGATTAACTAACAACAACAAAAAAAATACCTTCTTCAGGCTGGGCTGGAGAGGGATAAATAATATGAGTGGCCTTTGATTTATCTTCAGAAATTGCTCCCTTGAATTAAAAAGACAAACTTCAGAGGAGGGCAGAAACAAAAGATAAAGAATTACAGAAAATATTTGTTTATACCTGATGTCTCTTTATGATATCTTTAAGCTTGTTGGCTTGCTTTTGTTCCATGTCAGACACAATATACACATTTGGTCGAGTCAAAGAGTTGTTCTACAATTAAGGAAGAGACAAGAATGTAAACAAGAGCAAAACGTGAAGGTTTAAAAACAGGATTAGATGGAGGGACTTACGAAAAAAGTTCATTAAGTTCAAGGCTCATACCTGAACAAGAGTCTTCTCAATAGTCATAAACATCTCTACATTTCGATCCATTCTAGATGGGTTCTGAAGATCAAACCTCCTCCTGAACAAATTTACAATAATTTGAAAAACATGATTATGTTTTTATCTCACTAACGATAAAACAACAATGTTCACCCTTTCGGTTTCTGTCACTTACCATCCCTGCTCGCTTTTGAACTTGTATGCGGAACCCAAAATGTGGCAAAGGGCCCCTCCAGGCTTGAAGTCCAAAAAGCTTTTAGCCTAGAATGACAAATAGAGGTACAACAGCTATGAAGAAGAAGAAGAAAGAGAGGGAAAAAAAAACTTTTTGTAGTTTTACATACTGATAACAAAATTATCTAGAAACTTCTAAAGTTTGCTGCCTCAAAGTTTTCTAGCTCAGGATTAAACAACCATCATTAACAACTGGATAAATAAAAATTCATCAGAGGCATGTCTATAAAATTAGCATGAGGTGTCCCTTTAAAAGTTTTGACTAATCAATCAACCAAGTGATTTCTTCCTATTTGAGAGGGTTTGTCTCAAATTAACAACTTTTTGTGGGAGCGGCAGCTTTTCAAGGAGAAAGAAAACATCCATTGAACTTTCAACTGTTTGTAGAGTAAAAAAATTTAAAAGATATCAGTTAGTGAATCCGAATCAGAAAGATCTTTATTGCCAAGAAATTTGTTGTGGCACAGGAGTACTCTCCAGTGTTCATACAAAACACCTGGATACAATTTTGTTGCACAGTAACACAGGCACCACAACACCCGTTACACAGTAACACAGGTTATATAAGCAAACTGCTCAAGTCGAAAGTAAATGGATTATACCAATATGCTAGAAATAAAGGTAGTAAAATATAAAGTAATAAAAATATAACTATAGAATTCAAAGGTGCTTAAGAGATGTGCTTTGGAAGTAATGTGCAGAATCCACATCTGATCCTTAGTGTAGAGAGTCAGTAAGCTCGTCCAGGTTTGAGGCACACTTTTGCCATCAGAGTGTGAATTTACAGCAATACAAAATTCAAGGTACGTGCTGTACAATGGATTAAGAAAAACTTTCAGTAATTGGATTTGTTTTTTTTTTGTAAACCTTGCTGTAACAAGATACCTCAACAGTCTAAATCAAAGAAAGTATTTTTAAGTTTGTGTCAATAATTAGTATTCCAATTTGGCATCATACGATGTCTAATAAAAACATCTGCGATGGACGATAGTATCATCTTTATGTGGGCCCGCACACACGGGGGCTGAAGCGCGGCATCTTAGAGCAGATCTAGAGACATCTTAGAGGCAACTCTATCAGTAACGTGATCGCGAGTAATGCACAGAGCAGCATCGCAATGTCTATCTGTCACAAAGATGCCTCAGCATCTCAATGTCTATTTGCCATCGGCGCTGAATGAATAGTCTATCGACCCAACCCTACTTCACTGCTTGTATTTTCAGCTAAATCCAATTTCTTGAGAATAAAATCAGAAACTTTGAAAAAAAAAAAAACCCCAATAAAACCATACACTGATGAAAAAAAGGAATATTGCATCACTTGGGTAACTGTACATTCATCAGACAAGCACATCTATTCGTGAATACAGGAAATACTGACTCACAGGGAGTTTGGTGAGGGCAGGATTGCTGACTCGACGTCCAAAAGCATCTTCCTGAAACTGCAGCAACTGCACCACCAGAGCAGCCAATGTTTTGCTTGTTGGCGAATCAGTTTGGACATGCTGCAAAACATGTTAGTGATACTGTTATACTACAAATGAGATGCAGATCAACACAAGAATATGAAACACACGTAAAAATATAGGAAACAAATTATTATTTACACAAGTTACCATACACATACAGTCAATAAAATGCAAACATTCTACATTTGATACAAATACATACAATGGCTGGCACACAGATCATATTGTCGTGAATTTGTTAAAATAACGAACACGTGTCTTAAACACGGAATAACGAGATAATGGGCTGATACATGTGCAATCAGTCATTAAGCTAACGTTACTGTAACCGATATGTTAATGTAAATTAACGTTAAGTTAAAAAGATGAGCACTAGCATTAACACTTTCCAACATGCACTTTTAAAATAACGCCACCATAATTTGAGCTAGCATAGTTGTAACAAAACACTTCAATGCCATGAAATGTTAAATACTAGACAATACAAACCATGTCCCAAAATGTAGGAAAATAAACAACCTTCCAGACTAACGTCACCCTGAACATGGAAGCTCTCTCGGCTCCATTATAGTTAGCGCGCGAGCTAACGTTAACCCAACAACAACAGCACCACCACCGACCCCTAAAACAACTCAAGAGCTAAAGTTGCTGGCTGTTTGGAAGCCTGTGAGCTAAACACAATCTCTGCGAGTGCTCTGGTTCAACTCTTCAGTCCAATAACAGAGAAAATAATCTGAACACAACCGGTGCCTTTTGTAGCTATTGTGTGGTGCGCGCGCCCCCATTCAACGGCGCCTCACGAGCCACAGACCTTCTTATAATGCTTCCCGATCCACAGGCGCACAGTCTCCAGCTGAGACACCGTTTCCGAGCTCTCCCAAAACTTCGAAGACGGCCCTCCATCTTTTTTACGTCCGACTGAGGAACCAGCGTTCGTTTGGCCGGCAGATTGTCCTCCAGAGCCAGTTCCACCCGCTGCAGTCGCCGCAGTCGCCATTGTTTCTTTATTAGCGATAGAAGCTAGCCCAGTGGAAAATGCTTAAAACGGGACTGCGTCTGCGCAGCGGTCGAGACCGGGAAACCTCGCGAGATGTTGTTTTGCTCTTGTTGTGGAGTTTTTTTCTTTGCGACCTGGCACCCTCTAGAGGGCGCAAACAATACTGAAATAAATGTAACATTTTAATGTCAAACAAACACTCCTCTATCAGGCACGAATAGATTATCGCGGTTTCATGATAAGCCAGGGATTTAATACAGAAAAAATAAAACTTCAACTTATATTCAGACAGAATAGAGCACATGGAATAACAAATGCCAGGTTAAAACGCCAAGTATTGTTTTGTATAAAAATACCCAAAAGTTGAAGACCTTCTTGGTCTTTATTCTGTAAAGAAAAGTGAATTCAACAATTGTTTGGTATTGTGAATGTTGATTTTACATACAAAAAAATTGCAGTGTAGTTTAACTAGCCTATAGGTTGTGCATTTTGTAAAAAAATATATATTAGAGAATGTATGTCATCTAATAATAACAACTTAAATGTGTGAAATAAAAGCCTCTTACAGGAATACAGTTCGATAACACAAAACTAACACAAAACACTGATCATCACCCAGGTAAGACTGGTTCTAATGAAACCACAAAATGTCAAGAATTTGTTTCGAAAAGACCCGTGTGTAACTTGCGTGGCGTGTGTAACTTGCGTAAGGTAACTTTCTTGATATCTGTTAGTTCTTCCCCTTTGAATGTAGCCACTGACTCGAGAGACAATAAAGCTCAGGAGCGCTCTTTGCAGATGAAATATATAATCTTTCAGACATTTTAATTATTGCTATCAAAAAGCTATTAGCATTATTGTTTCAAGACATCTATGTGTTTGTGCAGAAATCAAGAGTGATGGAATTTCATCAGAAATACTTGTATATCAAAGCACTATGCCATTGCATTGCATTTTGCTTGAGCAACATATTATCTTGTTATTTTTATTTCAACTAAATCCTTCAAAGTTACACACATTCTTACTCTGCTTCCCAGCATTCCAAGTTATAATAGATAATCCATCTCAGCTCTTTATCGGAAGCACCAGATTGACCCTAATAAAAGAAGAACTTTCTCTCTGATAATGACACACACTGCAGTCATTAATCACTCCTCATCCCAGTCTTTCAAAACCAGTGGTTAATTATAATTTTGTCTGCATCATATGCACTGCACCCCATTAAATGTATTAATTCTTCTCTCAAATGCAGGAGATCTCTCAAATATACAAATGATTCAACATTACAATGGAAGGACATTGCTGTTATGTTGTTAGAATATCATTCAGTGTGTGAGGGTGAGGTTTGCAGGCCACATCACAACTGAGAAGCTTTTTTATAAATCATTAACCTGTAATATGTTTGATTGATAAGGTTTATACTTTTGTATATTATCATCCACAAAACTCACTTGTTCTCCTGCTCTACGTTATCTCAGATGACCAGCTTTGATAATGTTTAAAATCCTCCTCTTTCAACTGTGCTGAGCGTATTTATGTCTGCTTCATCTTCTTCCATCGACGGAACTTCTTCTGGTCAATGAAAAAAGTGAAATTGTAAAATACAGGTAACAAGAAAATTGTCTAGAAAACTGCAAGTGCATGCTATTATATAATTTAAACAATGTTTTTTTAGCTAAATTAAGATTGTTTTAAGATTAAGATTATTCCGAATGAAGCATAGCAATAATGTCATGCCTTTGTTATAATCTTAATTTGCTGTGTTGTTTTTCAAATGAAGGGCAATGGAGCTGTTTTTTCTGCTTTGGATTTTGGCTATGTCACATTGTTCAGACTCTGCTAAAGAAGAAGGTACTTTAAAGTCCAGAAACTTTCTTTTTATTAATAACAATCAAACTGTCTTGATTGCTTTAAAATCAAACTTCTTTTTTGGAACTCACTTGTATTGTTACTTAGTGTATTTTGTATACTTTTACATAAAATGAAACAACTAAAGATATATTTAATATACCTAAAGAATAAGCCTTTAAATCTTTAAATGAGCACGAATAACTTCACTTCATAATTAGACTAAAATGTGTACTTTTAAAATATACTTTCAGTGTACATACAGCGACAATTTCGAGCATATACTTAAAAAAGAAAAAGAAAAGAATATAAAATAACTACACTTTAGAAAGTTCACGTATCTTTCATGTAAAGTTTATTTTAGGCTAATATATTTCTATAAAATGTAATCTAGCGTGAATGCATGATGCAAGTATAATTAAAATATACTTACAAAAAAGTACAATTTGTGTCATTACATTTGATACATACTATATGAAACATAAATATAATTGAAGGGTGATAAAGAACTTTTTGTTGCTCTAGTTACCTTTTTATTTTAATTTAATATCAATATCAATATTTTATTTTAAATATCAACTAGTAGCAAACAATTTTTTTATCTCTTTTAAATTATTTTCAAGACTTAAAGTTATTCAAGAAACATAACATTTATATTTTTATCTATATATGATTCTTGCAAAGCCAAAACATCAGTTGCAAACATTGAGATTTCCCCAGCATAGAGAGAGAGAGAGAGAGAGAGAGAGAGAGAGAGAGAGAGAGAGAGAGCGAAAGAGAGAGCATTTATGTGTGTGTTTTATTGCATGTAGAAGAAGGGATTGGTGGGGTCAATAATTTATGAAGATACACGTCACATAACCATGTGAATGTACAAAAACAATGACTTAGGATTATATAACATTTTCATCAGATTGGAGAAATTCTGGAAATTTGGCCACAGCAATCTATAAATTTATTGTGGTGCATGATCAACCTACAATAATCAAATATTTTTAACAACTGCTTAAATGAGAAAGACTACACCTAAATGTTTGAGGCAACGTTTTCACAAACTAACTGTGTAATAATAGTAACAACTTTTTATTACTAGTAAATCATTACGTAAGATATTTTATCTTATCTGCAGCCTAATATAGAACATAGTTTACATCCAAAGTGACTGCAGTTTTATAACTTGGTGTCTGGTCTAAAAGCGTTTTTTTTTTCAATAACTCCGTTCCATGTTCAAAAACTAAAGCAAACTACTTTTTTCAAAGATACATGATGTGTGGACCATTGACTGTATATAACATGGACCTAACGTGCAAAACTGTCCAGTTTAATACAACCTAAAGAAAGGAATCAATTTTAAAAACCAACATCCTCAGAGTTGTTGCGAAGGACAAAATTAGTGATAGGAATAAAACAAATCTTTTAGGTACTAGACTTTAAGCATGCTTTTTTAGCCCATTTTTACCAAATATATATTTTTATATATTCTAAACAAACAAATGTAAACATAATTTATCCCCTTAGAGTGTTCATGAAGATCAAAACTAGCGACCTGAATTAACATTGAATTAACATTAACATTGGAGAGAATGAGAACTTGCTGTTTTGTATTCAGCCTCAAGCGGCTGCTCAGTGTACTACAGTTCAGTCACTTCCTATTGAGCTTCAAGCGGAAAAGCAGGAGGTTGCCCATTGGTTGTTTGTCAACACAGGATGTCCTTAAAGGGTCTACTGACATCATGTCTCACATCTCCTCAAACTTTCAGTCTCATTTTATTGTTGCTTCAGCACTTTTATGTCAAAATATTAGGCACTCTTTGGATTCTTTTCTTCATCATCCATTTAAATGTATAAAAAGTGTATAAAAAGGGCTTTTGTTTTACCTTTCAGTGTATAACTTTGTATTTTAAATTACTTTCAGGCAGAAATCTTGCTCTCTATGGCAAAGCCACACAATCAGACCTTGTGAAAAATCCGTGGGCAGCGGAGGGTCATGCCAGCAATGCCATTGATGGAAATCGTGACTCAAATTTTTACCATGGATCCTGCACGGCCACTGAGGAGGAAGATGAGCCATGGTGGAGATTGGATTTACTGAACATTTACGTAGTAACCTCCATGACCATCACAAACCGAAAAGACTGCTGTCCAGAGAGACTTGACAGAGCCGAAATCCACATTGGCAACTATCTGCACAACAATGGCAACAGCAACCCACTGTAAGATCACTTTCTATTCAAGAACTCTCTAAATCTGACATAACGCATAAACAATATCATGTTTTTACAGGGCTGCAAAGATTTCATCCATTCCAGGTGGAAGGTCCCTCACTCTCAGATGGAAAAAGGGCATTCCAGGCCGTTACGTTAATGTAGCCTTACCTGGCTCTAAACGACTCCTTACCCTCTGTGAGGTAGAAGTTTATGGCTATCTGGCTCCAAACGGTGAGAAAATCAGAACAACATCGATACTGTTTAAATCACCTGAGGCTGATTAGATGTGAAGAACTCACACGAGCTATTGTTGCAGGTGAAAACGTTGCTTTGAAAGGTAAAGCCACACAGAGTGCCCTCTATGGAAACGGCTTTGCTTTCAATGCTGTGGATGGAAACACAGATGGAGTTTACAGTCATGGATCCTGCACTCACACGGAAGAAGAAATCAATCCCTGGTGGAGACTGGACCTGCTAAAAGAACACAAAGTCTTTTCAATAGTTGTAACAAACACCTTAGATAACGTTCCTCATCGATTGAATGGAGCAGAAATTAGGATTGGAAACAGTCGGGACAACAATGGCAATAATAATCCCAGGTATATTCATTTTATCTTACTCTAAACACTATGTTGCTTTTGAGGATCTTACAATACAAATACAAGTTTAGAAACATTTGTAAGTGAGAACACTTTAGTAGTTTATCTTGTACAATCTTTCACGTACTATGATTCCTTATAGTACATTTTACTAGGTCAAATTATTGAACAACGCAACAGTAATATTTAGCAAAAACGAATTATTTGCTCACTAACATCTTTTGATACTGTATTTTGATACAGTGCGATATGCAATGTTATTTTTGATCAGGACATAAAATGAGATAAAACCTTATTGTTTTTCTATTACAGATGTGCCGTGATCTCTTCCATCGCTGCTGGCTTTTCGTCCTCTTTTGATTGTGGTGGGATGGAGGGGCGTTACATTAACGTTGTTATTCCTGACCGTAAAGAATATCTTACTCTGTGTGAGGTTGAAGTTTATGCATCGCCACTGGACTAAAATAACTTATTGTTTTATTGTAAAACAAACTGAATAAAAATCATTAAAATGAATTGTTATTTGAATCATTTCTATTTTTCTTACAAAGCTGTACCAGTACAAACCAGTACAGAGAAGTATTCTGTATTTCAAAACATCTTTAAAAATTCCAAGTTAAGAGTGATATTTTTTATCTCGTAATGATGTGTCAAATAAAGACTCAGAGTTAAAAAACATACTTTTAAAGAATACTTTGATATGACACAAAAAATTCTGATTATGAGACATCCAAACTTTATTTTTAGCTTAATTTATTGAGGTTGCTACTCTATTCAAAAGTTGCTACTCAGCTGCGACTCATTTTCAGCTGTCATGCTCGTTCTCATGCTGGTCTATATAGCTTCACACCTGTCTACACTCATTCTGTTTCATGTTCTGTTTACTGGCCATTTGTCAAAAAAGACTCTCCTGTATATGAAAACAATGATCTTTGTGTATGTATATCTAAAATTAAGAAATTGTCTGTAGAGGCATCTTTTATTACCGCTTGCAGGTTCGAGAGGTTAGCATCATCAACAGGATACTGTCCTGGAAGTTTCACCCAAAAAACATTTTAAAATGGAAGATGTAATGCAAATAAATACACAAGAATCCAAACTGCTCCATAACCAAAATAACCTCTTTAATTAGTACTGCCAAGACTGACACCTGGTGGAGGTAAGGCTCCATAATCTTCTGTAGTTTCAATGTTAAAAAGACGATCAGAAAAAGAGAGATGACACTTTCTAGGATGGTACAAATTAAAGGAATTTGGTAACTTTTGGACATTTATAACATAGGACTGAAAAAGATTTTATCAAACTAAAATCTAAACCCTGATCATCCTGCAAATATTACTGGTACAACAAAGCTACTGGTCTGATCTGATTCAATGATTTATGCTGTTATGTTAAAAGTGCATATCAGGAGAACAACGGAACAGATTCCAAAACAGTCAAACACTTAGTGAAGATAGAGAAGGAGCCTATTTTTTATTTCAATATGAGATTCAGTGTTTTCTTTAATGCTACTTCACAGTGCTCTCCAAGACTTGTTTTCTATAGGCATCAGTCATGTTTATCAACTCTCAACACATTCCAAGTAAATAATGTAAGTCGGGTAATATGCATTTATCTCATTTTCAAAAAAAATCTAACTTGAATTTTAAAGGATTCCCAGCATCCCCGATAATAAAAATAATTAGAAGCACAGACGATTTACCGCCCATCAATGCCGCCGCTTAACTTATTTAAGAAGATATTTATCCACTTATGATAAAAGCACATTTTAGATAACAATACTTAGCGGAATCATAATTCACCCAATCATAATTTTCTGAGAAATAATAAAGAGAATGAAAAATAGAGAATAAAACGAATCCATCTTACTAAAAGACTACATGCCCAGAATGCAACGGGTGTATTCCGGAAGTGAAATTTGTTAGACGATCGTGTTGGAGCTTCAAGGAACTAACGTTAAAGGTAACAAATATATACAAATGTGTAATACCATGTTGAATAAACAAAATAATTATGATCTCATTCTCCAAAACGTGGTTTAAGTTGTTTTTGGAGTGATTTTAATGTTTAACCGGGGTCTAAATTTTTCGTCATTGAGCAGGAACGTTAAGCATGCGCTGTAAAATCATTGATAACAATATTTATTTTGTGTTCATAATTGTATTGCAAATATTTTATTATAAAAGTTCTATATAACTACTAGCTTACACAATATTTAATAAAAAGAAGCAATAAAAAATAAACCATAGTAAACAAACCAGCAGGTAAACATTACAGAGGAGCGAACTTAAAAAAAAACACAAATAATTTATATAGCAATTGTTTACATTAAAGTCATCTATACTTTGAGAACATTGTATACTAAATGGCAATAGATTCCAAAATGTTGTGCCTTCATATTTAAATGAGTTTAGAGATGTAACTCTCGATAAACAAAAGGGAAGCTGATTGCACCTAGTGAAATATCAGTTTAAAATGTAAACTTAAAGTGTATACATTGCATTTGTGTACATTGAATATATGCATTGCTACAACCGTCTGAGTAAATGTGAAAGTAAATTCTGTTCTGTTCTGCTACTTCTTCAATTTAATCATGATGATAAAGTAAAAATTTACAATAAATCCCTTTTGCTATTTGACACCTCCATAGGATGAAGAAGGAACACGAAGATCTCCTTTTGACAGCATGTGGTGCGAAATCTCTACGGATTGGGACCAAGATTCAGACTTTGTGGAGTGGTTATGGTGAAATAGTTAGAGTCCATTTAGAGGGTTGTGACCGTCCCTCAGTGGTAGTGAAGCATGTGATGTTTCCCCAAACCCAGAAGCATCAGACCACAGACATCTCTCATCAGCGTAAAGTCCAGTCTTATAAAGTTGAGACCTACTGGTACCAAAACTATAGCACCAATGAACGGTGTCGGGTTCCTGTTTGCCTTGCTGCTAAGTCCTTTGGTGAGGAACAGTTGATTGTTTTGGAGGATCTTGACATAGCAGGATTTCCAGTGAGAAAGAGCTGTGTTAGTGATGCTGAAATAAAAGCTTGCCTCCGTTGGATCGCCAACTTTCATGCTCTTTTCCTTGAAGTTGCTCCTGAAGGACTTTGGTCCATAGGCACATACTGGCATTTAGAGACAAGACCCGAAGAGTTGGAGGCCATGTCAGACCAAAAAGTCAAAGCAGCTGCTGGAGAGATTGACCGCGTCCTCAACAGATGCCGTTTTAAGACAATTGTGCATGGTGATGCCAAACTAGCAAATTTCTGCTTCTCCAGAGACGGTTTACAGGTAGCGGCTGTGGATTTTCAGTATGTTGGTGGAGGGTGCGGAATGAAGGATGTTGTTTACTTTTTGGGCAGCTGTATGGATGAAAGAGAGTGTGAAAAGAGAGTTCCTGCTCTTCTAGATTTCTACTTTTCAGAGCTACAGGTGTCTGTGGATAAAAAGACTGATTTTCCAGAGCTGGAGAAAGAATGGCGACACATGTTTGCTTTTGCGTGGACAGACTTTCATCGATTTCTTCTGGGGTGGATGCCAGGACATCACAAAATTAACAAGTATAGCAAAAAACTTACTCAAGATGTTTTAAACAAACTCAGACAATCTCAGTCAATTTAAGGATTAAATTTGGCTTGAGTTTACTCCGAAATGTACCAACTTGTTTTTGTGGTGTTTTCTGTCATATCAACACTCTGTACTCTCATTGCTATTACCCTTATGAAACAAAGACTTTTAGTTAAAGTGGGCTTATGAAATGCTGGCATGTGATGATTACAATAATAAAAAAAAGCAGGCTGTGTTTCATTGAAGAAACAATTGAATGTGCCTAAATAAACATTTATTTTATGTAGTTATATCTATATGCATCCTTTAGTTAATTTACTAGCAACCTGCCAAACTTTCAAGATAAAATGTATGCTTATTTTTTCACAAAGATATATATATATATATATTTTAAACAAAATGTCTGTAACATTATAAATGTTTATAGGTAAATGTATTAATACATATATAATTTATAATACACATAATATTGCCATTCATGTGAAAAAAGTTTTAGGTTAAAGTTTGAGTTCGAGGTCGAGTTTGAGTTAAAAAAAAATCCTAATACAAAAATGTATATTGAACACAAGCGATAGAATGTATTATTTAAAAACGTAATCAAAAGCTGTATTCCTTACAATCTCTTACAATTCAGTTTAGAATTTGAACAAAATGCATTTAGAAAGAGGTTTTTACAACAAATGCAAGGACAAGGTTCTAATAACCTTAAATAATTTGGCTCTAAGTTTGTTATTTCAAGTCCAGCATTGTCGAGTGGATTGATCCAGAAATGTTTTCATGCACCGGCTGTTGTTCTTTTGAGCTGAACTGGGAACAGATAATAACAACAGCGTATTCATAATTCAAACAGGGCACTCTGGTTAGCTGATCTGAGATCAGAGCAAAGACCTACTCTTGTCTGTGGAAACATCTCCAAATGTACGGAACTGGCTGCTCCGTTCTCGTGTGATGACGACACTTCCGGAGTTACGCCCGACTCCATTTTACGCGAAAACAATCTCTGAGGGAGATTATTAGCACTCGGGTACGTATTATCTTGTGTTTTCTATTCAAATGTTTTAAAAATCCCCTTTTAGTTTTGTGATAGCTCACTGAGGGGCGTCTTGTCATTGGATTAATGTTCAGTACATAGTTAATACTGTCGCTAGCTTGCCACTGCCTCTCAGTGTTTGTTTGTTTTTTGTTACATTGCAGGGCTGTAAATTCACAATTTAACGTTAAACCAAAAACAAGGACCGCAAAATGGGTTGTCTTAACGGTAATCATGGAAAGGAGATTATTTGTTGTTTGTTTTGTATGCGTAACTGTTAAGTGCTTGGTGACTGTCATCTAACGTTAATGCTCTAGCATTTTATGTTTTTTTTTAACGTCATGCAGTCATCTTTTATATCGTTTTCTTGAATTGAGGCTTATTTTTGTTATTTAGATACAGCTATACATAGTTGTTAAATTCACCCTGTGATCACATCTGATATCAAAAATGAAAGTGTGAGGCTTGCAAAGCTGACATTCTCTGTTCCTGGTTTGAAGAATGTTTTCTTTCATCAAAAACATTCCTTTCATACCAGTGTGCAATGAATGGTTATCGCCAGAACTTCGTAGATTTACTTTGCATATAGACAATGATAATTTTCAAGTAAACTAATGCTCTTGTTTTTCATCCTAGGCTGATTGGGATCTCTGGAATAAGCACCCTACTGACATTGCAAATCTACTTTTGATAGAAGAGACTGATGTTAGAGCAAGATGAAGCAAGCCTTCCCTTTTTATCAGCCTTGAATTAGGCCTAAGAAAGAATATAATCCCATCTTTTGTCTGAAATACTTGGGTTTATAGTAAAAGAGCTGCTTTATTATGAAACATGGACCCGGGTACAGTTGACAGTCCTGTTACTCTTGTCATCAAGGCACCAAACCAGAAGTACGATGACCAGACCATCAACTGTTTTTTGAACTGGACCGTAGAGAAATTAAAAAAACACATCTCCAATGTGTATCCCAGCAAGCCGGTAAGTGTGGCCATCATTTTTCATCCTTCTATGTGCTTTACCTCCTTTTTCCTCGTCACTGACAACATCGCCGGTTAACACTTAAATTAACACTTAAATGAACAGTTAAATTAACACTTAAATTAACACTTAGGTTAGAGGTGAAGTTCATTCTAGACATGTCGATAGTCCATTGCAGGGCCATTTTCATTGATTACTCACTCCTTTAGTCTTTAGTTCAGCCTAAGGCTCATCAAGGAAAACCAAACAAATTAAACTCAAAAACTACCACTAAGAATAAAAAAATTTGTATTTTGGATGTAAACAGCTGAATAGCGTTCCAATCGGTGAAATTCTAGTAATGAACGGTTGAGTTACGTATAAAATGCCTTGATCCCTCACTATGATCAAGCAGAGAATGAACAATGGAGACTGTTTACTGATCTTGAGAAAAAGAAAAAGATATGACATAGATTTAACAATTTTTGTGCACTTAATGTACTGACCATGTCTTATTTTCTCTCTATCTGGCCCTGGGTAATAATGTATATTTAAATCTTGTAAAGCTCTTACTCCTTGTTTCCCATATTCATGTCTTGGTGTATATTTTGTAAAAAAATTTATCTTTCATTGTGCAAATATCTCTAGGCTCGGCTGGGGCAGGTGGCATTTCTTTGTGGAGTTTGCATGTTCTCCCCGTGATCGTGTGGGTTTTCCCGGGTGCTCCGGTTTCCCCACAAGTCCAAAGACATGCGGAATAAGTGAATTGAATAAGAACAATTGCCCATAGTGTTAAAGTGTGAATGTATGTGTGAATGTTTCCCAGCGATGGGTTGCGGCAGGGAAGGGCATCCGCTGCGTAAAACATATGCCAGTGAGTTGGCGGTTCATTCCGCTGTGGCGACCCCGAAAGGGAATAAAGCCGACATGAAGATGAATGAATGAATGAATGTGCAAATATCAACATGGGATGGAAAATATAAGATGCCAGTGAAAGCTTAGCTTCTTGAATAATAATAATTAATAATTTTATGACTTAAAATTAGGTGTTTTTTTGTCTTATGGGTTGGCTGGGCAATACAAGTTTAAAACACATATAGTTTTATTATAAATTGTATTGAGTGTGTTTCCAATTCTCACAGTTTTAGCGGGGTGTGTTTCTTACAAGAAGGGCAGCATAGTGAATTTCTTTAGTGCAATGTATTAAACCAATGATTAAACCAGAATTAGAGATGGTTGGAATATCCAACTGATTTTCTACAAAATTGTGTCATTAAGTCCATTATGCTCTTCTTATTCTAAAAACTCACGCCCATTCCACCGTGCCTTTATAAAAATTGGGATTAACAACTTCTCTTATAAACATGGATTTTATGAGAAAGTGGTTTACTGATTCATACATAAAACAGTTTGCATTATTTATTATGTACATAAAAAAGATCACATCATTTGGCCATCACTTGGACAATTCATGCAATTTTGATGTCACATTACTTTTACCAATTTAATCAGAAGGACTGGATGAATTTAAACCAGTTAACATATGTTCAAACATACACACTTCCAAAGGTCCAAAGGTGGTGTTTTCACAAGAAATGTCCTTTAACTGTGAGGTTTTGTTAATAGAAAAGCTGGTGTCTTTATTTATTTCTTATTAATTTCAGTTGCATTGAATGTTATGGTGTGCCAATGGTGTGCTTCACAGTGAATCATTGCCTCTGATTGTACAAAATGAAGAACGTTATTTATTCTTGGTATGTTAATAGGCAATAATTAAATTTAAGAATTACAATGCCATTAAACTGACAGACGGAGTAACCACAAACCTCTATTACTAATTTACAGATAAAATTAATTTACAAATAAAATATAAAAAAAAAACCGTGGGGTTTTATTCTGTAATAAATAAATAAATGTGGCAGAAGTTCTAGAAGGGTCTTCAGTTAGTATGCTTCTTAAATTAGTTCAAACTTGCAGAACGAAAAATAAACTAAACATGAGAACAAACATTTGTTTCTAACAAGT
The DNA here is from genome assembly GCA_900490495.1 of Danionella dracula. NCBI lineage: Eukaryota > Metazoa > Chordata > Actinopteri > Cypriniformes > Danionidae > Danionella > Danionella dracula. The sequence goes on along the minus strand of UELW01000039.1, from coordinate 4,802,036 downwards.
TGGTAACATTGTTTTTTGCAAGCTTTTTTATTTTAAACAACATGCCATAACAGATTTCTCACAGACCCTCTCATGATTACCCTCATTTTACGTTCTCTCTAATTAGTTTTTCTGAGATGTTTACATTCTTCTTTCCTTTAAAGTTTATATAGCTGATTTTGCCTATTTTGTAATGGTTATGTTCTCCTCTTAGTCATCTAAGGACCAGAGACTTGTCTATTCTGGACGACTTTTGCAGGATCACTTGCAGCTGAGGGATGTGCTAAGAAAGGTAATCTTTTAGATAATAATATTTCCTGTGACAACCTTGTGTCAAACAATCCTTTTACATTCCTTGTGCACTTACTTTCGATGATGTGCTTTGCATTTCAGAAAACAGATGTTATTCGTGAAAATTTAATGAGGGCTTTCTTTGTCTTTTTTTTTTCTTGTAAATCAAACTGAGTGACAGCCAGGTTTTGCTTTAAGTTTGCAAGTTTATGTTTGCAGACTGCAAAGTTTCTGCTGTTTCTTTAGTTAAATACTTGTTTCTTTAACTTTAATAGCAAGATGAATACCACATGGTGCACTTGGTGTGTGCTTCACGAAGCCCTCCATTATCGCCAACTTCTGACAGCTCTGTTAGGACCATCGATCCCAGCTCTTCAGTAAGTGTAATGACTAGAAGAGACTTTCAATTAATGAAAAAGATCAATATAAAGAAGACATTTTTTTATTTACATTTTTTTAGTCATCAGAGAGCACTGGTCCTTCCTCGTCATCCTCTTCTCCCAGTCAGGGATCTGATGGTCTGAGGCACAGAGGGAACCCAGCACAAGCACATGCCCTTAATCCTGCGGCAACAGGGGTGATGCAGAGGTATCAGAGCTAACATAATTCCTCAAACTTTTTAACTTTTGCTAACAGTTGACATTTAAATGTGTTCTGCCTCACTTAGACCTGAAGGAATGCCTCTTCCCATGGAAGGTGGTCCTCCTAATGGTTTTCCTGTGCACCCTATGTACATGCCCATGCAAATGTTTTGGTGGCAGCAGATGTATGCCCGCCATTATTACGTGCAATAGTAAGTTACAGAACTCAGGTGTCAGATTGAACGTATTGAAGAAACACTTTATTAAAACAAATTCACATGAGTGCACTCTAATGAAGTTCTCACTTTTCTCTTGTCCAGTCAAGCAGCCATGGCAGCGTCACGGGCATCCACCATGACTGCATCTTCCTCTGGCAGTGCTGGCCCTGTCACTCCACCAAATCAACCTGCAGCCCCTATGGGGCCAAATCCTGTCCCTGAGGAGCGGCCAGTCAACCCCAACATCCAGATGAACGCTCAGGGAGGAGCCATGCTGAACGATGACGAACTCAACCGGGACTGGCTGGACTGGATGTACACAGTGTCACGGGCTGCCATCTTGCTTAGCATCGTATATTTCTACTCTTCCTTCGGGCGCTTCATCATGGTGATTGGTGCCATGCTGCTGGTGTATCTGTATGTCAAACTAAAATGTCATAGTTTAGGAATTTAAGGTGGTCGTGTTTGTGCTTAACATTTTTTGTGTCCTCTAGACACCAAGCTGGCTGGTTTCCCTTTAGACCAGATCTGCAAAATCAAAGAGCTGAAGAAGGGGCACAGGATGAGGGCGACCAAAATCAGGATATACAAGACATGGTTAGTTCACGTTTGGCCACATTTTAAGACCAAAGTAAACCGCTTCAATTCAAAAGTCTACTTGCAAGAAACCAAACTTCCATTTTCCTGTTTTAGCTCTAACCCATCAACTTCCCCTTGAAACACATTTTTAAGGTGTTAGCTGCATAATATGAATTTTTAATGTATTTTTGAGCTTCCAAAAACTCTGGTAACAATTTATTGCAGCGTGTGTGAAAACACATTTTCAGATTGGTGAATATTTCTGAGTGGAAATATGTATATTATTTCATGTTAGTTTAGCGGAAAGAGAGAACATTTCCCATGAAATGTAACGTGTGCCATCGTTCTGAGTCAAAGTCCAAGATCCTGTCAACAACAACAACAAACTTGCTCCTTCAGAAAATACATCTGTCAACGAAGCTAGAACCAAACTTGCCATTGGGGGTGGCCACAAGCGACGTGAGGGAAGCCCCTGTACCCAAACAACCGTTTTAGCAGCGATGCCAGCCAGGGAGAACTCAACAACGCCAGCGGACGGTTTGTTGTTGATAACTGTACCGGATCTCTACCGTGGATTCGCCTGTATTTAAGCAGCTTGTCAGCGGGATAAAATGTCCTGGGGGAACGTTGCAAATGGAACATAAAATTTTCTCAAAATACTTGGATAACGAATATTTTAAAATAGAAAATGTGTGTGTAGAGAATGCTGTGTGTGTATACTGGGATGGGTTAAATGTAGAGCACAAATTTTGGGTATGGGTCACTTCATATCTGGCCAACTAGTCACTTTCACTTCACTTAAAATATTCAAATGATATTCAGCAGGGAGCCTTCACAAAATTATCAGGAAAAAGGAGCATGGTCAGGTGTTCACAAGGTACCAGGCACTGTGTATTTGTTTAAAAATTTGCAGAGCATTAACGCCGTAAATTTGCTTACTTGTATCTTTCACTTTGGCAGTGAGACACCGAGAGAATGATAGAACAACAGTATTTTATTATGCAATAAACACTATATTATTTAGATAATCACTGGTACTTGCCTCTCTATATACACTATGTAAATGAAATGCTTAGCTGATCACGTGTATGCGTTTGTTATTTTGTAGGAACGAATGATGGATGAAGGGATGGATGATGATGATGGTGACAGTGGAGAGGAAGGACCCGAAGAGGGCATGAACGTAGACCAGAATCAACCAGGCTTCCTGTCGGCTGCCTGGTCTTTCATCAGCACTTTTTTCACCTCTCTAATCCCAGAGGGACCTCCACAGGCTGCCAACTGAACTCTGCCTCTCTAGCTAGCCTGTTTCTGCACAGTGAGAAGTGAAAACAAGTTACAGACCTGAAAACAGAACTAAAAAACAAGGACAGAATGAACTGCAGCCAGGAAAGTCAGTAATGCTACTTGAAGGGTGATCAGACTTACCCTGACACCATTGCCTAATGCTTTCCACCCTTCCTTTGTCAATAGGCTGGGTGAGGTTTCATGGATTTATTTTCATGTTACTGTGAAAACACTTTTTTTTTGTCTTTGCTAGACTGGTTGATTAAAGACATGTGACTATAGGAGTCAATCATGCAGTTACTTTAGTGTAAACTAATTACTTTTCCTGTTTGTACATAAATAGTAAATATTTACAGATATGAATATATGCAACTCATTGAAATAAGGTGTTTTTGAATAAAGCAAGTTTTGGGTTTTGGTCTAGAAATGTCGTTTTTTCTTTAATGGTAATTATCCGTTTTGACAGTAGCTGGCGCCATTGATTCACAAACGACTCTGTTTAACTCGTGGGAGTTTTGACGTGAAAGACTTTAAATAAAAAGTGTTTTCTGTAATTAAGAAAAAAAAAAAACAAGTTTTGCAAGGAAAGCCTGCTGTGTACTCTTTATTCAGTTATGTTTGGATAGATATAACGTTACTTAAGAGAAAACACCCCTTAAAAATATTGTTAATCCTAATATATTAATTTAAATGCAATCTAAGGTTAATATAATCACTGGTTATTGACTACTCATTTTGAATAATAATTTATGTTAGCATGTTGTAAAAATCGTGACTAGCCTTCAAATCTGAGGCAGAAGCTAGTGGCGATAAACAGACGCTGAGGTGAGATCGAGACAAAGTGGTTCTTGCACTCCAGTGCCTTCAGAAAACCTCTAATCAAATGAAGATAGATTTTGTGTGTATCATGTAGCAACACAATTAATTATGCATGACGGAGACATTATTGGACTCGTTTCAGACGTACTGCCGTAAGTAACTGCTCGAAATCATGTTAGAGAGCCGTTGGTTCCTGAATTCGCCTCGTGGTCACTGTCGCCTTTGGTGGCGTTCAGGCTGTTTTATAAACGTGACAAATAACGTGATATTGGTGTTTTACGAGAGGCTAAAAGTCACAATTATGACAAAAAAACCCAAGTTAAAACACATCGAAAAACCAAATACTAATTAAAAAAAAACATTTCAGCAAATGAAAAAATAAATAGATCAAAATAACAACTCAGAAGTAATCTAATAAAGAACACCAAAATCAAAGTGATTGTATTGTGTGAGAACCTTAAAAAACTGTACAAACATTACTAAATCTCTCATGGTCCACAGACACTTGAGGCACTTGCACCAATCAGCATTGATTTTGTTCTGGTTTGTGACGTTATTTATATATGTATGTTTTTGAAATATTAAACTGCTGTTGTTCAGCATAAATGCAATATCTATTAAAGTTAATGTAATGTCTAAATAAAGGAAAGTGCGGATTGTTTAAAAATGGTTAAGATTCATTCAAGTGATGTTTTGGTTAGCTTCTTTTGAACTCATGCCTTTTTTGTGATTAAAAGTAAGGAACCCATATGTACTAACATTTTTATGTCCAATGTAAGCAATAAATAGCTTGGGCTGTGGATGTGGTTGGGGATAAGCTGCATCCTATTCAATCCACCTCTCTGAAACACACTGCTTTACGCTTACCAGCAAATACATAAATGATTGGAGGAAGGGAAAAGATTCAAAATGGACTGAAATAACATTAGATTTCCCTGGCAGTCCTTGTTGTGTAAATGACACTCTTATTCCCTAAAATGGACTCGCTGCTCAACTGTTCCTTTCAATTCTTTTCTCCATAGCTCACAGCCTCAGACAGGCCTCCCCCTATCGCTTTAATTCAATATCCCTTGCTCGGGATGTTATTTATTTGCTTATTTATTTATTTCCAAAGGATGTAGCTGATTTTATCGTGGGGACGAAGTGGCTTTTCTTCCTGGTGAAATGGTGACTAACAACCTGCTATTGATCTGTTGGTTTGTCCATTAAAGGGATGGCTGAGAGACGTTGAGAGAAGCAGCTTTATGTTTACAACATGCATCTGAAACCTTGGGCATTTTCTGTTCTTTAAATGACGGGAGATAATAAATGAGAATCAATGGTATCTCTGTGCATGATTTGTCAACAATGGTCAGATAATTGTGGATTAGATGAGTAAATCCATTTACTTCAACCAATCAATATGCTCTGGTATATACATGAAGCAGATACACTTTATATCCTAAAGTTTTCTCTTACCCATTCAAATACTCGCAATCAAGTGAACCAATCACTTCCATGGACACAGGTGTAAAAGCAAGCACCTAGGCATGCAGACGGTTTATAACTTATAGGCTCTACACACAATCCATTGCCTACATACTTCTGCTAATGCACTTCCGCTTTGAGCTTACAGATAGTAGTGTTGTTTTGATAAAGGGGTTTAGATTTTTTTCAATAAGAATCAAGAGTAAGTGTTAATTTAGTCAGATTTGTAGCATTACCATTTTATTGTCACCTTTTATCTTCAGTCTAAGTGTAAAATAATTTTTTTAATGAATTCTAAAAGTTTTAAGTTCCTCTGTTCTGAATATGCGATGTCACTTTACTGCTGTGTTCCATCATGTTATAATTCATTGCGGTTTAATTCAGAGGTTCGTTTCCATATTCACCTCAAGATAAGGATTCGGGGGTAAAATTCAATGGAGATCACATCCATTGAAGCGAATGGAAAAAGACAGCTTCCAGCGCGGAATCAATAGTTGGCGAAAAACTGACATGGAACTCAGAAGAAATCATCTATAGAGTCTATTGTAAAAGAATGGGGCACTCTCAGGTGCTCAGTAAATTCCAGCAGAAACTATGATAGGATGTCACCTGTCCAAAAAATTCACTTGTGAAATTTCCTCCCATAAATATTCCACAACGTTATAAAATATAGGTGGTAGATAGCAACTCAGCCACAAAGTGGTAATACAAAGCATCAAATATAGCGATTTACAGCATGCTGACACTGGACTCAATCAATCAATCAATCAAAATGTTTTATACATTGGTTTTTAGTAGTTGCTTCAAAGCAGCTTCGCAAATTCCAAGTGTGGGTTAAGAGTAAGGAAAGGAATTTCTATCGGGTAACTCCATGAGGTAGAAATATAACTGACCTGTAATATCTAATTTATTATAAAAGCCTGGTTTAAATTGATTTGGCGGAAAAAGAAATAATGCAACCAAGACACATTCTTTATTCATGTTCATGGGACCCCCCCCCCCCCCCACACACACATAGAGAAAACATCTCCCCCAGTAAATAACCCCTCCATGAGATCACAGGAATCTTTACTGAATGCGTCTAGTGCTAATCACCTCCCCAGACTAAATCTTATCTGAACCAATCTAGACTCTAAGGCAGTGGAGATGGACAAGTTTTGGTTTGGCAGTTGCCGGGAGGTCCTTTGTGTAGAGTGTTAAATTTAGTGGAGGAAGGAATATGTTCAAAGAAAGCATTGGATGGACTGACGTTGTATTGAATCCAATTCAATTTTGGTAATATGTCGATTTGTTTTCTTGACGATAGATTAGAAAAAGCTTACTTCTTTAAATTAGCCAATGATCTCAATACATGTGTTAAAATTGAAGTTAGAGTTTGTTTTTTTAATCAAAATTCAAATGTTATCCTATTTGTTTGTTTGAGGATCAGTCAAATTCAAATGAACGATTATGATATTGAATTTAAATTAGTCTGCGGTTAAAGATTTTTCCTTCTGTAACCAGGAAATATAATTATACTTACTTAGTAAATAAGGGAAAGTTTAATAAACTAGTAAACTAATGTTGATATACATCAACCAGTTGGCCACTAATCACTAAGTTCTTATATAAACCTTGTTTGATAAATGCTTTTAAACAAATTAAATTGTCTAATAACAAGTAACATAGTAAGTTGTTTTATGACACATGGCAGTCTCTGTATTTTTTGTGAAGAAAATGTTTTAGTTTTAGTTTAAATGTAAACTTTAACTTAACAGTAAAGCAACACATAGCAACACATATTTGTTCATAAGTAGCAAGAATACACTAGTATAATTTTGAATAATTAACACTTTTACACACCAACGTGTAAGGTAAATTATAATCCTCAATAAGTCAGGTAACATTTACAGCATTTATAAACAACAGATTTGCTTTAAAACACCACTGTTCAGGGTTAATTCATTGACTAATCTATTGAAGCTTTTTAATGATTGCAGGCAGGAATTTTTCCACCTCTTGAGTTCCTCATATTCATAATATTGTCATGAATACGAATGTTTTTTTGACAAATTTTAGCTTTTTGCCTACAGCAGTAATTACAAAATATGATGTGTATTTTGACCATTATTATTTATTTTTATTGTTCATAATTTTTTTAATAGTAACTGTTTCTTTGTTAGTAAAAAAACGAACTTAGGTGCTCTTTACCCTATATTTTACCCTAATGGATGTTCATTCAATGTAAGTCAGCACATAATATAACAGAGGATATATCATTTGAGCGCTACTTAAATCACTTTTCGTATTGAGACATTATATCAATGAAACAAGTCCACTTTCAGTCTGTACTCAATCTGTTATAGAGATTTCTATAACTGGCAACCGGAATGGGAAGAGAGTTTTTTTATGTGATTGCAGTAACAATTTGAGATACAAAGCAGCATACTAATTGTTTAACCAATGCAAATGTTTTAGAAATGATATGGTTGATATGATGCAGAAAAGCAGTTTCTCAGCATGCGTGGGAGTGTATATATATATTACAGATATATAGAGTAAATGTAATGCACAACAGATTAATTAATGCAGTTTTCGTAAATCAAATTTAGTAAATAGTTAATGCCATTTCTAAATTTAAAAGGGTTTGCTTATTCTAATTCATGAATGTCCAAAGCCGTACTGTTGGAGTTGCAGCCCTGCACATTTTAGATTATGCATTATACTCTGGCTTCAGATCATACAGAGGACCTTAAATAGTGTAACCAGGTGTTTTTAATGACGCTTCAATGCAGCCCCTCACGACCAAACGTGTTCTTATTCAATATAACAGGAAAAATATGAAAAATTTAAAAATCATATGCATGACACCAAGCTTTGGTAGTGATATATATTTCTTTTGGTTTACAAATAACATCTATCATTGCATCAAATTTTAGCCATATCTTTTTTTATAGCTGAAATAAATATATTGCACTTAAAAAGGCATCAAATAAAAATGTTGAAATATCCCCTATGAATAGCAAACAACTGATCCTGAAATACACACACATTTTTAAAGAAAACATCTGCTAGTATCTAGCACATTTTTCCACAGTTCAGTCTGTTGACAAAAAATGCGAACAGGTTTGTATAGTAAACATCAGAGTGAACGTGAATAAAGTATCCTGAAGTCAATATTTCCTTTGTGTGGCTTGGATTGGACCGTTGTTTGTCCTGTTTTGGTTTGATATTTTAGAAACTAACATCTTAAACATCCTCACACACAAAAAAAGTTCATAATCTGATAAATACAGCTGGAAAAACATGAAAATTGAAGTCTTCCCTCATCCTTGTAGCATGTTTCAAAGTAATCCATTATTTACAAATGTTGGATTCCTGAAAGCTCAGAGAAAGAAGTCCATTTACAGAGAGTTTCAATCTAGATAGGAATGAATCAATGTAGATATCTGAAAGGTACAAGCGTTCGAGTCTGGGTTTTGCTAAAGGTTCAAAATAGTGCATCAGTGGTTGATTACTCACTCAGGTTGCACGTTGATGAACTCTTTGCGGAAACTGCAAACCTAGTCAATAGCAACAAGCTAAGCAAACCTCTGACACATCAGCATACTCCAAACACAGATGAACAGAGTCTATTGTTTTACAAATATAAATAATTGAAATAAATACCAACAAATAAGGAGTTGCACTGGCTCATCCCATAATATTCTGTGATATAAACTGGTATGAATATATTGTACAATGTTGTTGACTACTTTTTATGTTCATAAATTGAATGTTCTTTGCTTTATTTTTGTCAAAAGCTCAGAATACACTACCGAATTTCCCAAATGTTTGAAATCACCATTCATGACTATTTCCCAAAGTGGCTTTTCAACCAGGTGGTCAGGAGGAGTTCTGTTTTTAATAGCGAGGCCAGTCTGGTTCCAAACACTATTAAGCCGAGGTAAAGTTGTGGAACCCATTTAGTCAGTCTTTTGGTTATGGACAACAGAGAAATAGACAGCTAAACTGCTAATTGTTAAAGTCCTTTGCTTTGACATTCTTTTTATAGTATTACTATTCAGACTAATGTAGATTATTTACCTCTTTGAGACATTTTTGTTGCTTTTATAAAATGTGATTTTATAATGTTTAGTAATTTTAGAATTGTTTCATGAATAAGGTGCTTTCTGTTACTTAAAAAACGGGTGATTAAAATCTGTCAATTCCAACTTTTGGATGGTAAAATGTTGCTTTTGTCAAAATCGTCTTAGCCAAACACTTTAAAAGAGTATGAAGACATAACAGTGAAATGGAGGATGGGGTATTGCATCGCAGGCTGTGATTTCTGAGGATATCTGCCCCTTTAAGAGACAATGGAAAGTGAGGAATCAGATGCAGCAGGTCTCCAGTTCTTTATAGTGACAGTTCTCCATCTCCGTCCTTTAAACACAGTTCTCTTATCATGGCTTAAAACTCATGCTCATGGTTTTGTAAGTCTGTTGGTCTTTCACTTCTTGTCCAGCAACACAGTGAGAAGAAGCACGTCTGAGTCTCTAGACAGCGATGATATTTACACTATAAATAACCCTCTACAAAACCAGCACTTCTGTTCTGTTCTGATTACATGACTCCTGCTGAAGCAAGTGGTTTTCTTCATGTTCTAAAGCTTCAGTGATCTTTCAATATCACATTCTCTTTCAGGCAGACTCGGAGATGTTAGACCTCTTTTTAAGCTGGGACTTAAAATTTGTTTTTACGAAGCATGTGTTGGTTGCATTAGGGAAGTCTCCTTGTTGACTGTTTGAAGTCATACAAATGGGGTCATCACTGTGGAGGAATGACGCAGTCCTTGGATGGCGGCGTAGGGGCCTTGCTGGAAATAGTGGTGGTAGCGTGGCATGTGGAAGGAGGGAAAGGTTGGTCCGCTGGCCTGCATGGTGGTGAGGGGCATGGCCAGCCGGCTGTAAGGTGGAAGAGAGCCTTGAATGGGGTGCGGGAGAGGGCTGGCCAGGGATGCTGTGCTGGAGCCGATGGCAGACAGTGACTGTGGGTGAGAAAAGCCTGAGAAGCCCGAGGTGCCGGAGACCCAGGAGCTGAGTGAGAGGTTTTCTGAGGCAGAGAACGCTGAACCTGTTGAGGAGTAAGGAGGTGACAGAAGATGAGTATAGTCACATAATAACAAATCCACAAAAAAAGGTCACTAAAAAAGGATTAAATGGAAATCCAAATTTTAGCTGTCCAAGGTTGTATGTTATATGCATTTATTTTGGTTATTATTGTTATTGGTTTGGTTATGGTTTGGTTATTTTTGACTTCTTCTCAAAAGATTTTCAAAGAATGGTAAATCCTGACCCCATTTTAGCATTCCTGGGAACTTCCGAGGAATTATTTACTTTTGTAAATAGCCAACAGCAATCATTGTCCTTGGCATGGTGCTTCACAAAAGATTCTCTCTTTTCAAACCTGGATGTCAGAACTAATTTTGGCCTTTCATCTGACGGAATACATCTAACAGAATTTAATTTACAATTCAGATTAAAAAAAATGCATCAGCCATTACTAGATTTCCATGAACCAGCCGAATCTGTACATGTTTGACAACTATAAGAAGAGTTTTTGAGTTTTTAAACTATGCTTTCAAATGCTGTTCTGTGGTTCCAAGGTGAAACCTCCCACTTTCCCTCCTGATGCTTTTTAGGAAGCACTAAACTACAGAGCTCATCAGAAGTAAGGTGACCCCCATCGACTCCCATGTTAAAACGGTCCAACTTTACAGCTGAACAAAACAGGTTTACACATATTTATTAAATTCCAAATTAAGTTCTGCATATAATGTTCTATTGTTCAATGCTTCTAAATTAGATTTATTTGCATAGTTAAATGACTGCAGTACAATGTTGTACGACTTTCTTTGGAAGTATTTTCAGATTGAGTAAATGCAGGTCTTGAGAAATCCCTTCACTTCATTTTATTGTGTTATTTGCATCGCAAAGCAAATGTACAGACATGCAAAGTTCTGATGAACGCTCTGTCCTTGATGCAACAAATGGTACTCCAGCAATGACTTTTACAATTAAACAATTATTAATAAAGCTTACAGTTAAAAACTGTAACAACAATGCTATTTTTGTTATTTATCTGCGCCTCTATTTTAATCACCATTTAACTTATTTGACGAGTTTTCTATCAAAAAAGCTATTTAAAAAATAGTAGCAAAATAGGGAGAGACTGTTCTGACCTCTGCTGTGCGCTGAGTGTCCTTCCTCAGCCAGGCTCTCCTCATCTGCAGCGTATGTCCGGATGGGTGATCGGGCGTATGAGTGCTTGTGGATCAAACTCTCAACACTTTCCCTACAGCAAAAATCAAAATACAACAGCCCAAAATAAATCTCGACATCCAGATGCATTTTAGACTTTCTGTTTTATTATTATTTTTTGCTGTTTAAAGAAATGATCTGTGATTATGCGATTAGAACCATTTGGATATATAGAAACAGCTTCAGATTTTATCATAAATCTATTGTTTTCAACAAATTAACATGCTAGTTTCTCAAAGCATTCTCAAAGACAAAACCTTTCATTTAGGAGTTTGTCTGTTTTACACTTCCCATTACACCAAGGCTGCAGATTTCATCTATAAGTTTTTAGACATAGCAATAAAACTAATGTTTAATATCACTAAGCGTGTGTGTGTGTGTTTTTTTTTTAGATACAGTCACTGGCTATTTTATCAGGAACACCTGGCTTGCACTTGGTTGGACTATCCATGTATTTTGTTAATATTGACAGTCTCTATCTAGTTGTCATATTCTTTGACATCAAACGGCTTTTTTTCTTAACACAGTCGTCTCTCACTTGATTTGATATATTATTCTCAACACTGAATATAGATCCACATTATCTTCTCCTGGGTCAGCAGACAAGCACACAGAGCATAGCCTGTATGTTGCCATAAGTATAATGTGTGTTGATATATTTTAATATGACTACTTATAGTACTCTGTTAAAGTAAACTCTTTTTGTGGAGGGAAAGTAGATACTTTTGAGTATGCAGCAGTTGTGTGCCCTATCTAGGACACACTACTTTGCTTATGCAGTCATCCTGTTGCCTGGTTACAAACTATCTAGCGTCTTAAGTTATTGATGATAATATTAAATTAATCAGTTATGCGAATATTTTTGATGAAAAACTGTAATAAAAATTGTTAATGTAAGACGATGAATTCTAATGAAAATGAAGAAACTTAACTTTTAATACTAACGTTGTTGCTAAACACAAAATTGCATCCATTTAACTGAAAAAAACATGTTTATACTACAATAGATAAACATTTACAGGTCATTCAAACACTTGCTATTAGGACTTTTCAAGAATCCATGTTCATGATGCAGATTATTGTGTTCATGATGCAAAGGATTGTGGGTGATCTGCACTTAAGACTTTAACCAGAAAGAGTAAGCATCTGAAGACTTTTGGGATACTTTGTTATTTAGTTTGGGACACACTAATCCTCATTTAAGAGTAGGAGGTGAAACTGGTGCCACAGATACATCCATGCGAGGGCTTCACTCGGATGGTTAAAGCAGCACACTCATTGGGAAGCACAGTGTTTTAAGGTGGTGCCCTTTAAGGTGGTGTCATCAGAGGAGCTTACTTGTTCTGCATGTGTTAGCCTGAGACATGAACATACTGTGCTGAGCTATACGTATGTGCTTGCTAACTGTTAAGATGAGAAAATAATGAAGATTTTTTTTGCTATGTCAATGTATTCCTGTCATAGCATTCAATTTGTGTCTAACGTCTGTTGGCAGATGGAGGTATTTTATAGTGTTTTTGATGCTTTTCTGAGACTTGGCCATCTGTATGACACGATTGTTTAAGCCTCCTGGTTTATATCAATCATCTCAAGATGTGAAGAAACTAAACCTTTACAAGTTTGGAACGACATGAGTGTTCGAGATTAATGACTAAATTTTAAATTCTGCTGTGAAATGTCCCTTAAAGCTTCTCACTCTGTAACTGAGCTAGTGCAGTAGTTATTTTCTCTCATTCAAATTGCTGTGTATATATTCAAACTATTTATGTTCTCTGTATATTTAAAGCAAAGATTAAAATGGAAATTCTTGCTTATTGTTCAGAACAGCAGGCAGTCAGAATTTTTGCTCCAAACCAAACCTTTTGAGGTGGCTTTATTTCTAAATTACACACCCCACCCCATTACATTTTCAATGTAGTCTTGGCAAACCCCAAGCCTGCTCAAACAAACTTGAATTAGGTGGATAAAAGTATGTTGACACACAGTGGGTGTGCAGAGAACCGTGTGCTGCGCCTGCAGTGCAAGTGCATTAGCTGCTGTTAGATTAGCCTCCTCAGACAGCCAAAGATGCTCTGCATCACAAGAGCCATGCGTCCACATTAGCCTCCCAATTAGGTTAGGAAAGTGCAATATCTGTCAGCAGCGCAATACAAATATGTGTGTTTTTATCTGCGATGCGCTCCCGAGGAGAGGGACCTCGTAGCCCTACAACTTGGGTGGCTGTTTTCAATCAGTCACAGGGCCCGATTGAATTAGGCTGTGTTTTAGTGCAGTGGCCGACTCCAGACTAATGTGATTTCTGCAGCTCCCAGAAGATCAATTGATCAGATCTAATTCACAACCCTTCCAAAGAGAAAGAGAGAGAGAGATAGAGAGAGAATGCATTTATTTGTGTGGTGGTTTTTGGCACTTGTTCTTCAGTCTGCTCTGAAAAAGAACATGCTGCTTAATGTTTGACTGGAATGCTAATCTGTGAGAGTATTTCCAATATCAGCCGTTTCCAGCATTTGTAACTTTATCCAATTTAAGTCATTTGAGCATATTTCTAGAGAACGTTTCCTTCTGTTTTTAATTTCAAAAGTATTACTTAAAGGAAAGCAAGCACAAAATTCTTGAGAAAAATGTAATTCAATGATTTAAACGGGTTGATTTCTAACTTTCTTTTTTCATTATAATATTTAAGATATTCAACTATTTTCTGAAATAAACAAAGTTGCATAAATCTATATGTAATATTCTGAACAATAAATATATGAACACATGTCTGCTGTAATATTGAGCAGAACCAAACGGGTTTAACAGGTAGAGTCTTCGCAATTATCAACAAAACTAATAAATAAAAAAAACTGTACATTTTTTATAACAATTAAAAGTTATTTATATATATTAAACAAAATATATATTATAGTATAATATATTTATATATATTTATATACATTATAACTCACAAACAAAAATATTGTATAGTTACTTAAACGGAATACTTGAATAGTTTGCAAGTAAAACTGTTTGCAAGTTCTACTAATTTCATTTTTGTATTATTTTATTTTCTTATGCATAGTATAACGTATCATGCCTTAAATATTTCGAATATTTTTGATAGTCATTTAATAGTATATTCTTTTTATCTCTCCAAAGCAACAGACCCACACATCTTTAATGAGAGTAATGAAAAGCCACTTGTGCAGTTGTTAATGAGGTTTGGCTGAGCGTTTCTCCTCCCAGAGACACAATGCACACAGAGGACACGCATTCAAGCAGCAGAATTCCTCATACCTCTCAATATCCGTGAGTCTGGACGAGTCTCTGAAGCCTTTGGCAAAAGGGTTGCTATCAATCTTCAGCCTGGTTATCTGTTGCACAAATAGGAAGCATAAAAATGAAAACACGATCATTTCCTCCCCCACCAGAGATCATTTAAAGCCTCATGAATCCCTCATATTTGATAGAGTTGATTTTGAATCTAAGTGAAATTTTGGTAGTACATTTTATTAAGTATATCTTCATCAGACCAGATCCTGCAGTG
Source organism: Danionella dracula (assembly GCA_900490495.1). Taxonomy (NCBI): domain Eukaryota; kingdom Metazoa; phylum Chordata; class Actinopteri; order Cypriniformes; family Danionidae; genus Danionella; species Danionella dracula. The sequence goes on along the minus strand of UELW01000039.1, from coordinate 4,787,008 downwards.
TGGTAACAGATACAACAGAGAGCCACTCTTGCTCAAAGATGTAGTGATGAAATGATCAGTAAAAGAGGTGAGCTGGCCCTCACCAGCTGGTTCTGGTAAGCGGTGACTGCAGTGAACACTGTCTCAGTGAAGACGAAGGTGCGAAACTCCTCAGACTTCAGGTTGAGAAGTGAAGCTGTGTGATCTTTCTTCTTGATGATGTGAACACGAGGCTGGTACTTGTGCATGGAATTGAGGATGATCTGCAATGAAAAGATTGATGAATTTGAACTTATATGGTTTCCTCATTTTTACAATTTCAATTTCTTTCTTTTTTTTTTACATGTCTAAATTACATGATGTTAGCTAATCGATGTTCATATGAATTATTTGAGCACTTGACTTTGTATGCTGCTGTATTAGTATTTATTTAAATGTGTTTCAAAATGTATTGGATGCTGCAGTCATTGTACAATTTATTAAACAAGAAATCATCTTCTCTGTAGTTTTGTTGCCGATTTAATGGAACAGTTCTGTTAGTTTTTTTTCAGATTTTTACTTTGTTTTAAATGTAATAAATAAATACGTTTGGAAATATATTTCAAGACCTTGTTGCTTATTTAATTTATTTGAAAATAAGACCAGTTGTTTTAAGCTATTTATAATGTATTGATGTATAGTAGTGCAGCAAAAGGAAAATAACTCTTTTAAAATATTCGTTTTCAATATTTAAGTGACCGTGTCTTTTCCATTTTAGGATTTTTACAAATGTTTTGCAAACATTTTTCTACTGCTATCAACATAAATATTACGTTGTAGCATACAAATATTATAACATAAATTTGATTCATTTATCAAAACAAAACGATTAATCGATTAACAAAAACGATTTCTAAACTGAAACACTGTCAATGTTATATTTTTTTTATATAATTTTTTTTCTCAAAATGTCAATTTTAGCTTACATGTCCGTGTTGGTCGAGTTCGTTGTTGGTGAGCTTCACTTTTTCGAAAGAAACCATTTGCTTCAGCAGCTGCTCGCCGGTGAACGGAGAATCCGGGTGTACGTACAACCTGACGAACACAAAACAAACGTTTACAAGGTTTTTAGTTATTTTGGACACATTTAATAGTGCACAAATGAGTTACATTTTTATTTGATCTTCATTCTCTCGTTTTTCATGTTCAGAATATAATGGCTTACTTTAAAAAGAGCAAATAACGCGAAAGGAAAATTGATAATGAACATAAGAGTCGGACATTTAGTAAAAATCGACTTCCTCAAATCCAGTTTTGAACAGGCTAAAAATACAATTAAAACCCAAAACCTGGCAGGTAAAGGGGGGTCCGCCTTTCCCGCCACCAGCCACGAAGATCGGTGGTAGGCGTATCGGTATCTCTTGTTATCCACCGGAACGATGTCCATCAGGACGATGTATTTGGCGTCTGAATCCACTCCAGAAAATGACACGCGAATAGTCGGAAACATGCGCCTGTTAACCACAAAAATAAACTAAGGCGTCAGGACGCTGAGGCTTCAATTACAAATGGGAAATAAAACACAATTTCATAAGGTTGTTTTTAGTATTTAGATTAATTCGAATATAGTCTACATGCAGCCAATGAAATGTAATAATCGCTTTTACCTTCCAGACTTGGTGATTATCATTTCCGTGCCCAGCTCGTGAAACTTGTCCCATAACTCTTTCGTCTCGAGACTACACGAGATCTTGGCCATTTCCTCGCTGGGTACTCCGGGGGTCGTCGGGATGAGCGGCTCGGTGCAGAGAGGAGCTCCGGTGCCGGTGCCGGTGCCGGTGCTGCTGCTGCTGGTGATGAACTCCCCGTGATGAGTCTCCAGAGGAAGCTCCCCGAGGATTGGCTGGCACGACGACTTCTCCACGAATTGCTCTTCATTAAAAAGAAATTCACATTTGCATGATTTAACACATTCGTTGCGATTTGTTTGAAATGATTGACTGTGACGAATAACGTTTGAGTCAGGAGAAACGCAACTAGATAAGATGGACATAAAATAATTAACGAAATGTCTAAGAACACACTGGTATCTATTTAACGTGCATAGTTTAAATATGACAAATATCGTACTAAGTTTGTTCGAGAAAAAAAACTGTAAGATAAAAAAGCACGTCAATTTAATTGTGAGAAATTATCAAACCACTTCATACATATTTTTTTTAAATATTTATGTTTAAAAATAATTGTTATATTTACAATAAGTTTCAATCTTTATAATAGTCTTGTTTCTGCATAAAAATAAATGTCGCTCATGCTTTAACCTTTAATTTATATCTTAATGTAATTAAAATAGTTTTGTTTCAATTCACCTACAATCACACCTTCTATTCAAGGATAAAAAATAAATAACACATTATACACTTTCAAACAAACAATTAGAAAAAAATGAAAAAAAAAAAAAGTTTTGTAGAAACATTTTAGGTCACGTTTAAATACCCGTGTGGCATTATATTTAAAGGCTTATTAAAATAGAACAGTTCATGAAATCTTTCAATGTGAAATATTTTGTCAAAACAACAGTAAGGCTTGTTCGCATTATTATTATTATTATTATTAAGGTACAATTACTGTTTACTTGAGGCTATTTAGAGTTCATAAAATACACTTTTAATGTGAGGTCCATATCGATTTAACAGCCTAAATAAATGTTGCCAATTAATTAATTTATTGACTAAATAAATTGCCAATAGTCCTAGTTTTACTGCTTTAAAGCTATTCTATAGGCGAATTATTCGATATTAAATATAGCTGGGTACGATTTTACCAATACTTTTTAAAGATGGTAAAAGAGTAGAACGATGAGCATTGAAGGCTGAGTTATAAAAACCTAAAAAAGCCATGTTCTCCCTCACCCAGAGGCTTGATGGTGCTTTCCTCCGTCTCTTTGTCCTTGGTGTTCCCGCTTGACATGAGCGCGGCGATGGAGAACGCGTTGGCCCTGCTGGAGAGCTGGGGCTTTGGGGAGGCGGTGTACTCCATGATGACAGCTAAACTACTTCCAGCTTCTGAAAGGTCCAGAAAGAGCCGCGAACTGATCTCGAGTACAGCAGGAATAACCAGAGTACACGTTGACTGTTACTTCCAAGTCGCGTGGGACATTGTCGTGCTCCGATCTCCAAACTTGTTCTCCTGCACCAGTAAGGTTTTCATTGTAATGGTTGGACTTCCAGTGCCCCTATTTCACGGACTCCTCAGTCTGACACAGGGACGACCAATCGGTGTGTTGCTTTGCTATCATTGGCTCTTTAAACCCTCCACTGTCTCGAATCCTAGGACGACGAAGGCATGGTTCATTAATATTCATTTACCACGACGCGCTCGGCGCTACTCTGTCATTGGTTAGTCCTGTGTTCATTAATATTTATTGCGTCTGTTTCTTGACGTTTCAAGGTTACAGCGATATCAAAACATCGTAAATGTTTACGCCTACTTTCAGTGAAAGATCTAAAACGCTGTAAAAATTATATCGACCCTAACCATTACATCCACAAAAAAGACTTTTATTTATTATCAGGAAAAAATGGGCGTATGGATTTAGAAACATTCTCTGTTGATTTTTCTTTCTAATCAAAAGATGTTCAAGCTGGGGGAAAAAAATGTTCTTCTCAATTTTGCTTTTTTTACTGCATGAGCCGACACAAATTTATAAAATAAATATTTGGTGTACTTAAACATCAACATTGATTTTCCATTTTCAAACTGATTTGTACCATTCTTTGTGGATCATTTGTGTCGTTTCTAAATGTATTTATTAAAATATAGCAGCGTTTTATTTATTTTTATAATAGAAAAGCAAATAAGGATACGTTTAATCATTCAGATCAACATGAGAAAGGATCGCGGGGTAAAAATGTCTAGAACAGCTACTCAAAGTCATATTCCGTGAAATTATTTATGTCAGAATAAATAGTCATAAATAAATAAATGATCAATCGCTATCAGAATGCTTAAACATTTGACATGTATTTTAAATACCTTCTAATTTTGAAAAACATTCGTTTTATTCTTTTTTCTTTCCAGTTAATAACTATTTTCAAAATCGATGAATAGCATACAATGTTAGCTGTTGTATTAGTTTTGATTGGTTGATTATTTTCTTGTCAATCCAGTAATATATAACAGTTGCTTTTCTCTATTTTCCTCAGAGCTGTTATCCTTGTGAACTTTTGATAAGAACAAATCCTGTCTAGACGCCTCCTCAAGCCGCAGCTCTCCATCCGCTGCCAAAACCGAGACACAGGCCCTTTGTCAACTCGAGAACTTCAGAGAAGCTTATGGCCATCAAGCTTGCTGAAATCATTCCTGCAGATCTAAACTAACACGTTTCCACCAATAATAAAGCACTTGTGGTGCTATAGAGAATGAGGCTCGACTCTGGTCAGCTGTTGTCGATGATTGTTCTCGCTAAACCCGCTTATTCCAGGTTTAATCACATTGTGTTTCTAGTGGACCACTTTTTGTCAGCAAATAAAGTCTATACACCCCTAAAAGCGCAAACTCGTGCGTTTTTCCGCACGATCCTCAAAGTCACTCTCTGAAGAAAGGCACGAGCCCCAGATCTTCAGAGTTTAAAACCATTAAGGCGACACTCAAATGCAAATCCAATGCTGCAGATATATTTTAGGGGACCTCGGGTGAAAAAATTAGATTACCGAGCAATTGCCAGCGGATAATGTGCTAAAAGCTTTCCCGTTTAGCGTAACCCCTCGCCGGAAATTATTCACACATTCAGGGCGCACTTTCAAAGACGCAGCGAGCCCCAAACCGTGACCTGCAGGTGCAGCTTTGCTCCTTCAACTCGATTACAATTTTCCCAACTTCAGATATTGTTAAAGATTGCTATAGTACTCGATACAACGTACATGATCTTTACTTGTCGAGTATACCAACTTGTTCCATTAAAATACAAATAAAATAGAGAAAAATGGCAACGTCCTCTTCTTGCATTGCTGCTCTCGGTAATCAAGTGTTTCTCAATGTTTTGCTTGTAAAGATTTTTCTCAGTGAATAAAAACGTTCGAACAGATTATAGTCAGTTTTCAAACCAAATAGTTAAAGCAGATATCCGACCTTATATGAACATGTCTGGTATATATATATATATATATATATATATATATATATATATATATATATATATATATATATATATATATATATATATATATATATATATATATATATATATATATGTGTGTTTTTTTTTTTACTTATTTATTATTTTTTTTAAGCGCATGTCTCTGTATGACAATTTGACTGGAGGGCCACAGATCCTGCTTGTTTTTGTTCCAACTCTCAACAGACAGGTCAGCTTCAAACAAGCCAAGATGATCTTTATTTATGGACTCAGGTGTGTTCAGTTCAGGTTGGAGCAAAGCTGGATGCGGCACTGTAAGCGCGTGTTTATCGGAATCGAGTGCGTGTTTATTGGCCACTTCACTATTTACCAAACATGTATCTCAGTCAGAGTTGTCTATTTCCTACTAAACCCACGGGTCGATTATTTGCTATAAATATTCGTTTTACAATTAGAACGGTTCAAATGGTTCAAAACATAATTTGAGGTTTTCCACAGAGTTCCCCCCAGACACCATTCCCAACTGAACTAGGGGATATTTAAACATCCGTACTAGAACATTTTCATGAGTTTGCCAGAATAGTATCCATCGATTTTAGCTGCATGTGAATTATTCTATGATGTAATATATTTTTAGTTCATTCGTTTGAAGTCACGTTAGAAGTAGTATTGGAATAGATATAAGCCAAGTTAAACAATCATTTATAACGGTAGTTGTCAAATTGACTACCAGTTCAGAATCATAGGAAAAACACAAGGAATAGGTTGCCACTTAAAAATAGTTTTTCAAAAATAGTAAACATAGTTTTGTTCATAATTAATTTTTCAGTTCAGCAAACCATTCAAACTAGAAACCCACATTACCTTTTTCTTTTCTTGTGCAAAAAAACCCCAGAGAACAAATGTGTCTACATTTTGAAGCACAACAAACTTTGCAAACTTAATCTTGATTTAAGTTATCTTGATTATCTTGCTTTTAATTATTCAAAAATTGTAGTCACAAAGCAGCATTGGCTCAGTGCACGTGAATTGTTTGCATTCAGATACTGCATGTAATACAGCGGCATAATGCTACTTAAATGTAATAATATAAATCGGTTATTTTTTCTGATTTGTTTATCTTTAATTGTTTATAAAAAATAACTTGTTATCAACAAAGTACACATCAACACAATAGCTTGTTTATCATAAGCCATGCACATCTAATTTTTTTTTTATTAAGTGATTAAGTGAATCATTTTGAACAAAATGTAAGAATCTGCAAACTGCAAACCCCACAACATTGATTCTGTTCTGTCCGGCTAAATCAAAGGAGAGAAGCGTTTTCTGTTTTCACCTATCAAAGAAATGCCTTCTTTTCCCCATCAAGGACAAGCAATGCAAGGCTGACAGGCATGCAGTGGCCAAGCCAGTGCCTCCGTTCATATGACTAATTAGACAAGCTTCATGCTGCGCTGTTCTTTTTGATGCTGAGCCTGGTGCTAATTGCCACGTCCGTCTTGGGGCACATGAAGGTTAAGTTCAAATGAAGCTCCGGCTGACTGCACTCCACCTCAGCACCAAAATAGTTTCTCTAACCCTTTTTTGCCCCAGCCGGGCTGTGACTGGGGCCTTTTGGGGACAGGCTTGTGATCAGGAGATGTGTGCATGGAGAGGATAAGTGTCTGGAAGGAGAAGAAGAGAGCGAGTGTTAAACACAGCTCAGATTAGGCTCATTAGAGTTTGAGGAACCAGAGAGGTGTCTTTGCTTAAGCAGGGCTAAATCAAGACAGGAAGTTTGAGTTTGACCTCTTGATGTCTCAACACTTCAATCCCCTCTGGTCTTCCAGCTCTTTTTTTTTTTGCAAAGGGTCCACGAGGAAGGAGTTCAGAAAGAGGGAAGAGAGTGGCTAAGAGTGATTCGTTTTAGAATAAGTGAGACAAGAATTTGTTGGAGCAATGCTAATAGTTTTGTTATAACTTTAAGTGGCTTAAGTCAAGATGGAGATAGCACTGACATTATTTCTGACTTAAATTCTTTATTGAAGTGCAGACTACTTTGTTACAACTTTAACTTTATTATTTTTTACTTCTTTAAAAGTCAAAATTGGCAAGTGATATTTAATATCATTAGATTTCAATTATGTACGTGTATCTTATTTCAGTAAAATGATTTGAAAATCCTGACAGAAAAGAACTTTATAACAAATTAAATAAGTTATTTGCATTGATATTGTTGTTGACAATAGGATGATGACAACAAAAGTCAGATGCTTGGAGATACACTTTCTGAGTTCTGCTGAGCTCGCCGGTGGTGCTGCAAATCTAGGCAAAAGTTCCATTATGAATATCTGTTTTGGCCGAGGCAAAGGTTCTGGTTTTGGTGGAGACACAGACAATAATACAGATTTTGGTAAAGGTGCCATCTTCGATAACTGTTCCAGACCAAGCAAAGAACCAAGTGGAGGTTGTGGATTTGGTGGAACTTCTGGTCCTGATGTGGGCTCCAGACGTGGTTCAGGTGATGACCCTGGCAGGTGGCCTAAGAGACTGCTCTGGTGGAGACTGAAGATTCCTGCCTGATGAAAGGTTGGGAGGCTGGCCCAGTAAAGAGCCCAGAGACCGCTCAGACTAAAATGGACTGGAGTGGTAGCTTCTCATTGTAGTACAGATATAAATATCTCCACACTTCACACTCCACTTGTATTCAAAGACATCAGGATAAATACAAGCTTTGCTAGCAAGTGATCAGGTGAGCTTCACCCTTAATACACATCCGGTTCTGTACACCAGCACAGAAAATCAGTCCAATCCGTCATGGTTTGCATATTGACTGTCAGCTCCTATCTGTGTCCAGATGAGTTTGTGCTTGCTACACCAGTGTACTTATTGCAATAGCATTAAAGACTGTGACTGTGATTAAAGAGTTCCAGTCAAAAGTCCAGGCTTAAAACAGTGTTCCAGGCTCGAAACAGCTCTAGTCAGCATCTATCTCTCAGTATCTCAATCTCACCGTTGATGCTCAGACGTCAAGGAAAAAGCTCATTCAAATAACATACAATACTCATACTCATATACCATCTTCTTTGCTCTGCTTTATGAACATTTTCACCTTTTCGTTAATGCTCTGATTAGCGGGGGTGATTTTAAATCAAAATTTTGGTTGTGTTAAGGAACAAGCCGAACAAAAAGACCCCATCCTATAACTTGGAATCCATTCCAGATAGTAACTTGTAAGAGTTTTAAGAGAGTTTTAGCAAACCTTTGTGATCCAGAATATATGACTAGGAATCAGCAGGTAGAGGTTGTAAGATTTTTGGAGATTCGGAAGAGAAGAGCTTTTAACTGCTTTTTGAAAGCTGTTAGTGTTGCTGCTTTCATGACTGGATCAATGATTTTGTCCATCAGCCAGGGACAGTAAGAGAGAAGATTTTGCTAGAGATTTTCTGCCTTTTGGGGATGGAACAACAATACACTTTTCCCTCTCTGAGTGCAGGCTTCTGGAAGGCATGTAGGAATAAATGAGCTTGTGAAGGTAGATAGTGTCTAGTTCTTTGAAGACCAGACTAGCAGCAGAGTCCTAAATCATCTGCAAAGGTCCAATGTGTTTGCTGGAAGTCCTGCTAGAAGAGCATTGCATTGTCCAGACTAGATAGCACCAGAGCCTGAACCAGGAGTTGAGTTATGTGCCCAGTTAAGAAGGACCTGATCTTTCTGATGTTGTGCAGTACAAACCTCCAAGCTCGAGTTGTCTTGGAAATGTCATCTTAGAAGGACAGCTGCTTATCTAGAAACAGTTTCCTAACTGCTGAGGAACCTAGCTGAATGGTGAGGTCCTCATGCATTGAGGCATAGAGATGAAGTTCTGTTTTGACCATGATGAGCTGTAGATGATGGTTCTAAAACGATTCAGTCTTAAACAAAGTAATTACAGTGGCAGTGGAACAAGAATCCATGTCTGTGGATGAAAGAGCCTGGGGAAGTGGTGTAAGTGGAGAAGAGATCCGGATCAAGGACTGAACCTTAAGGAACCCCGATGAGCAGTCAATGACTTTTGGAAACTTCACCTCTCCACTCAACCCTGAACGATCTACCATAAGACAGGATTCAAACTATTCAGAGAAGAATCCGGTGGTTGGCTCAAACGTTACAGAGATCTGGAGATAGTCATAGAGCCTTGCAGTTTATTGGTCATAGACACCTGATCAGTTTCTGTTGAGTGTCCTTTCCTGAAGCCTATTTGGTTGTCATCCAGCTTGTTGTTCTGTGTCAGTTTAACAGGGTAGAAAAGAGACAGGTCTGTTTTTTTCCATCAGTCATGTGTTGAGTGTCTGTTTTTTGATGGTCACTCTGGCTACTTTAAATGTTTTAGGGAAGCTGTCAGTGATGATGGAAGCATTAATGATGTGGGTGAGGGCAGGAGGGATGGTAGATGAGATGGCTTGTAGAAGGTGAGAGGGGATGGGACACAGAGTGCATGTGGTTGTATGTGCTGAGTTCATTCAGAGAGTAATATTGTTGGGATGAACTGCTCTGTCATGGTCATGAGGGTGATCCTCTGTCCCTCACAGGCAGTCAGAGAGGTTATAGCGTCTTGCTTTCTGTACCTGTTTTTCAGCTCCTGTTTTCTCCTTTCTCTCACACTGGCAATTGGAAGCTGCAGGAAAAGAAGCAGACCAGCATCCTTCACAGTGTTCGTTCTTCCCCACCTCTTTACTCATTTTCTATGAGATGCTGTACATGAATATCGGACATTCTCCTAGTCAAACAAGTGTAAAATCTTTAAACGGGAATGTTTGACTTTGCCACAGCCATGAATAATAGAGAAGCCTGGTGGTTAAAACTGGATTAATGTGGTTTAACACACAAATATCCCACGGGGGAGAGGTGTGATAGCGAATAGAGGGGAGAGAGGATAGCTGTGATGCTGAAAGCCTTTTTGCAGCATCACACTGATCTTGTAGAGGTTTTAGCAGCACAGTGTGCAGTGATAAAAGCCAACGAGAGTCACAGGTCTCCAGTCGTACACCACTGTGAACTGCTGTGGGACTCAAGCCTATAAACATCTCTTAAGGTGCACTTTAACTGTGTTTCTACTCGGCCGCTTCTGTCCCAACCCATGTGCCTCTTCTGCAGTGATCACATTTACAAACAGGATCAAAGTGGTGATCTCTCTAATCGGTGGGTGTAGACTCTCTGCTCGTCCTTTATTTTGACCTCTGGTTTTGATTTTGTCTCTTAACTTGTACATATTTTCACTGTTTCACAAACTGAGTAAGCTTCTAAAAATATCTGATTTAAAAGAGTATATAGTATATAAGAGGTCTAAGATTATATACCAAAATACAATAATGAATATAAGTAAACTTTATTTATAAAGCACATTTTAATACCGCAGTACCAAACATTACATAATGTTGCATAGCGTTTTTAGATATAATCTAATACATAATATAACATTGAGGGGTTACTCTAAAAATCAGCTTTTAGGTGGTTAAATAAACAGTAAATGGAAGTTGTCACCCACTGCAAACAGAATTTTAAGTATTTCTTCACCAATCATTTATTGACTTAGACAGATATTGCATTATAAATATTTATTTAGTTTGCACAAATACCTTATAATTCAAGCGTATAATTGAAATATTTTAGAAAAGATTTGCATATTCATATGGTGACAACAGTGTAATGTATTAAAGTGTGTAATGTCTAAAGTGATCTCATTATGTCTTGTTCATCGAGTTACTTAAATAAATCAACTGGGAGTTACAATGCACTAAATCACTATAAAAAAGCCTAAGCCACAAAAGTAAATTTAAAGGGGTCATGAACTGTTCTTTTTTATTTTGCTCAGAACAAGCTACATCAATATAAAGATCACAATCTTCTGACCTGTTTAGAGTGGTGAGTACTTTTACTGCTCTCTGATAGGCCAAAAGGTTTAGACCTTAATGAAGCACCTCTCTCGAGTATGCACTGATGCAATGATTTCTGAAACACCCGGTCTGAGAAGACTTTCGGAGTTGTGACTGTATACAGTGCATGGCTTCTCAATCACACTGCAATCTGTGAAAATAACAATATGTTTCTTACAGTTGAGTACTTTTCCACTCCAACACTTCTAATGAGTTAAAAGCATGGATCTAGTTGACATTGCTCCAAAGGTTGTTGTAAAGAGATTTTAAAATAACAGTTTAAATATAAATGGTTTTATCCTGACCCTATAGATGGACATCTCACCAGGGATAAAAAGGCTTAGTTTGCCATCGTGAGCAACATTGACCACTTCTCAAACAGATCGGCAATTTGTCTTTTAGAAGAGTGAAACTATCTTTGAGGAGAATGTGACGATGTGATGTTTTGGGTCATATGGTGCTGCATGTGCGAAGTGCTATTACTTACTCTAACCTTTGCTCCCTTTAAGTGCTCCTGCTGTCTCTCTCTTGAGCCTTGTTCTACCTCTCCGACCTTCATGGCTCTCTGCTGTCCAGACTGTGCTGCTTCAGTGATCGCGTCTCTCGTGAGACTAGCCAATCTAGTCAGCATGCACCCAAACTTGCTGGTTTTTGGGATATGTCCTTTAAAGAGCTTATTCTTCGTCAATTAAATTTATCCCAGGAAGCATATATGAGATGACCTTCCTTTATGATTAAATGATTAGACTTCTGTACAAAAGAAAGCTGGTCCATACGGTTGGTATTTTGTAGTTTAAGGTCGAATAGGAGCCCTACACTCACTTAAACAAAAATGTTATTCAGCAGACATTTTGTCATTTCAATAGTTTTAGAAACCATAAAAGATTTAATTTTAAGCATGTAAAACGCTACTGAAAAGATTAAATCATTAATAAATCCAAATACTCTATGCATTACATTCAAAATGTGAGATTTTTAACAATTTATTTCTTCACAAAATAATTTTTTTTTACTAAATTGAAAATGCAAGAACAAGCATTTTAAAAGATTTTTTATGTAATCTATTTTTTTATAATTTATGTCTTTATTCTTGTTATGCAAAAGTAAACAAATAAATTATTTTATAGATTTGCACATAATAAAAAAAACAAATAAATTAACATGTTAATTTTTATGAAACAATTTTTTTCTCAAATTCAGCAAACTATTTTTAGATATGTTGTTTTGTTATATTTTTCTGAAGACAATGCTGGACCAAAAAAACCCTAGAAATTCCATGATTGTCAACTTTTATTCTGAAAATTCTCTAAAGAGACTCCATGCACCACGCTCGCTAATATTTCTAAGCATTTAACCTGAAATTTCACAAAAAACGACAAGCCAAATGTCAGCCTTTATACAGGCTGAGGGAATCTAATGATTAGGTGCTTACTTTTTAACCAATTAACCTTAAAGTGTCTGGAATTTTCACACTTTTCACCTTCAAAAGGCTCCAAAATTAAGAACTTTACTTTGATGACCCTCATTTTTTAATTTCAAAATATTTTTTCATACCTTAATTTGCATCCAACTAAAATAAAATGAAATAAAAATAAATAACCGCAATGCCGTGCAAACATGCATCTGGCAGGTTATATTTATCACATGTTTCTGTAAGGATATGTCCTAATCTTCTCTGGGGTTCAAAAAGCAGTGCTTACAATAGAGATATGATGATAAAAAACATCTGACATTTTTCACTCAACAGAGCATGGATAACTTACTACTAGAGCATGGTTATTAATATATTTATTTCTGATTAGTTATGTTTTATTTGTGATTTGAAAACCAGAAATATGTGCTTAGGGTCTATATATCTCTTGCTAACATCATGTCATCATCTTCATGTGATGTGTTCATTTACAGTTATCCACAGATATTGGCTGATGATGCTCACAGTTTCCTCAGTACGTCCCTGTCTGGGGTCATATAGTACCTTTGGAAAACGATATCTAAAAAAGTAAATATATAACAAAATATAACAGAATAATGTCCATATTTTTTGTAGATTGGATCATTGCCAATGTAAAAAACAACATTTGATCAATTATTCAATTTTGACACTACTGAATGTGAGCATGCACATTTCACAACAAAAATATATTATAGTACATATTAAATAAATACTGTACAAAGTGTTTTCCCTCTCTTGCTCCAATTATGTGTGCTGATTTCACAAACTTTCTCACACAATAACCATAATAAAGTACGAGCTGTGAGGCTTAATCGAGCTCAGTCTGGATTTAGGGTTTTTAGCCTGTCGGATTAAGCTGCAGCACAGAGTAGCCACCATACGGATAACGTGAAAGGAATTAGTCATGACACTAACATAACATTTAAGAAAATGGATTTGAAGAAACTACCAATAAAGGCTCATTGTTTGTTGCGTTGTTGGGAAACCGCTTCAGTCTTCTTTAGAAGCCTTTAAGTGTTTAGCTGAGATTTTCTCGGAGATTTGCTGTTGCCCTAATACACTTTACGGGGTCAAATACAACACAGCCTGGGTGTTGAAGGAACAAAAACAATTTGGTTGCTTTGAAGATATTAGAAAAGCTTGTGAACTTGTGTTATTGTACAAGGTGTTCTGACTCTCAGATTGCCCCTAGCTCTTAGTAACATTTTTCTGGCACGCATTTTTAAATCGAAACACTATACTCTTCTAATAACTACATAATATTAACCATTAATTAAGCATCAGCAAATAATTAATTAATCATTTATAAAGCATTGTTTCTATGCTAAAACACATTTGTTATAACTTTAAAGGAGTTATTCATGGTTTATCTATATAATAGAACTCTATATAATTTATCTACATAATTTAATTAGTAACATCAATTTCATACTTTATTGAAAATAGTTATTAAGATTTTATTTGTCAGTGGATCCTGAGACCATTTAGAACATGCTAATAAGCTATTATTAAAGTGTTTGAAAACACAGAAATAGATTCAGATATGTCATATTCCTCGCTTTAGAAGAGCTCACAAAACAGTTAACTAGCAACTAGTAAATGCTTTATAACTTGCTGAATTAATCATGGGTTACAATATCACACCGAGTAACTGTTATTAAATGTCTGAATGATAAGATGTATGAATGTGCTTTTAATTAGTTTAATAATCATTTACTAACACGTTCTAAAAAATCTCATGACTCATTAACAAAAATAGCCAACAGTTTTTTAAGTGAAAAGTTTAATTAAAAAAATGTTAACTGAATCTCAATAAAGCATGAAAATAACATTATTAAGCAAATTATATACACTTAGACACTTAAAAAAAACCACTTAGAGTGATATTTATAAACTCTTTATAAATACATATTGACTTAGAAACAATGATTTATAAATTTTTTATGAAATATTTGCTGATGCTTAATTAATGATTAGAAGTTTGTTGTTATTATATAGTGCCACAAAATTATGTAAATTTTCTGAGATTTTGACGCCAGCGAATATGAGTTTTATAAAATAAATTATGTCAATGGTTAGTTCTGTGCTTACATTATTTAAAAGCAGTTTAGAATTCTAAAATAATGACATCCCTCCTCACAACCCCCTTCACCCTCGTTATCAAATACAGCACATCATAATACTTGTATCTTTATATACATATATAACTCTCTATGATGACAAAAATGCAAATACTGTACATTTGCAATGCTGTATTGCATCAGTTCATATTTTACAGACTGTAGAAGCAAACATATCTCCGTTAAAATTCTAAATAACATCCTTTTAGAAGGCTATTATTGATATATTTTCATAATATTTTACTTGAAAAGGAAACATGAATGTAGGGCATTTTTAAAAATATATTTATTGAATGTCCATTTCTGGTACAGCTTCAGTTTTTCCTGTCAAGAAAGATCTCTCTAAATGCGAAATGTGATCAAGTTTCAGTTTTGAAACCTATTCATTTGCCTGTCAAGTCTCTGAGTGAGACCAAGAGTGAAGGTGTGAAGCAGACAATGGCCTGCTCTTCATCACTCCATGCTTGACAACTTAGGTCAGGCTTGTGTTACCACGATGAAATGTTCTCTATGGTTTGAATATTCGCTCAATTAAAATCCTGCTGGAGTGATGTGAAGGAGCCCACTTCCCTTGATACCCCCCTGCTGGGCTCTGTCTCAGGAGCTGAAATCTTGCTGATTAGTCAATGATGGAGTTTTTGTGCAGAAGCAAAAATTCAGTGGATAAGAAAAGTGCAGGGAGAGAGGGTGCCAAGGGGATGTGAAGACAAGGGAGGAGGGGGCAGGAGCTGAGGTGCAGGAGGGCTTCCTCGTGCCTCCGGTGGAGCAGAAAATCTCTCTTAAATTGGTTACTGCCTCGCCGGCCTTCATCTGCCATGGCAGGGGGTCATGGGGAAATCTCCTTTACGTGCTCCACTCACCCATGGACCTTGTCCATTACCACTGCTGTTTTTGTCAGGCACACAGGGGTGTGTCACTGGTGCTCGGACGTCCCGAATGAGGCTCAGTTAGCTGTCAAATGCTCTGGTTGCATTAGCACTTCATGAGAGGCGTGAAGTAAACACAGACAGGGACATTCACACCATTACAAACTGCTGGACGCTCTCTCTCTCAGTCACTAAATGTTGGTGGAATTATTGTAGCGTTGTATTTGTACAGCATACAAACATCTCTTTGATTCAGTAAATTCGCTTGATGGAAGTGAAAAAGATAAAGACAGACAGTTGTACTTGACATAATTTCCACTTTTTGTAAGTACAAGGGCTGGACAAGGAAATGAGTACAGTAGCTAAGATTTCAACCCAGTCTCCTGGCAGTTAGTGATATATTAAAAAAATGTAATCTGTTGATTTGCACTAAGGGTCATAAATAATAAAAATTTTCATGTCCTTCAGAACAAATTTGAATCATATGCATTTCATTAGAAATTAACTTCATGCTACCCCCACGTATTCTGTTCTGCTGCAGGTGACCACAGATTATTTTATGTTGTATGCTTTTCCCGGCCTAATAATTCCGGATTTAAACACCCTTAACGAACAAACAAGACCTCTTTTTACTGCGAGCAATGTAGGAACAAGCTACAAGGCTGTTTTGCCTCGAATATAGACCAATGGATCAACCAACAGAACTCATTGGTTTCCAAGCGCTAATGGCTGTGAATGGAGCACTTAGGGAAGGTCTGAAAAGAGTACAGAATTAAACTCTGTTGACCTCAAATTAAGGTCACTTCTCTCTCTTATTTTGCTGGCGCTAATACAAAACTCATTTTGAGAAAACCTTAAATATATATTTTATGCATATTATGGCAACCCGTCGTAAAGTTGCTTGCTCTAATTGGAGGAGAGACTTGTGACATCATTGTCAGTCATCAAATGAATAAATCATGAACTGCCTGCCGTAAGACTGGATTGAATTTATCAAATGCAAAATCCTGACTTGGTAATTTCCTCTATTATACTATAATTCCTATACTATATTACAATAAATGAACAAATCGTAAAGTAATGTCCTTCTGTTGATTTTCTGCGACAATAAAGCCAGTTTTTATTTTATAGCTGATTGAAGTTAACTTAACAGTTTCCTGAAGATTTTTTAATACTGTAAATGTCTAAGGTTCTTTACTGTAAAAGTAACATCATATTACTTGCTATCTAAAATAGAGAGAATTTTTGCTGCTAGTCTGATCACCGATTACATTTGAGTCAGGACAAAACTTTGAATTCATGTAAACTCACAAAATAATTCCAACCTGAATGACCTGCATGAAGTCAGGACACACTATCCAAATTCTTTTACAGAATTTATTATTAATTCTTTTTAAGCCTGAACAGCTTGCAATAAAAGTTAGGAATTAGATCTCCCCCTTAATATTTTTGTTTCTTTTAATCTTATTACAACAGATAAACATATAATCTCTGGGACGAGCTTGCAGTAGGTCTACAGGCAAATCCTATGAGTTTAAGAGTAAATCCTGAGAATGATCAGGGAATCATTACAAAAAAATGCAATGCAGTAGACGTTGTGAGAAGTAAGGAAAAACTCCACCAATTGCTGAAATTGCATACATTTCATTGTATCTGATTCTATAAAACCAATTAAAAGGCAAAAGTAAATGTGGGATGTTATGTCATCAAGATCCAAATTCTTTTATAAGTAAAAAAAGAGATGAAAATAAGTTTTAGGCATCAAAATGTAAACCCAAGAAGTAAATGGTTGTATTATGCATTCTATTTCCCACTGAACTTTAATCGATAAAACCAAATACAAAGACTCGGATGTAGAAGTGACTAACCACTGGGTGAACAGTTGAAGGTGGTAGCGAAAGAAAACATTCCTTAGTGGACAATTGTAAAAATGTCTCTGCTATGCTAAAAGCTCTATCACCTAATCAGAAGAAAGACTGACCTGATTCTAAACTAATAAAATATCTTGAGGAGATTTGTAGAATAGGCAAAGTCTTTTTTTTTTTACTTAATAGTGCAATCGTACCACATGGTCAGCTTTGTGTTTGTTATGTCATTGCATAATATAGTGACTTACAACATCAGCTCTGAGGACCTTACAACAGAAGAGTTGAAGTAGAAAAAAACAATATCTTCCTTATTCTGCTACTTTCTAAGACCAAAATTCTAACCGGTGCCATCTGAAAAAGCAAAGTTATGTAAGAAGGTTGTAAAGGCCATCTAGAGAATGGCTGAACATATTTCAAATAGGTAAGGAAACAACACAATTGTGCTTTATTTAATACCATCTCACACAAACCAGTGTTGACCGGAGGAGACTTCTGTTTCAGTTCTAGCAACTCTGCTCAGCAAATATCCTTCTTTAACTACAATTTTCTTGAATCCAGGAGTGGCTGATTACTCTGCCATGTTGGCAGCTGCTGGTTAGGCATACATTAAGCTAAAAATGTGGAATAAAAAAATAAACATTTCAGAATTTTGAAAAGCCTATGATCTTTAGTAGAACAACAATCTTCTTAAAAAGGTTTAAAAATTTTACAGATCCCAAATCTGTTTACATTGGAACAACTATTTTCTATATAAACTTTGGACACTTTTCAGTGCAAGGTTCTCCTCTGGTTTGGTCTGCTCTTGGTAGTCTGGAATCCTCCCACTAACATAAACATGCAGTATGTCTGACATTTGATTTGTAAATAGGACTGGATGATAAAATAAGAATTGTGTGGTAAAACAATGATAACTTTGAAGCAGCAGTAGAGTTGCTGTCCACGTGAAGCTCATTAATATCTTGAGCTGTCACAACCTGTGTCTGAGTTGACAAGCAGCAGCGTCACTGATAAAACTGATCCTCTGAACAGTTCCCAAGCAAATGTCCCAGTGATATCAGGACACAGAACTGGTGCTGACAATTCCTGCAATCATTATATTTGTAGACAGTTAGCATCTCAAGATGCCGTCAGGCCAAGGCGATAAGAGATGAGCCACCCGACTGCATCTCTGTATGTGTGCAAGATACAAGGGGTTGCGTGTAGCCCGGAGACTCCCCAGAAGTTGATAGTGCTCAGGATCAGAGACAGAAGCAGTGGAAGGATCCGCTAACGGACTGTTTTTGGAGATTACAGGAGGAAATGGCCCCCAGGAGCTGGCAAGGCTTCTTTGCTTTCCTCCATCCCTGTCAGTGCCCTCTGCAAATGATGGACTTTCTCTTAATTATCACAGGGCATTTCTTATCCTGTGAGGTAATGAAATCAAGCATGACAGTCCATGCTGAAATTCTCCAGCGCTGTCACATTATTGGTTAATAAAGTCCCTCTTTTCTCTCTAGCTTGCATCAGACAGGAAGTGCATTACATGTTGCTAATTTTATGAGAATAATAACCATGCAGTTGGAGCTTTTTGGATGCCCCGGAGGTAGAAATGAGAAATGACAACAGTGAAATGGCTTCGCCCGCACATTAATGGCAGAATACGGGAATAGCATGTAATGGATGGTTAATGTATTTACTCACAGTTCCATTTCCTTAAGTTAAGCACTGTTAGAGATTGATGTTATGATGCAACAACAACTTCATGTGTAGTGGAGTTATCAGCTAAGCATTATGTAATCTAATATTTTGACGGAGAAGTCTTGTAATCTTAGCAAGCCTGCACTAAACAGAGTACTAACCAAACATTCTGATGTGTTATATTTATGTTGTGCTCCTTAATATTTTTGTGAAAGCTATAAGTGGAAACAGATACATCTCTCTCTCACACTCCCTGCTTGGGTTATCAGTATTTTGGGGATAGTAGGTGGGGGCGCTTAGGCCTGTTGTGGAGACGCTGTGGGCTCGCTCCCCCTCAAATGGAGCCAGGCTGGGCTGATAAGGCGCGTCCCAGGCCTAGCAGGGAGCCAGGCCTATCTGAGCCCCCTGAGTGACTGGGTGACATGCTCTTCCATGGTCAGACAGATAGACGGGCTAGAGGAACTGCATTGTGGGGAAAAGGATGGATTGGATAAGCGTGGAGCCACCATCAGAAACCCTGGGAATAATCAGTCGTTTCCCAAACTCTATGAACTCCTGGATTTGGTTAGGCGTGTGGGATGCCAAACGGTTAGTCAGTTGTTGAATAGTTTAGGGATGGGTCACCTTTCATCGTCTATTCACCCTTAAGTCAGTCTGAGACAGGAAGTCTTCCTTACATGGAAATTATTTTGATGGCGTAAAGTTTTTTGAGATCCTTGAAACTATCAATCTTGTCTTTATTACACTTTAAATAAAGTTGGAATTTTTTTGTTCCCCCGTTCTAAACCTTTTAATGAATTTAACTTCATTAAAAGCATTACTGCATGATTTTTATAACAAGTTTGTCAATTTATTTGTTGTATGCTTAGCCTAGAGCTATAATATAAGTTAATTTATAAAAGCTCATAAATAATATATGTAAAATAATACAGACAACAATATAAGTAAATATTTTAAAGAATCAATCTTGTTTTCCAACTTAATCTTTTTAGGCCATTCTTTCTATTGTTTTATTTTTATGAAATCAATTTATTAATTTTGGTAATTGGAATTTTACATCATTGTTGTGTTTAATTCTGTCAACTAGATGAGTAATTATTGAAAGTGCAATTCACTCAAATTTTTATGGTCTCTACTTTATATACAATCTTTTACTAGTAATAACCTGGTCTCCACAGTTTGATCGAGAATAAATATATTTCCTGATTTATAGAAAGATAACCATATATTGTAAGTCTTTCCTTATCCTATAGTTAGGCAAGGCAAGTTTATTTAAATTATGTCATTCTAAAGTTCATTCTATATGTCGTTTTAACCAACTTCAAAAAGCACTTTATACATGTATTTTGATTCATTGATTGTGTGATTGATTTGAGGGTTTTTAATTCTTTCTGGATTTGTGCGCACTAAGAATCAGCTGAATGACTTCACAATATGACCATATTTATGGGAGCTAGTTTAAGTTGGATTGCTTTGCACTTAAGGACATATTTATCAAACAAATCTTGGACCCTAAAGGGGTTGATTTTTATCACTGATGGTGTCTGTGAAAGTTAGAATATAACATTTATTGTAAAATGTGTCAATGTGTAAACAAAGAAAAACAGACTTTTTGAGATGTTTGAGATGTTTTGAGAAGGCGTACTGGTGACATTGCTTTGATTTATTTTTATATTTGTTGATAATTATTCATGTGGCTGGAAGGGCATCCGCTGCGTAAAACATATGCCAGAGAGTTGGCGGTTCATTCCGCTGTGGCGACCCCGAAAGGGAAGAAAGCCGACATGAAGATGAATGAATGAATGAATAATTATTCAACATATTTACTTCATAATTCAGAGACGCTTTTGTTGACAAACTATGTTGACATAGTACTAATGCACTCTCATTCTCATGTTTTAACAACAAACACAAAAAATGTGAAACCAAAAATAACATGATAATTGTGCGGAACTTTTCAAAGAACCATTTTAGTGGATATGTTGTCTAGTTTAATGTTAGCATACTGCGTGTCCCTTATTTATTGCATTTAACAGACTTTGTTAGTAAAAAATGCTGGTTTAGCTTACCATGAGGACTGTTGGTTAATACATAGTATGCATACTGTAGATGTTTTCTCTTATATGTAATTCTATGTATTTGCATCTACATGTCATTTTATTGTAATTGTTTATAACAGTTGATATAGTTTTAATGTAAAACGTGGGCCTTGTTCAGTCATATATCAACCAGTTTATCTCTATTTCCCTTGATACACATCTTCATAAACCACACTTTGTTGTGTCATAAGTCTCTTTATGTAAATAACATCAAGCATCAGTTGGTGTCCAATCGGCTGTCCATTTCCACAATGTAGCTGTTTAAAAAGCTTAAAATTGCACAACAAGTCTTAACTTTAAATGGTTTCAGTAGTGGTTTTGAGGGAATCAAACG
Source organism: Danionella dracula (assembly GCA_900490495.1). NCBI lineage: Eukaryota > Metazoa > Chordata > Actinopteri > Cypriniformes > Danionidae > Danionella > Danionella dracula. The sequence goes on along the minus strand of UELW01000039.1, from coordinate 4,765,602 downwards.
TTATTAATAATAAATGGGCATGACTAACGGCTCCATGTGTATGGACTTGTTATCCAAGACTTATATTTCCCAGCAAGCTCAGCATCAGGTGACTGAAATTGACTTCTAGAGCACATTCTACAGTTTTAAGTCTAGAGCACAGATAAACCCATGATGACCTATCCCTGGTGTTATAGAATTTGACACATTTTTATACCAGTTTTATTAAGTTTTGGCACTATACATCATTTTTAGTAACATTATTTTAAATTGATGATCCATAAGTGCTGCTTGAGCACTCCTCTGCATGTGTCTGGCTGCTGAAGCATTGTCTAGATGCCATAATAAACTGAATGAGAAAACCAGTCATGCAATGGTGGGCATTGAAGCAGTAAGGCCTTCACTGCAGGCCTTAAAACACTTCCCGGGACTCTATTTTCTACAACAACTACTCGTTTGACTCTTCTCAAACAGAATAACACCTTTTCCTTGACCACAGAATATGCTTTTAACATGTTTTTTTTTAAGAAACGAGAAGAAACTGTCCATTAGAAGGATCGTACCTATTTTCTTAGTTAAAGCCAGGTTGCAACTTTTTTTTGCTAGATAGTAACCACTCTGTCACCACACACTATTTTGTTATTGTTATTATTCTTTTTTGTAATTTTCAGGGTTAAGGGTGAATGTGTTCAGAGATTTAAAGAGAGTGGGACAGGTTTCCTGCTGTCTACCGCTCCACTTTACTGCAATCTCCATTGTCTGAGGGAGCTCCTTATTCAAGTAGAAACTATACATGAATACTGGCATCTGTGGTCAGTTCGATGCATTTATACAGTTTTTTTTTTGCTGGCATGTTTCTGAATTGCCCCAAAAGAAGCATTTATTGAACATTAGAATGGTTGTATTAGGTTTTCTTGATTTATTAAAAATGTGATTCACCCCTCCTCAATGTATTATGTAATTGTTTTATTGCGTAATTGTTTTTTCCTAGTGGTTGTATTAATATAGTAGGTCGACAGGGCTATCTATATATTGAAGACCCATGCACTGTAACCACAACCACTGTCAACTATTTGCAAGTTGAACTCTTTTTTTGATAAATTGAAATACTCTGGTAAATCGCAATTGGCATATGTATCTGTTTTTAATAATTTTTTGTGTCAAAATAAGATTATTTGGTGAGGAGAAAACAGTATCTCTATCAGGCACGATGAGGTACAAATGTCCAGCAGATTAGTCTGGGCTTCAAGTTAGCTGTACTATCTTGCTAGTGTTTGAACAGAAGCATGGTGGTCCGCAGACATCCCATCAGTTTGTTTCTCACACATTTGAAGTGCAGAGCAGAACTGCGCTCCCACACTCACGCCGTGACGTAATGCAGGAAGATGACAGCCCAGTGCTGACTGAGATCAAGCATGGCGGCTGCGAGGGAATGCGGGTGGTCATGGGGACGTTTGCATGTCTTTTTGTGTGTTTTTGCAGACTGGCTGAAATTCAGAAGGATCTCCTCACTCTGAAGGTATCCCAGGAGGAGCTCACAATACTGTCAGAGCCACCATAACAGTTTTGTCTGTTCACTGACAAGAAGTGAAATTGTTTTGAGTTTGGTCTGCGAGAACTGATAATGTCTGAGTTAGCCGTTTTGGAGTTTAACCATCGCTGATAATTATGTTTTAGGTAGCAGTGTTTGTTTTAGTTTTCAGCATCACGTTCATATTCTTCTTCATTTTCAACCATATTCATCTTTCAAAAGCATCTTATATGAATAGCCTTACTTTTTTTTTACAGATTTTTTTTTATCATTTTGAGGATTTTATCATTTTGAGGATGCTTAAGTGATTAGAGAAGAAGGCAGTGGATAGAAGCCATGTCAAAACACAAATTTTAGAAACACCATGCAGTTTTAGAAAAAAAATGGACATATTTGGCTTAATTTTTTTGGTGATTTTCTGGAATCATAGAAAATCATGTTTCAACCAATTTTTATTGTGTGCTTGAGTGTCTTTGTGGCTAGAGCTCAGGGCTAACAGTAAGGCTTTCAGCTGACTGCTTCTCCCTTACACTCTGGCAATGCAACAACAACAGCAGCCAGGCTGAGTCCCAGGAGAGTCTTCTACCGCCAAGTGCAAGACACAGATTCACCAAATTCATACACTCAGTCCTGGTGAGCAGCTAAGAGAGAGAATGTAGAGTGGAAGGCCATCGAAGCAGCTCTGATAGGAGCCTGCAGGGGGAGGCCTGCTCTGATAAGGGAGAGACAGACTGGCTACTGCTGCTGAAGAGGGAAGGAAACACCCAGGTCAGCGTCGACACTGTGGGGTTCTCATCCTGAAGCATGTTCTGCCTGGAAAAATGCATCAAATTTTGTAGCTGAGACCAAGTGCTGCTTTGTTAACAAAATAGCTTTTAACAAATCAGCAGGGGTTCTTAACAAATACATAACATATGCTTTGTTTAACTTGTGATAAATGAAACTTGTTGGACAAATTTTAGGCGTAAAAGTTTTAGTATGGTTTTTGAGCATATGTATGAAAAAAAGACTCTTGACATTGAGGTTTTGAGAATTTTATGGTTTCCTTTAGAGCTCAGGTGTCTATTCACCTTAAGAACCCTTGCTTAGTTCCCAAAAGCAATGAATTTATGTTGTCTCTTTATTTAACTGAAGAAAGTTTTTCTCCATCCAGCTCTTAATCTCATCAAGCCACTGACAAAGAGAGTATACTGCAGTCATTTGGAGAAAGGGATAAGAAGATGTGAGTGTCATCAGCATGACTATGATAGGCAATCTGGTTTCTTCTCGTTATTTTATCCAGTGGTAGCATGTACAGTCTAAACAAAAGGGGTGCAAGAATTGAGCCTTGTGGAACCCCACATGAAACTGTTGTCCATTTTGGCAGGTGATCACCTATACTCACATAGACTATAACTATGTTTAATCATGAATGATTTAACCATTAGTTAAAATTTTATTAATGCTAAATTAATTTATGGTTTGAGACGCATTTAATCCTTAATTAATATTTTATTCGTTCCTAATTAGCTCTTAGTTATAATTGAACCATTAATTACTGCCTAACTAAGGTATAATTAGACCCTAACACAAAAGTGTTGGCAACAGTTTAAATATTAACTCAAAAGATTTCTTTAACCTCTATCTCTGGCAGAGACTGCTTTGACACCTTTCTTACTGAAGCAGTTTGTGCTTTGCTGAAGGGCAAAGAGGTCCTGACAATCAGATTCGATGCCACACCACCAGTCTGATAGCTTGTTGTTCATGACTCCTTTTAATAAACTGTGGCTGTTTTTCACAGAGCTGTTATCTCTCCGCTTAACTGTCCACAATTAGTGAGTGGATAGTTGCTCCAGACACAGCAGCGCCTCACACACACCAAGTCTGGTTGTGTCTGTGTGACGCACAGTCAGAAAGCTCGTCTTGTTTTAAGCAGGTGTAGGATGCACGTGTTTACTTTGGGACAGAACGGGTGTCGCACGGCACCCTCAGGGCTTCACTGTCCCAATTTTACAATTGTCAAAGTCTGGCCTGTTTTAATGGTTTAATGGAGTCTTATGCTTTATTCTTGCTGAAAAGCAGAGCATATGTGTGTCCCGCACTGAGACGACTGCAAAATCTCCAGTTTTAATCTGCTACCAAAAATCTGCCCAGATCATGCAATAAAACAGAGGGAGCACCGAGGTGGCTTCATTCTCCATTATTCTCTCCTTCAAGTGAGTCTATCAGTATTTTACTATTCTTTCAGCACGCTCCTCAACAGTTCAACCCTAGTTTAGTGGCAAAACAGTGTTACTAAATTCCCAGTGTGAGTAGAAAAATTAAAACTTACCAGATTCTACTCCTCTTCACAGACTTTCCTCAGACCAAGATCCATTTGATTGTTGTGTTTTTAAAAAGCTTTTGTGTGAAGTTGCAGCAGGTCCTACAGACTTCAAAATTAAATTTCTTCACTTTTTTGTCAAGACCTCCCTCTAGACACAAGTCACTAGTCTAGAATGAACTGATTGGTTGAAGCAAGCAGATTAATGCAATTTTTTTCAACTTCTGAAGTGTCTGCAGTGTAGCCAGATTAGGCGATTTCAGTCCAATTAGGCTATTTTTGGATATCTTGGGCTGGGATAATTGGCGTTGGACAGAGACTATATAATTTGGGCTGGTTTTTAAAATAGTTTATATACATTTATTATATTTAAAATATCAAGTCAAGTGTAAGGAAGACACATGGCGTCACAATTAAATTTTCAGTAAATAGTAGAAAATAGACTTTAGAAAAAAACGTACTGTAAATGTAAAAATGTAAATAAATATAACATTGCTTAACATACAGTATATATGGAAATTTTACTTTAAGTTTACGATAGAAGATCTGGCAACTCTCATTTTCTGCTTCTCCTGCGACTGCAAGAAAGCCTTCTTGGTGTCGCAACAAATGAAAATTTGCTCCACTAGTCTGCATTTCCTCCATATTTGCATATTCTCATTGACTTTACATATAAAATGTCTGCTTCCCAGTGTGAACAAAGCATAAACATTAAAGCTGTAATATCCCCTTTTTAAACCATTTAGAATAAATAAATGATTCCTTTATGCTATTTGACAATTTAAAATGTTCAGCTTTTTACACGCTATTTACTTTCTGTACCCTCATCATGCCTCACCCTGAGCCAACTCCAACTTGTTAGTTTGAATCTGGTGAACCGTCAACATTTAAGTGATACTTTAAAAAAATTTTGAATAAGGAGTACATTATACCATATAGCGAAAATAGTTATGATGTAATAGTCCCTTACAGAAGCCAGAGTCTGACCTGGAATTTGAGTCCCCCAATGAACTATAAAGATTGCAAAGCCTCTCTCAGGTTAGCTCAAAATGGTGAATAAGATGTTTTTTTTTTTACTTTTACATCCAATGTTATCAATAGTGTAGCGTAAAGTTACTTTCTTCTTCTCTTTGAAATATGACACTATTTTAAGACTATTTTACAATAGTATAGCTTAGAAATAGGATGATGGTACATTTACTCTGTACTTAACTTATAATCTTAAAGAAATGGTTAACTTTATTTAACTTATTGTTGATTTGAGCTTAGTCACTGAAAACAACTGTACTTACAACTTGGGGTCCCTCGTCAGAAAAGTGTCCGCTTTCAGAGTCTTTTCAGAAGTTTTCTATCTAATTTAATTCTTTTTAATTCGCTTTTTAACTGTTTAATGTTAATGACACACTATTTTAAAACATTTAGTAGTTTCATAAAGAAAATAAATAGGACAATGAAAAACAGAAATGTAAAAAGTAAAAAAAATGTTTACTTTAGTTCATCGAAAGGAGAATTCTGCATCATCATCGTCAGCAGGGATGATGGGTTGCCTCAGACGTGATGATTTTCCTCTGTGCTCAGTGGTGCTACCGTGATGAAAAGGCTTTGAGTTTGGAATGTCTTGTTTAGATTTGGGTTGATTTAGGGCGATGGAAATGAGTGCTGAGGATGCTCTTTACTGCCCTGTCATATGTCACGAGTGGAAGGAGAGCGAGAGAGAGAAAAGCATGGTACATTAGCTCTGTCCGGCTCAGCCTCGGAGATCCTGATGAGAGCCAGGGATTAGCCGTGGCTCCTGAAGGCAGATTCCTCCGGCTGGACTCTGGAGCTCTGGGGTCACTGACTGATTGGATGAGACTCGCCGTCTGCTCTTGACCCAGCACTGACATGCTCACTCTAAAAAGTGAATTCACTAAACCCTTCCATCACTTTAACTCAAACATTAGTTTAGTCTTTCAGTGTATAAACTGCACATCATTACTTTAATGTGCTAAATGATCTGAAATGCTCTTTTAAGTGCAGCATTGCTTGTCTTTTTAATCATTCTTTTTTGAAAGGTCAAGTACTGTACATTCAAAATCTGAACAAGAAAGTCTATAAGGAATTTTGTTAATAAAATGCTATTTTTGTCCAAGATACCAATGTATATTGACACATAAAAATCACATTTTTATTATTCATATTTTCAATAATAATACTGTACTGATTTGAAGAAAAAAACTATCATAAAACAAATTAATATTATAAATAATATAAAAATAAAGCTATAAATCATTAGTTAGTGTTAATTTAATTCTGGTGGCAATTAGCGTTGGACATTTGATGTATATAATTAAATGTGGTTTAAACCAAATTAATGAAATACTTGCTAATTAAGGTTCAGTATGTTTATAAGATGATGTAAGACGAAGTGTTTACTCTTAACAGTTGCATTATGCTAACTGATATATTTTGCACCACACAGCAAAACTCACCATTGTAATTTTGACTTAATCACTGACTTATGTGTTAAACAAACTCCCATAGCATTACATTTAACAAGAGGTGTGTGTTTATTATTTAAATTGAACAAGAGGTGTGTGTCCATTTATCACTGTTAATTTTTATGTGTATTTGATTGGGTGAAAGTCTATGTAGTGAGCCACATCCCAGCTAACAGGGAACGTTCTCATAACATTCGCTAATGTTATTTAAAGGTTGTGTAAATGTTAGCTCATGAACTTTCCAAAAGAATGTTCTAGTAACATTCTAATAACGTTAAACTAAAACGTTATCTAAACACCATTCTCAGAACATTCCTAGAACATTTTTTATGAGTTATAAATGTTCTCATAATAGTGAAAGAAAACGTTTTGGGAACAATGTTCTCATAACATTACTAGAATGTTTTTTGTTATATTATTAGTTACACAGATGTAGAGAGAACATTATAAAAACGTTTTTAATAACCTTGAGAGAATGTTCCCAAAATGTAAAAAACCACCCTGCACAGTTTTGTTCCAACAGAGCTTCAAAAGACAGAACTAGCTTTCAGTCAAGCCCTAATTGGGACTATCAGGGGTTTAATCAAGGTTAGAATGAATATTTGCAGGGTGATTGCTCACCAGAAATTCAGTTTTACACCAGTGTTATAGATATCGATTATGGCGAGAGTTTTGGACATGGGTTCGGTAAAAGGTGCAGAAAAGGAAATGGTTAAATAGCTACCTCCCCCAACCCTAGATACATTTTCACAAGAGAAGCTAAATAAGTTCAAAGTTTTTGCAAGATGCATAATAACAAAGACCGAAAATGTAACATTAGAAGGAAGTAAACAATAATTTAGCAGCCTTAAATCCAAAGGACCAACAGATTGAGTAAATATTTAAATAAATGTAAAATACTATGTCAAAGTTTGAACATATCATTTTAAACAAGTGTTTTGAGCTGTCTGAAACAGATTTGTTGTATTTAAAGACAAATGCCTGTTTAGCTGCTCACAAGTTTATGTAAAGGAACAAATAACTAAATCATTTTATATGTATCTACCTAGATTATGCATCTGATTTCATTTTTAGAGGCCAGATATCCATAAACCTACAGATCATGTCAGACAAAGTGGTTGAGCATTAAAGACAGTTCGGCTTGTCTTTGACCTCTGTTTATAACTCTGGCCTTCCTCTCGCTCTTTCCCTCAGTCGTGAGATCAAACAAGTGAGCGGTGCGATGCTAATCCCGGTCCAGCCTCCAGGAGCAGGAGCAGCACAGGGGATGACCAAAGTGGAAACAGGCCAGTTTGTTGTTGCACTGACTTGCAGCATTGCAACAGAAACCTCCAGCAGTTAATTAATAAAAGGTATGGTCTGATAGGAGCCGTTCAATAGTAGATACGAATGTGAGCAGATCCCATTAGTGAAGCTGAATTATCACTCTAGGTTTGAATTGTGGATCAAATGATTTCTGCTCTGATTTAAAACACTAACTTCATTTTTTTTTCATCCCTAAAGAAAATTCTTGTGTTTGGCCTTCATTAACACAGCCCTAAATGTTTATTTCACCATCAGAAAACACAAGCAGTGGATCCTTATTTTAGTCTTTAAAATGCCTTGATAAACAAATACCCACTATCCACCAAAGATGCTGCACCCACTTTCAGACAAACGAGGTAAAGAGTGTCTTTGGATGCCGTGGTCTTTATTTCTGATGGCAGTGTTTTCATGTGTCCTTTGAAATGGAAAACAAAAACTTTCTCAAAGTAGGCCAAAGCTCTTTTTAAGTGTAGACTTAATTTTTAAGTTAAGACTCATTTTACCATTGTTATGTAGAATCTGATAATTTTGTTGGATTACAGGGCTCTATTCATTTTAATTAATAATGCAACGATTCTGACTTGTTATTTTTTAAGCAAACATCAGACATCAGAAACATCAGAAAACATCCAGATTTTATTCTGGTGCAGAACGGGCAGCTCAGATCATTGTACCAGGAAGTCATAAGCAAAAAAAGGCACTTTCTTTGCTTAAAAGCTTTAGCTTTGCTTTAGCTGCAAAAATGACTTGAATCAAAATGGTTTTATGAGTTTTAAAACTTTAAAAGAGAGTAATGGACTATATAAAAAATCATGTTAGATAAGGCAAACATTCCCTTTAATATCCTCACTATCCGAGCTTTCTGAAAATGATGCAAAAAAAAACACATCCTAAAATTTGGGTTTTGAAAACATAATATATGATATGATGTGTATTTTGAATTGAAAAAAACCTGGCATCTCCAGGAGATCCATACAACTGATATTACTTCAGTTACCAGATATTAAAACAGGTGTTTCAACTTACAAATCTGCTGTAATTTCAAACTCAGTAAATGTTTCTTTTTAACTAACTTTAAATGTTCATGCCTGTTAAACCAAGATGGAGTCTGATTGACTGTGAATGTCTTCGCAGTAGCTTTAACCATCCAAGAGGAGCTTAATTGATAGAATCAGGTATGCATGAAGTGAAACTTTGCTGGACTGCGGCCCTACTTGCCCAACCATGAACTAAGCTATATGACCTATTGAATGAATTTAGCACCTATAACATGATCAACATAACATGAGATATTTACTCTGAAACATAATACCAATGAACAAAATGCTAAACTTTACATTAGTTGAATATGTAATGTTGCTCAGACCAATGCCACAAAGTTGATTGAACTGTTGATTAGTATCATTTTACTTTTGTGGGCTATTTCAGATTATAGTTGTGTGATTTGGGTAATCAGCATTATCCCCAGGGCAGGCCTGGTTCTATTCAACATATGCACTGGGAATAGTTCTATCAGGTCACAGAGAGTCAATCCTGTTACAGATGAAAATGTTGCTCTTATTGATCCTGCAAACTTCTATTGATTTTACTCTCTTCTTGTTGTGTCTTCCCTCCTGCTCTTTCCTCCTTTACCTTCTCCCTTGTTTTCCATTCTCCTGTCATTCTCTCTATTGTCCATCTCTTGTCTGCTCATTGGGTCGCTCTCTCTCTTTTTCTCTTTTTATTCTCCTGTATGGATTCCTCAGTCAATTTGTTTAGCGACCACTGTAACTGCATCCATTAGTCTGACCCTAAGAGCTTGAGGACAGGCTTGTGACAGCCATCAGACTAATGCAGCTCTGACACAATAATTACACAATGAGCCAAAGAAAGGGACCTGCTGTCCAGCAGTATGTGCAGCAAGTAAACTGGGTTACCGCAGCGTCCAAGGTTTTGACCACCGCTACCCCCTTAACCTTACGGATCAAACAAAGACAATAAGAAAGGCACATGTGCCCATGACAAAGGGAAATTAAGGTGGCTTGTTAATATGTTAATTAGATTGCTGGGCGTGCAATCAGCATTTCTCCTAACTTGTAAAATCTAAGAAAGCAAGAAAGAAATAATTTTTACTTCATAGAAGATGTATTAAAAGCAACATCTACAAAATCTACAACAATTATTATTACTAAAATAAATACACAAGTCTTACTCACAAAAAAGTTGAGCAATGTAAGTAATCTTTCAGTTTTCAGACATGTGAATCCACGGAGCAGTCAACGTGAACAGAAGATCAATTTCACCAGTTCTGAACCAAAAACGTCATACAGACATGATATCAACGTCTATTTAAGGCTATTTGTTTGATGGGAAATAAAACATTAAAAGGTCCACTCCACTCAAATGTGTATTTTACTTTTATTTATTACTATTTTTATTCAAAAATATTTGATATCAACTTTATTAGTACATTTAAGACCTAAGTTGTTCTTTTAAAAACCATTGTCCTGAAGAAGTTAGATTCCATTTGCGCAAATACAGGATGTGCAATCAGCATTTCTCCTAACCTGCAAATTCTAAGAAAGTGTGTTTTTTTTAAAAGAGATCATTTGTACTACATAGAAGATGTACTAAAAAACAACATCTTCAGGCCTTCTAAAACAAAGCTGAAGTGGTCTGAAACCAAATGGATTTAATAAAACAATAATTTCAATCCTTTAAGGTCTGTTTTGAGTGTTTTTTTGAAGATTAGTTGAACTACCAGGTTTCTTGAACTAATATGAGGAAATATTTACAACCATTTCCAATCAGTTACTGACAATGTTTATGGGGTTTGGTAAAGAGTTCTAAATGTTTCTATTAAATACTTTCATGTAAACATAGAATGTAAACAGTAAATGTCACTTAGACTACAGATTAACTGTGGATTAAAATTAATCCTTCCACATCGAAGGATGGTTAATCTAATCAAATTTCTGACTCTTTCATTGAAAAGACAACAACTTAAGTCAGCAGTCTTCCTTATAATTTTGAAGCCTACCTATAAGCAAGGGACACAGGGAGCCCACACTGTTGAACTTTGTGAGGATATTCTAATTTAGTTACATATTGGAAATATTTTTTTTATTATCTTTAATCATTAATTATTAAAATTTATATAAATAGATCCTTTAAATATTTTCATTAGTGGGTACACTAAAATATCAAAGAAGTTAAATTTTTGGAACCAGATTATTGAACTAAATTGACTTTATAATTATCTCAATTTGATTTTATTAACTTGTCTGTAATAATATAATAATGATCATTATTTAGTTTATGATTACTTGTTATTCCCAAGTCAATCAAAATAAGAATACTGTATATACTATAAAAATAAACTTTACTTTTGAATGTTTATTATTGCTGGAAAATAAAATACTTTCCAGGTAAATTTAAATATTTTTACATTGAAACATAAGAATAATTCAGACGTTTAACTGAAAGGGATACTCCAACCCAAATATGAACATTAGTTCTTATTTATTTACATTTATGTATCTAAATAGGAGTCCCTATAGCCTCCTGGTTCTGAAAAAATAATCTAAATTGTGTTCCGCGAAAGTGGTAAGCGATAAAAGACTACATTTTCATTTCTGGGGTGGAGAATCCCTCATTCCACAGGGAATTGTGGGTAGTGCCATTTGTATGTCTATCATTTTTCACTTTGAAAAGAATAAAAAATAACTAGTAATTCATTCGGGGGACATTTGGGTGTTTTCCCATTATACTAGGATCTGGAACCCCCTCATCTAATTTTGAATCGTAGATTGGGGTGTAAGGACTACTGAGTCAAATTGAAATAACTTATTGAGCTTTACCAGTACAATTATAAGGGGAGTTTTACATTTTGAACACATATTTTGTGGTAAAAATAAGCTCTGGTAATGCAGCACCGGTGCATTATGTCTTGTGTCTAGATGTTTCCTTATGCCCTGATTTCAAACTTTACCTTCTGTGAGGTGCATGTTCCTCTCAGCGCTAGTTAATGACAGACAGCTGAAGGCACACTCTCAGTTTTCCAATCAAATTTACAGCCTAACAATTGGATTATGGCAAGCCAGGGGGAGGGCTTTATGTCTGTGTCTTCCTTCTTCTTTTTGTCCTCTTGTTTGCGCTCTGGCCCGTGTGCAGCAGGCTTGTGACTGTCTGAGTGATGGACAAAAGGAGAAGCTGTCAGCAGAGCAGGCTCAGATTCAGCAGTCTGCCACGTCGACTCGGCCACTAGAGTCAGTGTGATGGGTGACAATTCTTTGTCTTCAGACAGAAGATCTGTTCACAGAGGGGATGAAAAACATGGCTGACATCGAGAGTGGAAAGCTGAAGGCAGGGCAAAGAGTGAAACATCACTTAGCTCATTCCCGCCCCACCACCCTACCATTCTCCAGTGTCATGACTCATTCGCCTGTCACTCCAACTTTGTCTAGTACAGATAAGAAAATTGACATATAAAGGAAAGTCAGGAAGAGCAAAAATTGTATAGTCCATTAAGGCCTATGGTGCAATTGGTTCTTATGTATAAACAGCCACTGCATAAATATTCTAAAAGTATGCTGTACATTTTTTATTTTATTTACGTTTTTATGATTTTCTTTATGTTTGTTCACATTATAAACAACAAGCGACTTGTATGCGTCCTGTGTATTAACACAATCCAGCTCTCTGTGAGGCGTGCATGTGGAGAAAATGGCTTTCAAAACGAAAGTAAACATGGACAAGAATGAGATTCATTTACGATCGGAGCCATCATGTTTATAACTAAATATCAAGAAGAATACATAGAAGAGGAATTTTTAAGTCCACTGACTGCTTTTTGTTTATTTTTTGGGTTTTGGGTAAGATTGAGAGGAAACTATATATATATATATATCTCTCTCTATATATATATAATTTTGTACTATATATATATATATATTGAGTACAGGACCACATATGAAAGCAACAGTTCAGACTGTGCTGAGAATATCAGATACAAGTCGAATATGGACAAAAAAATGTGCGTCGCATATAGTTATTCGTATTTGGGATCACTTTTGGATGCAGTCTAAACGTAGCATTTGATTCTTTGGTTTGCATTTTTCTTTGGTGTTTGTTTGTTTTGTACAGTACAATAAAGTAAATGTTGATGTTTATTTCACAAGTTTGTTTAATATGGAATTAGATATTACACGTATTACAGCTGAGGAACAGAATACTCATTCATTCATTCATCTTCATGTCGGCTTTATTCCCTTTCAGGGTCGCCACAGCGGAATGAACCGCCAACTCACTGGCATATGTTTTACGCAGCGGATGCCCTTCCCTGCCGCAACCCATCGCTGGGAAACATTCACACACACATTCACACTTTAACACTATGGGCAATTGTTCTTATTCAATTCACTTATTCCGCATGTCTTTGGACTTGTGGGGAAACCGGAGCACCCGGAGAAAACCCACGCGATCACGGGGAGAACATGCAAACTCCACACAGAAATGCCACCTGCCCCAGCCGAGCCTAGAACCAGCGACCTTCTTGCTGTGAGACGACCGTGCTACCCACTGCGCCACCGTGACGCCGGAACAGAATACTGGCCTAAATAAAATACTGCGTTTGCATCATTGTTTCAAGCAGCCATGTCTCTGTACTTTGCTCAGTGTGTTAGCTTACGTGGGTTCTTGGTTATCCTCCGAGAAGACAGGTTGCTGAATAAAAGCCCAGAACACACTGCTTCAACTCCTGCTTAATTTATTTAACTCGACCAACTTCACATCCACAAAATAATTTTGTTGTCGTCATCGTTGACAAAAACAACACTGATTAGTACATTTACATTTCATTCAAAAGGATACTTATTAAGATTTTGTTAGTTTGTAAATTCCTGAATAGTTTACTGGGAAATATTCTGAAATACAGATTATTTATGATTATTTATGAAAAATGGCTCGTTTTCAGGACTCAACCATGAACATATACACATGCCTTTTACATTTATTCAGTAGAAGCCTGGTGCTGGATAAAACACCAGCAATCGTGAGACTTTAAAAAAAAGTAATACCATTTAAAAAAAATAAATTGCAAATTTGATTCTACATTTTCATCATTTACCAAGATGAATATTTATTAAAAAACATACACAATGCACTCTCCACATGGCCGCTGTCTTCCTGTCAGTGCTTTGTTCTGTTTCCTTGCTGATTTTAAGATCAAAGTGTGGAGAAAAGGCCATCAGCACCTCAATTGAATTACTTAGAAAGGTTACACTGTCCAGTCGTCTGAGAAAACAGCCTCAGATCTGCCTTTGGTGGATTTTGTGTAGTGGTGCAGAGTGTAAGGACCTAAAATGCAGGACAATTAAATGTCAGCTAAAACCATTTTATTTCAATAAACAGAACATAGCCTAAAAAACTGATGGGGAACAACCTGAAGTAAAACAATAATTGGAATCCTAAGAAAACAAACAAAAATTAACAATCCAAAAGGGAACAAACCTACAATGGCTAAAGAAGGAAAAAAATATTCTATAATCAAGGGGAAAAAACTGGAGCAATAAATAATTACCAAAGAGGAGAGATGTATAAAAAAAATCACAGGTGACAAAAAAGTCTACTGTTCTGATGAAAACGACTACCGCCAGTCATGTTACATCAAAAGATCACATAACTGGTACAAAAAAGACATCCATCTTCATGTTAAAAACAAAGACAGAAGATCTATAAACAAAGCAACTAAACAAAAGACACAGGATAAAACTACACACTGCACACACTTTTCCTCTTCAAATAGGTAGAAGCAAAACCCTCTCTCCACAGAGACAAGCACACTTGTTACTTTCTGTATTTTCAGCAGCAGTGTCTGTATTTCTGACACCCCAGTGTGCACTTTTTCTTGGTCGGCCCGTGGGAATGGGCAGGAATAGCTTCCTTTATCAGCTAGTTGACACAGGATCCTGTCACCTTTCTCATCGGACACCATTCTTATCCCCGCAGGCCTCTCGCGGATCACTGCATGCCACTCTGCGGATACTGTCCATATTGACCACGAGACCAGAATTTGCATCACTGAAAGGGGCACCAGAGATAAGCAAAAACCATGTGATGCCTGACTGCTAATTTAAGGAGCAACTAAATGTAAGTTTGTTAACCACCTAGAGATATTTCAGGATTTCCTAAAAGGTGCATCAAATATAATAAAACATCCAAGCATTTTGCAGCTAATTTTGGCATCAAGAACATATTTGTACTAGTTTATAATTTAATTAAATTCTATTTAAATTAGTTCCATAATTTAATGTGAGTTGATGTACTTACATGTAAAGGAAAAAATAAAAGTTCATCTTAAGATCCGATTTAAAAAACAACTATCCATTTTAAATCTGTAGCTACTGATATTTAAATAACATCTGGAATAAGTTCATACAATTAATCTTGATATGACAAATATTTTAGAGTAATTTTAAATATTTCTTCTTACTATTATTTTTAATAACTAATTTCTTTACATGACCAACTGGCGAGCAAAAATATCTATCTTAAGCCAATAACTAATGTGTATGTTAACGAATAATAGCACATGTCACATGACCTTTTACAATCTAAATAGCAACACAATAGAGTGTTTTTTTTTTTTGTTTAAAACGAATAACTTCACATATTTTTGTTTGTACAACACCAAAAATTAACACTAATATGAGCAAAAAACCCATCACTATCAGTAAAGCAATAACTGCACCACAGTGTCCATACCAGAGCCTCTGCGTGTGAATTTCAAGCTGTCTGCATACAGCTGAAAGCTACCAGAGCATCGAAGCAGGACTCCTGTTGATAAACACTTCAGCAGCTGCCATTCTGCCATGCAGACCCTTAGACAGCCTCAAGACAACCTAATCCCACCCCACTTATCTTCATCCCTCACCTTCAATCTCTCGCTCACTAGCTCTCCACTGCATACTTGGTGAAGTGGGTCTTGTTTTCATGAAAATCGCTTCAGGTGTCTGGTAGTTGTTGTTTTTTTTACACCACAGCTGCAATATTAATGCACAAAACAGCTAGCAACAAAGATTTAGGAGCTCTTGAGGCAAGATTTTCTGATGTCAGGAGACCTTTTACAGCCCTCCTTTCAAACTCACCTGAAAAGTCAAAGCCCAGATACTGCTAGCTTAAAACAACTCTGAAATCGTAAACACATAGATTAGAAATGCCTTATTATAGCTGTATACTATAACACCTGATTCTAAACTGAATAAAGAGTGGCTACAGCTTATTGGTAAAGAAGAATGAACAAAGGTAAAAGCTGAAGAAAATAAGTAAAAAAGGAAGAATTAAAAACAGGTTGTTACTAAAGATCTGTATTAGAAAAGGTATTCTATACAACTTAGAGCACTTACTCTGAGAGGAAGCATCACGTCCGCAGAAAGTGCATGTACTCCAGTTTTAAATGCTAAAGTACATTAGTAGAAGTTCAATAATAAATGCAGAAGTTAAACACACGTTTATACACTCCAAAGACCTGTTATCCTTCACTTTATCTCTCTTTACTGGCTCCCATTGCAGCTAGTGTTAAGTTAAAATCACTGATGCTTGCTTATAAGTTTTTACATCTGCCCCAGTCGACCTTCACCAACTGCTTCAATCCTACCTCTCTTCCAAAAGTCCCTCGGTAGGAACATCTCTCAGAACGGCAGGGAATCTCTCACCTGAGTTTTCTCATTCATTCTGGTGGAACAAGCTTCCTGATCTAGTCAGAAAAGAAGGAACACGTTCAAAAACAATAAAAAAAACTCTACTCATTCAGGAGCACTTAACAGATTTAAGTTAAGTAAACTTTGCCTTCGTAAAAATACAATTTCTCCTCCAAGTGTGTTATCGTAAGTTACAATGGATAAAACCATCTGGTAAATGCAAAAATGTAAATGTCCTGAAGGCTGTGCAATAATCTGAGTACCACCCCAGAGGTGGTTATATGATGATGACATAGCATTGACATTATGACCATGGAGAGTAGACATAATTAGACACAGGGTTAGGGGTGACTGCTCATCCCTATCAATACTCTCTTATTCGATAGCAGAGCAGAATGCCTGAGGATTAGCGGGAGCTCAGAATAGAGGCTCTGCTTTCTCTCCCAATACTCCTTTGGCTGCAGACACTTAAGATCACGCCTGGGATTGTGCTGCATGCTGTAATAAATATGCTGAGGCTTTAGTGTAGAGTAAACACATGTCTTGTACCAGAAGGTGTTAACCTCCTCTTGCTTCATTTTAGGGGGAGTTAAAAAGATAAAGTGCACTTGATGAGAAGCTTGTCTCCACCTTGTTGCTCTGCGCTGAGTTTTTTTAACCTGAGCTCACACAAGCACCTGAGTGATTGGCGTATGTGTTCACCTGAAAAATTTTCTCACGTGAATTTGTCTGATTTAGCACAAGTTTCATACAAAAACCCATAACATGCATTTTGACACTACGGGATGGGATCATTCATCTCATGGCCTGGTTCTTCAGCCAAAAAGTGGTGAGAGGATACACCCAAGAGCAGTGTGCATCTGTTTAACAGAATGCATCTTTATGCCCATTAGCTTAGGAATCATGAGTTTAGTGCCAATCAAGTTTTTGGGGAATTAAGGCAGGAATAGTGCTTTAGATTTTGCAAATCTGACATATATAGTTATGCTGGTAATGGACACATATGTCTTGGAAAGAAACTCCAAATTCAGCAGTCCATAGCTATTAGTAATTCTCAAACTTATGCTTGTAGATTTGCACAAACCCCGAGCATTAAAATTTAACTCTAACTCAACCAACAATATTTATGTTGTTAACATGACTGATGGTTTATTCAGTGAAAGTATTTAACTCAATCCACTGGAAGGTAGGAAATAAAGCATTGCTGGACAGGGGACTGCTGGGAAATTGAGTCTTTAAAATAAATGAGTGTTGGAGGTGATTGAATAAGAGCATAACAAGGTGAAGATTGAACCAATTTTGCAAAAACCTAAGATTATACGAATAACTGAACTGATATGGAATACTATATACTCCTGAATACCAGCAGTTGCTGGTATTAATAATTCCTTTTGAGGACATTTGGGATTGATTAAAAATTTATAGTGGTGGGGCTGTGGGAACTTCCTCTTCCTCCTCTATGAAAATGGTGGCTGTCACAAGACACTTAATGGAAAGAAGAAAAGTAATTGCTTAATCTTTTGTTGTTGATACCATTTTATCCTGAAGAACAATTGCTTTATATTACATGAATATCTGAAACACTTTAATTGCTGTTTTTAAATGAATGCATCAATGTTTGACCATAATTACTTGGCATTTATAAAATATCCCCCTTAGTGGATAAATATAATTAATAACAAGATGTTTATTATTACAAATCACATTCAGAGGCAGAAAGAATTATGCTGCAAATTGTTGCTGAGAATTTAATATCAAGTTGTCAGGTGAGAAAGAAGACAATCTAGAGCCAGAGAGTTCAGAGGATGAAGTTCAGACATGACAAGCCAAGTCAGAGAGTCGCATCCACATCCGGGCGCTCTCTCTTCTAGGCCAAGACTACAATGTTAACCACGTAATTCTATTCTAAACAAATATCAACATTTGGAATGAAATATATAAAATATAAACACAATATACATGAACTGAAATTAAGTTGAATAAATTTCAAAAACATTCAGTGAAAATACAGAGCACACATGACCATAAACTATTATTGATGGGCATTCTGGCTAGTGACTTGTGAAACTGTTTAAAAAACAATTGTTGCACATTTTTAGGTTGCATGAGAACAAAGCAAAAAAACAAACAAACAAAAAAACTTGTTTTTAAGATTTAACTAAAGGCACAGAAAATATTTGTCTATAAATTGAATATTTCAATGGTGACAGAAAAACAACACAAAAAGTTATTGCATGTACATGGTTCTCTTATCTAGCGAAGATAAGAGGCATCATTTTATATTTTATGACACAGAAGCAGTCAATCAGTCTGATTCCAAAACCTCTATCATAGCCAAGACCAAAGTAGACAAAAAGTCTTTTTTTTAATCTATAAGAGCAAAGATCTCAGTTTCATGATCCTTCTGTAGTTTCATCTTAAAATAAAACAACAATGAAATATTAATTATTATGTGTCAAATGGTGTTTATTCCCAATATAGGGGCAGGTGCAGCTTGACCTTGTGACACACTCTACCTCCCTTCTGAGTGTCACATCTCTCTGATTAGCAGCTTGTCTCTGTGCTGTTTTAATCAGATGAAAGTAGTAGATAACTCTCGCTCCAGCATCAGCCTAGACCGCCAGGTGAGATTTTAAATACAGCAAATGGTCGGTATAAACAAATGAGACTCGCAGATATCCTCGTGTTATATACTCTTTCCGTATTCCCATTTCATCTTTGAACGCCACTGTTGAATAGCCTGAACTTCCAGCAGAACTTTGGCGACCTGAGAATGACCTAAGATAAGTATAAACAGAAAGACCAGGGAATCCCATGGCTCTTATCTAAAGGGAAATTTTCAGTATAATCCGAGTTTTTTTTAAAGTGCAACAAGAAGTGCAACGTGTGCTCTACTATTGTGTTTTGATCCTCGCAAAGCCCTTGCCATCATTAGAACATTTCTAGCTATGTAAATGGTATAATTCCATACATCAAAGTCTGAATGGAAATGATGACAGACTAAATCATAGGTGGCTTATGTTCCTGCTGAAATTGAACGTGTTGCCCGAGGCAGATTTAAAACATGATTCAGACGGAAGAACGTCTGAAGTCTAAGCTTATCTTCCTGTAGCACACAGGTGAATGTGAAGTCGGGTTCATCTATTATAATCGTCAGGGAAGAAATGAATGGGCTACCTATCAATCAATTAGCACTTATGATCAGACATGTCTGCTAAAACCAACAAACATCCTGTCAGTAATGATCCTTTTTTGTGGTTTCAGAGGTGTGCCTTATTGACAAAAAATTAATTCAAAAGACCTTGGGGCATGTGTGGAGAGCCAAATATTATAATTGCTTAGCAGCTTTAATATGGGATAATTAGCAGTTTAGAGAGTTTTGTGTATGTGAGGACAAGGTCAATTTTGTTTTGTTCATCACTATTGCTTAGGGTTAACGGCATTTGAGACAGAAAAACATCCATATATTTATAAATACATACATTTATGATCTACCAAATGCAAAGCATGATGATACCAATGGACTTCAAAGCGGAAAATACTAGCTCGAATAAACACTTTAGTGTTCATGTAATCTCAAATGTGGTTTAAAGGATTAAAGGAGTTCAGGAGGCTCAAGAGATGCTGAGCTTTGCTATCCTGTCGGAGGGCGCTGGGCGTGTATGTGAACTTGATCTTAAAGGGTTACTAAATGCTTTTCAGAGGAAAGCAGCTTGTACTTTTCCCTTTGAGAAACAGAAAGTTTTGCTTCTGGCCAAATAGTTGAGGAACTGTCTGGTTCAGAACAAAAGAAAACGCAGACGAGGTTATTGACACAGGGCACTTTCTGTTCCTTTGCAAAACATTGTTGCCAAAAGGTTTCAAGCAACCTTCACAATCATTGAACTGAAATGCTACAGCACCCACCTTTTCATTCATCCTCTCTAGGAAATCGGATGCAGTATTTTACTCCAAACTCATTTTTACGTCAGCTGGGAATTCACAGGATCTTTTCTTCCAGGCTGGCTGGTTCTCGCCGTTCATGATCCGACTGAAACGGCGCCCCAGACAGGCCCTCTGCTTCAGACTTTCCTGTTCAGCATCTTACACAGATCCCAGAAGTCTAAAATAGTTGTGTTTAACGCCTGTCGATTTTTTTCTGATGCATCGAAATGGCTGTTGCATGCTTGTGCTATAGCGTGAGTGTTTAAGCATGGTAGGAGGCACTCTGGGATGTGAGGAATGCAAACAGAGAGGCAACTTTATAACTCTTTGGCTCCAGTTCTTATCTGCTTCTCTTTGAATTTACCCAGAGAAGCACGCAGACCGAGAATCTGAGCAGCTGCTCGATGATCTTCCAGAACAGTAGCAGAACTCCACATCTGGCTTAAACTTCATTCTGCAACTTCACCAACTAATTTGTCAGTAAAGTAGTGAAGAATCCTAGTAAACAAGATGTAGGCTTTGTCAGTAACATAACGCTTGCACTTTGCATGCTACTCTAAAAATACCTTAATTATCCCAAATAGACACAACAGAGATTGGAACACAGCAGACTAAAACATGAGAAGGTTAATAGCGCAAGCTCTGTAATTAGTACCTTATGTTATTAATAATGTCCTTGCATTTTATTCAGTAGCATTTTTTAACCTGAAGATTGGAAATTATACTGTCATTTATTTAAACCAGCAGAATCTTAACCCGTTCATATCTGAATTAATTTCTAGCTAACAGATACTTTTTCTTGTTCTTAAAAATAAAAATGTGAACCAAACCATAATGTAATTTTATTTTGGGGTTGAAGCAGTGTTAGAATGCGCAAATGCATTCTGTATAAATCCAAAACTATGTCGCTGTAAAAGTTTGCATAATGGTCTGTTGTATTGAACTATTTCAGGGTATAACAGGGTCTTACCCCTATTTTGTAACTCACGTGGCAGTCTACTGCTTGAGGAGGTGGCTTTAAATTCTGAACGCCTTCCAGCTATCTTCTTTTTCAGTAGGTCAGAAGAGAATGTAAAGCTTAAAGCTATTTTAACAGGCCTGTATGTCTGTCCACAGCAATTGAGTGAAGGATGTGTGGAATTTGTTTTTATATGCATTCATTTGGATGTATTTCTGTTTTCTTAGTATTAGTATTCTTTCCTATTGTTCAGTGCTTTTATCAACTTTTTTTAGTTTTATGGTACTAAACAGAAATAAAGATTGATAGATGGATGGATTGAAATAGGAAAATGCACTTTGATTCATTGAATGCGTTCATGTTTCATGTTAACTGCAATTGTTATAATTGTGCAAAGTTGTCTCAAACATTACTGTGACAAATATGTGAAATATTGTGAAAGATATTCGCAAAGTAAAACAAAACAATTTTGAAATTATTTTTAAAAGGATTAAAAGAATCAAAAACATAATTTAATTATATAAGAAGCCATTTCTACCCATTAACAGCAGAATAAATTAAATAAGAGTACATTGCAGAGTAACAGAGTTGTCAGAGAGCTACAGAATAAATTACATAAGAAATGTTACATCCACTAACAAGACATTTAGTTTAAGATTTCTCTTTAAAAAAACAATTTGTTCCTGCATGACTTTTTATCAAGAAAATATAGATAATGCAAGCTTTCCCAATGACTACTTTTTTCCATACAGGGCAATAACTTCATCACCCTATACAGAGTGTTGGTGATGATAGCACCATGTTTCGTGTTGTGAGGGAATGAAGGTGTGTTTCTTACATTACTGGGAATTCTAGATTGCCTCTGGCGCTTCTCACTCTGTTTATGGAGCCAGACTTGAGATTAGAGCGACAGCTCCCTTGACTTGCTTTTCTTTCTGTCAGTTCAACTTGTGTTCATCTCTTTCTCCTGCTCGCCTATACTTCAAAATTGCTAGACACATTCAGCACAGTCAGTAACTTCTTTTTAAATATTTGTATTAATTGATTGCATTTCTGTTGTAAATAATCTTCCAGAGTTGGTTCTGGAGTAGAAGAAACATTACAATTTAGGGATGATTTACGTATCATAGATTCCCTGACCTTGATCAAATTCAAACCGATTTAATTTAGGTCTTAATATAGTTTTTAATATAGTTCTTCTATAGTGCTTTAAAGAAGCTTCACAAATAAAAGGCAAAATGTGGATTTGACATAGTTTTCATTAAAACTCATATTAACTAGTAGTATAAGATATGAATAAAAAAATACACAATACAGTTAGCTTGAACCGAAGTCCATTTTGAAATCAGGTAATAAAATTATCCTTGTTCAATCTATAGTGGCAGATAAATATAAGGAAGAAATAGCTAACTGATGTGTTTAATAAGCCTAGTTTAGCCTAATTTGGTCTGATTTTTTGGCAATATATACTCACCGGGCACTTTTTTATTTACGCGTGAATAGTAGTTTTTTTGCAACCCTTTTGCTATCAGAACTACATTAAATTATTTGTAGCATAGATTCAAGAACGTACTGGAGACATTCCTCAGTGAGTGTGGTCAATATTGACATGATAGTATCATGCAGTTGCTGCAGAATTGTCAGCTGCAAATCCATAATGGGTATTTCCAGTTCCACTACATCCCAAAGGTGCTCTAGAGACTCAAGACTCATCAGACCAGTCACCTTTTCCAATATTTTATTGTATAATTTTGGGAAGCCTGTGCGAATTGTGCCTCGGTTCCTGTTCTCAACGGACAGGAGAGGCCCTCGGTGTGGAATTCTGATGCTGTAACCCATCCGCTCAACATGTTGTGCATCCAGAAATGCTCTTCTGTAAACCTTAGTTGTAAAAAGGGGTTATTTGAGGTGCTGTTGCCTTTCTATCAGCTTGAACTAGTCCATATAACTAGTCCATTCTCCTCTGACCTCTGGTATCTGTGCCCTCGCTCACTGGATATTTTGCTTTTGAACCATCATGCAGCCCATCGGATGTGATGATTCATCAATAATCTGATCACCTGAAAACACAACTAGAACAGCAAAAGAGCATCAAGAAAAACAGGTTATTCACATCAGTGTGTGCAAATGATGACATTTCTTAGTGGGTTTACTTTTGTGCAAAAATCACTTTTTGCTGTCTTTTAATCTAATTTCTGATCACCACAGAACATGTATGTGGCACACAAAATATGAATCATGTTAAATCTTGTAAAAGGCACATCTCTGGAACACCTTTAATAAGGTTTAGGATGAGGTGAATGGTTGATGTTAAAGATCTCATCAGCTTATAGATTTTATTTAATCCTGTTTGTTTGTGTGACGGCAAGTGCAAGGTTCTCAAATTTTGGTAGCAACTCAGAGTGATAAAATATTTGTACTGAATAGGTAATGTTACATGCAATAATTTCATTTAGAACCTTCCATGATTTTGTTTGACAAAAAAAGCTTTTTTTCTTCTAAATGTACCTATATTTCATTAACAGGATCAGAATAGGAACCAGATTTCTGGGGTGATCTTGTTATTGTAAATGTCCTGGAATTACAGTTCAAATGCAAACCCCATTTCCAAACACCATTCCCATTTTTGGCTTCAAAGGCTTCCATTGCTCTCCTTTCTGTTCAAGAGAAGAGTCGACTATCTACTCAAACTCAATCACAGCTCAGATATAAGAGCTTTCAATGGTAATCTGGCAATAGAGTTAATTTTCCTAATACACCACACAAGTTGCTTCTTGAAGCCCTGGATAGTGGCTGTTTGAGAATCAACACAGATAATCACCAAGACAGCGAGCACGTGGAGAACGCAATCAATAGTCACCGCTCACACCAAGGTCACACACTGTGACATGCAAACAAGCTCCGCTGTTCCAGTCTCGCATGCTAAGCAGCCATGACTGCAATTCGGGAGACGTTTTTCTCTTGGGAAGGGCCTGGCTGGCAGTGCCATTGTTTGTGAAATCTAATAGGCTTGTGTTGTATTCACTGGCTTTGTGCTGAGCAGTGAGCTTTATTCCCTCGTCGCTTCAGCAGCCTGTTTGTCCATTAATGCTCCATTAGGGAAATTAGTGCTGTAATTGGGGAGGCGAGAAGAGATCAGGAGACTAAAGTGAAGGAGACGTGACTGTGAGTCTTAAAGGGATGCTAGATGTGGTGTGAACTGAGGCCGAGGAGCTAACGATGTGAAAATGTTGCTTGATTTACTGTGAAAGCGATTGTGGAAATGGCAGGTTTCCCACATACAAGACCATTTTTAATACAGAAAAAATAACAAATGTTTGTCTAATCTGGCAACACTTTTTTGTAATTAGAACGTCTTGTTTTTAAATAAAAAATGTTATATCACTCCAGGTAATGTTGTATACAGTGTTATTTCAATACAGCATTCAAATAGGGCAGGATGCTACAAATGTACTTATGTGGGTCTATGCATTTATATGTGTTTTTCTTTTCTTTTCACGCGATTAAAATGTGTTGTATAACCTTTAATGATTATAACTGTTATGCTCAGTTAATGATCATCTCCTGCCAATAGTAAAGGTAATGATAAAATAATAAATAATTTAATTATAAAATTAATAATTTCTAAATGATGTTTGTATTCCGAATGGCAACAATTATTATCATTTTACTTCCTGTGAAATTGTAGCTGTGAAATTTCTGTTTAATTCGTTTACTGAACCGGTTCAGAATCCTGGTATTAACACAACTGTGTTGAGTGCAATGTACATCAGCGGTTATTATCTTACATTGGTAAGTTATTTGCATTCTAGTCTCTTGTTTTGGCCATATAATTAAAAAGATAATCTGCCTTTCTACAACTTTCTGTTGTGAAAATGAATTCTGTCCGTAAGTTTCAGGGGCTCAGATAATATGAGAATGCGCTTTCCATATCTAATGTAGCGAAATGCTTATATTGTTCAAATACCAAACAGTAAAATGTTTGTTGATAAGTATATTTCTTTGGCATTATTTGTGTTGACATGCACTAAATAACCATAAAAGATTTAAAAACTTTTGCATGCAAGTCAGTAGACTGGCTTCACAGGGAAAAACATTTTTGCATGGCTTTGCCAGGTTTCTCACAGGTGGTGGTATCAAAGAAGAGGTCGAGGTGGGGAAAATAACTATCTGTTCGGATTGGGTTTCCCATAAGCAGGGTTCCTAGGGCAGATCTTTAGGATAACTACAGGCAAACAACTGTTCTCATGATTTACACAAGACACTGAAGCAAATACATTTTTAAAAGAAAAACAACCCTCTAAAAACAAAAATCCAAAAAATGTGTTGAGTTCATCTACAGTGAGAAGTATTTATGCCTTATTATTAACACATAAGATATAAAGGCTCGTTATAGCTCATGTGTTAATACTTTATAAGACCTAAACTGGCCGCTGGTATGTTTTATAACAATCAATCAATACTTACAATAATTAATCATGAGTTAAAGTAGGAATATTAGTTTATAAAGCATTTGTTATAACACTGAGTAATTCTTACTATATCTCTGAACATAAAATGTAGGAATGTAATTTAAATTAGTTTAATAATCATTATTTCATGAATTATTTATTTTTTGCTTGGGTTGGCTTTTATAGTCTAAGAACATGCTTCAGGGGAAATTAAAACAAACTTCAGGAGCAAATGGATATTGCCACCCTTGTTTTGTGGTGAGATTGTTAGCTGGGAATGTGTGTTACCCTCATCAACACTTACAAAACACAGGATAGGTTGTTGCCACAAGTACATTGGAAACAAGAAGTACATTTGTTGGATTACAGAGCATGATGCTTTTATTCAAAACTTAAGATTTTTGATTGCAATATTCAATATATTCTATTGAAATAGATTTTACAATAATTAATTTTTTTTGTTGAAATTGAATGCTTAATTGTCCATAATGCAAAGAAAAAAATTTCTCAGAATTGTTAAAATCTGAACTACATATTTTTATTTCATGAAATCATAAAGTTTGTTTAAGATAGAATCAAGACTTATGCTTGGAAAGAAGTTAAAGCTTTTGGTAGAACCAGAGTTTGAGTACTAACTGCTGCGAGTTATTAGTGTGTGAAAGCCAGCTTCCTGCCAGACTAATTTCCCCAGGCACTTCCTGAACAAGACAACAGTAGTGTATTCCAAATGAATTACTGCCGCTCTTCCTTTGCTTGCTGGTGGCAAGATTAAAATAGTACATCTTGGGACACAGGTTTGTCCCGCCGCCCTCAAGCTCAACCGAAACCTCCAATCATAATGATTCATGCCCTGTTTTCTCTCGAAACAGTGCAGCATCCTGGCATTGTGAGGGTGGCCTGAGAGAAGCATGAGGAGCGTGGATTATGAGCTTTCACCGGGTGGTCGAGGAGATGTCCGTCACCATGGCAGAAAATGATTTCTGTTCATGACAGCTCATTTCCAGCCTGCTGTTTATTTTTACTTCTCAGTTTATACTTTTGACTAGGGATAATTTACTGCAGGTCAAGTCTCCTAAAGTTACTGACCCCCTTTCACCTGTCTTGTCCTGGAGACTTTTAACACCTTAGGTTTATCTTCTGAAAGCAGAAAGCTATTGATGAGACTGTAAAAGGATTAGTAGCAGAACAAGGGCTTCTATTCAAATCTGTCCAATGCCCAGCAGGACCTGGAGAGCCGAGTGGTGTGAAGTCAAATTGTTAGATAAGGATCCATTAAGACCCTCTGTAAAATAAAATACTAGACTTTATTAGAAAAATACGATCAGGTTTACATCAATTTTACTAAAATGTTGAGTTTACTTAAAGCAGCTAAAATTTGGTGAAATCGATTCATAATTCACAATTTTTCAGATTATTAATAAAATAAAATTTTACTCATAAATGTCATTGATCATGTACAATGAAGCACAATTCCCCCGTCCCAATTCACCTAAATCTTGCCGAAGCACATGGCCTGATGCCTTGAGCGATTAAGACCATTAATTTAATATTTATTAGTAAATTTTTGTTTTCTTGTTTCTTATTTATAATCATGATGTTTACATGAACACATCCTATTTCTTTACATAATAATCTTTCAGACATCACAAGCATCCTTCCTTTCTGTATCTAAAATGAAAAGGATGCTTACTAATAATTAATTAATTAATATTAAAAATAATATTTAGTTTCTTTTATGAACAAATTACGAATAAGCGGACTCGGACTCTAGAAATGATTATGTACTAAGAATTAGTATTTTAGAAAACGTCTAAAGATCATCTTAAAAAAGACCAATTTTTTCTATTCAATCTCTGTACAAAAGGATAACCATGATGAAAATTCATAAATTACCCCCAAATTGGAGCAGTTATCTAACATACAACAAACTAAAGAAATTAAAGTAGGCACACATGGGACAACTCTAGAAAGTTTTTCAAATTTATGGATAAGGAGAAATTAACAAATAAACAAGATATTTGTTCATTTTTTGATCAAAAAGATACATTATAGTTATACTAATCTGAATAATACAAATCAATGATGCTGATTGTCAAACTACTAGAAGATAGACTTGTTATCTGTCCTCAAAAGTAACTTTTTCAGCTTTTATGAAATATGGGTTTAAGTAAAAGTTATCTCTGCATAACCACATTGTATAACCTGACATTTAAAACTAAGAAAAATAGAAAATCCATCCCAGGAAGTTTATTTTTTCATTAACTCTTTCTTTAGCTTTTCAAGTCATAAAATTGCTGTTAACTGTTAAGTTAAATGAAATAAAGTTTTATAAAACCTTCGATTTCTAAAAAGTTGTTAATTTTGCTTTAAAAAGTAGACGCTTATGACTAGAAAGGATTGTTTCATGTTTAACATTCACGGTCGAGCGTATTGGAAAGCATCGACTGTTTAAATTTTGATATCACAACCAAAGCACTCGTAGCAACTATAGTAACGGTAAACACTGATTTGATTTAATTAAGTCAATTTTATCATTGACAGCTACATGTTTTTTTTTAAGTTGGAGATGGAGTTCATGAATGCCTTCAACTCCATCCCTTTGGGTGTAAAAGCATGCAACATAGCTGTTTTTCTTAGCATTTTTGCGAGTAAATAAACTTTAAACATTAGGCCATGATAGTGATCAGCCACCAATAGCTCACAAACTTCTTCCTCAACATCAGCCATCATCTTAAATAGAGGCATGCTAAACATAAGCGAGGTGTAAATCTCTCACGCCTCTTAAAAATCTTGAAGACTTGCTAACTTGTCAAAAACAATAAAAATTATACTATTTTTTTATTGACTTATTTTAATTTTTAGTCTACATTTACATTTATGCATTTGGCAGACGCTTTTGTCCAAAGCGACTTACATTAGGGAGAGACAATATACAATTAGTTACACCGTCAAAGTCTATCTCAGCTTCTCATAATAGAAATTGTATCAACTGATCAATAAACCAAAGCAGTGAGGAAGTAGAGGAAGAAGATAAAGACAGAGGAGGGAAAAAAGAAGGTAGTAGTGTTTTTTTTTTAATATATATATATAGTAGGTGTTCTCTGAAGAGAAGAGTTTTCAGTTGCTTTTTGAAAGCTGTTAGTGTTGCTGCTTTCCTGACTGGATCAGGGAGTTTGTTCCACCATCCAGGGACAGTGAAAGAGAAGGTTCTGCTGAGAGATCTTCTGCCCTTGTGGGATGGAACCACAAGTCGCTGTTACTTCTCTGAGCGCAGGCTTCTTGAAGGCATGTAGGAGCGTATGCGCTCATGGAGGTAGACAGGGGCTGATCTGGAGATAGTTTTGTATGCCAGCGTTAGCGATTTGAATTTAACCGGAG
This sequence comes from Danionella dracula, assembly GCA_900490495.1. NCBI lineage: Eukaryota > Metazoa > Chordata > Actinopteri > Cypriniformes > Danionidae > Danionella > Danionella dracula. The sequence continues at coordinate 4,736,616 of UELW01000039.1, read as the reverse complement.
CTGCAATGGGGAGCCAATGAAGAGTGATGAAGAGGGGAGTAACATGAGCTCGTTTCGGTTCCTTGAAGATAAGACGAGCTGCAGAGTTCTGGATCATCTGCAGAGGTTTGAGCATATTTAATGGAAGTCCTGCTAGGAGAGCGTTGCAGTAGTCCAGACGTGAGAGGACCAGAGCCTGAACCAGGAGTTGAGTTGCATGCTCAGTTAAGAAGGGCCTGATCTTTCGAATGTTGTGCAGTGCAAATCTACACGCTCGAGTTGTCTTTGTGATGTGGTCTTTGAAGGACAGCTGTTCATCCAAAATCAATCCAAGATTTCTGACTGTAGGAAAAAGGGGGACTGTAGAGGATTGCAGCTGGATGGTGAGGTCGTGATGCACAGAGTTATGAGCTGGGATTACCAAAAGTTCTGTCTTGGCCATGTTGAGCTGTAGGTGATGGTTCTTCATCCAAGTAGAGATGTCGTTCAGGCAGTCAGTTATGCGGGTAGTTACTGACAGGTCATCAGAGGGGAACGACAGATAGAGTTGAGTGTCATCAGCGTAGCAGTGGTAGGAGAATCCGTGTCTGAGGATGATAGGGCCCAGGGAGGTGGTGTAGATGGAGAAGAGAAGGGGGCCAAGGACTAAACCCTGGGGAACCCCGGTGAGTAGGTTATGAGTGTTTGAGACCTCACCCCTCCACCCAACACTGAAAGATCTACCAGTGAGATAGGACTCAAGCCAATCGAGTACAGTTCCAGTGATGCCCATCGCAGAAATAGTGGAGAGAAGGATCTGATGGTTGACTGTGTCGTATATTACTAACGAAGGATGTCGCTACATGTAGCCAGAGTACAGATGTCACCAGAAATGTACTTGTGTAAAAGTACATGTTTTTAAAAATACAGTGATATGTTTCAATAAAGTACAAGAGATACAAAAATACGAAAGGCCATTTGAAAAATATTTTGTTCCATGATAATACATGACCTTCGGCAAATGAAATTCGGGTGGGTGACAACACTGGGCCTCACGGGATTGCATTCAACCTGCTACAAACTATTCTGCTAATTTTTATGGCCATGGCTCTCCTTCTTCTACCATCCGTTCTCCTCCCCTACCACCTCCTCCGACACTTATGTAATATTAAGGGTTATGATTTTTCATTTATTTTATTCTGTTTTAATTGTTTTACTATTGTTTATAAGATTTACATTGTGTGATTTCAAGGATTGAAGAATATAACTTTATTTTTCTCTGGTTTTTCATGTTATTTTCAATTTAGTGTTGTTTCTGTGTGGCTTGGAACAAATTAGGCATTTTATATGTAAAATTTGCTTCAACATGTGAAAAATTCAGCATACGATAGCCACTCTAGAATGGATTAATTTCATACCTTGAGATATCGCTGTACTCAAATAGAACTAGTTACCCTAAAAATGTACTCAAGAAAATGTAGGCTCTTACTACAGTCTCCATCTGCTGTTTGTGAATGCAAGCGTAAATGATAGTTACCTCCTCTGTAAAAGCCCTCTGTATCATAATTCTTGTATGTGCACATCTGTTCCTAATCTGTCAGGTTTTCTATGTTCTTTGACTCATGCATCTGCCCATGCTCCTTGTATCCGTGTTTTTCATTAGCTCCAGTGTTGTTTGCTTTGTGATTTTCTGTAAATAAATCCAAGTTCCAGTCTTGTCACCTCCCACATCTCAGTTTGTTACAGGAAATTAGTTTCCAAACAGAACTACAATGAAACGAGCGAAGAACATTCATTAATCTCGAGAACTACAAAGAAACAGCTACAAGCTATTCTGTTTTTTCTTCAGAGGAACGTTTGTGGAATGGACAGACTCCATGATGGTAATATTTATCCTGGAAGAGTGTTTTTCTGTGTTTTCTTTCTTTCTTTACTCCACGTTTGGCTCGAGCCTTTATTCAGTGCAGGTTATGGGAAATGCTCACAAGGCTCCAAATTGCTGACTCTGAGTAATGTTTGTAACACTGAAAGGGGGTGTTTGGGAAAGGCCATGCCACTTTTATTCCATTAGATGATGACAAAAGGGATTATGTGTTAAGAGGATGGCCACTAGAAGGAGATCAGCCATTAGACCCTTTTCACTTTTAGCGTTCAGTTTGCTGATTCTGTGAAATACTATTAGCGCGCTTGGTGGAAAACACTCAACAAAAGAGCCCTGGCAAAATCTCACTGAGGGCAAACGTGTTTGAATTAGGGGTGCGAATAGGGAGATTATTCCACATGTGTCCTTTCATAAGATAGATTAGTTTTTCTGAAGTCAAAGGTAACGAGCCAAAAAAATATTTGATTTCAGCTTTATCACAACCATTAACAAATGTATGTCTACGGCTGCTATGATTATTGGTCTGCATCTGTGGGATTCAAATTTAACATTTTAAAAAAGACTTGCCTTTTTAGACCAAGAGCACTGAGTTTCTCCTGCTGATTGTCAACAACTTTATTTTAGAACCGGCCAGGTCTGTTTGACCAAGCTCTCCTGAAGCATTTTTGAAAAATGCCTTCTCCCACAACTAATTTCCAGAGTATTTTTTAATCATGAGCATCAACCCCTCGCACTTCACATTCTTACTCTATTTGTCTATTTCCTTCAATATTTTGATGTAATATGTTTCTGTGGATTGTTGTGACTTTAGGGTTGTATCTTAAATTTTTTTTATTTGCCAAACTATAGTAATCAGTAAAACATGGTTTCTCAAATGAGTGGGCCATGGCAGACTTAAAAGAAATAAAACTCTCACATTTGGGAATTTTAGGCAGTGACAACTATTGGAAAGAACAATACAAAACCATTAAATGTTGGCTAATGAATCTCTTGATAATCAATGAAAATATCAGGGAGGTCAGTGAAATTTGTGGAATTAGTTTCTTGAAGAATAACTTGTTTATCTGCATCAGCGAGGATAAAAAAGCCAGCTCATGTGAATAACATCAGATCGATCAAATCAAGTTCATCGTAGTTTGGAGTTATTTCTGAACTTTGCGAAGATTTGCAAAATACATTAAGTAATCTGTTACCTCCAAAATGTGTCAAGATCGTATGTTACTCACTAACATGACAAAAACCATTGGAAGTATACAGCAGGGGGAATACAACAGAAAGACAGAATGCACAAAGAGAAAGGCTCAAGAAGGACAACTAGTGACACATACAGAGTGTTGGGAAAACAACTTAAACATAAGGAGTGGAATGCAGAGATTGGATAACACAAGGCCAGTTCTGACAGGTATAAGAAGAAATACAACGTAAATACAAAAAGGGTATAAACACAATGACAGGATGCAAATATGATGAGCGCTAAGGTAAACAAACAGAACTGGTAACATAGAGTGCACACTAAAAATATGTTTTTTAGCATTAGCTAGACCAATAGCTGCGGAGCAATAATCCAACCAATACCATTAACAAAAACACACTTTTTGCTTCTTTCTACAGAACTGTTTCACTTGGATTGTTTGTTTTCATTTATCACAGCACATCTGAAGATGGCTGTGATCCCAGATGTGCCATGCTCTTGTGATAGAATAAGTCAATCCCCATAAAAGCAATTGTAAGGTTATTATCTTCTTAAGGTCCAATTCACAGTATGTAGCACTTAAGGGAAAGAGAGCTGCAGACTAATCTCATAGTAGGTATTCTGCGTCATCAGATTTACCTTTTTGTCAGCCACCGTGAATGTCACTGAGGCTTTCACCCCTGAAAAATATTGTAATAGCTGGAGAGTTTTGCCAAACATTGTGTGGTTGGTGTTTAAAGAAAATGAAAAAATTAAAAATGCATTTCTTTATTGTTTCTTTGATTATTGTTTATTTTGTTAACTTGTTATTTTTTTTAATTTATAGATAATGTCTGAATTATATATTTTGTTTCTTGTTAGTATTTACAGATAAGGTCTGAATTATACCAGTTTAGTTTGTTGAAACTATTTTATTTCAATGTTATGGTTAAAGAGCTAAAAATATTTTTAAAAATTGATATATGGAATAAAAGTGTAAATGGAAGGAAAGACTGTAAAATTAATGCTAGATCTTCTGACTCAGATGACAAAGATTAGTTGAAATGCAGCTATTTTTGCAATCCTGAGATTTTTAAACAATATTTATTTAGGTTGATTTAATCACTATTTGAGTGTTATTAAAATTGAAACTAAACCAAAACACGGATTAGCCAGCTCTCCTCAATGATTAAAGTTGTACACACTATCGGAATGCTTGTTGAAACAAAGCTTCTATTGCTACATAAAGCATTTCAAGTGTTAGGCAAACAAGAAAAACATTTGGTGATAGCTCTCATCAACCGCACATTGCAAAAAGAGAGGTGTTAAAAATCACACATGTTGTACCTGATCACACTCGCTACACGTGTTAGATTTATTATGTTTAAAAAGTAAGTAAAATATAAGTGTTCACAGGATAAAAATCTTCTTAGACTTGTTGAAGATAACACTGGCTTTCATCCATTTTTATTTTTTATTCATTGTCCCACACTATATTAATGCATTCGGTGTTGTTGGTTTTTCTATCCTGGTGAGCAAGAGGTAAAATTTCACATTTTTACTGTTCATCATCAACTGACAGCATCAAATCAAGTACAAGTCAATTTGAGATTACTGTAACAAATTTTCCCTTCAAAAAAATCACACGGCACAGAGACGGTGTAACTCAATGTAAAATTTCTATGCATGGCACTACACTGTCTGTGTGTCGCATGACTTTTTTGAAGGGAAAATTTGTGCAATTCAACTCAAATTGTGTAGTGCAGGAATCTAACACATGTGGCTAGTGTGATCAGGGACAACATGTGTAATTTTTTAACACATCCCTTTTTGCTGTGCACTTTCATGAAAAAAAAACACTATTCGAAAAAGGGTAGGAGGATTATTCTTTCCCCCAAAAGAATGTTCAATATTCCTTCATAGAATGTGCTCTTTTTTCAAGCTCTAATAGATTGGTTTCCTAAATGTTATTAACCTTCATCTTTTTGTTAGCTTTCTGTTAACATATCTTATATGATTTGGTCTGTTGCTTCCGTATTAATGAAACTGTTGGTTTTAATAATTTTGGTGTGGGCCTCTGGGCCTTTTTAGTCAGTATAACTAGTCAAATGGTCACTCAAATGTGTTTTTTTTATTTTCCTTTAAAGAAAAACAGCTAATCATTAACATAATCAACTGAAAAGTGACTTTTTTTAGTTCAAATAAAAATAGTCTGTTGCATGTAAAATCCCCAACTATCCTATACCAGCTTCTTTATCTTTATCATTTTAATGTTCCTTAAAAATGTTATGTTCTCTAATGTGCTGTTTTAATTTAACAAGCTGTTCCTGTACTGGTAACCCTGTGTTCCTCTAAGAGCCAGCCATCACAGGGCCTTTTATAGACGATGGATGTCAGAAGTGTCAGACTAAATAAACCCAGGGCAGCGCTGCTTATTTGTCCAGCGTTAACAGGCGCGCAAAACCCCAAAGAGCCACCAAAGAGCCGGGCTGCCACCCAACAAGCAGGTAAGCATGGGAGAAGGCCAATTCCCACACACAGAAGAATTCACTGGTAAAATATACACCGGACGAACACACACCCGCGCTACTGCGAATGAAACAAGGCCTCTGAGTGGACCAGCGCGTATTGATCTTTGAACATAGGATTATACAGTCTGGCTTTACCCGCTTTAATTCCCTCACAAAATAGATAGACTGACTTTGGCTCTATATATATATCTGGATCAATGCAAATGTACTTATGCCCCTGTGGTTCAATTTTAAACGAATTCCATTAGCCATAAGTAAAAGTTTTCTAAGGTAATGTGATTAAGGTCTCGCTCACCAACAGACTTTCCACTCTGCACGCGGTGAGACGTTTCTCTTTTTTCCCGCGTGCGCCAGCAGCAATAATCTTCTGTGCGACGCTCCTGTGATGGTGGCAGAAAAGCCACCTGTCTCCTCTCCTTTTGCTAAAACACTGCACCACTCTGTCGCTTTTGTGTCGTCTTCACTTACTCTCCTGTGAGACTTACCTGTGACATCATCTAATAAAATGCGACCCTCTCTCCTTGGGTAAAAACAAGAGTTCATGATTAGATTTGTAGCACGATTTAGAGGTCAGCTGGCATCTTTGTCTCCATCTTGAACGCTGAGCCTCAGTGAAGTGTGCTGCTTCGTGTCTTCAGAAGCTTTTTCGGGTGTGAGACTTTCTTAAATATTTTTAAATTATTGAAATGTGTTCTTTGTCTTTTTAAAATCTTCGATTATGATTTTTTTTATTGCCAAATTCATAAATTATGTCCCTGGCTTGGGTTATATATACAGTACAGACCAAAAGTTTGGAATCACCTTCTCATTCAAACCATTTTCTTTATTTTCATGATTATGAATATTCAAAATGGTAGATTCACACTGAAGGCATCAAAACTATGAATTAACACATGTGACATTGTATACACAACAAAAAAAAATTGTGAAACAGCTGAAAATATGATATTCTAGTTTCTTCAAATTAGCCACCTTTTGCTTTAATTACGCTTTGCACACTTTTCCCGTTCTTTTGATGATCTTGAAGAGGTAGTCTCCTGAAATGGTCTTCACTTCACAGGTGAGCCCTTTCAGGTTTAATACGTGGGATTTCTTACCTTGTAAATGTGGTCGGGACCATCAGTTGTGTTGTGCAGAAGTCAGGTAGATATAGATTTGTATTATGGCAAGAAAAATGCAGCTAAGTGGCCATCATTATTTTAAGAAATGAAGATCAGTCAGTCATGTCACACACTATAATCATGCATCGTGTATTGTTTGTTGTCATTCAATTGTAAAGTTGTCATTAAATAAAATATTCTATTGTTAGTTATGCTATACCTGTGAACTCTGAAAAATCCCCAAAACAAGTAAAACTGAGTAAAATAGGAGCTAAATATTGAAATACTATTATTAATATTATTACAATAAATATTGACAGGTATGTTGATTTGAAATGATTTCCATCACAGTTGTTTGATTTGACATAATTTCCATAACTTGGGAAAGTATAATTATATTGCAAATAAATTACCTTATTTGATTATAGGAATAAACGTTGGTATTATTAAAGACATACTTTAATACAACCATGCTCCCTCTCTGTGGTAATTTGATACTTTCAGTCTGCTGTCAACAATGCAGATTCATCCCTGCTTTGGTCTCCAGTCTTCACTGGACTGACTGAGACATGAATCCGCCCAGAGGACACCACAACGCCTGCAGCCCTCTCCAATAACTTTCCTCTCCCACACTTCCCGTGAGGTGGGGCGAGGTGGGGGAACTAGAATCATCTCTCAGACCTTCCGATTCTCTGGCTTTACATCTTTTGGGAAGACATGCTCATTTGAAATTCCTTGCTGTCACTATCACTTGCTCTTTTGTAATGCACATCCTCACTATATACCGCCCACATGGAGAACAGCTCGCCTCATTTCTGGAGGAGCTTGATGGCTTGCTCTCCTCTTTTTCTGAGGATGATTTCAGCCCACTCATTGTGTTTGGAGACTAAACCATAAGCTACTGATTTCTACTCCTCCTTTGACATGACTCTTGTCGCCACCACAGCCACACACAAATCAGGAAATCAGCTAGATCTCATTTACACACACAGCTTCTCTCCTGATCATCTCACAGTTTCTCCTCTGCACACATGCTTGTCTTCATTCACTTCACTCATAGAAGATCAGGTGTCCAAACTGTATTGTGTATTGTGTCTCTCCACGTCTTCCACCGTAGTCACAGTGAACCCAAGCTCTACATACGCGTCATATTTCCTCGTCTTTGCTTTCGGGAGACTTTTGTTTGTCTCATTATCTCATTCTCTCTCCGCCTTTCTTCTACTCTTCGTGTCTACTCTTCATACTCTGACAATGAGAGCGTCACTGCCCCCTAAAGTAGTGGAGTGGTATTGCACCACTCGAGAACAGTAAAAAAAGTTAGAAAAATAAAAAAGCATGTTCCCCGAGGTCAAACGCGCCCCCCTTGATGGAGCCTCGCGCCCCCAACTATTTGAGAACCACTGCTATAGTTGAACATTTATGAGCGAACTGAGATAGACTTTGACTGTGTAACAAATTGCATATTGTATGTTAATGTTTTTACTATCAATGTATGTTTAGCCTTTATCATTTTTTAGTTGATATTTATAGATTGCCATTTAATGCACTTTTTTTAAAGTACAGGAATCTTTAGATGAATAGTGTTTGTTTTTTGTACGTAGTTCAAATAACATTTACACATATTTTATAGAAACCCCCCCCCCCTCTCTCTCTGTCTCTCTCTCTCAAAAAATTCACATACCTGTCAGGTATGAAGATCAAACCATCGGAAAGCCTCAGTCCTGACCCTCATATATAGAGAAATGAAGATGAGGATGATAAATAATATAACTAAGGTCTCACTCACACACAAGCTCATTGTCATCACTAAAGAACCAGGACACAGTAAAAATTTGCTGACAAGGAACATTGTGCAGAGAGGATAAATGTGAAGATGGATTTAAGTCATTAGGCTCAAGCTAATCAAATCACTTTTGGCAATTCATAGCTCCTCGAGCCTGCTTGAGTGATGCAGACAATTGAAAATAATTTTCTCTCAGCTGCAAACCCATGCCAGATTGTTAAAAGCAATGAAGAATAATTAGCTTTTTTTTTCTGAATTAATCCACACCGTTTTCCTTCCTTTGACAGACAGCTCAACCCCTTCTTCATATAACGCATCCCTTTCCTACATCAAAGCAGCATAAGTTATACATGTGCTTTTTACTGCTGAATATTTATTTTATGTTTTAACAGGCATTGTTTTAAATAGTTCATCTCATCAGCAGTAAAGAAACAGTGTTATTTTTCAATATAAAATAAACAAATAACAAATATTTTTTAATCCCAGTACATGCCATTTTCCAACAGACGTTAAAGTAAAAAGGAAAAAAAAAAAATATTCTGTGATTGTGTTAGATTGATTTCTTAATTTCAATTTAATTACACAACACAAATAATGATTCTGATGCATCCTTGAGACACTTTGGATGCCATTGGGCCATTTAATGGTAATTATTAATTGTTGACATCACTGTTCTTATGGTTCAGTAGGTGTCTACCCCACCTACTGAGAACCCTGAGTAGGTACAAAAGTTTCTCGTCATCCAAATCAACACAACATAGACCCCCTCTATAAGCGATGTTCCATTCTCATGACTGAATCATTTATTTGCTTGGCAAAAAAACCTGTTCATTCTCAATGGGTCAAAAAGCTAGACTCAAGGAAACATTTGGTTAAAACTAATGTGTCCCAATCTAATAAAAGCATGTAGTTAAAAAATTGAGGGTTTTATGTGCAAATAACAAAGACAAACATTCTTATAATATAGTATAATATAATATAATATAATATAATATAATATAATATAATATAATATAATATAATATAATATAATATAATATAATATAATATAATATAATATAATATAATATAATATAATATAATATAATATAATATAATATAATATAATATAATACAAAACAGTATAACACAACACAATATAATATTGAGAGCTTTAAAATGTGCAACCCAGCACACACACCTCTAGCTGAATCACATCTCTAACAACAGTTGATCATGTGACACTGATCCCAGCATTCTGAAACATCAAAAAAGCAGAAACGTTTTTTGGCTAACCCATAGGGATTTAATTCTTTGTTATGAACTAAAACCAAACTGACCTCTGTCTTCTTATGAGGAAGCTCAACAGTTCCATCACTCGCGTCTCTATAAAAACCCTTTGATAAACTGTAAACAATATAAAATCACACGAGAATTAATGACACGAGATTGGAATTATTTTATTTATTTATTTTTTATGAATAAAGTCTTTCAGTTTGGTCTGCGGCTCCAGGTCTGTATGGGAAAACTACTGGGACCGGATCTGGAACATGATCCACCTGTTAGTGACTGTCAGTGATCTTTCCACTAGCTACGAATTCATACTAATTAATTTCATTAAGTCACTAAATCTGTCCTTTTCAAACCCAAAAACTGCAAATCTGCTTGGAAATCATAAAAATGTTTAGTTGAAACTCTTAACTGTAAACTCTTAAACTGTTACAAGTATAGTTACAAGTTATTCCTCTCCATGTAGTTTGTGGATTTTTAATGCTTTAAATAATGTCGCGCACAGATTCTACAATACAAAAAAAAATGTATAAAAAACTTTTCATAAAGATTTTTTATGACGGCAGATTAAAGTAAATAATAAAATTTTTCAGAACCTAAAAAACAAGTATAGTGTAACAGGGTTTAACTTTTTCGCATTAGAGATGAAAATTCCTTGTAAAACAACAATGTTTATAAGTCAATATCGATTGTTGAATAATTTAAACACTAAGAACTGAATAAGTAATTTCTTATGCTTACATAGTACATGATATTATCTCCTATTTTATAGATATAGCGCTTTTGTATTTCGTATTTTGTAATGTATTTATACTGAGACAAAAATACGTTGGGGCTTTCTTAAAAATGTTTTTCTTTGTGTTGCTTTACCAAATATTAAATTATTTTGGTTTTTAAAACCATAAAATGATCTCTACTGTGTTTCAATTCAACAATTGAAGTTCATATCAGTTCGGGTGTCTCTCATAATCAGTTTATAGTCTTTTTTTGCTATTGACTTTTACTTTGTCATGATACTTTGTTAATTTTTTAATTGCAATCACTATGACCAGAAGAAACCGACAATAAATTCTTCAACTTTCATATGTTTTACACTGTTCTCGTTGATCCCAGTGTCTGGGTGGGGTGTGAGAAGTATCTTCAGCCAGAATCTCTGGCTCTTCAGCTGCATCTCTGTTTATTTGAGCCATCCCTCTCCTAACATATACTTTTGTCCAGCTCCTGCATCCCTGTAGCTTTTGGCGACGTACCATATTTCCTTTTTTAACAAACACAAATGTGTCCCGGCCAGAGATAGAATTAGCAGCGGTGCAAAAACCCTCTCCGCACACCACATCCAAATATGAGGCGAGCTGCTGGAGCTTTGTGTGGGTCAAGATGGGGATGTTTCTGAGAAAGCCAATGCAGAGGTTGAGGTCAAGCTGCGCCTGTTTGTTTCTCTTCGCTGTGAGAGTGTGTGTGCTGGGGTCATGACAGATATACTGTGTGTTTCTGTGAGCTGGAGCTGGTCTTGTTCTCTGTTTGTGGGGTTCAGATCAGTGCATGTGTTTGTCAGCACGGTGCGCTTAAGCATCTGAGTTTACACCTAAGGTGGAATGAGTGTTATTTTTTCCTTATTGCTCATGACTTTAACAGTCTCTGTGAAATGCTGCCATTAAATGATTCCAGTGTTATAATTTATGTGAACCTCAAAAGTTAGATGACTGCTGACTGCTAAATATACGGAGAAACAAGCTGATACTTTTATTAACACTTAACGGAAAAATGTTAACACATTTTTAGCACTTTTACAGACTTAGTCCAGGGATAAATTGAGGAATATATAGTAGCTAGTTTATTTGAATTCATATTAATATATTAGAATTTGTTGTTAGAGGGGTGCCTATATATACATGTAAAAGTCTTGCTCTCTGGTATAGTGGCAAAGGAGCAGAATATGTAATCCACAGCTGCACATCAAGGGAGCTGAGGTTCGGATTCTGGACATATGGTCTTTACCTGACCTTGATCTCCTTAACTCCCCTGTTTTGTTTCATGTGTGAATACGTACAATTCATATAAAATGTTATAGATTATACATCGAAAAAACTAAAAGACACCCTGCAACTCATGACTGCTGAAAAGAAGCAGGTTTAAACCTGGTTAGTACCTGGATGGTAGACCTCAAGGAAAAACTAGGTTGTCGTTGGAAGAAGTCCTAGTGACGCCACCAGGGGGTGCTCACTTTATGGCTTTTGTGGGTCCTTTCACCCCATTGCAGTGTTAAAGATACTCTATTGTAAGGAGCACAGTCCTTCAGATGAGATGTTAAACTGAGGTCCTAACATTCTGTTTTCATTAAAAATTCCAGGTCTACCCCATGCAGCATTCCTGACCAAATGTACTAACTCTGAATAATTCTTGTGCTCTAATTGGCTACATTCCTCTGATTGGCTTCCTATGTCTCTTGACCACCGTTGGCCAGTATGTGTTGAGTGTTTGATGCAGAAGGGAAACCTTTACATGATCCAGATGGATGCTGCACACTGGAGATGGATTCAGAGACAGATCCTTCACAATAGTGCTTTGAAGGTCTAAAAAGCATTATATCTTCTAATGTAACTTTTTTCCCACACAAACACATGAGCTATCATTGTAAAGATCAGGTTGTCTAATATTGAGCACACCAGGACTTAGTAGGGTAGCTCAATTGAGTCAAATTATATAGAACATAAATGGATATCCTCTCATATAAATGCCATTAATTGATACAAATAATGAATGCCATTAATTATTAAAAATAACCCACAAATGACCACAGAAGTAAATATACACCTTTGTTTTTTGGGCACTGAATATGGTTGGTTCTAAATAGCACTTTTAGAGGTTGGTTCGAAAGGGCACCAAATTGGAATGTAGAAAGGGTGTCAATCTTTTTCCAGAGCGACAAATGATCGCGCATTTGTCAGTTGTGGTCCGGTGGATAAGGAGTTCGACTTGAGATCTGAAGGTCCCCAGATCCACCGAGTTGAAGTTGGTGTGAGCGATGAAACACTTCCTCTCCCATCATCAAAAACCACAGCTGTGGCGCCCTTGAGCAAGGCACCAGTTCCCCCGACTGCTCCCCGGGCGCCGGAGCCATGGCTGCCCACTGCTCCGGGTGTGTGTTCATGGTGTGTTTGTTCACTGCAGTGTGTGCACACTGGATGGGTTAAATGCAGAGCACAAATTCCAGATATGGGTTACTCCATATCTGGCCGACTGGTCACTTTCAATAATGTTGCATATAATGCCCCCTTAAACCCTCATATGAATCCCTTTTCTACTCTATTGTGGCTTTGAAACAATAAAACCTAAAACTAAAAAGCCTCAGTTGTCAGTGCTTTTAATTGTGTAATTGAAGCAATCTATCTATTCAGAAAAATCAAGTACTTTCTGATAACTATCAGTTCTGTTAATTATGTGTCAATGTTAAGACAAGGATCCGCATCCCTTTGTTCCCTCTGTTAAAAAGTAACCTTTGTTACTTTTAAAAAGTAACCTTTGTTATTAGCTGGAAAAGATAGAGGCCGTGAGACAGACAGTTTTTCAGGCTCTCATATGAACAGGGTTGCCAGATAAATGAGTGTGGTGAATTTATACACAGGGAAACAGCCAGTGTTCCGGGAACAACTCTAATCTCTTTCTCTTCATCATTGCTCCCGAATGACAGCGTTTAGCATCCCATCGCTCCCCTTCGAAGGGGCTCGGGACTCCTCTGCTCATAATCTCTGTGTCTCGTATGGCGAAACTAAATAAAGATGTTTAGTGACAGGCTAATGAACAAATGGGGGCTCTTGATTTAACCTTGATGAATGGTCCGGCCAGGTGTTTTCAATAACGACAATAAGCACTGCAAGCCACAGGCCCACTGATCCCGCTATAATGCATTATTAGACCATTAGAGGCTGGCCAAGGAGACCACTTACCCCCAGCCCTATCAATAATGCTGTGTCCAAGTCTACATTTAGGCCTAGGGAATTAGTCATACTGATATTCTATTTAATAAAAAATCACGAGAAGACGCATAAAGAATCTCATTACATTTTAACAGGGTTACAGTAACCCGGGAGGGACTGCGGGTTTAATTTTCATAAGAGCATCCATTCTTCAATTATGTCAAGCAGAGAAAATGTAAATGGCAAATGGAATGCTAACAATATCTCTACAAGCGCATTGGCAGATAGAAGCTAGGGCTTTGTACCGAGTGGAGGGGATCTTGCGTGCGTCTGCATTTGGACTCAGAACATAGAAGTGCACAGTTTCTCTGCTTGCGGCACAGTAATGCTTTCATTGGTTGTGCTGGACTGATTTAAGTGTTTGCCAGTGTCAGCACATGAGAGTGAGAGGTGTCAGTCTGCTGGGTCTCTCTCTCTCACTCTCTCTCTCTCTCACTCTCTCTCACTCGCTCTTTCTTTGGCGCAGTATTGGCATGTGGCTCTCAGCGCCCACTGCTGTGGGGCCTCTGTAATAATAAAGTGCTAATTGAAAGAGCTCTCGGAGCGTTTCTGTCCTGTTAGCAGGAGGCAAGCTGCTGAAAGATGACTGCAGTGCTGAAAGAGACCATTAAGCCACAGCTCTACCTGCGCCGAGTGTTAATACAAACCTGAGATCACACTTTCACACTTTTTATGTATAAGCACAGAGTTAAGAGTCTTTTGTGTGAGGTTTGTATGCCCAGTTTGAGCAGAGGTTGTCTTGCAGAAGTTTTTAGAAGAATGATTGAAAAACTATAGCAAGTTCTTAGATCCCACTTGATGCTTGAGAGATTTTCAAGGAAACTTTTAGAACCAACATCACTTCTCTCCAAACTCCTTTTTGTTTTTAATATTTAACTTAAAAAACTTATTTTTGCTTCTGAGCAGTACAGGATTCTCTGTTGTGTGAAACATTGTTGTAACACATTCTAAACAGCTTTTTTTGGTATTTTAATAAAGCAGTGATGCATTGTACCTTTCATACACATGTTGTGTAAACAACCACTAAAATTCCAAAAAAAATTGGAAGAAGAGGTTAAGGTCAATATAAGAAAGACTTGTAAAATTGGACGAGATTTTTTTTTCTTGTTCTAATGAGAAAGGTTTTCAACCAGTGCACAGCAAGAGACACAATGACTTAAATTTTTCAAATTTTTTAAGCTTGGGTAAATATACTGTACAATCGCATTAACCCTCCTACAGGTCAAAAACACTTTTTTTTTCAATTATTAGTTGAGAAAAAAAATACATTTATTAAATGTTCAGACCAAGACCGGACCTTGCATGGTTAGTGAGCGAAGTCAATGGGTATGGGTGATATGGTATCTGTCGAAACTGTTACTTGGTGCAAATAGTGTGATGTAATGTGAATCATCATAAACATTGAGGAAGTTCATGTTTTTGTATTTTCAGGCCAAGTGCCAATCTGTTGCTTTCCCTCTCGATGCATAACAGGAAGTGACTAAACTGTAGTTCCATTAGCGGCCACTTGAGGCTGACTCCAGAAGTCTTCAGGTTCTTATTCACTCTAATGTTCAAACTGACCAAATTTGTAGCAAAAAATGTTTCCTCCCAAGCTTAATTATGCTTGTTGATTGAAATTGCTAGTTTTGACCTTTATGAACAATCTGAGGGGGTGCATTATGTTTAAATTGGTTTGTTTCTGATATATTAAAATGTAATTCTTAAGCCAGTCAGAAGTCTTCATCACGCCCATGTCCGGTCTCAGTGGCTGTTTTCTGCTGCATCTCGTTTACTTTGAGGCTCCTTTAACTTCGCCAGAAACCTATGAGTGACATCCCGACCACTACAGAGAACAATGGCAGAGAGTTAATCTGTGGGAAAAAAGATTCAAACGGGGAAAAAATTGTTTATGTCAGCACTTTATGTTCTAGGAATATCTGCTTCTGTGCAATTTAACTGCTTTAAAATTCTGATATATGTAAAATTTCTTAATGTCTATGCAATATATAATATATTTATTAAAATAAAATATAATATCTATGGAAGTAAAATGTGCATCATTGGTACAGATTCTTGATACAAATCAGTTTATAAAGATAAGAGGACTGCTTTAATATATTTTTGAAAAAAAAGAAATTGCATTTTTAATACTAAAACGTTTGGTTAAACAAGATTAGTTTTTTTAAAGGAAATTATTAATTATATCATATAGTATATTAATATGCATTATAATAATAATACAGCACTTTCAAATGTTTACATGAGCTGATTGATAGATCACACTAAAATCATACTACTAGATCATACTACTTAAAAGTATTAGGTTTCTGTCATTATTTGCAGCTTATTACTAATGCCACATGGACGTCACAGTGGCGCAATGGGTAGCACGGTCGTCTCACAAGGTTGCTGGTTCGTGCCTCGGCTGGGTCAGTTAGCATTTCTGTATGGAGTTTCCATACTCCCTGTGATCACGTGGGTTTGCACCGGCTGCTCCGATTTCCCCCACAAAGTCGAAAAAAATGTGGTATAAGTAAATTGGGTGAGCAACATTGTCCATAGAGTATGAGTGTGAGTGAATGTTTCCCGGTGATAGGTTGCGGCTGGAAGGGCATCCGCCACATGCCAGTTGATGGTTCATTCTGCTGTGGTAACCCTGAAAGGGAAAAAGCAGACAAAGATAATGTATGGATTCTAATGCCCCTGTCCTTTAAATGCAAACACTCTGACATATATATACTTACTTTATTCATTTATTATTGTCATTATTACTTAACTTTTTTGCGCATAGATGAATAACTGCGTGTATGTATGTATATGTATGTATATTTATATTTGTATACATATGTGTAGATGCAGACTGTGCAAACTGCTTTCCCCCACAATTACCTCTCACCTTCTCTTTCCCCCTCAAAAACTTCCCTCCCTCTCTTTCCCTCTCAATTACTTCTCTCCTCTTGACCCTTTTTTTAACACCATTCTGTCCTGATGTATGTTTATATGATTGATTAATGTAATTATTGTGATGAATACGAAATAAATAAATAATCAATAAAATAAATTCATAGCTTCTATCCAGAGGAATACTCATTGTATAATATCTTCATTTCCCTGGAAAGAGCAAAACTGACCAACTCATATGAAGCACCTCCCTTCTCATGGGGCTGCTTTGAAGTAGGACAGGACAGGTTTAAAAAAAAAAAACACTCTGACACACTGTTCCTGTGTGTTTTATGATCCCTGTGTGCCTCCTCAAGGCCTGATTTTAAGTTATCAGTGAACAAACAACAGCCCCTAGCATTATGATATCTGCTGCTGAATGTCTGTAAATGTGTTTTGTCACTAAAACAACTTGGACCGAACATGCAAGAACCCTGAACATTTTTAGAAGAATTGTTTTAACTATTGGCTCCTTTTCTGATTTAATTTGTAGGCTTATCACACAAAAAGTTACAAATAATCATTTTTATTGAACTTACATTTAAATAAACAAAGCAGAAGTTTCTGGGGTTTCAAGAGCCTTCAACCCTAGAGCCTTCAGCACTTGCCCCGTCTGGGCCCCTGCGAGTACAAAACAAGCGACTGTGTGCCATCCAGCCAAGCAGAAAGCTCATAATCTTTTAATACGCTCGAGGAAGGAAAGATTAAAACATTTGGGTGTTGACAAGTGTCACAGAGTCTCCTCTGGTGTGCAAAGCATTCAAAATCAGGGCTCGGAGATCATCCCAGGCCCTCCACTTTAATTAAAGTAATTGGCTTTTCTCATTTCACCCCATGGATGATCAGGTGTATCTTTGAATAAGCGGCTTAGAACAGAAATATTTGACTGAATGTACATTCCTGCACAGTCAAAAGCATACCCATCTTGCATTTGTGAGACTCACTAATACACAAAAATCTCAGCAAGTCTGTTTTTCAGCTCAACATTGCCCACTCATAAAGTAAAAAATAATTCAAATGATACATTATATAATTAATCACAATAAACTGTACAAAAGTTATATTGTATTTAAAAAAATGTCAATTTGCATAATTTACAGTTTGCAGACTTGCTATTTCCAACATCAGCTGGTAATTTTGTACTGGTTATTTTAGTTGGTCAGTGTAAAAGGTAAAGCTTAATTTTTTTTTACAATACATGGATAAATAACAAGCTCCAATACCGTACATGTTCCGTTAATGGCTGTGCTTGTCAACATGTTTAATTCACAGTCACAAACTATTTTTTCTTTAGTTACAGTATGTGTAATGCATTATGTGTTTAATTAAACCTGTAAGTTTAGCTGTGTTTCAAGCACAGTTCAGTCAAACCAAGTTCAAGTTTTGAGTTCACTCCCTCTCTCTTATCTCTCTCCACCTACTGTCCCATCTAAAAAAAGGCAAAATTGTCTGAAAATGACCATTAAATGTATTGCAAGATTGAATAGGATGTAATAGATTTACCATAAAATGAATACAAATTCAGTAAAAATGACAGAAATTTAAGTTTTTTATATTAAAGAAATATACAATTTTAAATTAAATAAAAATTAAATAAGTACCAGTAATTGTCTGCCAGTAGTGTCTACAGTGATTTTTTAGATACTATTTACTGTGTATTGTTTAACTGATACAAAGGTACCATGGTCTGAAGAAGAAAAAAAAAAGTAAATAACATATGAATCATAAATAAATGCCTATTCTGTAAAATTACAGATTTTTCTTTTATTTAAAGAAATTTAAGTTTCAAAATAGAGGAAAAAACTCATTACATGTCCCACTAATTATCTTCCTGTATGTGCTTTTTACCAGAACTCTTTTTACTTTTTGTTGTAATGCGCCGGATGGGCATAAACCCAGTTTCACACCATATTATGTGACCCCTTTTAATCAATAAGATTTTTTTATAGTATGATCGTGGCTTTAGAAAATAAAAAACAACTAAGACAAATACATTGTGTTGGTCAACGGAGAGAAAGGAAGTCTATTGCCGCTGTGAAACAAATAATTGAATTCAACCCCAAAGCTTCTTTTACTCTGTTTTGTTCCTGTGTCCAATCAACCCAAACACTCATCAGTTTGTTTTCTGCACTCATGTTAACTGAAGAGGAACAGCTGGGACTTTGTAGAAAACCGTCTGCGTATTGTGTCAGCTTTGAATGAAAAGAAGTCTTGTAGGAGTAATTTCATTACAGAGCCTGTGTGTCTCAGCTGTGCTGCCATATGTGTTTCTGTGTGCATGGGAGGAGGTTCTGTGCTGTTTCAACAAATAATATTGTCGTAGGCTGCTGACAGAAATATCTGCACTTTTGCGGCATCAGGCCTAATGTTAATATCTGGTGGTAAATGATGTGAGGATTTTGTTGCTCTCTTTCCCTCTTCAGTAATTACCCCTCTCTCTCTCTCTCTCTCTCTCTCTCTCTCTCTCTCTTTCTCTCTGGTAGAGCCACTGGCATCCTGTAGCATAAGCCCATCACATGATAGTGTGTTCTGCACATCGCTCTAATCGTATGGAAGAGATGATCACTGGGCAGGAAATCTTTGACCGTGCCAAAGGAAACAAGCTTTCTGCACTGGACTAAGCCAATCATGTCCTCTTGCAACCTAAAGTTATGTCCGCATCCAAACCACAAACCATTCCTGTTATAGAGGTGACGAAGTATTTGACTCTGTCAATCATACATAAATTCATTCTTTATTGGGGTTAACATCAGGTTGAGAATATAATGTGTGAAGTTTTAAAGTTAGTGGTTCATCTAGGGATGACATAGCTGCATATTCCAGAAAAGACAACTCAAAAGTGTATTTATTTCACATATTTTTCCAACAAGGTTGTGGAGGTCTGCTGGGGTTCATCCTCACTCACCTGACCTGGAAAGAACGAGAATAAAGCGGAAAGCATCTTTCAATCATCCATTTTATATATTGTAAGTTTGTTATCAAACCATTTAAATGAGAGCTTTAATACCTACTACCTGCTCAAGAATGTCCGGTAAGTTAAATTTTTTTAAAGCGAGTAGTGTAGAATACATCATACAATATCCCTAACAACCTTTGCTTGGCATTAGGGTGTGGGTTGATTTTTAATAGCATTAAAAATAAAAACAAAAACATTAGAAATAATACTTTCCTTTACCAGGAAATCGATACTTCAGTCAACCGATCCAAACAGCCGCATTAGTGATGGTCAGTGTTATTGTTAATATAGGAATTTTGCGATAACAGCCTACCCCACCTACTCTTGACAACCATATTTGTTACCATCTTAACCTGTGAATGAAGTTGACAATGACAGACAAAATATCCGTGCATATTGTTGGAATATTGTTGGATATGCTCTTGAGGGCAGATCAATTCACATACAAAACTAGAAATTTGATTCAGTCAATCGAAAGCATTGGGTACTTTGTTGGCATTGGGTGTGATTTGAAATAGCTTCTTTAATCTGAATCTATACAGAAGGACCAAATTTTGGAAGGACCAGATTTTACTGTGTATTTATTTGCAGAGAAGCTAGCAATGATCTGTATCTGTGGAGCAGACGAGGGCACGGATCCTCTTACAGAGACGGCAGGTGATGGAGAAAGAGAGATGGAGATGGTGATAGGCCAGCGGTGTTGCAAATTCAAGCATCAGCTGGGCAGGTGTATCTCAGCACTGAACACAGAGGCTTTAAAGGAAAGGTTAACATAAAATCAAAACATCCTCATAATGTATTCACACAAAGATCAGTGGAATGAATAATGCAGAAATCTTGTTGAGAAGGGACTTGGGAGGGCTTGGGACAGCTGATAAAGTCCATGGGGTGATTGATGTGCTCCTCTCTTAGATAAATGACATCTGTGGGACCCCGCGGGCTCTAATTAAATTGCTTTCCAGAGAATACTAATGGGGCGTAATGTTGAGATAACTGAAGGCCTAAGAACAAGTGATCATTGACAGCATGTGTTTCTTGCCAGTAATAAACATCTCACGCAGACGGCACTCAGTAGCTGCACGGAATTACCTCATTGCACTGCTCAAACAAACACTGCTCTCCAACCACAAACATCTGACTGAGAGAAACACGTATCCAAAACCCATTTCACTGTTTGGAACAGATAGATAAATAAGAAAGGGATAAAAAGAAAATGTCATCCTTATTTCGAACCAAACTGTAACACTTGTATGACCCTGGGAATATGGTGAACAGAAAGCGCAAAACTGTAATAAACTAATGAAACTTTTTACAATAAATTGCTGTAAATGGCAAACAGTGGAGATAAAAAAAATGTGTTAAACATTCATTCATTTAAATACTAAATAAGTGTTACGTTTTTTCACAAAACAAATATGTTAACAGTTATGTGTAAGAATTAGATAATATTTTTTGGTCTGCAAGAAATATTGGGTGAAACTAGTAATGCTTACTGATGATAAACAGAACACATGGATGAACCCTTCTTGAAGGGACTACAGCAATAATCATTAGAACATATTGCATGAAGTTTTTGACAGGAACAGGAACTGTAAGATCGCAGCCAGGAGGAAGAGGAACATGAGAAGAGATGAAGTAGATTGGAGATGCTGAAACAGGTAAAATTTCAAGTAAGTTAATCTAAGGTGCAGCTGAGCACAAGCTATTTCTGAGCAGAGTTTAGCCAATGTTGTCCTTTAAAGTTCAATAATTTCTGAAAACAAGCGAGGAAAAACACCTCCTCTTAAATAAACTGAAACCAGCTTTCATTATTATTTATCTTTCAAATCTTACATTTGCTTTTTATATTATTATTTTTATTCATATTATTATTAAAAATAGAATTTTTTCACTTAAAGCTCATTAAGGGCATCATGGTTGCGCAATGGGTAACATGGTTGTCTCACAGCAAGAAGGTCACTTGTTCGAGTTTGCATGTTCTCCCCGTGATCGTGTGGGTTTAGTCCGGGTGCTCCGGTTTCCCCCACAAGTCCAAAGACATGCGGTATAAGTCAATTGGGTAAGCACAACTGTTCATAGTGTATGTGTGGATGTCTATGGTTTGGGCACCCCGGTCCTGTAAAAACCTGAAACAAAACAAAAAACACTACTGAAACAACAAAAAATTGTTGCCCTATGAGCTCTGATGCATGTAAAGGACATAAAAGAGAAAGAGAGAGAGAGAGAGAGAGAGAGAGAGAGAGAGAGAGAGAAAGAGAGAGAGAGAGAGAGAGAGAGAGAGAGAGAGAGAAAGAAACACACACACACACACAGAGAGAGAGACAGATAGACAGAGAGAGAGAGAGAGACAGAGAGACACACACACACTCAGAGAGAGACAAACACACACGCATGCACACGCATGCACACGCCCACACACACAGAGATGCTCATTTTACGTAATATATTTGCTTAATCTAAATCCCTAAATATGTGTAAAAAGTGTTTGTTCACATAAAGTAAAAAAGGATTCCATTGATATGTTTATATTTTAGGATGATTCATGTAATTAATGAAAGGTTTGGCTTATTATTTTAGCACAATTTACCAGACCGATTTTACTTTGTGTTTTTACAATTTTAGAATATTTTTAAGGGATGTTTTGTTAATAATTTAACTTAACCAACTTTAAAATAATTTAACACTTTTACTCAACAATTTTTTAAATTTTTTTTTCAATTTCAAAATCTTGATTAGGATTTATTTACATGATTTGTTCAAGAAAACCTTCTAAAGAAAGCAAGCTTTAAAAACTGCTCATTAATATTTTGTGAAAAAATTTTACACAAAAAAAATATATGTATGAGGCGCTCTGTCATGATTTTAACTTCCAAGGCTTAACAAAACCTTGTACTTTGTAATAAACATTTGTATTTTTCTACATAGAGCGTCATGGTAGCGCAGTGGGTAGCACGGTCGTCTCATAGCAAGAAGGTTGCTGTTTCGAGCCTCGGCTGGGTCGGTTGTCATTTCTGTGTGGAGTTTGCATGTTCTCCTCGTGATCGCGTGGGTTTTCTCTGGGTGCTCCGGTTTCCCCACAAGCCCAAAGACATGCGATATAAGTGAATTGAGAGAAAAACAATTGTCCATAGTGTTTCAGTGTGAATGAGTGTGTGAATGTTTCCCAGCGATGGGTTGCAGCAGGGAAGGGCATCCGCTGTGTAAAACATATACCAGAGAGTTGGCGGTTCATTCTGCTGTGGCGACCCCGAAAGGGAAGAAAGCCGACATGAAAATGGATGGATGGATTTTTTTCTTTTTGCGTTTCCATTTCAATTTAAAAAAATTATAATTATTTCTTTACATGATTTGTTTTAAAAAAGCTATTCATTAATGTAGAAAAATCAATAGCTAAAACCTCTCATTTATGTTACTTAACTTTATAAAAGCTTTATAAATTTAGTCAAGGTTTAAACTTAAATGAGCGTGTGAGGGAAAAAAAAGATTTTCACTGTTCCATGACTCCAGTCTTTTCTCAAACGCATCTGGGAGATATTTGTGCAGTTTTGGGGAAGTTTGAGGGCACAGAAAACCTGTCAAATAAACAATGATGATGGCCTCAGCTGCAAGGCTGGGCATACTGAGCGTGTGCCACTGGCGATGGCTCAGCCAGTGCTCTTCTGTTTATAGTACTAACAACATTTCATGACCTGATTGAACTCAAATGTGGTTTTGTGATCATTTCAAACACTTACAAACCAATAATTCCAATCAAAAACATTCACCTTAGGGAATATTATCAGTATTCTAACAAGGCTGGCTTCAGAGAATACACCAAGAAAATGATTACTTTATTGAAAGCATTGAGTGAATGATTCTTCCCACCCAGAAAACTGCCGTATTGAATCAATATTTTCAGAGTTTAAATTATTATAAAAATAATTATAAATATCTTTAACAATGTAACACTTCAAAAACGGCTGCTCTTTGTATGTTTCAATACATCCACATTTCATACATTTAGGTTCTTCTAAAAACATTTGCTATATAAACATATCACATCATTTATGTGATCATGCAATTTTATTATTCAAATTAGGACAAATTAAACTCTGAATAGAGAAGAAATAATGACGATCTACACATTAAATTTTTCACAAAAACTTGCACTTTGTAATAAACATTTGAACTTTGCTATATAATACTCACAACTATATTTTGTTCCAATCTCAAAGTCCAAAAATGACAGTTTAACTTTCTGAAGGTTCAGGTTGAGAAGCTAAATGTTCGTTTAACTCTATACAAGACCAAACAGAGATAACACAGTTAACCAATCAATCAAAATGTATTTATATAGCAGTTTTTGGCTGTTTCACAAAAGCCTAGAGTGGATTATGTTGGGTTAATAGGAATTCCTACCTGACCGAGGCAGGTGCTTATCACCTCCTCAGCGTAAAAGCCATTTTGAACTTAAGATTCATCGATGAACAGATCCCCAGATAGGACCTGAGAAAAAAACTAAACAGAAACAGTGGTTAGAACAGTGTAACACAAACAACAAACAGGTGATTAGCTTCAGCTGCAGGATGTGTGATAAATTATGTGGATAGGTTAGATAGGTACATTGAACCACGTTGTTTTGCACCCAAACACCATACTAATTTGTACACATACCAGTAGCCACTTATTAAAATGTAATCTAGTTTGGAATTCTGTGAGCATAGCTGACTCATACCGTTCAGGAGTTTGGGGCTCTATATGAGAACACTCTTCCCCCTCTAGTGGATTTACTAATCTTCGGAATAATCAGTAGTCCTGCTTCTTTTGATCGAAGAGAGTGAGCTGGAAAATATCATGATAGGAGACTGCTCAGGAGTAGGCTAGAGCCAAGCCATTCGTGCTTTAAAGGCAATAAGCATAATGCTTAAGCATAATAATTAAGCATAAGTCAATGCTATATTTTACAGGAAGACAATGAAGAGAGGCTAGAACTGGTGTAATGTGATCATATTTATTTGTTCTTCTGAGAACTGTCTTAACTCTATAGATATTTCTGTGTATAAATGGCAATGTAATAATTGACAGCAGGAGTAAGTACGTTTATTTTTACCTCAACCTTTACCTGCACACAACCTGTCCTGAATTTTCCTTTACACCCCAAAGATGTTTTTCTATCTTGATTTTTCCTGGAAAACTATAACTTAGACATGTTTCTTTATTCACAGAATGCACACCAAAAAAGACATTTAAAGTAACAGACCAATAATTTAGATTGAAAAAAGCTTAAGATTGTGTTGCGTCAGGCTCTCTGATCGGTGAGTGGTTGAAATGGTGGAGTACATTTACAGCCATTTTTAGGACAAAAAATGGTTAACTTTCCCTTTCAAAACTACTAAACCTGGACACTAAGGTGAATAACCCTCCTCTAACACTAGCGAGTCTGAAAAGCTGACACAGCAGCATCTGTGTGTTAGTTTTCCTGACAGACAGAAGCTTTCATCAGCTACAGCTTCGCTTCCAACAGAAAAACAAATTCCCTCTGTGTGTTCTCAAGCTGTGCTAACACCACAGGCATTTCCAGTGGCACCAGAGCCCTCATCCTGGAGATGGACAGCCAGTCTGGTCATTGTGTTTAGCTTCTGTCTAGATCCAGTGATTACCTCAGAGAGCATGAAGCATTCTGACATCAAAAGCACAAATCTTTCCCATTTAATATTGTGAAACTGGAGTTAATTACACCCTCGTTACTGCTTCTGTGTGTTCAGCCCATTTCTGGGATTAGAAATATTTACTGTAACAGCTTTATGATGTAATTAGACTAAATTAATTTCAGATTTGTCAGAAATCGGTCCAAAATGTAATTTAGTTTTTTTTATACATTCAATACATTTTTGCCAAGCTGTATAATCACCCTAAAATTAAATTGTTATTTTAAAGACATTTGTCAAGTATTAAACATGCATCATGTTATCTCAAATAATCCTGTAATGTTCATTTGAACCTGATTACTTGAAATAACAATATTTGTATAATTTGTTTTAACCTTTTTGTGTCTGTCAACATATTTTCCAAATAAATTGCATGTGTGGCAATATGGAATTTCCTTGTTAATTTACAAAAACTCACAAAAACATTGATAATTACACTGTGATCTAATTCCGTCTGCATGTCGTTGATGTCTTCAATCAGACACACTTATTTATTAAAGGTTAGAAATGATGGACAGCTTTCCAAAAATACTTTCTGATTTATTTTTGGAATGTTGTAAAAGCAGGAACATATATATATATATCGCATATTACTTTAGAGTTGTTTAACGATATCATGTTCAATATGTACTATTGCCAGTAGTTTGTGTCATTTGTATTGACAAATGATATTTTACAGGTTTGAAAGCCTTCAGAAAAATTAATCTCAATAAAGTAAATCACAACAATAGGAAATAAAGAAACATAAAAGTAGTTGGGTGTTTCTTTAATCAGGTTAAATTCTGGCCTTGTAAAATCACACAAAGCATCTCATACATATAAATAATAAATTGTCTAGTTTTAAAATTGGTAAGAGTACAAACTTTAAGATTATAATATACATTGTTAATATGTAAAATTTTTACTGACCTGCAATTTGTGTGTTATTATAAATTAACAAGAGTATAAGAGGATTTTATTTGAAAAAGTCCAAGTCAGACACAAAAAAGTTAAAAACTAAAAAAGTAACTGAAAACTCTTGTCTTCAGGGAACACATACGATGAAAAATAATACATTTTTTTCCTCTTTTTGATCAGATTGATCAGCTGCTACGACTTCTACATAAATGTATAATGTACATGTAAATGAACAGCTGTCATTTCCACCACATCTCAAAACAGCTGCAATTGTGTTGGAAATTACTTTGTTTTTGTTAGCATTATATGTATATAAAATACTGTAACTTAACTTGAAATAATAAAAAATATATATGATTTTCAAAAACTTATGAATGTACGACATGTTAGACAGGAAGGACATTACTAAGTGCATTTACTGATGAACAACATACCTTGAATTTTCTTCATTTTGTTACAGAAAATAAGTTTACTTTCCTCCATGCTATTAAAACATGTCAGACTGGGGATTGTTTGAATACAGCATCACAAAAACCTAATTAAATTCAAAGGGATGCAACACTACACAGTTTCACTATTTAAAGGAACACAGCAGTAGCTTCAAACAAGTCGAACGGAGTTTATTTGAGAAATCAGGAGGGTTGCATGAATGTTGAAGCTAAATTGTGCTTGACTGCGGTCATCCTTATCCGCCTCTACATTTTCTGTATAACAGCGCCATCAAGTGGATTTTTTACGATTTTCTACGATAAGTTTTTCGATTATTGTCCAACAGAAGGGTCAACTTATGACACAAAAATATTTAAGTGTAGCTAGTACTTTTAAAAGTGTTACTTTTACATTTACTGAAGTCTTTGCTTTGTGTGAAAAAGCTGTGCTTTTACCTAATTATATAAGAATTATTACTGAGTTACATCTTAGCTGCATTCCTACACTACTAACATCATCAAAAAATTGCTTAAAATAGCTTTCTATCAAAACAGTAAGTTAGCAAGTCTCGTGAGTGATTGTGGTATCACCCATAGCCTCATGTTCACAGCTTATTTACTCTCAGAGATTTAAAGAAAAGCAGATTGAGATCAAGGCATCTATGAAGCGATATTAATGTATTGAATCATATCAGTGTTAACGTTACTACGCAAGTCCTTTGGTTGTGATGTGAAAATAAACTGATGACAATTTTCAGATATTTGTTCGTGAATGTAGAACATGTCTGTACTCCTAGATGTGAAGGCAAAAAAAATGCAGAAAATGAACTTTAAATTTTAAATTTTTTTCATAAATAACTCAGATCAGAAATAACGTTAACTACTTGAGTACGTTTTTCATTTTATTCTTTTTTACTCCATTCAAGTGAATTATTTGAAAGTTATTTTACTCTTACTTGAGTAAATATTTTCTCTTACTTGAGTACATTTTTCTATTTAAGTAAACTTATTATTTTCTCTTTTCTCTTACTTGAGTAAAAATAAGTACTTTTACTTGACTATTTTAACACTAATACTTCTGTGAAAAACGTTCTTTTTTGTCGACCTCCTTAACTACTGCTTGCCCCTCATACGTTATGGTGTCAGTTGCTATAGAAACTGACGCTGACAGTTGTGAATGTGAACCGCGTCCAGATGGGGGCGATGGCTGCATCACCATCCAACTCAGCTCAGTCCAGACTCCTAAAAGCTTGAACTGATGTGAAGGGAACAGAGAGACGTTAAAGTCATTCAACGCTCGTCTTCGGTCTCCACTACTGCCACGTCACGGACAGAAATATGAAAACATGGTACTGAAAACCAGAAAATCGAGTGGCAAGGAGCAGAGCAACGAGAAAGACAAGAGTCAGTCAGTGTCGGGGAAAAGCAGGCGCGGGAAAGACGGGAAAGGCTCTGCTTTTCAAAGTAAAAACGGACTTGTCGCGGGGTTCCTAAAGAATAAACTTGGATTGAGCCCCTCCGCTTTTGCAAGAGGAATATCAGTGCTAGTTCTCGGTAGGTGTCGTTTTTAGCTTAGCTGCTAGGAAGCTAACGGTTGGTTTATCAGGTTAGCCACTTAGCATGCTCCCGATGCTTCCATTCATTTCACTGGAAGCAAGCATCGTAGTCTCTAAAGTAACGTTAATGGACGAATTTTTCATTTCAAAAGCCTGCACTTTGCCTTAACTTTCATTGAACAGTACCGTTGTGCGTGTTCGTTAAATAACCAGTTTTGAATTAACGTAACGTTATTTTATGCCGTTATTGTTCTTTCTGTTCTCAGTTGGAATGGCTTCACAGCGTTAGCATTGTGTTTGACGTCACGAGTTATGATGATCTCATAACCTAGATTTGTTTTGTTTTTCTACACAGCTTTTATTGCGGGATTTTTACACTGGTATGTTGCTCTACCTTCTGATTAAGCTAAAATGTTCTCTCAGCTGTGACAAAAAAAAGTTTTCTTTTTCAGGTATCATCTCTCACATCTGTTTGAAAATGACAGACACTTTTCACACATGTCGACTTTGGAAAAGGAGATGGCCTTTAGAACAGAAATGGTGATTACTTTATTTATTTTATAATATGCTAAACATTTATGAGCACAATGTATGGAAATCTTATTTACGTTTGGTGTTTAATTTCTTGTTCACCAGAGCTTTTAGGTTTTTTTTAAATCAAAAACATAATTTGTATAGCATATGGAACATTTCAGGTAAAATTGTATTGTAATTAAATAAAAAGAAGCTCAAAATTGCAAAACAAGTTGAAACGTCTTGCTTATAAATCTTACTGTAACTGTGTGCAAGTAGGACGTAAAATGCACATAATAATACAGATAATAGTGATGATGATGATGATGATAATAATAATAATTACACAATACCCCGTAACATGTTGGTGTTATGTATTGAATGACATGAAGGTAACATCTCTCTTGAGGCTTGTTAGTTCTCTGCTTTTCCGAGAAACATTTAGTCAATTATCCCAAATATGATCATATTTTCAAACTTAATACTGTTTTACTTATAAGTTATCCCTTTTTTTTGTTTTTATCATTTTAATGTTATCACTGAATGAACCAAAAGCACCTAACAACAAAATAGAATGTAATTATTAAGGAACTCCTTTACATCAGTGTACAACAAGTTTATTTTTTGCCTTTTCATGATTTTGAGATCTATTTTCAGCTCAATGAGAGCAGTTAGGCTTTTTTTTTTTTTTTTTTTATAAATGAAAGCTATTAAACCATTCTGTTTAATAGCTATCCTGAGCAATGCATAGCTCTCCTTTATTAGATGGTGTTGGTGTGAGTATAGTAAAAAAAATCCATATCTGTAGAAATCCAGGACAAATGCTCCGAAAATGTAGTTGTCCATTTTCATGGTTTATAGGGGTTTAACCTATTTTGAAACTCTGTTGCATTTTGGGGTGCTAAAGACATAGGTGCCATTTTATCTCAAACATCTGCCGAAAATCTTTACCTTCTTTTTCTGCTGGACTGTTGAGAAGGTAGAGCCATGCTAATGTATTCATAAAACCAATAAATATACAGTTAAAATGTCCCAATGCTTGCAAAGGACTTTATGATGCAGTTGATCGTGACTTAGTAGTGCAGATGTTCTTTGTTTTAGAGGTGGAATCCCGAGTCTGGCAACATTTTTTCACTCACTTTTTATTAACCATTATACAATAAATAAATATCTGTTTAATTGATAAAGGGTCTGTAAAATTATGTAAACATTGGCTTTTTTAAACTGATCGAAATGCCTGTTTACAATAGTAACAAAGACTGGAAAAGGTAAAATTATCTGCCAGTACTGACATAAAAATCACCATTACTTGTATCTTTTTAGGGACTGTATTATTCATATTTTAAGACTGTGATTGAGGCACCTTCCTTCATGGATGGCATGCACAGGATCATGAACGACAGACTCACGGAATATCCTCTGGTGATAAACACTCTCAAGAGGTTCAACTTGTACCCTGAGGTGAGATCACAGCTTTGGCATCCTTTTTAATGTCAATGAAACGTTTTTACTGGCTCTTCTTAAAGGAATGGGCTTACAATCTTTTTATGTGCGGCAGGTGGTCCTGGCCAGCTGGTACAGAGCGTACACCAGCACAATGGAGGTATTTGGCTTCCCTACCAAGATGTGTTGGACCATCAACAGAGGGGAAGGGCTGGAGCCAGTCGAGAGTTGTGAAGGTATCCAGGAGCAACCTATCTGAACAAGACTTTTCATTGTGTGACTCCTTTGTGTCAATAAATAACCAACAAAATAACCAACAATGTGGTTTGTTGCTCATCACGGTGACTTATCAGCTGTACTTCTCAAGAGCACATTGGCACTCAAAAAGAAAAACCCCAGTGTAAACAAGGCTTTTATCCAAGCATTCCTAATGCTATCTACGGTTTGCGATTTGTGATCATGAATTGGTCAAAAATTTTACTCAAACCATTATAATTGGTAAAACAGGCATTAGAAAAAATATAAAGTTGTTTATGGAGTCTCTGGCTGAATAATGATAAATATATGCTTTTTGATGCAATTTTCATCATGCTAAAGGCCACCACACACCTATGTCAACGTATTTCTGCACTGGCTTCTCTGCGGGGTGCTTTAACACAAGATTAACATCTGTATCGATGCAGTGTTGCTCCTTTCCCTTAAGTGGCACTAAACATTAAACAAAGTCCAAGAAATGAAAGTCAACAGTCAACACGTAATCCCACGATCATGCCATGCCATAGTTCCTCCATTTTGTCCGTGTTTTTATTCTTGTTCGCCTTTTGAACAACTTTTGATGGTCAGACACCATTTTCAATATCTATCTTCTCTTCTATAAACTTCTTCTGCATTTTTTTTTCCTGTCGTGAGTCGAAGCGAGAGTTTGCATTGAGCACCACTTGGATGCTCTGTTATGTCTCGAAATACTCTGAACATGTGATCAAAAAAGCCAGCATTTATTGGTCGCTTGTGAGATCATGCACTACGACAAAGCAGGATGGCAAGGCTGAGCGGAACATTTTTTCACTTGCACCTTTCCAGATGTGTGAGTTCGCGTCTGCAAGCATTATTTTTGATTCATAATGCACATATGCATGGAAGGCCTTAAGTAACATATGAAAGAAGTGATTGACTGATATTTGACATAAATTTTCACAGGTCTAGGGGACCCTGCGTACTTCTATGTGACGTTTGTGTTTGTATTAAATGGGGTGATGATGAGCCTGTTCTTCATTTATGGAACATATTTAAGGTAATGTAATAATATGGTTAACATCTATTAACATCTAACATTGTTTTTACTCAAATCAGGCTTAAATTGTTTTTATTCTTGTAGTGGGAGCAGACTGGGTGGCACAGTTACAGTTCTTTGTTTCTTCTTTAACCATGGAGAGGTAATGTGTTTTTTTCTTGTGGGTGAAGAAAGCACTGTTTTCTTTTGATATTTAAGATTCTCACTGTTTAACTCTTAAATCTCAGAGTACTCGTGTCATGTGGACGCCTCCTTTGAGAGAGAGCTTCTCTTACCCCTTCCTGGTTTTGCAGTTGCTTTTGCTCACACACATCCTCCGGTAACTAGATTTCATCTTTTAAATATTTTGGATAAATTAACCATTTTACTTTTATTCAAGATTTTAAAGGGCACCTATTATGCTATTCTAACATGATGTGATTTTAATAGTATGACTTAATGGCAAGTGAAGTTTCAGTTAAACATATTTTATAATTACTTGTTTAAAGGTTGTACCTGAATGAATGGAGGCCTGAAAGAATGGATCCATTTTAGTCAAATTCTAGATGGGGGCGGAGCCAAGATGTGTAAATAAAAAGGAAGTGTCAGTATGGCATGGTGTTTACGTTTAAACCAGTCACTTGACTGTTTATGAAAAATGTAAACATAGGAAAAACTATTCTGATGAGTGATTATGTTTTAGCTAATTACAAAGGCAATTAGAGGTATCTGATATTCCTGTTGCACTAGAAGGAAAGTGAGTTTGAGATTTCTAAACATAATTTGAATATTTACCGAAGGAGTATAAATAACTAGCCACATAAAGACACAAATTCAGAGCAAGCTGTTTAAAGGGCAGAACGTGTAAAATGTATTGTTGGATAACTGCTGGATAAGATCCATCATTTAACAATCCTTTACTAAGCCCAATGTTGAACCTTGAACTGTGGGACAATCAGAAAGATTAAGCACAGATAAAACCCATTTTTATTAGAAAATTTTAGATGCTACTTGGTGGACTCCAAGTTGTTTTTATTTTGTATGCTTGTCCTTTACAATTAAGATCTATCATGTGTATATTTTTAATTTTGGAAGGACAAAGGACCCAAGCAAGAATACGATGATGGCTCTGGGAATCTCCAATATTTTCTTCATGTTGCCTTGGCAGTTTGCTCAGTTTGTCTTGCTTACTCAGGTAAGTCAACTAAATCATACCATGTTTTAGAGCAGTGGTTCCCAACCCTTTCCCTGTACGAAAATTGTATGAATGTACATATACATGTTTGTTATCAATATATAATATTTATATTAAATATAAATTAATCTGTTTATTAAATGTATATTTAATCAAATGTAATAAAATGTTGTTAAATAAAATGTTAATGAATACACAGGCATTTATATTTTAATATTTGCTTTTTGTCATCTGTGGATGAACATACTTGGTGTGACACTGAATGTTATAATAAACATGAACATAAGCATTACAATAGCTTTGCATTTATTTTCAAGTAAGAACAGATTGTAAGTCCGGTGGTTTTATTCCAGAACACCTCTGATGGCTGCTCGGACTGTGCGTATCATTAGTTTGACTTTGTGGAAGTTTCAAAATTGTATCTTGCAGTTCTAGAAAGCACACGAGCACTTTGCCGCGTGATAGCCAGCAGCGCCTCCGTGCAGGAGAGTTTGGTGAAATGTTGACAGTTTATAACTGGTTTGTATGAAGGTATTGTTGCGAAATTCATTTTTGCTCGGCCAAAATAAGTTTTTCTTGAGAACATTTTATTCACAAAACAGAGCTCTAACACGTGCAAATTAACTTTTTGCGCTCTCAAAATGTGACTTTTTGCGCTCAGAATAGTGATGCTACAATAACCCCATATTTTTCTACCATGACACTTATCCGCTCTTGCGCTCTCTTGTGAACGCGCGGACCCCAGGTTGGAAACCACAGTTTTAGAGCACAATGAGTCTCTTCATGTTATTCCAAACTTGAGGCTTAACTTTAAATTTAACTATTAAACTGTTCACATTTACTGTATCATCCATGTTTAGATTGTACACACCTTTAATGCCTCTGAATACAGTGACAATATGCAAAAATGTCCTTTGCAGGGAGTGCAGAATTATTAGGCAAGGTGTATTTCTGAGGATTAATTTTATTATGGAACAACAACCATGTTGTCAAGTAGTTTTTAGTTTGTTTTTAGTTTTAGATATTTTAGGAGGATATCTGTGTGTGCAGGTGACTATTACTGTGCATAATTATTAGGCAACTTAACAAAAAACTAATATTTACCCATTGCAATTATTTATTTTCACCAGTGAAACCAATATAACATCTCAACATTCACAAATATACTTTTCTGACATTCAAAAACTAAACAAAAACCAATCAGTGACCAATATAGCCACCTTTCTTTGCAAGGACACTCAAAAGCCTGCCCTCCATGGATTCTGTCAGTGTTTTGATCTGTTCACTATCAACATTGCGTGCAGCAGCAACCACAGCCTCCCAGACACTGTTCAGAGAGGTGTACTGTTTTCCCTCCTTGTAAATCTCACATTTGATGATGGACCACAGGCTCTCTATGGGGTTCAGATCAGGTGAACAAGGAGGCCATGTCATTAGTTTTTCTTCTTTTAGACCCTTTTTTGCCAGCCACGCTGTGGAGTACTTGGACGCGTGTGATGGAGCATTGTCCTGCATGAAAATCATGTTTTTTTTTTTGAAGGATGCAGACTTCTTCCTGTACCACTGCTTGAAGAAGGTGTCTTCCAGAAACTGGCAGTAGGACTGGGAGTCGAGCTTGACTCCATCCTCAACCCGAAAAGGCCCCACAACCTAATCTTTGATGATACCAGCCCAAATCAGTACTCCACCTCCACCTTGCTGGCGTCTGAGTCGGACTGGAGCTCTCTGCCCTTTACCGATCCAGCCACAAGCCCATCAAGACTCACTCTCATTTCATCAGTCCATAAAACCTTAGAAAAATCTGTCTTCAGATATTTCTTGGCCCAGTCTTGACGTTTCAGCTTGTGTATCTTGTTCAGTGGTGGTTGTTTTTCAGCCTTTCTTACTTTGGCCATGTCTCTGAGTATTGCACACCTTGTGCTTTTGGGCACTCCAGTGATGTTGCAGCTCTGAAATATGGCAAAACTGGTGGCAAGTGGCATCTTGGCAGCTGCACGCTTGACTTTTCTCAGTTCATTTTGCGCCTTGGTTTTTACACACGCTTCTTGCGACCCTGTTGACTATTTTGAATGAAACGCTTGATTGTTCGATGATCACGCTTCAGAAGCTTGGCAATTTTAAGAGTGCTGCATCCCTCTGCAAGATATCTCACTATTTTTGACTTTTCGGAACCTGTCAAGTCCTTCTTTTGACCCATTTTGCCAAAGGAAAGGAAGTTGCCTAATAATTATGCACACCTGATATATGGTGTTGATGTCATTAGACCACACCCCTTCTCATTACAGAGATTCACATCACCTAATATGCTTAATTGGTAGTAGGCTTTCGAGCCTATACAGCTTGGAGTAAGACAACATGCATAATGAGGATGATGTGATCAAAACACTCATTTGCCTAATAATTCTGCACACAGTGTATTTTATGTTTCTTAACATGTAAAAGTTCACTTAAGGTCTGACAAAGATCTTATTGAGTGTTTGTCTGATGGAAGTCTACCTACCGTAGCTTCTTTTGCTCTGAAAAGCTTTTTGACAGCGAGAAATTAAAGAATGCTATGACAATTAGTTTTGTTTGCTAGGTGGCTTCGCTGTTTGCTACCTATATTCTTGGATATCTGACTCCTTCCAAGATGCAATCTATCGTGGCAACACACATGGTAACATAAAGTTGATTTGTAGATTGAGCTTTGGTTTTCTTCTGGGTTTAACTGATCATCTTCTTGCATCCCACAGATCTCTTTGGTTGTCTGTTTTCTCCTGATGTTTGGGAACTCAATGCTCCTGACTTCCTTCTATGCCTCTTCACTGCTCTCTATCTGGGTGTGTTGGAAGGTTTTAGATCCCTTTCGTTTAATGTAGAATACCGACCAGTTATTGATATTTTCTTAGACCGCTAATGCTAAAAGGATTTTATTTTCAAGAAGAATTGGTCTGTGAATGGTGCAATAGACTGAGTAAATATATGTACACAACTAAGTACAAAGTGCACACAGGTTTGTGATGTCAAACTTTACATACTGAGCTTATCTCCTGCTCTGCTTGTATTTCAGGGGGTTATTGCTCTCAGAGACCAAGTGTTTAGCTCTTTCAGACCTGGGCTCTTCTCATGGGTAGGATGACTTTCAATCTAGACTGAAGCACCAGTAAACATATTTGAAGTGACCATCAGAAAAAAACGTGTTGTGTTTTAGGCCATGCAGTGCTTGGCATGGGGGGTCTCCACTGTCATCCTGAAGTTGATTCTGTCGCTGCTCTTTGGGGCATCTGATGATGTGAGTGAAACGGTGTAACCAATAGTGTAAACCCACTTTTTGTTCATATTCTAGTTTAATGGATGAGCAAGTCAACATCATTCACAACCGGTCAGTTATGAATCTGAGATGTTCTATGTAAAACACAAGCAATTCCACACTCCATTTACCCTCTGCCTAGTCTCCACAGTAAATGATTTTTAAATGTGAATTTAACGTATGTGTTGATGTTCGTTGAGGCATTGTATATACAGAACCACATTTAGACACACTAACTTGTAAACTGAACTATTTGGCATTATTGGTCTCTTGCCTTTTTTTATTGTTCTACATCAAGCATTAAAAAAACCATTGGGGCATTTCTTGCTGAGAGGTAATATATTTGACAACTATGGTAAAGGGTCATGATCATTTATTTATGGAAATCACTTACCAGTTTGTGTCCAATTTATTTTTACTTGAAATTTCAAAACGAATCAATGACGTAAATATTCATTTTAATTTATTGTTTTACAATTTTACTTTTGCAGTTTGGTTTTGCACAGAAAATTTTGTTTTTGCCTAATATGTGTTCTCTTTCAAACAGGCGCACATCAGCAGTCTGATTAAATCCAAATTCTCAAGCTACAAAGACTTTGACACGATGATGTACACGTGTGCGGCTGAGTTTGACTTTATCGAAGCTGAGGTAGCATTTTTGTGGAAGATGATCTGTTTTCTGTGCTTTTCACAAGTTCTTATTCACAAGTCATGTGCTTTTAGACTCCCATTCGCTATATCAAGACCATGTTGCTTCCAGTTAACTTGCTCATTGTGGCTTTTATTGCTGGAAGGGTGAGTCATTTCCTCTCAGAGAATCTTTAATTCCTCTGGGAGCCCCTCGATATCCTATTAGATTACACAGTTTTTAATTTATATTCTGAGGATTGGCTTTTTGTGCACAGGTGCTACAGGACACAGCGATGTTCCTCAAAAATAAGAAGGGTGAAAAGTCAGAGGAGGTTGAAACTGAGCAGTAAGAAAAAAAACCTGTACCCATAAAGTACTTTATGGTTTTCTTGTACTCAATTTTTCTTTTTTTTAGGAGCCTTGTATTGGCAAAAGGAGTGGTAAGTTTCTTTTATCGATTCATGTTAAATAATCAGTTAACTGAAGAATTCAATTCACGAGTCAATTAATCATTTGTCAAGTCAAGCCATTAAGTAATTTATTGTCATTTATTTATTAAGAAAAACTTAAATGTATTATTTCTTTAAATTAAATGTATTAAAATATTGTATAATGTATTATATCATCTTGTAGATGTGATCAAATTTCACTAAAACCTTATTGAGATTTGTTCAGGTTTTTTAAAGCGGTGTGTGTACTGTTCTGTTGCAGCTTGTCTACCATAGTCTGCAACTTCTAGCATTTGCAGTGCTGGCCGTGCTCATCATGAGACTCAAACTCTTCCTCACTCCTCACATGTGCATTATGTCCTGTCTAATCTGCTCTAGACAGGTGATCTATCAGATCCGAAATGTCCACAACGCTATCGTGTTTTTCAGTTTGAGCTTGTATTCACGAAAATCATGGGGTCCTACTGCTTTCGTTCTATAGCTGTTTGGCTGGTTGGGGGAGAAGTGTAAGCTGCAGCTGACTGCTCTGGGAGTCCTAGCCATCATGGCCATGCAAGGAGTGGTTAATTTGCAGGGGCAGTGGGGCATCATTGGAGAGTTCAGCAACTACCCTCAGGAAGAGCTGCTGGAGTGGATCAAGGACAGC
This sequence comes from Danionella dracula, assembly GCA_900490495.1. Taxonomy (NCBI): domain Eukaryota; kingdom Metazoa; phylum Chordata; class Actinopteri; order Cypriniformes; family Danionidae; genus Danionella; species Danionella dracula. Next base: position 4,699,064 of record UELW01000039.1, on the reverse strand, counting down.
ACCAATCATAGTAAGAAACAACTAACTGCCATCAAAATGCTTGATTTAATTACTATCATTGCAAAAAAAGATCACATTTTTTAATGGAAACAGTGTGTTTTTACATGGTGCTGTCACTTTAAAATAATTTTAAAAATTGCACAGCTCTCCAAAAATGTCAGTTTGCAAGAAGCTGGAGAAACTCCTCACCTCCCTTCCAGACTCCTTAAAACCGGAAAAATGCTTTCCACTGGGATAATGCCTTTGTGGACATGACCCAAAGAACCCTTTAAACCGGCTTGCCTTCCTTCATGCTATACACATCTAGTAAAACAGCTGGGCTTTCTTCCACCTCCATGAATCCAGAAGGTGGCCTGTATAACTTTTTCACACTTTCAGGGTGTCATTGTACCCTAAAAGTCCCCAATCACAAATATTTTAAAGCGTTAATTCACTTTGGAAGTTTCCATGAGTCGTGAAAAGTTCAGTAAATAAATCTTGAAAACATGAAGTTGCAAATTAAACCTTTTTATCCAAAGAAAAGTATGTTAAAACTAATACTACTTAAGTCCACATAAGATGTCCAAAGTGTAATGTGACGAGGTTTTCTTGCTCTGGATCTGTAGACGCAGTGTTTGCTGGTGCCATGCCCACCATGGCGAGTGTGAAACTGTCTACGGGTAGAGCCATCGTCAATCACCCGCATTACGAAGATGCAGGGCTCAGGTGAGGCAACAATTCCAAGGTTCTGAAGCTCTGTGAGATTACAGCCTCTACGAAAAAGTTATCATACAAGAAGTCTGGAAACAAATAACTTTATGGATTTGTTGATTTTAACAGAGAAAGAACAAAGATGGTGTATGCCATGTATAGCAGGAAACCTGCAGAGGAAGTGAAGCAGAGCCTGATCAAACTGCATGTTGACTATTTCATCCTGGAGGACTCCTGGTGTACGCGACGCACCAAGTAAACATTCCACTTTCTCTCTGCTCACCAAAGCTTTGATCGAATCTTTAGTTTGATGTGTTGCTCTTCTCATTCGTCAGGCCTGGCTGCAGCATGCCTGAGATCTGGGATGTGGAGGACGCAGAAAACACTGGAAAAGTGCCGCTCTGCACTCTCATGTCCAAAGATTCTCGTCCACACTTCTCAACAGTATTTCAAAACAATGTTTACAAAGTGCTTCAAGTTCCTAAAACAGCCAGAGCTTGGAGATAACGGAAGTCTTCCTCCTGGCTGATGTGTACAGGTTATGTGTGCTTTTTTTTTTCTCACACACACACTAAAAGAAAACACGATTTATTGGATGTTATGTGAGCAGGTTTATATCTGCAGTCAGTTGGAAGCCCATCAGTTTTGAATCCCTTGAATAATCTGTGTTTTACAGAGACTCTGACTTTTGATGTCACTTTTACTGATTTTGTATGGTCCAGAGTAAGGTTCTAAACTATTTTCTTTTTTTTTTCTCCAGAAGTGTCATTTGGAAAAGAAAATACACACTTTATTTTTTACCAGATTGTTTTCACCAAAGTGACCAATAGACAGGTTATGATGGTTTATTAAATCTAAAAGAAATGCATTAATCAGTTTAAGGTGTTTGTGGAAGTTATCATCAGTGTTAGATTTTAAACGAAAGGTTCTTAACGTCAGTATTATATCAGTATCAGTTTTCGGGGAATTTTCAGTGTATAATTAAGTTTCTTATCTGCCAGAAATGCAAGTTTTTTTAAAATCCAGAATTACTTATCTTGATTTAGTAATTATACCACTTTTGAAGTCTGCATCACTGCCGTAGTACAAAAGTATACATTTTTGTAGCATGTTGTACTTGAAGTGTCCTTCACATTTCATGAGATGTCTAACGCTAATTTTCAGGAATTGTCAATTTGATTAAAGCTTTTTATTCATAATGTGTCATGTTTGTACTTAATAGGTCGCAAAAAGTAATTTCTTTAGAAAATCTCCTCTTTTGGAAAATCTATACATATAAATTAAATGTTTATTTATATAAAAAGTGTATATAACATATCTTTTATTTATATGACCCTTTTCTAAATTATGTTTTTAATCTACAGGTTAAACCATGCAAAACAAATACTGTTTATATTAAAACATATGCTTCCAAGCCACATGTTAAAAATGTTTCACTATTCTGTTGAACTATTTAGTTATTTCAATAATTATTTAGTAGGTTAGGGTAACAGCCATCAAGAAGTGAAAGAAATTTTGACTTGTCTCTTTGTAATGGACGGGGAACAAAATTAATATTAAAAATATCAGTATTAAATCATTTCTGTCCATATTCTTTTAGTTTTTTTTTTAAATCCAGCTTTGTGATTCCCGGCATTTTAATAAAATATGCATATAAACAAAGTTCACTTTAAGCTTAGTTATAAGTGCATTGTTCCTGTCTGCAACCATTCTAATCCGCTTGTTTCTCCCTCTGATCAATTTTTCACTAGGTTAGAGATTTTAGACTACATATGTCCTCATTTAACTCCTAACATGCCCATCATTATTATGCACTACTCCAATTGTCAAATTGAGTATTTAGCCTTTACTGATTAAAAAAAGCATAAAAAACAGTTTTAACAGCTTCTTTTCCAGAGGCATTAAAAGTGATTGATTACTGTAATTTTCATTATTCATCCACTTGCATTATAGCTAGAGTTCGACAACCTTTTCATTAAGTACTCATTCAATTCTTCACTTTGAACTTTGTTGTAAATATATGGATTTCCCTTAATAAAATTCACTCCACTATAAGACTTTAACTTAATACTTCTTTAAAAGGTCCCCAAGACCCTTAAAGTAAACATAGGATTTTCTGAAACGTGCATGTTTTGAACCAAATGTAGTCTGTATCTATTCTGCATGTTTCGCAGAAACAAAATAAAACCAGCAAAGTTGATCATAAAGTTTATTGCTTTAATTAGCAAACATAACATCATTACAAAAGACAACTCTCTTGGATGTAAGAAAGTACAAATTTTGACTTGGTTTATAAAAGAAACTAGCGTCTGAACTGGAGAGGGTTGTGAAACGCGAGCGCGCTGTGCAGGCAGCTGCTCAAACACCACGGCTGGAACACTGGTTCTAAAGTGAGTTTGAAGAAAAGAAGACACTAATGGTGTGGCACTGAAACCTCCTTCATGGTTTCTCCATGAACTCAAACGTACCGCTCCAGCAGAATTTACCTAATCAAAGCGTGCCTTCACGGGTAGAACTCGCTAGGAGGAATTTCATTTAATTTGTGGATTCTTCAATAATTATATCTTTGAAAAACTTGAAAGAATACATATAAAATAATCAAATAATTGGTAATTGCTTTGTCGGCGTTTTATAAATATTACAAAAAAGTCTCAGCATCGATGGCATTAAAAAAAGATTTTGGCAAGAGAAATTTGCTGATAAAAAGAGGGGGCGTGTTTGCTCCAGTGTAAAAAGACATTTCTCACGAACAGACGGTGAAGGAGGAGGTGAGGGGGAAGGCCATGATTTCCTGAGACTGCTCTAGAAAGAAAGTTGATTACAAATGGCCTAAAGCCATGAGGGCAAGCTAAAGTGCACAAGAGTTAACACGAAGAGGAACCAAATGATGAAAGCAACACTGCAGCAATCCTGCTGACCGTTACAGGACTCTTAATAAATTAGTCGATTAGCACATAGTTAAAAAAGAAGTACTAACAATACATCATTCTTCGAACACTAAAAACTGAAAGTAAACACACAAGAGGAGAACTGATTTTGATAAAAGGGGGATTATTCAGTTCTCTCTCTTTCAGGGCTTTCAACACAACAAGATTGCATCTGAGCCCTTTGAGTTAAATAAGGAGTTAGTGTATCCAGATCAAGATTTAAACTAATACTCACAGGTCCCAGTCTACTGATCATTTACATTTTGAGCCTCTAATCCACCATCAGTCTCACAGAGTGCCTGGAGGGATGGACTTTTGTTTAATGAATCAACAGGGACCTTGTTTTCTTCTGAAGAAACAAAATGTTTAATGTCAAGAAATTGAGACTGACGTCTCTGTATTCTTGCGAGTGCTTTTGTACTTTGCACATAAATAAATTTCTTTTAC